>JAVTVJ010000033.1:9503568-10137318 GCA_034509425.1 Eopsaltria australis
TATTTTCAGCAACACATAGAGAAAGCCTTATCTTTGACCCAGAGACCCCCGTCAGACAATCTCAGGTCAAAGTTAGATGCTGTACAGACTGCAGACACCTCTCCCTCTGCCCTAGCATGAACCTGGTGGTCTATTCCACGTGACAGCACTAGACCAACACAAATTTTCTTTGTAACCTACTTTGGAGGAAGAAACACAGTGTCACTACAGCATTAATTCCTGCTCTGGAACAGTGGTTGTAGCTTGTCTTTGGCTTACCTTGAATCTTGCAGTCGTTCTCATCCTGCAGTACTGTAATGGCCACTATGTGGTTATTTTCCAACTGTGACATTGCAGCTTCATGGACAGCTGTGATATCCTCCACCTGTTCCAACAACGTGGACATGGACACATGGTTAGACAGGCTATGGCCCACTGACAAGCCACTGCTGGAGAGCTCCACTGAGCTGGAAACAGCAAAGGGATGTACTGAATGTGACACTGCCAGCACCTGAGCCAGTTTTGCCATGTTGATGCCTTGAGTGGTAGCATGTAGTCACTGCTGATGGTATTTTTGTTCTTTTAACTTAATGGTGATGAAGAGGTAATTAAGAAAGCAAAAAGTCAAAAAGCCCTTAGGTGGACATGCTATTTATTAAATGTTCAGAAGTCTCGATATTTCATTAATCCAAATTATAATAATAGCCACACAGCCCATGGCCATCATGGGAGTGAGGAGTGCAGCTGGAAGAGGGCTGTGGGCAGCCTGTGTTCCAGAGCACCCTGTGGGTTTGGGACTCCTTCAGTATGTTGTTGGTTACTATACTTGTCTAAAGGCAAAGTGAGATCCCTAATGATGGTCTTTTGATATGCATCATTAAAGGAACTACAATGACAAGTGGTAATCAAGATTAAGTCAGTGGTCCAGAGCACTTTCTGAATGCAGTGCATCAATTTGCTTTTCTGGGGTTCATAACCACAGTGATCTCATTCCCTACATTTAACACAATATTATCTGTGATATCTGGCAAGGCAAAGGATCAAACTATTTTACATTTACAGTGAAACAACTATTCATGGCTAAATTACTTGACTCTAAACAGCTTTATTTGCTCACAGTTATGTAAATAATGGTAGAAAGTTACTGCAGCTGAGTTTGCCTTGACTGGAATAAATGTTATTTCACTGCTTTTAGTTGTCAAACATATGTATTAGGTAACCCACCTGAAGCAAAATTTCCAACCATATTGGAGAAAACATCCTCTTAGAATGAAAGTTGGGCATTTAATATGGAATTGAAAATTATCCAAACTAATTTTCATAATAATGTGGGAGATAACTCAGTGGTGAAGAACTGTTTGCAAAATAATGGGGAGTCAGCCTGCTGATATATTTCATGACAGAGCTGAGAAAGGTGGGGGGCAGATGACTCAAAGGGCTACTTATGGGACAAGAACTATCACCTGACTTTTCCCAGAGCACAGGTGTCCTTGTACATGATGTCTGTAAGCTGAAGCCTCATGAGCATTGCCATGTTCTTCACCTTGCCCTTGCTGAAGCCTTTAATTGTGCTCTGATTGCTTCTCGACTGAACAGCACCCCATAGGAATGATCATGCTCAAAGTCAACATTCTCAGAAGGTGAAGGGGTCTCCTCTCGCTGCCACCATTCTTGGCAAGTTATTTATCAATCAAGCCAATTAAACACGTCCCAAATGATCTTTGGGGATTTTTCTGCCTTCTGTGTGTTTCATATCCACATCCCAAATGACTCTCTTTAATCTTCCATTGTGACGTCCTGTCTGCAGTTCTCCATGGCTGATAGTCAACTTGGCACTGGGAAGCAGCTCTCTTGGATGCCAATAACTTACTCTGTAGGCTTGATCACCTCACTTAACACAAGCCATGTTTATTTCTGGCTATGGAAAGTCCCTCAGGTGGGATTTTTAAGGCTTAATAAAGTACAATCAAGAGGAGGCTCTAGTGGGAGAAGTTCAGTAAGCTGCTGGACAAAACAGCTTGAGCTGAACACCTCAAATGAGAAACATTGCCTTTGCTTTGCAATTCTGCCTTTAGTTGCAAGGAGATGTAAGAATGAACTGGCACACAAGATCAGTTTGTGAGGAGTTTGGCTCTCATGCTCTGCTGCATCCTCACAGACAGCTGAACCTCCAAAACCTGACACTGGAACTGTGTCTCCAAAGAAATAACAGCTGTCTGGTAGTGAACTAAGTGCTGATTGGAGCAACACAGCATGGAAGATTAAACCGTGACTGGAAACCATGAAAGTGGGATGACTGCCTTCCAAATCAGATGTATGGGTACAGAAATACATGCAGATCCATGTCAGAAGGATTTTGCTGTTATTGTTGCCTTCATGAATGCAAATTCAAATCCTCCCCATGCAGATGGGCAGCTCAAGGACAAGGCTTTTCTCACGTACAGTGTAAGAGCACCATTTCCTTGACTAAGAAACGCTGGTGAGCAGCTTTCCAGCATGGCCTGTCAGCCTCCCCTGACCCAAGAGTGCTCCACACAGGATGAGTATACAGCAGAGTAGGAACTCAAAGGGAAAACCTGCTAAAACTCATCATGCTAACTGAGCTATGAATTGAAAATGTGAGCTAAACCTCTGAGATACTAGGGTCACAGCAGCATTTTCAAAACAATGGAGAGGAATGTTAGGGTTACCTTCAGTAATCAGGGAACATGGAGCTCTGAAGCAAACCAAGAACTATTTGCCCCACAGAGGAAAAGATATGTTTCCACTGTGATGATGAAAAGAGTCACAACAGATGAAAACATGAGAAAAATAAGCATACTTCTAGTCAAGTCCTACAGTGACCTGCATCACCCTTTCTTGCACTGATCAGCTTGAGAGAAGAAGAACCAACATCTGTTCTTGTGGTCCTGAGAGCTCACAGAAACACTTCAAAGAGTAGCAGAGCTAAGCTATAAGCTATTTCAGCAAAAAATTAACAAATTCCTTCACAAATGCTGATGTCAGGTGATCCAGGAGAGGCAAGCCTTGCAGCTAGAGCCAACATCTTCTACCAGGCAGATTGACACACTGACACAGTGAAAGGAAAAAATTATCAAGGCTTTTGAGAACACGACCCCTCCTACATATCAGAAAGAAATGCAGAAATTTTGAGGGGCATTGCAAGAAAACCAACTTGCATAAACTGAAATGATAACCAAAAGACATGGCTCAGCACAGGTTCTAACCATTTACAGAGCAATATTTTGAAAAATCTGATTTAGAACATGAAAACCTCTTTGATAGCACCTTCTAATACATCTTTGGGAATCAGTTCTTTAACAGAAATAGGTAGTTTGTCCAGGACAAAACAGCTCAGTTGCATTGAGTTACAGTGTTTGTTCTGACAAAACCAGACAGAAGTAGTTACTTGTGAGAGTAATCCTGTCTAGAGACAGAGAGCAAAGCAAGGAGAAACACTTGGGATGTACAGTCCAGGAGATCAGACTTGAACGGTGGGGCAGCAACCAGGGGACCCGGAGTGTATCGGGCTGCATGGGTGCTATCACTTGCCGAGGCATGGCAATATAATAGACCACTGTAGAAAAACGAGTAGAACTAATAGGGAGAAACAGCAGTAACGATATTCAGGATTACATTTTTCCACTCATAATTCATTACCAGTGTCTTTGTGTTTGAGTGTTCATTACCTGAACCCAATTCGTACTACCATGGACTACTCTTCAAAGGCAGCAGGTGGAGACTGACCTGATCCTGATGCTGCAATTTGGCTTGTTCCAGCTGCAGCCTGTGCTGCTCCTGCAGGCTCTCCTTCTTGGCATTGTACTCCTCCTGCAGCCGCTGCTCCAAGGCCTGCATCTCCTCCTGCTGCTGCCTGCGGAGCTGCTTCCCCTCCTCCTCGAAGCGCCTCTCCAGCTCCTCCTTCTCGCTCAGCAGCTTCTTCCATCTCGCCGTGTTGAGGTCTGTGGAGACAAGACCACACAGTCTCCACACTGCTCAGACCAAGCAGAGGCATTGGGCCTGTTTGTAGAGCAATGAGCTTGGTGATTCTCTCCCACTCTGTCATACAAGGGATGTGATTGACCACTTGACTAGAAGGATGTGTATTTCATATATCCCATTTTCCAGCTGTTTGAAGCTGCTCATCCCATAAACCTGTCTCCAGCTCCAGCAAGGACCATTCAAATCCATTAATGCACACTTGCTTAGAAAATTTTTGTATTCAAACCACTATCTCATGTGCTTCATGACTTTAGAGAGTACAAATGAAAGGCTGATACTGATAGCAATCATAAAATGTGAAATTTTTACTCTTGTGAACTAAACCAGTGACTATATCTCAGAATTCACACTGCTGTTTTCCAGCAGTTCTATCAAGTCAAGGAAAAACAGTCCATTTCCCCACTTAGTTCCTCACCTTTATTGTTCCTCAGGTCCCACGAAAGCAATGTCACAAACACCGTGTCCTCAACCTTTTGCTTTGCTAAAGAACAGTTGCTATAAATCCAGATATTGAAGACTTGATGTAAACTGGGCAAGATCAGTCATACTACATTTAAAGAGCCAGTTTTCTCACTTGTAAAGATCTAACAGGTAAGAAGTGATTAAAATCATCATGAACATGACATTCAGAATACTGGAGAAGAAGGGGTGAGTTTCTAATGGCACTGCTAGATCTTTCTGATTTAGACCCATAGCTGATTTGGAAAGATGACCAGGTTTTTGGACAAACTGTCAGCATAGTTACCCTTCCTTTACCTTTCAAAATGCACGTGCCATGCACAGACCTGTAAGGCATGGTAAGTCAGAGGAGTGGGAGAAGCTGTCTTCCTGCTGAATGCTTCAAATCCATACTTATCCTATGACCACATATTTGTTCAGTATCTGTATTTTCCTGCCACTTTCTACTATGGTGCCAGACTGTGCTCATTTTTCCCAGGATAGAAACAATTTGTCCAAGTTACCGCTGCTGTCCCCTCAGCCCATGTTAGGTGCACCCATGCAAGGTAGTTTGGGCACCCAGGCTAATCATTCCCTTCCCCACAGAGCTATTTTTCACCTTATTTACAGCTCTGCTTCCACTTTTACTGGACACCAATATCCAGACTTGCTCAGTATGTCCAGACAGATAAACATTACGCCTGTTCTGATCCTGATATTTTCTGGAGCACTGTGAGGGATTCTGTCCCTGTCAAGCTCTCTGCTCCTTACAGAAAGAGAGTGAACAGTGAGTTTAGCACCTCAGTGCCAGCACATAGAAGGCTTTCCCACTTGCCTTATATCCAGAATGGAGCAGCACATTAGTTGGAGTGTCTTGTCTCCTGGCAGTCTGGATTACAGCTCTAAACCCTCTCTCTAGCTTTTTGCTTTTTTATTATCTTTGGCATGTAAAGTGATCCCAGAGCAGGTTATGCTTGCAGCTCTGCCTTCAGTAGAATTCAAACTTACTCAAGCTTTAAATAGGAGCTGTAATGAACCCCATCTCTCTCCAGCCTCTAATGAGATTAGTCAGCACAGAGGGAGGGCTGGGCAATGAAACAACGTGCTCCAACCAAAAGAAAGTCCATCTGAAACACATCCTGTTACCTGAAATACAAAACTATTCACAGATCAGACCCTGATGCAGGTGCAAAATGGAGGGAAGAGTGAGTTGCATGGCATGGTCCCCATACACTCAACAATGCTATTGGAGACAGAAAATGAGGAAATCTGCCCTATACAGAATTATGAAACACCTCTAACAAGAAGGTGAGACATGAGAATGCCTCAGACTAAGACAAATGAGGCTGAGGACTGAAGTGGTGAGGAAAAACTGAACCTTTTCTTAGTAGGGAGATGGACCTTTGGGCCTGGCTCTCCTGGGACAGGTGTAACCAAAGGCAGCACCCATGGAGCCCAAGGGTCTGCAGCTCTCCTGCCTGGGGAGCAGGAACCAGTGTGGAGCAGCTCCAGTGTGCCCTGCTGGAGCTGTGGCTTCAGCATGTGGTTCTGATGAAACAGCTATGGCACCTCCAGCAGGGACCCCATAACAGATGCCTGAACAGAAGACCTGCTAATGGTGCTGGAAAACTGTGAATTTAGCTTTCAGGTATCAAGATAAAGATACTGTTAGAGCTGCTCTTGTAGAAAAAAGAAAAAAGTCACTGGGAAAAGTTATATGAATGTGTTACTGACATGGAACAAGACAAGCAGAGCACAACTACTTCTAGTCTGTTGTGAAGAGTTACACCCTGGTTTTCTTTTTCCTTCTCTGCAGTTATTTTCATTGCTGCTTACAGGCTGGAAATTACTCTGACACAACGTGGCATTTCCTGGGATGAGAGTGCTGGGTTAAATGAGACCACCTCCTGCAGCTTCCCTATTCCCTGAGCACTGAGTGCACAACAGATGAGCAAAACCCACTTCAGGCTGGGCTGGGAAGGAGAGAGAAAGGTAGATGTCACTGCTGGACTGACCTTCCCCCACCACACCCAGTCAGAGCCACAGCACAGCCACCCATCCTGGGCACTTTGCATTCAGGAGGGCAACACTTATGGGAACTGGGGGCTGGTGTCTTGTGGCCTCATGGGGACTGTTTCCTTCTGACATGAGCCTCTTCTTCCTGACTGTTGGCCCCAAAATCACAGACAAATCACAGCCACCACACTCAGGTTAAGTGTCCTGTGACTGGGAGGCATATCCAGGAGGAGATGGCACACAGGCTTTGGCTTCCAAACTCTCATGAACCCAAGCAATATAAATTTCAAACCTGACATCTGATCATGTTCCCTTCATCTAGGCTTTTTATGCATCTCCATACTTCCTCTCAACTCGCTTCATGTCATTGGTTTGACAGTAAAGGAGTAGGTAATTTTGACATTTAATTTCCATTGGTTTGAAGGGAAACAGATGGTATTTAAAATCTCTTTATTTCAAGAGACTCAGTGTTGCAGCTGAAAAGTGCTTATATTTATAATTTATAAAGATTGCTGTCTTGAGTGTAGAGTGATCACTTGTCATGTTTTCCTAGCCTTGCTATTTCTAGCAAAATAGCAAGCAAATCTTATGGCTTTAAATAACAAGTCCCTCAATGTTTAGAGAGGCCAAGATTTCTCCCCATGACTGGGAAGGGAGAATCACTTTTTTATTTCACCCATGCTGGTTTCAGATGTGGTATGATACTTTCCCAGCAGTGCTGAGGGTAAAAGTGGACAGTTGTCTGAACCTCAGTATTTTGCCTGGCTCCAGAAGGCTGCAGATCTCCCAAAGCTATTTTTACACATGGTCCATTGCTGCTATTGCTTCAGCAATGGTTTTATTTACCAGAAGAATTTTCCTTAAATGTATATTCTTACTTTTCTGAACAGTGGGTTTTCTGTTGCAGTTTCACTGCTTTGCATAGCAGAATCCTGTAGTTTCTATTGAAGATTTCATGCTGTGAAAACCAAGCACATTCAGCACCCAAACTGTAACTCTGAATTACAGCTATTGCCTAAACAACTAAACATTGAACTCACTGCCTGTATCAACCCTGGCTAGTCCAGCCTTGTTTTACTGATTCACTCAGGCGTTTGCACCGGGGAGTCTGACACGGTGAATTTAGACATGAGAAATCAGGAATTCTGATCAACACCCATGCTGTTTAACTGGACTGGTTATTTTTAAATTAGTGAGAAACTACTTATGAAAGTGATGGAAGCAAGTCAGAGCTGCAGCTTGGTTGTAGTCAAATGACACGCTTCGATTTTCCCTGAATTTCTTCATGGAATCACCCAAGATTGCTGTTGTCAAATGAAGGACAGTTTCATTCTTTATTTGCATAAATCTTGTACAATATTGTACAACACACAGATTCATCTGATGGTGAGACCAAAATAATCCTCCTGTAGCACAGGTGGGCTGCATGTCTCCAGTAGCACCCTCATGTCTCTAGTAACAACCTCAGCCTGAGCTGCTTCAGAGACTGCAAAGAACTGCACTGATAAGAAATGCTCTCATGTACATGGCATTTACCACTTCACTTTGTTCACAGTTTTAAAGCACCGGTTGTTTCACAAAATTAAGTTTTATAATTTTATACCAAAGGAAAACAGACTGTCTAGCAATTTCTGACTTACACTAAAAAACATAGACATTTACCTTCCATATGTAGGGATATATACTAGGATTTTTATTGCTGATGAATTATTTCACATTCTGCTGAAATGCAATACCTGCACATGCTCATCTTTTTGTTCATCCTTACTGTGAGTTCTTCTAGCTGGCCATGTTGCATCTCAGGGTTGCCCAGAGAGGATTACCTCCACCAAGCAGGTGACCAGCCACCTGTGTCACTCTTAAAGAGCCTCTGCTCAGCATCTCTGTGTCTCCCAGAGTGATTGGAGGAAGAGGTGGCTTGTAATGACTCCTGTCCATTACACATTCCCACAGGAACACTGTGGAAAGGACTCTCTCACACCATCTTTTCCCTTTCTGAGGAGGAAAGCCCATGCACACCTACAGCTATCTCCCTTCTGAAGCAGTACAGCTCAGGCTGCTTTTCTGTGGTGTCTGTGGTTCTTACCAAAACTGTCCCCACACATGCCACCAGGACTCAGCTTTGTGCAGAGGAGGTGTCTGTTGCTGCACGTGCAAGGGTGATGGCAAGGGCAGGCAGTGCAGCGATCCCCTGTTCCTGACGTGCTGCTCTGTGACCCCCAGACAGACAGGCAGTTGTACCCTTGGCAAAGCTCTCTTCTCCAGCAAAACCAACAGGGATCTGTATTCACTTCAGCTGTACAAACATGGTGTCAATGGAAGCAGAACTCTTTATCCCAGCACTGAACCTCTCTTTTCTTTCCATGTCACTGCCACTTAAAAAAAGCACTCACAAAAATGAGGAAACCCAACCTGCTAGATCGGGGTTGGGCTTTCAAATGAGAAGTGGCTATTGAACCAAGAGATTCAGATGTGCCCTGCCTAAAGAAAGCACCAGTGGCAACAGCTCCTCTGGAAGAGCTGTAGAGATGCAGAGAATGGAGGAAGGAAGGCATCAGGGAACTACTGGAAACCTGTTTAGCTATTGCTGCAGTATGCATTGGCCGTGGGGACAATGAAGCTCTCCATGAAATGACAAATCAGCCTAAGAATTTCAGAGGGGCAAAGCAGAGAGCACAAGCTGCTGGGCATCTGAAAAGGGCTGTGCTCAGCTTTCCTGAAGTGGGTTGTCATGGGCAAGGTGAAGGCAAAGCACAGGGAGGATCTGCAGTTCTGCCTATCCCACAGGGGTTTGGCCTGAGCCTTTCTTTACTGGCAATGTCACCCTCTGGCCACATGGCACTATCTGTGCTTAGTGGGTGACCCAGGAACTGGGCTGAAAGAGGGGAAAGTTGAGAGGTCCCCCCTATTCACAGCTCCAGTCATCAGTGGTTCCAACACCTTTTGGTACTCAGACCTGGTGGTCCTCCTCTCCATTTGCCCTGGGGTAGATGAACCCAACATCACACTCATTCTGGGGAGATTTAAGTCCAGGAGAACTCAGCCTGTTGGCTGAAGCCAGAGCAAAAGCATACCTTCTTTCTCAGGAGTGGGAATGTCTTTACACTCTCTCTCCTGTCTAGATCAGAAACCAAAAAGGGAAAGAGGGGCATGCAGATATACAGGGAATACACAGACCAAATGGGATGCATTGTTCTTTCTGTCTTTCAACCAGGAAGAGACCTTAGAGATATTAATAAGCAAATTCTGAGCTTGGTGTCCTTTGGTCTGCAGCTGAACTGCAAAACATAGCAATGTTCATAAGCTGGTGATGCATTCCCAGTCTCTGTGCACTGCAGTGGTCCCAAGCTCCCACTTCTCATCACACTGTGCTTCCTTCTCAGCAGTGCTGGTGTTTGAGGACAGAAGCTATGGATTTATGAAGAACAATTTGTTTAGTAAAGATGCTGCACACCTGGCTCCAGCGTGTGTGGTGCATCTGCACAGTAAAGAGGTGAAATCAGGGTTCCCTGCAAAGTCACAAAACCCTTTGCCACTGGGCTTCAGGACACTTCATCACACATATGCAGGTTCCCCAGGATCAGGTCACAGGGAATTGTAATAACTGCTTTCATGTAAAGTGAGAAAATCACTTTGTTGTTACTTTTCTTGTACTACTTACCAACTTCCTCCCTGATCTTTGCAAGCTCGACTCCTAACTCCTTTATTTTCACAAGGGCATTTTCATTCTGTTTAAGGAAAAAGAGAAAGAAATATGTATAGTACCCAGGTTTATCCCAGATAAGCACTTTCACATGTTCATTCAGTAAAGCAGATTAGATTGATTCCTCATACTATTTTTTTTTTTTTTTTTAGGGGAGAGGAGTGGGATTATAATGAACTCATTCAGTTTTTAAATCAAGCTTAGGAGCCACAACTCACTGGCTACAAATACCTTGTATGTCTACGAGTACATGTACACACACTCATTTGCACACGACAGTGCAGAATACTCTATTTACTCCTATGTGTCTAAAAAGACATCTGTATTTTTTTATTATTTTGTGATCAATCTGCATACCATTTATGGCTGGACTGCATGTACAAGATGGATTTATTAATTCTGTTAAAATTCTTTCATCTATTTAAGCCTGCGTTTAACCACCTGCAATCATATTAATATGCTCACAGAGTCAAACTTACAGAGCAGATTGCTGTACTCACACCATGCTAAGCATGGTGAGCATTCCCCTACACCACTAATAAACTGATATTCACGCCTTTCTCCACATCTGTTTCTGTGATTTCATTTATTAGGGCTCCTTTCCTTGACTAGTCTCAAAAGAAATCTGAATATTTTAGGAGTAAAACAGATGAATTGCGGAAAGGAAAATTAAAACATATTTACATGAACAATGCTAAGGTGTTACTACCAAAATGCAAGGACTTTGACAGCAGATATCTGAAGAGTGCTGTGCAAACTGACAAACAAAATTCTTATCTTTATCCACTGTAAACTGGTTTAGTACGATAAATCCCAGCATAGCAATTCAATCATATGGGCACTTTAAATTGGGATGTATCATGAATTGTATTATAAAGAAGACAAAAGAATGTACCCTGCTGGGAAGATCACTAATGATTAATAAAACTAGATCAGGTTACTATAAATATGTTCTGGGTTAGAAAAGGTCAAGAATCCTTAAAAGACACTACAGGAAAATCATATTCAAGAGAAAAAGCAGTACAATAGTAAATTGAATTAAAAGGAGTCCTAGAAACCAAATCTTTTTGTATTAAGCAAGCAAGGCTAATAAAAATCTAGGGCACAGACAGGATTAGTTTGGCTGCAGGATACATAGCAGATAGGATAGCAAGTCAGTTCTATATTACAAAAATGAAAATGGAAAAAAACATTTCAGAACTTAATGTTTCTGCGTATTTTTCCTGAACCTAACTTCTAACTCTGTTAAGAGAAGTAACACAACTTTATTTCTGGTGATACCAGAATAATGGAATCTGGAATTTGAATTAATCCTTTACATATTGCCCTTTTGAGATTATTTCCACCAGATGCAAAGGACACACTTCCTAGAAAGTTTGCTGTAAATGGAGTGACAAACTGAACTGATCTGAGAGCCCTGAAGGCTTGAGGAGATCCAGATGATGTGGGCATCTTTCTTATTCAGTTATGGGAAGAAGCCAGGAATGCAAGGCCTGGCTCCTCCAGTCAGCTCCATACTCTGCTGAGTAATGCACAGGGGGCTGTGTGCCAGGACTGCAGTGTCCAGTCCTGATCAACTGCAATAGGCTCAGAATAAAATTACGTGGCTTCTTATGGACTTCTTTTTCCTAAACAGTCAAAAAGTTAGGGAAAAAAAAAAGGGTCTGAATAAATACAGCCTGATATGTTAAATAGCCAGATCCCTTCATACAGATTCTCAAACCAGCAGCCTTACAGGAATAAGGTTTCATCTTCTGGAGAATACCATTGCATCTGCCCATAGGCTCTGTTTAACTCACAGGAGTAATTTTAAGAAGTGCTCTTGACAGACTGCCAGGCCTGGTGCCCTTGAAGGTGTGTGCACAGGGATATACTGGATGCAGGACTTGGGCACCCACTCAAATTTCCAGCTCCCATTATTTGAAACAAAAGCCACTCAAAGCAAGGGAGCTCTGCACAAATCACTACCAGCACCTACAGATAAGCAGAACTCAGTGGGATTGTTACTGTTCCCTTTACATGAAGAAAATTAAAAGCAAGTTTAAAAACCTACTTTTTTGGGAAAAAAGGTGTTTAAAATTTTGATCCCCCATAAGAAATATTGCAGACTCCATATTTTATATGATGTTTTATCTTAGATAAGGTTTTTCCTGCCTTTGAGGACACTTGGTGGTGGGATCTTCTCCAAAAATGTGAAGAATTGCCATGGTGCCAGCTTGAAAATGCTATCCCAAAACTCCAGCTCCAGCATGGGCACCAACCCACCACAGCAGAGGGGGTCACATCTGGCTCCCACCACAGTGGGGCTGTGGTTTCCAGAGCAGAGCTCCCCTAGGCTGCCTTGAGCAGCCAGATCAGCATGGCTCAGGTGCCTTCACTGTCATTTTACTGCCCTGCCAATACGTCTTGCATTGTGTTTTAATTTGGTCAGAGCTTCCTGTCTGCTCTTTGGCACCTCATATTTGTGTTTCTGGGAGGTCAGATATGCAAGGGCTGCTGTCAGTGCCAAGGCCTCAAGTAGTTCCTCCTTCTCTGAGGGTTCTTCTAGAGAGCAACAGCCCATGAGTCCCGATCTTCCTCTTGTGCAAGAGAAGCGAGGTGCAGTTTTGGCTGATCATCAAATCACCCTCACAGTTTCCTGGATGTGCAGTGAAATCCCATATCCCTGACATCTTCTGTAACTGCAACCTGCTTTGTCAGTGTGACATGACAGGTTTGGACTGCACACGTTCCTGTGACACTGTAAACACGACAGCAATGCAAAACAAAAAGCCCCTGCTTGCTATCACCAGTATGGGTCTGCAGATAACCAGCACCTCACTGTCAGGGGAGCCAGGCAACTGGGAATGCCAGAGCTAAGGAAACCAAACATTCCCGTACAGCAAATTTGGATCTGACTTCAGAATGTAAAGCTATCACATTCAGTGCTGAGATTCCTGTATATCTACTGTCAAAATATCAAAGCAATTCAAAAAGGCACAAGCACAGAAGGAAAACTTCCCCAAAACAAATGGAAAAGAAACCAAGCCAAGAGATGTCCCATTGGGTTAATCAGTCTTCATTAATATTTATCTTGAAGAAGTATTTGAATGAGAAGACAGAGTAAGCAGCTGCCCTCCCAAGAGTTTTATGTCCACTAAGGCTCAGCGTATCAAAGGAGTGTTGTAGGGATTCTCTATTAGGTCACCACTTGGAGTTGAGCCATTGAGGGTGAGCATCTATGGGCCAAATCTAACTTAGGTTTAACAAGATTCAGCAACTGTATGCACCTGTTTTCAGTAGGTGAAAAGATCAGAGATCCTGTAAGGAGCTTGTGCAAATTGCCACCATTTCCAGTGCAGCAGTTAAATGGCCAGGAGGGAAAAAATTGCTTTGATGTGATCTGGAATTCCCTTTTTTTCACCCAAAAATGTGAAACCAAAACAGTGGGTTTTGTACAAATTAAAATGTCACGTTTACTTTTCATGTACTTTTAATGAATAACTCCCTGCATTACTTTTTAGAAAAATGATGACAAAGGTCTTCTGTTGGCTGCATCCCAAGAAATTACTCTGATAAATAAGTAATTTTCATAAAATATGATTACACTCATGATGGAGATGAAGAAAAACTTCTTCCTCATTCCTGAACTCTTCAACATAATGATTAAGTCTTGTGTCTGGAATATGTCCCATCTCCTCAGACAGAAAGAAAAGTAGAATAAAACAGGTGGAATTATATGTTTGCCCTACTGCTCTGTTGAATAGAAGACACAGTAGCAACTCTTTTCCCTATTTTCAGCTTTACAGCATACAGACCTCCCAACATTTCTCCTGTGAAAGGCCTGATGTTGGACTGCATTTCAGCAAGTGAAACAGACACTGAATGGCACATGTGAATTCTCCATTCAGCTCAAAACACCCTGAGGATTGACTGAGGCATGACTTACATTGGTGCAACAGCTCCAGAAAACAAGTCAAGTAGGCAGGCAGGTAGGGAGAGGTGTAGGAAGAAAACAGGAATTTGTACAATTAAATAACAGTGTCCAAATCTAGCAGTGTAGCTCAGAAAAAAATCAGCTGAATTTATATATAACTGCATGCAAGGACTTAGAATAATAACTTGGTAGAAGATGTCGTAATATGGACCTGAGACTGGGCAAGATGCTGGTGTCTTCCAAACAGATTAAGAGGAATTAGTGATGAAGACCTGTGGGCAGAGGCTGAATGGGGCACAGAGCAACCTGATCTCGTTCGAGATGTCCCTGCTCATTGCAGTGGTCTTGGACATAATGATCTTTAAAGGTCCCTTCCAACCCAAACCATTCTATGATTCTGTGGTTTCTATGAAGGGCTCTGCTTGAGTTGCATGGAGCTTCAGATGACAGGCAGACATCCTCAAGGAGACGTCAGCAGGGAGACAAGTCAAGATTTTATCTTAGACCAGGAATAATTGAGGGATGGAGAGGCAGATTTGAGGTTTGTCTTAGAGTCTCTCTCCTCTGAGAACTACAAAGTACCTGAGAGATACTAATGAATTAGGAATACTAATTAATTAAACCTCCAGGTACTTTTTAACAATAGGTAAGTAATAGTAGGTCCATCATAGAAATGGAAATGGGTCAGATCAGGCAAGGAACATCCGAAAATTGCTCAGACCCACATAGGAAGTCAGCAGCAGCTAGGAAGCAAACATGGGAGCCTGGAGTTACCTTCAAACTGACGTGACCCTCCACCCTGCCAGCTTACATGTTTGCTTATATTCTAAGATCCAAATGTATGTACAAAGTCTCCACTGTACAAACACTCCTCAGCTCTCTACATTATATCCTAAAAACTCTCTGCACACAGATGCTCTGTGGCACTTGCTATTGAAACTGCTCCTCCAGAACAGCTTTTCTGTATGCAGAGATTTCAAAATATTAAAAAAAAAATCCCTGACCTGCAAATGGTGCTTAGTCACTGTTGTGCTGTGTTCAGACTTCCCTGTTGCAAGGTATTATATTATAACTGGAAAGAGAATCATATACATTGGGAATACTCTTGTATCAATAAATATTTCAGATGATACTTGTAGAAACAATAACTGAATCACACTGCAGCTGATATTCAAAATTACCTACAGTCTTCCTTCAAACAGAGGTGTTTTAACACTGCTGCTCAATCATGCTGGTTGTCAGGTAATCCTTACTCATAACACCATTTAGGTTAAAGTTTACAAGAACTTGGATATTCCACAGTGACTGCACTTTGGCAAATTTTATATTAACCACACATTTTTTCTTAACCTGGTTAGTAGTCTATCTAAGGATATATTGGAACTTATTATTAGGTAAAGGGGAGACACTATCAGTTTTTCATTTAACAGAGTTTCATGAGTATTTCAAAAAGCCGTCTAACAGAACACACTGCACAAACATGTATTTCTGCCAAGGTATTTTCTATTAAGCAAATTAAATGCATATATTCATTCTCTCACTCTTCTGTACATAAAATCCAGGCAAATTTCCAGAAGAATAAACTATGTGTTCAAAATGTCCCACAACTTCTCTTGCACAAGCTATTTTCCTGCTGCCTGTAGCTATGTACTAACTTCTGCACTGACATTTCTTACATGACCCATTTTGGTGCCTAGGAATGTGTTTGATTTAGATTCACACAAACATAAGAAAACAGGTAGTTTTTTCTTGTTTCACTTCTCCTAGACTGGATGATCAGTCCTCTGTTGGAGATGTAAAACTTTAGGACAGCTAGAGCCTGAATAATCTCTCTCCAAACTTTTAAACTCTCTGCAAGTTTCCTTTATAACTTGTACTCCACATGGCTATTAAAAATGTAAGAAAAGCAGAGCAAAATACCAAACCGACTGTTGCTACAGAAGATGCCAGCGGTCCCTCCTTGTTTCACGAGCATCCAACCCTTACACTTACACTGCAGGATAAACTTATGTAAGGCACTGCAGTGCATGAGAAAACGACACTTAGACCTGTCCCTGGTGAAGGGGAGATCAGCACTGTGCGAACAAGCTGAGCATCGCTCCCCTCTCCGCCACCCGGGAAGCGCATCCGCCACCGACCCCAGCGAGAAGCAGCAGCACAGGCTCTATCGCGGCTACCGTCCTTCCCTTTCCCTAAAGGGTAAAAAAAAGGCAAAAGTACCGTCTCGTCCTTGCACAGAGAGGGGGGAAAACACGTGGAGCAGCATTTGCCCATGCCGGCAGGACAGCCACCCACCGGACCGACAGCCGCCGGAGTGCCGCCGGCCTGGCCCGGAGCCGGAGGATGAGCCCCGGGCGGTGACACTGTCAGCAAGGGATGTCACGTCCCCGCGCGCCGAGACCGGCCAAGGGGACCCGTCAGCCTGATGCCTCCCGGGCCGCCGAGGGATGCCGGGCCGGGGGCGCGGCGCCGGGAGCGGGGAAGGGCCGGTGCCGCGGGGCGGGCGGCTGCGGAGCCCGGCGGGAGCGGAGCGCTGCCCGCTCCCCGCCCTGCCGCCGCACCGCTGCTCGCCCGCTGGCTCCGGCCTCTCCCGAAAAAGGTTGCTCCGGCTGGCAAAGGCTTGCCCACAGCAGGGCACGTCCGGCAGCGCCATCGCAGGGAAGTGCCGGGGCGGGCGGCTGCCGGGACGGGGTCGGAAACTTCGCAGCGACAGCCCCAAAGACACTGAAATCCGAGAGCGAGCTTAGGCTCTCAGCTGGGGTGCCGCTGGGTTCTCTTCTTCGTGCCGCATCCACAGGCAATGATCACCGTAGTCCCCGTCCTCCGCTCCCGCTCGGACGGTGCCTTTAAGCTGAGGTGTCCCGGCGCGGCTGCTCTCCTGCAGCGCTCCCAAATCCGCTCCCGGCGCGGCTGCGATGCCTCTGCACGGCGGCTCTGCCGCACTGGACTCCCCCAGCCGCCGTGCGGGCTCTGCGGCTGGGCACGGCTGTCCCTCGGTCCTGCGCGCTCCTGCGCGGCTCTGCCGGCGCGTCCCCGGGGCGAGCGCAGCGCTGCGCGGCTCCGCGGGGCCGGGCGCGGGCGCTGCCTGCAGGCGGCTCGCTCCGGGCTGCGACATCGGCCGCCAGGTCGTCAGCGGGCCCTAGGGGTACCCCCCTCCCGGGTGTCCCCGGCCTCCCGAGACCTTTATCTCCTCGAAAGGGCCTTCCCTGAAGTCGTTTATTTAAATCGCGAGGGCGATCAACACCCGCTGGAGCTCGGTAACTCTGTGTAAAGGTAAAAACAGATCTCTGCAACATACCCAGAGACCTTGGTAAACCTCAAGGGCTGGTGCAATTTTTTAGGCCATGTATAAACGTATTTACACCACATAAGCTAACCCTAACCCTAACCTGCATATACACAAGGGTGTGTTGTGTATGCCCGATCTGTATCCGTTTGCCCACCGGGAATACACTTCCTTGGACCCAGGACATGGAGCTGCAGCAGCCTCACTTCTCCTGGGCGTTTGCCTTTGCCATGACATATTTTCCTCTAACAATTTATGTTAAAGACAATGTTGGAAAAGGACAGAAGAGTTCAGTGACTCACACCCAAGGTGGTATTTGTGCTGCGCCCACTGTTCAAACCTGAGAACCATTATTTTCCTGAAAGCCAAATCACTACCACACATACAGAAAAGTGACATTGCCCTTAATGCCGAACAGCTCTGCCTTCTGGTGGGAAAGATGCTCAGGTTCGTGCTTCTCTGGACTGGTGTTTTTTTTAAAATGTATTTTCAGCTGTGACTGGTGATGCACAAAATTGTCTTGAAAATAGTAGGAACCAACAGGAATGTCCATCAAAACTGTGTTAAATTACATTTAAATGCTCAGGTAATTCCAGTTGGTGTAAACTTCTTATTCTCTGCTCTTCCTCAGCCCTGCCAGGACTTCAACTAAAGTTTTAGACTATCACAGTCAAGTAATTGAAAAAAACCAAACAAACACAACAACATAGAATCCCCACCTAACAAACAAGTAAACAAAAAACCAAACCCAAACACCAAACCAAATTCAAAATTTCACTCAAGATACATGTCTTTTAACATTTGTGTTCAAGATCTAATTTTCTTTACAGCACCTGAAAATTAATTTGGTTGGCTACTGAACAGCTACAGAGTAGAGGTAAAAAGAGATTTCCTTATGTGATGAAATCATTTCATCCTCACTGTAGGAGCTTCTTTTTTGCCACACAACCTGAAGTCTTTTACAGTCCAAATCCCAACTGGAAACTTTCTAACTGCCACAGAAAAAAACCCACATAACCACTTGCAGACAAATTAGCACAGCCATTTCTCTGATCTGGCTATCGGAACTACAGCATATAGATCCACATGGCTGACTATCAGGCCAGGGGAAAGTAAAACCCGGTCATTCTTCCTTTCATTATGCTTTTAAAATTAAGTACTCATCTTCTTCAATTACTTTGCTAATAATGGGGGATTTGCTGTTTACATGTGATTATAAATCTAAGGTAAAGATTAGCTAGCAAGCTCTATGCACCACTTTAGTACAACTTAAGCACTAAACTGGGAGCGAAAATATTTAGGTGAAATTAGGCAGAAATCATCTGTTGTCCTTCTGGAAAGGGTGAATTGAGGTCCCAGAGGCTGATTTAGGATTGATAAGGGATAAGGATGTGCTTGGGAGACCTGTTGAGACCTCTTGGGTCAGTTTAGATCCTTTTGGAGAAAGTGAGACCAAACTCAGTTTGAATTAAACCTCATCCTTCAGGTCAAGGTGTGTAGCATTAAGATGAGAAAAGACCCAAGATGAGAGAGCAAATGGAAAATAGAAACTATTTTAAAGAGGAGTTCATCAGTGAAACACTCAAACAAGGAGGATGAAGAAAGAATTTAGGAGGGGTGTCTGTGCTAGCAGCATGCTGACAGGTAGGTTACTCTGTGGAGGACTTCGAACACACAACTGAAGGCAGCAACGCCTCGGGAATTAAGGATATAGAAAGGAAAATGAACATAACTGAGGCAGGAGCAAAACACTTAGCAAAGCAGGCACATCAGAGGACACTACAGCCCCTACACCCACATTTTATGAGAACTGGCACTTTAAATAGCACGTTCAAAACAAGGTTTTAAAATTATTGATTCTTAATTTTAAAATGCTAGTGTCATCTTCCTGATTTCAGTGGCATGTGGCACTTGGGTCAAATACTGAGAGGAATAATACTTTTAAAAAACCTTGAAAAGCACAACAGAGCACCAAAGGCAGATAGATCCACACCATTGCAGACTGCTGCCTCTGTACGCCAAAGGAATTGATATTTTTGGATAAGGGTAAGATGTAACTCCCTATTGGGGACCAAGTGACCATGTGATGCCAACCACAACATTGATCATCAGGCTGGGAAAGACTGTGAGTTGCTGAAGAAGTGTTAAGCAGGGGGGAGGCCTCTGGGGGAGAAGTTGAGGAGTTGCAGTAAATGGAACTATTGGGCTGAGCACAGATAATGAAAAGAGTTGTTCAAAGATCAGTCCTGGGGGCAAGCTATGTCATTCACTTATGACCCTGGTCAAATATTAGCGAGTGCTAATGAGATGCTGGGATGCACTGTCCATCAAGGGGCAAGGCAAAACACCCTGCTTGTCAAGCTGGATGCTATTTAGGGCTATAGGAGGGGTCATTATAAGAAATATAGAATACTGAGCAGCCCAAGGTCCCAATCACAGGGACAAATAACAGGAAATTCAAGTAGAAGATGGAAACTCATCAGCTGGAAAAACCAGCCAAAAAGAGTGTTGCTTATCCAATCATGGGATGACAAAGAATTATGTCTGTGGTACAGTTCTGAATAAAACAAATACAACCTTAGGCTCTAGGAAAGACTAGGAGGGACGTTTAAATGCTTTAAGAAAAGCCACAGAGAGATCTCACCTGAAACCTTACACAGTTCTGATCCCCCGTGTTTGGGGGATAGCAGTTCTGAGGCAGCGAATATATAGCCCACACCACTGGGGGGAAGTGCCTCGTAAATACACATCTGCTTCTTCTAAGAAAACAACAATAAAGTTGGCAGATGACAGCTTTCTATAAATACAGGGAGAACACTAAGAGAAGCAGAAGTTCTTCAAGGTCAAAAAATGTGTTTACATAAGAATAAAAGGGTGTGAACTCGGGCATACCTAAGTCACAAGAGATTCTGAAACAGTCCTCTGGTAGAAACAGAAGACTTTCAAGCTGAAATTTGATCATTTTAGGGAAGAAGTTATAGGATTTGGCAACAGGGAGGGGCTGGATTTGATGACCCCGAAAGAACTTTGCTAGCCTTTCGTATCCATGCAACAATGGTTGTGCATTTTCACCAATATACTGCTATGGATTTTCCTGATGATCCACACCCAGAATGTGAATGTGTCTCTGCCAAACTGCTTTGCATGGAGCTCTGTCCCAACAGATCTGGCTCACATTGCCCTTCAAGGCAGAATGAAGAAGTCTATGGACAAGACAGAGATCAACATGGGCTGGGAAAACCTGCCCTGTTAGTTGAAAAACCACTTTTCATTAAAGTTGCAGTTTTGTTTCATTACTGGAAAGGGAAAATACAGATAAATTCCACAAAGAAAGGTGTTCCTAATGTATAGGATTAACAACAGGTATAAGAAGAAAGATGTCTGTTAAAATTAGATTTCAAAACTTGAAAGTAATTGCACAAAAGGAGATACTTAACAGGATATGTTTTACAATATTTATTGACTTCAGGGGAAACACAATGTAGTTAGCACCTCACAGGGTAAGCTTCCTGGGTAATTAAAGCCAAGAAGGATATCTGCCTGTTCCTAAATGTCCCAGGGGAGTTGCTTAGTCTATAAACAACCTATTCTAGTCGTAAAGAGGCACCATGGGCAGCAATTTTCCCCTACAGTGACAGAATCAATGCTTTGCTCCATGATGCACATATACAATTCCTATTTACTGTCCAAGCAGTTCCAATATTTTACATCTATCTGAAGTAAATTGGGAGAGGTAAGGATAAATTAGCCATATTTTATAATTTACTATGGTCCCCAAATGGGGCCCATTATTCTCTTTAGCTCGATAATGGTCTTTATGTATCAGTGCATACACTCTGCTCTGTAGGGAATGAACAATAAATCATTTCATCAGGGTTCTATACATATATTCTATCATATATAAGAAGATTTGGATTCCTAACCATTTGTATCTGATGTTTCCCTATTTTAGGGAGGCTGGCTAACCTTCCTGGGAGAGATATGGTGCTTTGCCTGGATTTTCACTGTGCGAAGTGTGAAGATGGAGATCCATGGAGAATGAAAACCAGAACTGAAGTCCTGGGAAAGCTCTGGGAGACAAAGGTGGTAACAGTGCTGTGTGTGTCACAGAGCAGGAGAATCCTCAAATGAACTACATATTACTCATGCTTTATGAAACACTGGAAAGGCTTGCTGAGGGGCACAGCATGTGAAGTATGTCAAACAAATATTTAATTTAATTCGAATAGATAACACTCTGAGGGCATGAGCAGCAAAAGAAAGTACAGGAAACATGAAGGGATGAAAATTTGTTTGCAGGAGGACTGGAGGACTGCCAGCTCTAGGAATAAGTTGATAGGGCAGTATCCAGTGCTTATGGAAATAAACATAGGAAACAAGGAGAAAGCTGAAGGAGTCAGTGGTTAGAGGTGAGGACCAAGGAGACTGAAGAGAGCACCATGGGGATACAGAGAGAGATAATGGGGAGAGAAGGCTGAGGTGAGGCTTACCAAAAGTTCAAAAACTGCTTCACCTGGTAAAGAAACCAAAGTACAGATTCAAAGAACAGATGAAACTAAGGAGAAAGGAAAGATTGTTCTGCAGATGGCATTTCAGACGACAAAGGGACATGCAGTGGTGAAGGGAGACAAGGAACAGGAGACTGCAGGAATGAGGAGAGACGTGACAGTCAGATGCAGAGGACCTGGTGCATAACTGGGCCACTGCAACGCCTGTAATGTCTCGGCTCGGGAGAGTGATGGATAAGCCAGGCTGTCGGCAGCTGCCGCCTCCTGGCATTCCTGCAGTCAACAGCGGGAGGCGACCGTGACACCGACATTAAGCACTTCCAAAGGGTGGCGTGAGAAGTCTGGCTGGCAGCATTCACGGCGGGCAGGATTTTGCCTGAGGCAGTGCAGAGGTGGGATAGGGCAATGCTATTCCAGCAATGCATTTTGAACAGGAGGCTCAGAAAACGATAGAGTGGCATGCCAAAGGCCGGAGAGAGGAGAAGGGACATCCAGCACAGCTTATGCAATTATCACAACCCATTTCTCTGCATGTACTCTCTATTCAAACATTGTTACAGCTTGTGTGACAGAACATGCAGGTGGACTTTGTCAGAATTTTGATATCTACAAGAGAGAAGCTGAGCATACCGACAGAGTTGCAGACAAGTGGGGAGACTGAATTTATTTTTCAAGAAGCCAAACATCGGCCTCAAAGACTGAAGTTGATTTTTTTGTCAGTATTGGTAATTCTTCAACTCTGCAAGCAGTGTAATTTGGAAACAGTCTCAACTAGTCTTAAATTGTCTTTCCAATTTCACTTATTGAAACTGCCAATCACTTTGTACTTCTGTGAGTGCTTGAAACCAATGAAAAAGAGTGCTGCAGTCAAAGGAAGTGTTTTAATCTTCCCCTCTCCTGGTCAGTTCTTTTGTCCCAGCTCCCTTCCTTATAGTCACACAGGTGTTTGGGCACTGAATCAGGTGGGGGTTAAAACTAAAGCAGGGATAAAGTGGTGAATTTGGGGAGAGTCAACTCTGCTAGCACAGGGCCAACTTCCCCAGGACAAGGAATGTAATCCTCGGTGCTGTCGGCCAGGAGGAGAATCCTGTCACAAGCCCCTGAACCTAATCTTGTCAGACTGAAAACTACAGTGGCCCAAGGAAATAAGCAAAGCAAATACATTCACTATTACATTCACTTTCCTGACTGGAGGTGCATTACAAGATTTCTCTGATGCAGCTCTCTCGTTAGCAGCACATTTCTCCGCATTGCTCTTCAGACATACACACGTGGTTCATTGTTTTCCAGGTTGGGGCTGTTATTTTTGTTCTTGCCTAACTTAAAAAAAAAAATCAGAAAATGTAATACAGTGATTTGGGGATTTCTGGAGCCATGAGCAGCCAGTAATTAGTTTCAGTGAGATGATTCAGCGAGAGCTGGAAGTCACGCCAGATGGCCCCAGAATGGCAATTTCCCTTGGATTTACAGTGAGGTTTCACATTCTGTGCATTACTCAGTACCATGAGGTTTTAATGATCCTCAGGCAACTTATATGGAAGCAAACATTTTTTAATATAGTTTTTCAACTATACAATTATGATATTGCATATTTGGATGAATAGAATGTTTACTCTAGAATTTAACAAATTAACACAGACTACATGTCCTCTGTTTCTCAAGTGAGGGAGCCCAGCCAGATGACTCCTTTTTAAATTCAGTTCTCATATAAAAAGAATGCGAGGATCTAAACAGAATTCCTTCAGAGTTTTGTTATTTCTGCTAGTGTAGCCTTACATTTATTTTAGTGTCAGTAGTTTTCAAGGCCATGGATTAAAATTCATGAGAGAACAATGCTTTATTACTATGTTTTCTAGTTCTTGATGTCTGGAACAGTACAAAGTAAGCATTCCAAATGAACTAGCTCTCGCTGTCAGGGAATTCACGTTTCCTCATATAAATATCATTTATGCACCAAGATCACAAGGAAAAATGCATGTTTCCATTGAACTTCTCACCTGCCCTCTGCCCAGGAATACATCCCCTGCAAGGCTGTATTTAAATTCCAAACCTCTGAGTTGCTGGAAGCAGATGGCCATTTTCTTAAATGAATTCTGCAGAGAAATGTTCCCTTCTCCCAACAAACAGGTGATCTCCTCTTTTCCACTCCTGAGTTACTCTGGACCAAAGCCAATGACAACTTCAAACTGCTGTATTTTGAGGCCAAGCAGAGCAAGGGACAAGGGCTGACATCCTGTGACAGCAATGTCAGTGGAAAAAATTCCAGTGGCTTTACATGGACCAAGTTTCTCCTACTGGAAAGATTCTCAGTGCTCTGCTGAGAGGAATAGTATTTACTACCATTAATGAGAATTCAAACTATCAGTTGTGGGCTTGGAAGGTTTTTACACAAAGAAAACCTACCTCAGATGATTTTTAGAACTCACTTTAGAAATGCCTCATTTATACTAACTCCTCTGTAGTTAGAGATGGTTTTAAGAAGGAACCACAATAAACAGTTCTCAAGTCATTGTAATAACCACACCACCACCTTTTGAAGTTATGATGTAGAAGTGATTGTAGGAAGCAGCATGTGAATCAGACCTCAGGGGTGAGAGCAAGGCCAAGGAATTTCTGGAAGATTGTAGCTGAAACCTTTTAGAGTTCATTTCTGGAACCAGATAGCTCAGACCTGAATGGGGGTTAAGAGAGAGACAGGTTGTGCTTTGGGTATGTGATTCAAAAGAGGCTACATACACTTGGATGGCTGTGAGGACACAGAAAGAGTATCAAGGAGATGTCCTTTCCACTTGAAAGGATAGTAAAAATGCCCTTGGAACACAATAATTGCCATTTATATATCTTTGAGTCATGGTCTGTCTTATTTAGATCCTGCATCGAGCCATGATTACTGCCAGAAAATTCAGAAGGTGCAAGTAACTCTGCGTTAGAGTGTGATGAAAAGCTGTTCTGCATGGAAAACTCAAGATCTATACAAAAAAGGCTTCCAACCTTAAAATAAGCATCTTCTCTCTAACACATATTGCACCAACAAATATTAAATGCTCAGATATTCTTACTACCTACAGATCTTAGTAGGCTTTAAGGGCAAAGGACAAAGGGATGGTTCAATCATGATGATTTTTTTTTTAATCAAATGACATGATCTTTTACACAGTTGCTGTTCTATAACTACATTTGATGAAAACATTCCCTCTACAAAGGCATCCATTGACAAACTGCTGACACGAAGCTGTGGATCTGCTTTCTCTTCTCACAGTGAGAATTTCTTCTAATAATTGATATTTCTAGTCCTAAAAGTCTGTGCTTCCTTCCCATGCTGAAGCTGCAAAACTTCTGCTTCCAAAAAGTGGTTTCTGGTAAACTTTCCTGCTTGAGGTAAATGCTTTCTGGCATTCAGCAGGAGCTTCTTATGAGGATTCTTCTACTCTGAACTCAAGCCACTTAGCCATTTTTCACAAAGAAAATCAATTGTTCTCTACTGTCTCTCACAAAAGGGATTTTCCCATATCTCAGAGTTGCTTATTACTCTTCTATTTTTCCTCCCCATTTTTTCATTGTCTTCTGAAGATGTGTGAGCACCAGCGCTAAATGTCATCTATTCAGTGTCAGTCTCCCCAGTGTTGAATGTGCAGGTGTTATCATGCACCACCTCACTTCTACTTGCTGCATCTCTGCTTACTCACCCAAAGATCTTGACAGTTTTTCATAACACACGTTCACAGTTGGAGCTCACTTTGATTTCTGCAGACACCAGAAACTCTAATGACTCCCGGGCTTACTTCCCCAAGCTGGAAGCTGATGGTCAGACCACAGTTCCAGGCAGAGCTGGTTTCAGCCTGGCTTTTCTGCATCCATCTCTCACAACCAGTGCAGCAGGAATGTGAGCATGTTGGTTTTATATGCTCAAAAGTGCAGGCAACTTGCAGTCCACTCATCAAATATGTGGCTCTCCAGCTGCTAAAATCTTTAACCACAATCCACATGGACTGCAAAGGGGATAGAAATTGTACCTGAAAAACTTATAAAGGAAGTGCTGCATTTCTGTCAGCATGTCTGTACGAGAGGTTTTTGCTGATGTGGCACACAGTCTTGAAACACACAAGGTGAAATAGTAGTCATAGTCTATCTGTATTTTAAAGCCTTGCTTTGCACTGGAACAACATCACATCTGCCAGGAATTTTGATCAACAGGATCCACTACATTGCTGCAAAATCCCTCTTGTGCGTCAGCTCAGGATGCATCTGCTGATGGCTCTACATAAGAGGACTTGTGATATTTACACTCTCACCCCCTGGGAGTGTGACAGTAATTTTGGAGAGACAGGGAGTTATATCAGCAGAGTGTTCTAGCTCAGGAGTATGCAGTGATGCGGGAACACAGTAAATAATCTGAAGTCTTTCTACAAATGACATTTAAAAATGCTTTTGAGGCAGGGGAAAGAAGAAAGAGCATTTTTTAAAGCACATCTGACACTCAGTCACTTCTAGTACTTAATTTGAACTAAAGATTGGTGAAATTAAGTTTTACAGGAAACAGAAGATACTCCAAGACCGAGACTTGAAAGAAGTTCAAGCATTATAGCCATATGAATGGCATCTACACAAATATATGGTATATATCCAACTGTTCCATGTTTATTTCTAAATTAATCCTTTTCATGTATTTAGCCATAACTTTGAGTGTGTTATGCTCCTTTGCAATGTGGTTGTTTTTAAGAATACCAGTTAGAAAGAAGTGAAAGCAAAAAAAATCAGGCCAAATATCTGGAAACTTGTACCAAATCAGGAGGTGATCTCTGTTTTTTATAATCAGAGCAGAAAGAAATCCCAAACCTTTTTTCTTTTGCAACATGGAAATGCAGAGATATCTGGACAACATCCAGTCCCTCCTAAACATTCTCCTTCTACTTTTCAGGGCAGAATAACTCTGCAGACACTTACACCTATCAAGCCTATCTTTCCCTAACCTGCAAGTTATCTGTGGGTTGTCACTGACTCTCCAGAGGGCTGGGGAGCTTTGCCTGTCACAAGCCCTGCCTTAGTGCTTACCTCCTGCCTGGCAGCTAAGTGTGAGACAGCTTAAAGCAGCATTACCAAGAAGCAGTTTTTCCAAGAAGCTTCAAAAACCATTTCCAGAAATGCAGCCAGTTTCAGCTGCTGAAGGGATCACCACTTAACCATCTTGTGGTCAGACCAATCCCCCAGGCTAAGGTTCAGCCTGAGCAAGGTGCCTATGCCAGGCACAGGAAGAATGCCCCACGTGCCAGGTGATGCAATACTCCAGATGAAGGGGAAAAATAGCTTTCCCTACTCTGGGGGAAGCCAAGACCCTGCACAGAACTGAAGAGTGATAGGACTGAAAGGACCCTCCTGCAGCATGCAGCCAGCTGCCTGGGGCACCAAAGCTCAGGTGTATAAAGGCATCTCCAGCCTCAAATAAGGTACAAGTTCAGGCAGCTTTTGGGTAAGTGGTGGCAAGCCCCAGCACTCCCCAGCCAGCACACCAAAGGTGCCAGGGCTTCTTGTGCAGTCCATGGGCAGACACACTCAATACATCCCTGAGGAGAAGCATCCCTCTGGTCTATTCATTGACTAGTGTACTAAGCAATAAAAAAAAGCCAACAAAACAAAGTAAAGAAGAAATAGAGCTAATTTCCCCCCACAGATGAAACCAGAGTGTGGTAATAAGAATAGCTGTGGAGCCTGTTTGCCTCAGAAGCAGCCATCAGCCCAGCAGTGCTGCTGAGGACATGTCCTGCTGCTCATTTCTGCAGCTGCCTGGAGCCACGTGCTGCACCACGGGAAACACTGACAAGGGCAGATGGGACGAACCTGTGTGGGATGTAAAATATTCATCACACCCGTTTGGTGTAAATAAACATGAACAGTGGGAGTATCCCTGTCTGTGGAAGGGAAACTGCTTGCTGGGCTCTCTTCTACAGCTCACAGAGCTGCAGACATGCAGCCACTGCTGTCTCTGCACCTCCTGTGTATGTGGGTTTGCTTTGATTTCTTGGCTGCCCTCACTGCTGCACTTGGGTGATACACTGGTAGGACATCTCACTGTCCAGTCCTTCTCCAGTAGTGCCTGCCACTACAACCTTGTTGGTGATCCCAAGCCCTCTGGTGCTCCTGCCCTATCCCCTATTCAGTCACTGGAAACACAGAATGTCTTCCCAGAGGATACCTGAAAGAAGAACACACAGCACGTGTGTGCTTGCGTGCATGCAGGTGTGTGTATCCATGCACATAAACACGTGCCTATCTTCCCATGTAAATCCCCTAAGAAACTAAATACATGGTAATCTCCAGACTCAGTCACTTTGACACCCCAATTTTAATCAGGCTTTTGCCTATTTAGATGCTAAACACTCCAGGACTGGGTCGTCATCTTTATGTCATCCTCAAAATGTCTAGCACTCATTGGGATAATTGTGGAATAAAAAAATTTAATGCATTAATTTCTATTGAGAATACCATATAGAGCTCAAATATTAACAAAGAGGAGTACATTAAGTCAGCCAAGTACCTTCTGTTTTCAACAAACCCAGTTCAATCCCATCATCTTTTTGTTCTTTGTTCTGTGTAATTTGATTAAACACAAGCTAATGTTAACTTAAACAGATTGTATTCCACTGGCAAATAAGAAGATAACAATTGATTTTTAAGTGAGGCTAGCCTTTCTGTTTTGTGATGGCTAAAACCATAATATTCCTGCAATTAAAAAGCTGGCACATAGTTGTTCCAACGGACATTTAGCATTGCCAGAACTTTGTTATGGATAATAAATTGTTCCTCTTTTTAGACTGCAGAAGCACTTGAAAAAGCGCTTGAAAAAGATCACTTGAAAAGATCACTGAAGTTCTATTGCATGATCATTGTTGCCAACATTATTATAATGCCCATATAGGTCATTATTGGACATGTCTGTATTAATGGAGTTGTGCCACTTTGCCCTGAGGGGGATGTAAAGCTATCAAACAAAAGTATTGCTGGCAGAGGTGCGAAAATCCAGGCAGGGAGAAGGAAGGGAAGGCCATGGGTATGCATCTGAGAGCAGGAGAGCTCCTGGGATGGGCATCTCCAGGTGAGGCTTCAGAATGAGTGATGAGGTAATGTCTGAGGCTGGCCACATGGGAGAGAAGGACATGGATCTGCCAGAGGTTACTGAAAAGTAACCACCAGCATGTAGATATTTGTCAAGTTACTCAGTGGTCACTGCTTGTTCAGAAAGGGGAACTTGGTAGTTGACCTCTTTCTAGGGTGATTCAAACCTTCCTTAGACTTCTGTTCAATAATTTAATTTTGAAGATTATCTGTGAATTGAGGCATGTCCTCCCCCTTTACAGCAACTTTAAAGAGTAATATTTGGTCTCATCATAAATGTTTTATGCACATATGTATGTGTACAAAACAAGAGATGAGCTGAAAGATTTGCCTTTGAAAGGAGGCTCTGCTTTTTGACTTCCAAAGAGAGGATGGGATCCCTCTGACCTGGACAGGCCAGATCTTGTCCACCCCACTGCTAATGAGAGTTATGGTTTCTTTATTTACTTCCTGAAAGGTATTTATAAATTTTATTTAATTAAATATTTCTGTTCTCTCATGGGAACAGAAAAATTCCTCAGTTTCCGGTGTGATTAATACTTTCATGTATGAACCTTGCACCTATTGATTTACACTGGATTGTATAAGCATTTGTTCTGTTGCATTCTTACTAGAAATCTTGGTAGAGTGTCCTGGGGAGTAATCAATTAATCAATTCAAGAAAAAAAAACCCCAAAAACCAAAACACCAAGAAACAAACAATGATTGATCTGAGGGTATTGCCTCTTCACTGTAAGAGAGGAATTTAAAATACATGGAATTTAGAAGAGGTGCACATTCCCACTGACTCCTTTGCTGAACTTAAAGAACAGCATGAAAACACTGTGATTTGGGTTTTCCCTGTCCTCTGCATGATGAGAGGCCACAATAGCACTGGACCCTATTGCTCATCACTGCTTTTCACACCACTTCCAATGTGTTGCCAAATCCCTCAAGCCCAGATGTATACCCACCTTGGAGGCTGCCAACATCATAGGAACCACTTTTGACTCCTGCGTGTTTTCTCCTTTGAATGCAGAATAAAATCAAGGCTATCAAAGTCAGTTGCTTACAGAGAGATCGATAATACAAACAAAAGGAGAATATAAATTCACTTTTACCTGATGCTTGGCACATATTCTAAATATATTTCTCTTCAAGGACAGCATGTAAATAAACAGATCTTTAATTTTTAATGGCCATTTAAAACCTTTTCAAGAGGAGCATTTTAATGCCTGGGTGATTTTTTTTTTCTATCTCAAAATTTGAAATATTTGTATGTAACTAAAAAATTCTTCTCCAGCCAAGGATACAAACACAGTCTAATTTGGGGTTTTTTTTCAAAACAAGGCCATGTAACTATACCAGTGCTTCCCAGGGAAGCATATTCTTCCACCTCCCAAAACTAAAATTTGCACTTTTTGTCAAAGCAGTGTCTCTAAGAAGGCCACTCAGGACACAGGGAGAAACCAAGAGGTTCCCTACACCTTTTTCCTTCTGTTTTGCAGGGCCTGAAGCAGAGCTGGCCATGCTGTCTGGAAGCAGTGTAACATCCACGTACCCAAAGGATGAGGGAGGGAAAGATATTCAGCTGCTTTAAGGTTTCTTTTCCTTACCTACTCACTGTCTGACTTTTAGGATACACAGCAAATAAGCAGAGGGCCTGCAGAAGGTGATTTCCTTCATTTCACAAACCCCAATCCATTCCTTGGGTAGACTGACCATGTGTGAGTGGTCTGCAGGTCCCATAGCATCTGCACTATAGAGCCTTCATTGTAATGCTTGCGAGTAAAGGAGTACACCTGTGGATTCCTACTGCTCTGTTTTATAATAATTAATAGCCCCACACATCAAATCTTGTGCATTTCTCCTTAAAAAGCAGTTTAGAAAGCTCTCAATGATGACAGAGCTTCTATCTATTTTTTTCCTCCCAAGTAAACAAAGTGTTTTGTTTTCTTTGCAATAAATTGTTTTTGCTTCATAACCCTAAACTGTCAGTGTTTGATGAATCCAAAGTGTATTTTTTTCAGGATACAGAATGAAAATATTGAGCTGCTCTGACTGCTCTGGTCTTCATCAGGAGCAATGAAAAGACTGAACTTGCTCAATACAGAACATGCAGCCTAACTGTAACCATGAGGAGGGAGGAATGGCACTTTTCCAAGGACTATTCTTGTGCCAAATTCAAACATATTTTGCAAATGCTGGGAAAGCATTACTCCTGAAAGCCAGGAGGTCAATCTTTCTGATTAGTACTGGTTTCTTACCACTCTGCCACCACCAGGCATGAACAATAGACACATTTCTCCTGAACTTATTCTCTGAGACAGTTGTGAAAATAAACCATTTTCAGCTTAGCCTGAGATAATGCCTTAAAATGCTAGCCCAAATTAATATTTTGGAGGCAATGGTGGGAAGTGTCCAGCGACTTATAAATAGCATGACCAATTTTGCCTCTAGCACAAGGATCTGGCCGAGGATGTGACATGACACTGGGTGGCATATTGTCCATTCACAGGACATGAACGTTACTCTCAAAAAGACACACAAGCACACACCTATTTGTTATTTGAATGAGGGAAACGGTTTTCCTTGCCCATCCTAGATTTTGCAGGATATTGCTGTGTGTGTTTACTTTTCCGGAAGATTTGTATTGTATACCCACGATTAGATGTGCAGACACACACACTCTGGTCATGGGTGGCATGCCTTTCCCAGTCCTGGTAGACATGAAGTTCTGGGATGCCATCAAGTACTGCAGTGTTACCCCAGTGGATCCAGCTGCACTCCAGCTGGGATCTGACGAGTTTTTCCCCCATGATGAGAACCATATCAAGAGGCCATGCTGCAGGTCTGGAAATCCCTCCAAGCCCGAGCAGAGTATGGGACAGACCACCCCAGCATAGCCCTTTCCCTTACCTGCCCCCAGCCTTGGGGTCTGCAGCCCACACAGGATCCCTTCTCCTCACATGCACTGTAGCTCTAGAGTCTTCCTCTGAAATTCCAGAAGCACAACTAGGACTCCACTTTCTGACTGGTGCAGACTGGATTGCAGAGAGCCATTAGCCCAGTTTCCAGGACCTCGGTGCAGTTTGGCCACAGCAGCCCACAACACAAACACTCCTATGAGTGTACTACAGACATGAAAGTGGATTTTGGTTTTTTTTTTCTCTGTATTTATGTCAGGAAAGATTTTCCCTCCAGAATTTGTCACTTTGGGATACTCTCCTTTAGATGGCACTGTTACCACTTCCAAGCGGGATCACTGCTGGTTGCTTGGCTGAACCCAGCTGAAACTGGGCCAGGACTGTCACTGTCACTGGGCTAACAAGCCACAGCAGGTCAGGAGTGATCCAGACCAGGGCTCTGGAGGTACTTGCTCTAAAAAGTCTTCCTGGTATCCCTCCAGCTCCTGGCAGTCTGTTGTTCACTTTGGAATACCAGCACAGCACAAGGGCTGTATCAGCAAGATGAACATCTGACAACATTAAGGACAAGCTTAATCTCCTCTTCAGAATTAATTTGAAGCAGTTCCAAAAGTCAACAAGAGTCATGTGCATATACGAGGGTCTTAAGCTAATACATCTGCTAATGAAATAGTAATTAAAAGCTATGCTCTGTGCAGGCACTGCAATCATTACTTTCCATGCTTATGTCAGAACCACTGCTTTAATATTTTTTATGTCTACTGCCTCAGTTAGCACCTGCTTCGATTGCCTTTTCCCAAGGCTTTTCCCAAGGATAAAAAAATCGATTTAACTGGCATCTAATGGGTCTGTATTAAATACTGCTACATGCAGTGCACTTCTAGATGCCAACTGAATGAAGCTTGCCAAGTAAGAGCATTTTCAACTGAGAAAAAGAGATGATTCCAGGATACCATTCAGCAGTGGTCTGAAACATTCAGAAAACAAGTCCAAAAAAATTATAAGAAAAATGGTCACGTAATCTTAAAGTGCTCAAAGAAACTGCTGGTGTGGTCCAACACTCTTTATTACATACAATATTCTCTTTCTACAGCTGAATATGTCTGTTGGACCTCTTGCATTGGTGCTTTCCCCAGCTTTGGAAAGAGAATAGAAGCAGTGTGAGCAGGACAAGGGAGCCACAGGCATGAGCAGACTCCTACCTGCATTTAAAACATTGCTCCTTGAGCTGTCTTTAAGACTCATTCCTGTCCTCACAGTATAGGAGCACATTTTCCAACAGAATTTAGGTCCAAATCCGAGAAAAAACTGTTTTGAGCATTGTTTTGTTGCGATGTAAGGAGAGAGAGACATTGGACACAGGAGACTATCCATCCCAAAGAGGCTCCCTAGTACCAAAATAGGATTGGGCCCTCTGCTAAACAGAGTGGAGCTGTCAGCTGGACAAATCAACCCCAAACTTCTCCAGAATAAGGTCACACCTTTTTCTTGAATGAGTGTTTTTCTTTTGTCAAACTGCAGTTCCACTCAAACCTCAACCATTTTGCCTGCAGGGTTCTCAAAAACAAACACACACAACTGTTATTATTTTTGTAATGTGAAAAGTTATTTTTTCCCCACGCTGCCCTAACTCAAAGCCAGCCAACTCAATTTTACTCAGGCTTTCAGACAATAATGCCATCTCAGAAGATGTCTACAGACTGTATTTTCAAATGGCACTCAAAAACTTGTAAGTCCGTGTCTATGTTGCAAGACAAATGACTGCCCAGTTACACAACTGCTTGAGTAGTCCCAGATTGTCCCACTGTATCCAGGCTCTCAACTTAAGCATTGAATTTAAGAGTGCAGCAGCCTCAGTGCTCCCTGGAAGTCTCACATGAGACAGACAAGTAACTCAAGCAGAAATTCAGGACTTTGGTGCTTTAAATAGTTTTCATGAAGTGCTCACCTGCCTGCATGCACTAAAAATGGAGCCTAAAGCAACCATACTCCTAAAGGAGGTACCACATCTGGGTGGACCTGAAAAAATCTACATCTAATCCTCCCCAAACCTGAAGGTGCTTTAATTTTACAGGTGTATTATTTTTCACCTCCAGGCACTCAGTGGGCATTATGGCAATCCCCAGCTGGTCTGATAAATCCAGAGGAGCTGGGAACATGAGGTGCAGCTATGCTTGGTCAGGACTTGAAGAGGATGCTATTATACAAAGACACCTGAGTTGTTCAATTTAGGAGGCATTTTCAGGACAGATCCAACATGCACCAACAGAATGACAGTCATCTCAAAGCTCAGTTGCAGCAGCTGTTCTCATTTAAAACATACCCAGAGGAGATGAAGGAGATATACCCAAGCTTCCAGAGTTCCTTCATCAAATTGTGAATAAGACATGTGATGAAAAGTCTCTCCCCAGTAGACAATGCATAGACAAAGCTGAGCTGACAATTCTCTGCCCTTTTTATATCCCTCTGATTTAAACAAGGATACTCCACAGTCAGCTCAAAAAAAAAAAAAAAAAGAAAACAACCACAAACCAAAAAAATCAACCCCCTAAAAAACACCCAACCAAAAAAACCCTCAAACCCCACCCAAAAGTATTTAGAAATGCCCAACAAGTCCTGAAATTCAGAAATGTCAAGTCTAAAGAAAAATAGAGATGGAAGATCTCCTGGGAAGGTATTTAAAATATTTAGGACATCTAAAAAACTCCCTGTTTTCTCAGTTCAGTGAATCTCCCCTGGCAAGAGCAGCTCCTACTAAGGGAACTGTGTAATCTGTGGTTATTTATTCAAAGGTAACCTCTCCCACTAATATAAAAACCCCCAAAACTAAATAAAGTATTTCAGAATTTTTAAGATTGACTGAATTTAGGTTTTGTTTCTTGGTTTTCTTTCTCTCATTTAACACAGAAAATTTATTCTTGTCTCTTCTAAAAGTAGACAAAGAGGCAATCAAGGGTATTATCTAAAACTCAGGTCCTACTGCTGGTGATTGTCTGTCTGCTTTACAAAGGAGTTGGGACACCAGCTTAACGTGGGATGTTATAAAATACATGGACATCATGTGAACCAAGCCTGGACCTCAGAGCCCAGCTACATTTCCTTGATCACTAAACAGCTTTTGAAACAAACAATACCTTCAAGTCTTTCGTGGTTATTTTGGTTGTCTTAAAATTTATTCATTTTGACTTGAGTTGAGTGAATAAATAAGCTTCTCTAATTACCAGCAACATTTTCTTTATGTTCTCTATACCTGCTGCGTGCAATCTTCTACATGCTGAGATAATGTTATCCTAACATCTTCAGGAATTGGCAACCCTGTAACAGGGACACCGTGGTCCGATTCATGGTGAACAAAAAGAGCAGATAGTTATTGAGGGAAATCAAATAGTTTCCTTAATCTAACAACTTTTGTTGCTCACAAGTATTAATATCTCAGCTACACTTTCCATTCCAGCTCCAGCAATCAGAGACTGGGACTTCTAAGTTTCTGCATCTCCTTTACTCCTAAAAACCACTGCTTGAGACAAATACTCCATCCAAAATTCTTCCTTTTCCAAGTTCCTGAACCATTTTTTCAAATATACGGCATCAAATTATTCAATTTATCAGATTGGATGGCATCTATACTTTACACATAGTTCTTTGGCCACCCAAACCCCAAGGTTGGTGACTTGACAGAGGTGCCAGTTTCCTTTGTCTTTGCAGATTTCCTTTCTGTGATTCTATGAAATTAAAATTCTCTCTTCATAATAATCATTGTAAAGAAATTACATGCTTTGGTCCCAAGAACAAATTTTCAATGACAGTGGAGTAAATTTGGGCAAGAGACAGGTGTAAAGGCAAAGACTCTTGTCAATGGTAAGAAGCACACGTTGCACTTACCTGCCTGAAAAAGTACTGTGTTGTTATAGCAAAGACATCAAAGCCACAGCTGGCCCTTTTAAGCTCATCTTGGATATTGATTAATTGCCGGGACTGCTCATCACACTTTTCCTTCAGTCTCTGAATGAACTGCTTTTCAGTGTCTCGACCCTCTCCTGGTTTGGGGGAGAATCCATTCTTTGGGGTGCTTGGCCTTTGCTTGGGATGTCCTACAAAGGAGAGAAGAAAAGATCATTCAGGTAATTTCAGGACTTATGCCTACAAAAGAAAAAAAAAGGTCTGTAGCACTCACACAGAACTTTCAGTCTTTCAAAATAAAAAGAAAAAAAAAGCAAGAGCACAGTGAAATATGTTTCTTTAGAGGCCAAAGCTCAAAGCTTTCTACTCAGGCTCTGAGCCTGAAAGTCAAGTTAAGGAGAGCTGTCCTAAGAATATATCACTGAGAACTGAGGTTGTTGGAGGGAGGAATCACCTCACCTCTGCTAGACATCTACAAGAACAGAGGTCTGCATCCTGATGTGTGATGCTGACCTCTCTTGAATGGCAGTGAGAGAAATGGGCACTTCCAGGTCAGGATTCACCTTGTCTTATTGTGGACGTGGACAAGTGAGGTGACATTTATACTCCACACATGGTTTCTTTGTCCACATGCACCCCCAGCTTGGTGACTCGACAGAGGCGCCAGTTTTCCTTTGCCTTTGCAGATTTCATTTTGGCTCTACACAGGACAATGCGGGGCTGGAGTTGTCCCCTCCTGAATGCAAACACAGCATGGATTGCTTGCTATTGGGATATCACTATTACTTTTTGTCTACAATACTGCAGTCCACCTTGAGAGTTCCCCTTGCTCTCACATTTACAACGTGTCTGAAATTGCAGCACTTACTAGATATGTACCAAAGTGCCACCAAGTGCCACACAACACACAAGAGTTACACCACTAGCTCTGCATGGCTGCTCTCTCAGCATCATTGATCACACCAGGATCACTAACTACATGGTTTGCCTGCAGAAATGGGCCCAGGCACACTCTGGCTCCTGCACTGCTCTCCAAGTTGGCTTGAAGCAAGCCTGATGCTGTACAAAGGTGTGAAAGCACTAGTGTAGCTTGTGTTTAGGGTATCAGCTCAAATACAGTGTCATATTCATATCAACGGCACAAGAACTAAAGCTTACTCATGATAAGCCACTTCAGGACACTGAGGCTTTAGTTCCCTCAGTTCATATCCTACTTGAGTCAACTGTCCATTTCTGTGGATATACACAGTATAGAGGATAAAGCATGAAGGGACAGTGTTCTGCTGGCATCAGGCTGCTCAAGCCACTGCTTGGAAAATCTGTTTTGTCTTTACCTTCTCTGCTTTTTGAGAACGCTCCTCTGCAAACATTTATGGCCAGCTGGGCATCACCTTTGTACAGCTTACTGATTTTTTTTGCTACCCTCAGTCTTTTTTGCTATCCTTAGACTACCCCTCAGATGATGCTCTTTAGCTCACCCCTGAATACTGGCCAGGAACCTCTGATCTTCCACAGATCCTCCCATTATTCTCACTCTTTTACCCTAGAATCTAAAGTCAGTAAGAAAGAGGGAAAATAAGAGTCAGACACCTTTGTCCCATGTGTTACTAGAGATGGTGGACGTGGGTCTGGAACACATCTGTGTTAGTATAAAAGGTTGTATATGCAAGAATATGAAAAAAAAGGACAGTTTGTAGTTTTATAGTCTTGTAGTATACAGTTCCTGAAAATCAACACAGAAACCATGTCTACAACCAGTCTCCAGCAATCAGTGTAATAGGGGACAGCTTTCTGCCGTGAATATTACCTATCCCTTTCCTAAAAAGCCAAAAAATCCTTCCACAGAGATGCCTCTGATGGTATGGATCTCAGCCAATTTGTAAAGTAGAGCATTACAAATTCCAGAGGTAATTTTGTCAGATGTGCTTTAGATCTTTAAGACTGTGGTCTGGGTGTGCGAATAGATCCTAAGGGCAATTTTACTAGATCAGGCAGGGAAACAGTATGGCTTCCCCAGGGCAATACCCCAGGAGCATATTCCTACTTTTTCAGATCCCTAGCTTGTGTGGAGCCATTGGGAGCAAATCTTCTATCTTGCTCAGCTACGTCCTGGCTCCAGGCTAAGCTTACAGGGAGCCAGATCCAGCAGAGATGCTCCCTCGTGTCTCCAAGCATCTCATGGTGCAACTGTAAAGAGCCATGAGTCCAAAAAAACCCTTTGAAACTCTTGTGTTCATGACTTGCATTGTGAAAAAGAATTCTGTAGCATCAAGACTTATGCCATGTGGTTAGAAGACCTAAATAATACAGCACAAGAAGTTTTTGTCATTAAGAGAGTTCAAGCAGCGTAGCTATTGCCCTCTATCTATTTTTATGCCACTGAAATCCTGTCAACCTTTTTGTGCAGTAATGGTATTTTCTTACAGACTCTTCTATTCATGTCAAGGGACTCTTAACTGTACAGTACGTAATACCACAAAATAAGAAATTCATAAAAGCAACAGCTATAAATATCTCTCTTTTTAGTATAAAAAATCTTGGGTTGTTCAAGCAGGACAGTGATGTAACAACAGAAGGCTTAGGGAGAAGTGTAGGGGAAAGCCCTTGAAATCAGTTCAGTTTTAATTAAAACAGAAACCCATCAGGTTGCTTAGTCTTATATCTTTCTAGCCTTCCTGTTCACTGGAAGATTTGAAGTGCACATCTCTGTGTTGTCCTTGTCAGTATTATAAGCTGTCCTTGTAAATTAAACGGTGCTATTCTCCTCAGGGATAAATCTGAATTTCTCGGTTCATTTGGGTCTGAAAGGCAGCTTACTAAGCTTATTCTGCCATTGATGTCTCTCTTCTATTGCTCTGCACAAAACAGGGTATATATTAATGATGCTGGCCCTGATCTTCAGTGTCCTTTTTGCTGATGGTGGGACCAGAGGGGCAGACCCAGTGTATGCTGAAATCACTGAACCCCTTTGATCCTCTTCAAAACTCCCAAGTCTTTTTATCTATGTGAATGTTTGAACTAAGGAGACATAACAAGTATATACTCACAATTAACACTGTCCATGAGGATTTAGATGGGGAATGCAATTTATTCGCCTTTTAATTGTCCAATTTCCAACATTTTGGTAGGGAAAGCGAGCAAATTACTTTGAGACAATTGATATCAAGCATTCTGTAGAGTGACAGATGCCAGAAGCAGTTGGCACCATTCTAAAATGGAGTGAAAAGAGAGCACTTGCATCTATGGACACCTGCTTCTATACACAGATCCCACGAATAGTATTGCATCAAAAGATAAAATTGAGATCCTTGCAAGACTCTGCATCTCAAAACTCCCTTGCAAGTCTTCAGATTCAAGGCTCAAAAAATTTGTGTACGACAGCCCAAAACCAGCACTGATTAAAAGGAACTGAATGTGAGAAGGCCAGTAACAGAGGCAAATACAACCTAGAAACAGCACTCAGAAATTTTAGAATCTGTTTCATGGACAGATGTAGCTGTAGTGGAGTTACCTGTGAGACACATTCTCTCCCATCACAAAGTGTAAATGATGCTGGAATTCGTGATTCTGATGGAGGAAAGTCTGTGACTGTCCCTTAGTATCAGCTCCACTCTGTGTCCTCTTCAAAGGCTGCTTTGACTATTTTTTTGAAATTGTTAAGTAGGTGAAAAAATTGTCACTATTGCTTTGTTATTGCTGTAGTTATTTCAAAGAATGCCAAGAGCTACTCTAAAAAAATAAATGAAGATGAGGTTTATGTTCCTATTTGATCCTTAGAGTGATAAACAAATTCGGATTGCCTTAATTGCAGGCAACCAAGCTGAAAAAATTCTGAATCAGTCTGATGGATGGAGGTCAGTTACTCAACCTCCCACAAGATTGAAAAAACCTTTGAGGCCTCATGAATTGGATACAGCAAAAAATGAAGCCTTGAAAATTATTAAGTCACCCGTGGAAATGCAGACCTCCTTAAGACAATACAAAAACACTTTAGAAATATTCCTGTGTTCCATTTTGCTTTGTAATCCTTGTGGAAGCAAATCAGCTGTGCTGTAACACACTGCTACAGCCACAACCAGTGCTGATGCTTAAACTGGACTCCCACTGTTATAAACACTGGTGAGCTTCTGGTCTGGCACTTTCTGCAACAAATTCTTTGGCTCTCTCTGTGATCTCACCAGGTGCAAAATAGCCTGTAAATTATATGACTCAGATGTCAGTGTTAAGTTCATCTTTTTACTCTAATGTCTTTGTAAGGAGAAGAATTTTGTGTCCTGCTGGTGCCTGGGAAGATTAAATTTAACCTTCTGTTTTCTTGATTTTGTTGGTTGAGAAAGAGAAGAATAGGGATTGAGTTTAGTAATAATGGAGAAACTCTTGGTGCAAGTTATAGGAGCTGGAGAGCTGTTCTACATGCTTTGTATTTTGCCACCAAATGAAGAAACATGGGGTTCTATCCCCCAGAGTTATAACATAAATATCATACAGCTGTAGAGATGACATTTTAAGTATTCAAGCAGAGTCTGAAAAATGAGGCAACAGAAGATAAACTGCAAGCACAATGAAATCAGTGAGACCACTCAAGCTCATTTCAGAAGCATTTAGATCAACCAAAGGCCAGCCTCACAACAGCCTTTAGGCACCTTATCTATTTGTTAATATACACTTAGTAGGCATAAATAGAAGTTCTCTTCATTTTAGTAAATTAAAAAAGGTATTCTTAAGAAATGTTAATGCCATGTATTTGTGCCCAATATTAAGGGATAAGTTGACAATGTCCAAATAGCACTTTGAAGGTTATTTCTATAGATAATCCCATTTCCAGTTATGCATAGAAATAGCCCAGGAAATTTAGTGCCTCTGCATAAAAGTAAGAGTAGATTCTGAGCAATACACCATCACTCCAGGCAGTTGTCTGAGTTGTCTTTTATCTTGCTATCTCTATCTGTTCTCTTTTTATGTAATAAAATTGAAATGGTAAAAAATGTTTGTGTGCCCTTAAACATGTAATAGCAACAACTCTTTGTTTTGGAGGAGAGATGATTGCATGGTTATAACAAAGAGAACAAAAGTCTATTCAGCTCATGCATTGGTATGATAAAGCCTGCTGTAGCTAGCTTAATGAACCTTGGACACAATCAATCCTCACTTAACAATAGTAGGTCTCAGATTTGAGTGTGTTAACAAGAGATGCAAAGTCAACAAGTTTAAATCTTTCCTGAAACAGTGCTTTCAGGTTCATAAATACCTGGTGAATGGAGTTTTGTGGCTGTTACTGCTGATTTCTTAGGGGATGAAACAGTTGGTCTGCTAGCATCCTGATCTTTTTGTACTTCTTTCTTCACACCTGTTTTAGAAAAAAAATCAAAGGTAGAAAGACATCTGGTTTATAATTCTGTGCAGAATAATTCTGTAACTGTGCAGAACCGCGTCACTAAGATATACATCAAAAGGGCAAAATGTAAGTATTTCACCACCACACACCCTGGGCTCTGCACAGAATGATGCTACACAGCACTTCTGGGTTGGATGCTAACCTGCCACGTCTGCAACCATAACTGTGTACACGTGGCTGAGCTGACATGCACAGCACTAAAGAAGGACAAAAGAAGGCCTTACACACTACCTTGGTTTTCCAGTCATCTGCACAATGGCCAGTGCCATTAAGGCACTAATAGCTATGCAGGTAACCCATCCAATCTGTTCTGAGTGCTGTGTTCTGTCTCTTTACCTTGCTGTGCAACCTCCTTCTGGGCTGCAGGAGAAGTGGAATAGAACCATGCAAAGCTGACTGAAGTTACCTGCAAGTCACTGCCCTGTCACCTTTTCCACAGGTAAGGAAGCTGCCTTTTCTGGAGACCAGCTTACCCAAGATGGTCTCATGCAGGCAAGAGAGAGGCTTGCACCAGAAGCAGGCAGGGTATGTCAGAGCCGTGCTGGGTGTGGCTGCCTGGACACATGAGAGTGGAGTAAGTCAGGCAGGGACAGAGGTGGGCAAGCGCATTCAGGGCACAAACCTACAAGACACTGTGCCAGTGTGGGATGAAACAGGGCATGGAATATTTCCGAGAGAGGCAACTCAGTGTCTGTTGTTATTCATCCCACCACTGGAGCTCTCTGGTTAGGGCCTTGGGCCTTGGGATGGTCTGCCAGCTGTCAGAGTTCTGCAGCCAGCGACTGCCTCTTGTACCAGGGAGATACAACTTCCTCTGAAAGCCAGAGCGGCCACCCAAGCTCAGCTCCTCCTGCCCACCCACAGCTCTCATCAAAAGAGCTGTGGGGACCATGCTGAGTGCAGTAACATGAGGTCCTGCCCTGCTCATTTGACTATGGTGTGACAGTCACAGACATGGGATTTCAAGCAGAAAACATTCGTCAAAGAAGTAAGGAGAAAGAGCAATAAAAAGCAAAACCCAGAGACAATAATGTATTTTCCTGTTTGCTTTCCTTTTTTTTAACTGTGTTTGTTGAGGGTTGCATTTTAGCCTGAAGGACTGTGTCACAGCCCCTGGATACATGGGAAAAACAGAGAGATTTAAGGCAAATGACTTGTTATAGAGGGAAAATAAAGTTTGCCTTATTAACTTTCCCCTCTCTGGAGTATGTTCACAGTCATAGGAAAATGCCCCACAGAATCTGAAGTATCTAAAGCAGGAAAACAAAATCAGGTTTTCTTGGTGGTGCCTAATGACAGTGGCAGTCCAAAAGCTAACACTTTCTTCCATTGTGCTTAATGCAAATGTGACCTGGCTCTTTCAACAGCGGGGAAAAATTATAATTTTTTATGGGCATGATAATCTTCAGGGACACTTACTGGTTTACTTGTTTTCTGCTGCCTCCAAAGCCACACCTAGTCACAGCTGCAGTGTTAGGTTTATTTCTGATGCATCTTTCACCCTTCCACTTCTGTCTGCATCAGGACTTGCATGCAGAGAGCTGCAGACTCAGCATTTGCCACGCACCAGAAGCTGAGCTGCATAATTTCTAGCACTGTCTCTCAGCATTTGCTTGCAGAATGCTTCTGGAAAGAGCACACACATCTGCCTGTCCAACAGTGTGGGAGGGAAGCACGGGAAAGGTTCTAAAACCTGCTTTGACTCTCTTCCACTGTTCATAGGCAAATCACACCATCAGCTGTCAGGGGCTGGTACAGACTGAACACTTCCCTGCACCTTTACTTTTGCCCATCTCCATTTCCTCTGCTGTTCATAAATACAACATGTTGATGCTATGATTCTCATTCATAATTAATACTTTTCACAGTGAAGTGTCTGAAGATAGAAATTGCCTGTGCCTGCCCCCTGTTCCACTGTACTTTACTACAGAGTAGGACATAAAATAAGTTTATGGTGCCCTTTTCATTACTAAGGACCAACCTGAGATGGCAGCTGTGAGACAAAACCAGGGCTTGTTTTATAAGACATAGTTTATATAGTTACAGAATCATTACTTTTTTTTTTTTTACAAAAGCATTACTTTTTCACAGTAATAAGACTTTGGCTTTTCTGGGGCTTTCAAAATAAAAATATGTGCCCTAATGGGCCATATACTGAGCTCCTCCATAAATTTTGCTATGCCAGATGCCAAACACAGGCAACGGTAGAGAAAAGTGTGTGCTTTCCTTATGCTTTCCTTAGGCATGTAAATAATTAACTACTTTTGTTTTTGAGACATTTTCAATGAGGAACACCTGGGGAATTCATACAGCCACTTGACCTTAAGCACAAAACGAGAAACAATTCCCCAGTTAGAGCTTGGTTGAAAGAAAACAGAGCAAAGAAGCCCAGAATTTTGCAGAAGGCAAAGCAGGGTCTGTGGAGAGCAGTGGGAGCAGTGTATGAGTGCTGTCCAGCAGGGGCAGCTCCACGGGGGACACTGGCTCCAGAAGGTGGGAGAGCAGCAGAAAGAAGGTGCAAACAGATGTCTGGGCAAGAAAAGATAAGCAGGACTAATAGCAAGGAAGAAAATCACCCTTGTTCAGTTTACAAGACTAGGAGAGCTCCTAAGGTCTGGTGGTGCAGTGGCGCAGCAAGCGGGCAAGCGAGGAGGGGTTGTGCCACGAGGGAAGAGCCCGTGCCCAGCACAGACTTGCTGGGAAGGGGGACAGGGACGGGAATAATAGCAATTATTCAACTTCTCCTTCATAAGTAGAAGGGCCCTGGTGGCCTCTCTGTGACCCTCCTTAGAGGAGAGGGATTTAGAAAGCACACAGCAGGCAAAAGGAAGGACGGTCTGCAGGAACAAACTGTTATCGTTGTGCTAAGCTCATCACCCACAGGGAAATTTTAGGGAAAGAGCCATCCCTGCCACCAGACCTCACATAAGAGCTTGAGCTGAATGCTTTTCTAAAAATGGAGCTTGTTCTTGTCTTTTGAAACAACAGCTGTTAGCTGGTTAGGAAACATTCAGAAAACATGTTGATTTCCTGCAGGGAAAATAAATTTTTAGATTATAAGCGTTTGGGCTCAGAATCTGTCGTTTCACAGAAATTCAGAATTTCAAGTTTAAAAAAATCTGAGGGAGAGCACTGGTGTAGTAATTAGCATAATGTGCAGTAGCATAGGGTGTGGTGCAGCAGGTTATAAAGTTTGATCTTTTCTAGCTTGAAGTGTACTAGAAGTAACTCAAAGACTAAAATGCACATAAAGGGTCTGATGCTCCAGGGTAACTCAGAAAGCAAGACAAACATTTTCAGTTGTTATTACAGGCCCAGCCACGTGTGAAACCGCAAATCATACTCTGTTGTATGTATTTTGAAATGCCAAAAGGTGTTATGCATGCAATCATAAAATAATAAAAAAGACACAAAATGAAATTACAAAAGGAAATTAAGCACCTTAAGTGTATATTTCTTGAGCTTGCACACTGTTTAAATTTTCTTCTAAATTCGCCATTTATAATGTATATTACATCTGATCTGGAACAAAATTTACTTCAAATTCTTAGTGTTATTGATCACAGAGTGGAAATACAGAATTTCAATTAGCTCTGTGTTAAATGCCTGTACATCAGCCTTATTCCTGCTGGCTACATAATCAGGGCTCTTAGCACTGAGCTTCCCAGCAAAAAGCTCCTGGCATATTAGGAACCAGCATTAACTTCCAGGCTTCCTGGAACAGTTTGCAAAGCTCTGCCAACTCCTATCACCGACAGAGCTCATGAAATGAGAAGTTTTGTTTCTGGTAGCCAGTAATCAAAGCCACAAACTTATAATTTTTATGTGAATCTACATTCCATTTAAGGTTAGAAATCTCCCAACGTTTCCCATTTTTAAAATCTATACATGCATAAAGAAATGGATATTTCAGGCCATAAGATAACAACAAGCATAAATACTTGTTTGTCTTTTCTAAGAGTGTGCTTACCACATTTGCTTTTGAAAAAGGCCTCTAAACACACAGTTCTGTAAAGGTATTTACACTTCCTAATTAACATACACAGCCTGCTGCAAATGAAACAGAAGGTGCGAATGCAAAATAATTAGAAACACATTCCAGAAATCACTCAGGAAAATAGCAAACAAACAAAGCCAATTCTTCATTCCCCAGCAGTGCTGAATGCTAGCCTAGAAACCAGAGAAAATGACACCTTATCCAAGACATCTTCTCAAGCACTGCAGAATCAGCACTTGTATTTGCCTGTACCTTTTCGAGCCTTCAAAAGCCAGTACAGTGGGATAGGCTTCAATTTGCTTTCATACTTCAGACTGAAAGCACACTAACAAATCGTACATTGAGCATTTATTCCAAAACAAATCCTAACATGCTGTAGACATCATTAACAATTCAATGGGACTGACTGCATTCAGATGGATTCCAGCTGTTCTCAGGAGTATTTTATAAGTCAACTAATGCAGTCTGCAAGTTAAAAACCACCCCCAAAACCCAAAGAAATATCTTCAGTCACTCACAGACACAGAGAGTCCCTTTGAGCTTTTTTCTGCCTCTCCCCCTGGTACCCACGACTAGTCATGTCCTTGGTGAGTAATGACACATCCCTGCATGCATTGTTTGAGACAAAATGAGCAAAGCTGGAAATATGATGGATTCTGTAGAATGAGAGCAGTCTAATTCTTTTTAGAGACTCTCTACTTCCTGTGATCCATGAGACACTGAAAGACTGAATAAATAAGTAGATGTGGAAGAAAGACTATGTATTTGTTGAAGTAGAAACTGCTAATGCTTGTGCTTTTCCCTTTGTGTTTGTTTCAAATTTTAAATCAATCTGATAAGAATAAAAGGACAACGACTATTTAATTGTCTTGTCTGAAAATGATTGCCTTGTTCTTGTACTAAAAAAGAAAAGTCTCTGTAGCTGGTGTTAAAAAAATAAAGGAAAAAATAAACCTGATAAAACGAATCATTCTTTGGACTGAACAGAAAATCTCAGGGTAAATTCAGAACATCCAACATTGGTTGAAGAGTTAAAATAACTACTCCTTCTCTTTTTGCCATTTTGCATGGATGCTATGGCACTTTATTGTCTCTTCCTCACAAGGTTGTGCTATGGCATTTTTTAGAGTGGTTCCCAGAAAGGACAACTTGCAGCTGAACATCCCACTTTCACCTGCAAGGTAGTGCTGCATATCCCTGTGTTCAGTACAGGGACAACATGAAAGTAACACACTGTACACTGCTATTCAGCTTTGAAGGAAAGTGTTTGCAAGGGGGAACGAAGCAGCAGGAGACTCTTCTCCCTTCACCCCTGCAAGAGTGCTGGTGCTCACTCTTCCCCCCTCAGCTGACCTCAGCTCATCCCTCTTCCTCCTGCTGACATTGTGCTGTCTGGAGTTTGCAGAATCTGATCCAAAGCAGCACATTTTACACTATAAGATTGCTGGTGAGAGCTGAGATAACAGTGGCCTCCTATTTTTCATCTTGACTGATTGCATTTAACAGCCTGTCCTGTTATATATGATTTACTGGTCCCTGTAAAAGCACAGGAATTGACTGGGTGAATTTTTTGAACAATGCTTTTGATTGTCTTTAATTTAGTGGGCCCAGTAGAAACAAGCTGCTCAAATTAATTCCTTATTGCCACTCTTATTGCACTCAAATTATGATATTTCTTATGGGTGATAACAGTCACTTGTCTGTGAGATAAATATTAAATAATAATCAAGTAGAAATAGGAATCCCATAACACACACCCCTCAAAATCCTTAACAGGGCATAGAAAATACAAAATCCCTCAGCTCTCTGATTTCATAGAGAGTTGGGTGTCAGGTCCAGCCTAGTGGACAAAATTGAGTCTCTGAACATTGCCTTCTGCAGATATTTCCCCATTTTAAGGGAAATTTAAACCAGAAAATTCATATGTGTAGGTTTCAAGTATTATATATTTTTATCAACATCTGTGGAAAGAGGAAGCTCATACAAATTCCAGGGCTAGATTATAGTTGTAAAGTTCCTAATGGAGAGCTGCTTTCACCTGTTAAACAAAATATGAAGCAATATAGAAATGGTATGTTTTACTTAGGTTATCACTGTGCTTCCCAAGGTAACTAAAATATTTAAGTGATATTAAAAACCTCTCTTCTTCTAGTCAAGTGTGTGCTTTCTTTTCCCTTTTCTATAAATTGAGAGACATGTAAATATCAAAAGGGCTGTGCAATACACTGAAGCATAATTAAGTGCACCCTTTACATAGACCAGTCAAAAGGCCGTCAGTTCATGCCTGCAAAACAATTTGCATGACAAGGATCTTCCACTGCTATTGTCCCATGCCAGAGTTCTTTTTTGATCATCTGAAGCACAGCATCATCTGCTGCACAGCAGCAGCTAAAGGAGTCCATTTTCATTAATTAAATATTTTTTATCCCCTGCAGTCCAATTTATTTCACAAGCACTTTAATGAAATATCAGGAGTATAATCTCTCTTGAGTAGTTGTGTCTTTATTTTTTTAAGTGAAAATTTACAGTTCAGGTGATCTTCTCAAGTAGCATCTAATACATGAAAGCTTTCATGTGATTTTTGATGGTTATTTTTGATTCATTAATATAGGTAGATATTTCCATTTGTGAATTAATTTACTATTCATGCACAGATAAAAGATGTAGGTCTCTGAAATACAAATGTAAATTTTACATTACCTGATATTGCACTCTTTCAGAAATATTATTTATATTTAAATTACTGCCATCCTCTTTGTGAAATGCTTTCCTTCTTCCTAGCATAAGATATGTTGTATGCAATCCACATAGTGCCTGTGCTCCTCAGCTGTAACTGTGCAGTGCTCTAAGCACTTCAGTTTAGTAACTGTGATGTCTTGCACAGGAGGTTGATCAGATGCTAAATATTTATGCAACACCAAGCCTATAGAAATTACTGTCCAAAAGACACTTAAACAGAAAATTTTACATTCTACAGGTGTCTCTATCACATTAGGATCTACACCCAGTGTTCATATGCTATTGCAAGAGAGGCAAGATTAGAATTGCTTAAAAAACCTTGTCTTCATAATTTATTTGATTTATTTCAACCTTTGTTCCTATCAGATCCTCAGAATTGTGAGGAACCATGATCCTATTTTAATAAAAAAAATTTAAAAATCATGAATTGGCCACAGATACATGCTGCTAACTTGGTTCATAAAAAATTAAACCAGAACATCAGACTAACATGGTTTCTTTTGTTTCTGTCTGTTGTGTATAATAACAACTTCCTAAACTTGTCAGCTGCCCCTGTTCAGGAACTGTGTCTGCCTGTTTGCATAACACAGGCAGGTAACCCTACTTCCATGTTTAGTTTCCTTCCAGAATAAAACAGGCAAGTTTTTGGCATGGTAATTGCTGAGTTATCCCTTCATCCTTATCTTGACCCATGAGCCTTTTATTGTATTTATCTCCCTCTGTCCGGTTGGTGTGGTGGGGACCTGGTGTCCAGCCAAGGTCAAACCACTGCAACAGGTTAATCTTGAAACCAGGTGACAAGAACTAGCAATTTGTAAAGTCTCTGTCTCATATTTTGCACTGATTTTTCCTTCCGAGCTCCATTTGCAATGTGTTATCAAACCCAATGGAACTTATACAGAGATGAAACAGCCTGGATAAAATTATTTATTTTGGAATCTAAACTGTTAGATCTAATCTGAACTTGATGGAACTGGTCTTTTGAGACATAACTGAATTGAGCAGGAGAGTTTAGGAAAGGAAGCAATTTGGAAACAAGACTAGGGTTTTTTGCTTTATTTGCTTACCTCCTTCTGCCTCTGTGAGTGAAAAAACAAAGATTGCTTAAACCTAGAGGCCAATATTCTCATCACTGCAAACATACCTAGCAATGAATTATCTGCTCGATGGAATGCTTTGGTCTCTAAAGCAGTGCAATATTTTCAAAAAGCTGCTTGGTGAGAACCAACAATATATACACTAAATCTCTGGTATATGTAGTTAGGGACAGTAAATGCCTTCAACTCCACACATAGCTCACAAAATGAGATTACAGCTGTGTTGTTGAGTGTGTTTTAAAGAGTCTACAGTAAACAGAGTTCAAATCAGCACACTAGCAATGGGCCCGAGGATGGCATGAAAATTAATTAAAAGCAAGCAGTAAAACAGCATCACAAGAAGGTTTCTGCATTTCTTGGCTTAACGCAGGTGGCGTTCTAAGTTTGGAGCACTTACCAGCAGGTGCCGTGGCAGTTTTTGGTGCTGGCAGTAAGCTCCTGCGTGGAGTGGCTGTGCTGCTCGATACCTGCGTCGTGCTCTTGCTGCTCCCCTTAGGAACATCCTTAGAAGGTGCAGATGGCCTAGGGGTTGTCTGCTCTTCATTTCCAAAGCTGGAACCTGCAGGAGACCGGAATTGCACTAATTATAAGTCCATAAAAGATGTATGTGAGCTGTGGCATACAGACCAAACTTCTATCAGCAATTATAATCTACAATATGTTTCACTGCAACTCAGGCTAAGTTACACGGAATTTCTCCAGTATAAGCCCTCAGAAATAAAGGGTTCCCAACAACTTACTTAAATGCTAAGTCTTGGCAGCTGTTGGAGTCTGATTCCAACAGGAACTTAAAACCTTCTCTTGGTCTTGCTCTATAAAAGTATGTGGCTAGAATGCTCATAAAGAAACCAAGGAATTCCGAAATATCTGGGTGGAAAAGCTGTTTATGGTTTTGTAGCTGCAACAGGAGCCACACCACACATTCACCCTATTCACTTGGAAGCTGCTGGTGTTTGAAATAAAGGGGAATAGCAGGGCTCAGTGGTGCAAAGTTTCAGATTCTCCTGCTTAGGTGGGATTTCCCACAGAGTCCCTCAGATCACACTCAGACATTTGAATAATAAGTGAAAAAACAAAGAAAACATTCTGTCTTAACTCTCACATCCACTTCAATCATATTCTCATAAGAAATATTAGGTTGCCAAGTTTTCCACCTTATATCGACCTCTTTCAAAACTTTTAATTGGTTTGGTTTCCTCCTGCATTTGCCATCTACAGAATAATGACATCCTAGATTCCTTGTAGACATAAGGAAAACAATATTTTCTTAACATTTGAGAAAGGGAAAGCTTGAGTATTGTTTTTACCCATCTGTCTACAAGGCCTAAGAGGAGCAAAAGATTACAGCAGATCCGGACTTGAACATTTACAGAAGAATGAACATTTTGTTTGAAAAAAACGGGTGGAGGTAGTGGCAAGAAATACACAGGATGTCAGAAAAGGCTTATAATTTTTATTTCAATTGTTTTACAAAGACAGAATATAATATTGGTTAGGTACTGCCTGCAGGAAAAAAGATAGCATTATCTTAATAATTGGCATGTCCAAGTGTCCTGTATTTTTAAGACACAGGCTTCTTGAAAGTGTGCAAGTAAAGGAGAGGTTTCATTTTTGCCTTTGTTACTGAAAATCTACTAGGAAAAAAGAAAGCATGTTGGAAAAGAAAATCCTCTTTTCTGATAAAGGAAGAATCTACCTTTTGGCTCTGAGAAAACAGCTTTAAGTTTTGCTGTGTCTTTGAGGCTGCTTGCGTAATTCTTCATTTAAAGTGCGTATTTGCAGCATAAATGGACTCCTACAAACATATTTGACCTTTCTCAAGTCCCATTAAAAATTCAAACAAAACAGTGTAGAGTTCCTCTATGCAGGAACAGAAAGACCTGAAGCATTTTTCACCTTTACTCAGCTGTGCACATAACAACCCCTCAGCACCTCAGGTCAGTGTTGAATATCCAAGCTATACAGATTTTTCACCTGTGTAACAAATATTTAAGTTTATGTGCTGAATTGTCTGCTGACGAAACACTGCTGACTTCCATAAAGTCACAACAGCAGAAAATCTGGCCAAGCCTAGCCTTGTCTCCTCTGCAGCTGTGCACGAGGGCATCTCTTCTGCCAGGTGCTGGGGGGGTGCTGCAGCATGTGTGTTCACCTCAGCCTGCATCACACTCCTGAAGCTATTCCTGAAGTGGCCTCATATATTTCCTTCCCAGTCAGTTCAGGTAACACCACTTGTAGAAAATTTTTTTCTTTCTTCAGCTATTTTTTTAATAAGTTTCAATTGCAGAAGCACTAACCTTGAAGAGTAAATTATTCTTATTACTTGCAGAGAAATACAGTTCAAGTGTTCTTTAATGGAAATCCTTTATTCTCAATTGCAAAATGTATTATTATGGAGAACATTTCAAATCCCAAATCTGACCAAATGAAAGCAATTCCCGCATTGAAGTACAAGGTGCCCAGGGGAGTTACATAACCTCTTATTAAAAAACAAATTAAAAAGCTTTTTTCTAGGTAGCGAAGATGAAGTGCTGCCAGCTACAAACACTTTTTCAGCCTATAACACAGCACAAGAGATCTCCTAATTTCTTAAATGAGTGGGTAAGAAAGCTGTCATAGGATCCCTGGATCAGAAAAGCCAGTGCCTGGAGAGAACCGGCCACACATTTTGTACTGTGGCTGGACAAGCCCTTCCAATGAAAAAAAAACTATGAAAAAAAAGCAATACAGCTTTTGATCTTTTATTAAGAAATGGACTCAGGGATCTGGGCTGCATCACTGTACTGGGTATCTTGAGGCCCCAGGGGCAGCCTGCACCAGTGGGGGACAGGGCTGCACTGTATCAGGCACAGATGCTTCCCAAAACAGACCCAGCACAGGGCACAGCCTGGCCTGTCAGCCAAGAGGGAATGTGTTTAAGGGCAAAACACTGCCCTAGTGAGGGAAAATGTGTGAGGATGAGAGGGAGCAGGTGTTCCCTACAGAGCCTGGAGAAGACCATGGGGAAGCAGGTATTTCCCTGCAGGTTGTGGAGAGGATCATGATGGAGCAGATATTCACACTGCAGCCCACAGAGAACTCCACACTGGCACAGGTGGGCATGGCCCAAAGGAAACTGCATCCATGGAGAGCCCTCACAGGAGCAGGGCCCTGGAAGAAGGTTTTCATTTACTTCAAGGAATCAGCTTAGAGGAAAATCAGAAAGATTGTTCATCAGATGGTACCTGTTAGTCCATCATTAAATGATACCTCCCACTATTATCTGCAGCAGGTGAATCAGTAGCATCTGCCCTTCCATAATACTACCTTTTATTTTTCAGTAAAAGCCTGTACAGAAACACCAGATGTGCAGTGGGGGAGCAGTTTCCAGGTGACCACATCCTTTGTTGTACTGTCCCTCTTCCCTCCTACTCCTCTACTTTGGCATTCTGTCTAAACCAGGGGAAGCTCTGCTTGCCTTTGAAGCACCTGGTGAGTTGTTTGGGGGCTGCTACATAAAAGGTCCTGTATTTTGCTGCTCTGTGAGGAGCAGCACTGCTGACTTTGCAGCAGAGTGTTTAACAGGCTATTAACGATCTGCTGGGGCTAAAGGCCTTCAGCCTCACTTTTATCATCTCCTCACTATGAGCCCCAAGGAATCCTACTCTTCTGCTTCTGAAAAAAATACAGAAAAGAAGAATATTCCTTTGAAGACTTGCAGTTACTTTGGAGAGTCCCAGCTGCAGCCGCTCTTCCTCTACACTTGTTTGCCAGTAGACATGCAGAAGTCAGGATTGGGAACATATTGTAGGCTGCATGTTCAAAGAAAATCATGGCAAAAATCCCACTGGCTCCTAGATGTTGTTGAACCGTTCTCCCTCCATATATGCCATCATTCTTTCCAGCATCTGGCCCTGCCCTGCAGCAGCTCATTTCAGGAGCTCCTCACCCTCAGAAAAGGAAGACTCTCTTGTATGTGTCACTAGGAGTTTGTACCTCTTGTACGTGTTCCTTTTCTGAAATTATTTGCAAATATTTATTTAAAAGGATAGAAATGCCATATGATAATATATATAACTTTAAGACTTGCAGGAACATGAGTGGGGAGAATTCTGCATCTGAAGAGAAATTAATTAGTCCATGTTGTGTGGCAGGTCTTGATCTGAGAGGAGACAACGATAGGAAGGGCTGTGTTCTGGAGCCCCAGAGCTACAGATTTCCCTGTGTGCAATTAGGGGCAATAAAGTCTCCTTTTGCTGGAGAATTGGCATCCTCTCTAGAAAAGGAGCTTGCTTTACAATACCTGCATGTCTGTGTCTTCCAAACAAACAAACAAACTGCAGGGGAGTGAGTGTTACAGCATGAGTGCAGCTGCTTCTGCAGCTCCCTGTCCCGTGGGCTGCTATGTGCAGCCTATGGACACAAAATGAGTTTCAGCTCTTCACAGCAGGTCAAGCATTCCCTGTGCTGGCAGGAGGCTTGGAGCTGATAGCTCCTGCCACAGCTGTAATCACACTCAAGACTCTGGGAACATGCTGGCATTGTGCTTGTTCACTGAAGGACAAACATTTACCCAGGATTACAGGAAGGCCTTTCCAGGGTAAAGATCCTTGGACACGACTTGATGTCAAGTTATGACAATGAAGTTACATCTAGTTGTTGCATCAGGGATCCCACTTACAAATTCTAAATCACTTCTCAATCACAGAACTCAAGAAGCTTTAAAAAAGGAGTTGAGCCACTTTCCAAATTCACACATCAAAGAAACAGCAGGCAGAGAAGTGAGCAGGAAAACCTGATGATGAATGAGGTTGGAATGACTTTTTTCACCTGCAAAACACTGGGATGTATTATTCCTCTGGGTTTTACTAGGCTGCACTTTTGTGCCCCAGTTTTCAAGCAGAAGTACAAGCACAAAGTGAAATCTAAAATCACTGCCATGGGAAATGATCTGATAAGAAAAATACCTAAGCTACTGGAACTAATCAGGTGATTTTTCAACCCAAAACCTTCAAGACACACTTTTCACTAACTTGGAACATTTGCCCATCCTTCAATTAGTGCCCATTCTTTATTCCTGATTGCTACCTGTGAAGTGGTAAGTAAATTTTTTTAAAATTATTACCAGATATACAACTTGTCAGCTGAGATTTTTATTTCACTACTTTAAGGGTTGCTGTTTTGATGTCCCATGGTATATTTCAATATGAGTTTTCACAGTGTAATTTTCAAGAGACACAATTGAACATACAGCTCTGTAGCTCAATCTGAAACAAAGCTACGGACCAAGAGGCACAGTGTGATCATTAGCCCTGAGGGCTAATCATGTTATTAAGATGTTATGATAGTAGGTAAGATTACTAGCTGGCTAATTGGGGTTTTCTGTCTTTCAGACAGCCAGTGCCTGGTATCTCCTAACAGGCCAAATATGCAAAAGATCAGGCACCAGCTCATGACAGGTTTGACTTCCATCGAGAACAAAAAGATGCTTAAGAATTCATGTCCACACAATGCTTAAGCCTAACTTACTTAGTTCAAAGTAGTTTTCCCCATTGCAATTTTTTTGGCTTAGACAAAGATGTTTGAGCAATAATTCCCTGTAAAATATTTCTTTTAGAGGAGGTTTGTGCCTGATCATATGGCTTTATAAAAGCTGATTTTTCAGAAGTCTTTACATTCAAAAATGAAACTTGAATTTTTAATTCAGGTTAATCATTCAGGTTAGTAATTTTCACCAAAATAAGGAGTCAAATCTGCAGGGCCTGTCAGCACAGCTTTAGATAGCTTTGGGTCTCTGCACTGCCAGTGATTACCTCTGAGGCAGGCCCCTCACTGCTCAGGAGGGAGTCTGGTGCCATTGTTGATGATTAATGACAGCTGAGATCAGCCATGGCTTTTGTACAGTAACACATCTGTAAGAGATTGTTGCATGTCCATTCCTCTCCCCATGCCCTCCAGTCCTAAAGCCAAGCAGCTTTCTCCGGTATTACCTGCTGTCAGATGGTTTTGCGCCCCTGGACCTGGCTATGCAGAAAGCTGCTGGGCATCTGAAGGGTGGGAACCCTGCAAGGCTCACCACCACAGGATGAGCTGCAAAAGCAGCCCTGTGCAGATGCACTGGCAGGCTTTTCCATCACCTCCAGCTGCCCTGACTGCTTCTGCAGTCAGAGGCTGTATCCTGCACTTGTAGCTGACCCAGGCAAGCAACAGACAGAGGTGGTGTTTCTGGCAGGGCAGAGGGAAGCACTGCCTCTTCAGGTTGTGCTTTCCTATCTCAGGTGGCAGCTGAGCTGCCAGGGCAGCACTGGCAACCCTACTTCCAGCAGGATACCCCTGCACACATGGCCTTTATTTGAGGCTTGGTCCATCAGACTGTATTTACACTGCTAAACAAAAGCTGACCAAGTGTTGCAGACTGGCTCATCCTGACATCACCCAGGCTGATCATAGCAGCTTTTCCTGAGAGGGTTAGAGCAGACAAAACCATGGCCACAGTGTGAAGAAGAGAGTGAGGGATCAGGAGACCGGGCTTAGCCTGGCTTCCAGGCTTTCCCTTGCTCACCAACACAGCTGGACTTGCAGCCAAGACACATCCACTGAGCTGGGCCATGTGTGCTCCATCTCACTGGCAAAGGAGGTCATTCAGCTTAGCCTCACTTACATCAAAGTGAGCTCAAGAAAAGTGGAGATGTTTTGCCTCTGCCAAGTGGAATTGAAATTCCTTCCTTTACATGATTTACTGGTTTTGATGACACTGAGTTTTTGAACTCTAGATTAATTTTTGTGGCACAAACTCATCTTCAGTGTCCTTCATACATAATAGCAGAAACACAGCCTTCTGCTGATACACCTCCTTGTATCAATGCTAACTAATTCATTTCACATCCCAAATAAAATATATATTTTAGGATCCAGCTATATGCATTTCTTACTTCAGTGGAGCTATGTGCTGCTCCTTTCTGAAGTGTTACAGGCCTCCTTGGGCAAGGTGAAAATTTCACCACTAAGTAAAATTTCTGTATGTGTTACTGGGAGTTGCAGACAACTTGCAGACTGTGCCAGAGTTTGGAATCACATAACCCATTTTATTTGGGTTCTGGTGAAATGTTACACCTCTATCAGAAAAGACTAGCATTTTATTATGTAATAAAGTTGCATTGTATGTTGGTGGTATCTTTGCCTACCACTGGCAGATTCTATGGCTGCTTGGCTAGCTGAGAGCTTTTGCATTGCTGGCTAATTAAAACCTCAGAGGACATGGAGCGGAGACAGCATAATAGTTTGCTGATCAATTGTAACATTTGTCAGAAGGGATAATATAAGGTTTTTAGAATCCTGCCAAAGATACCTGGGCTGCACAGACATTTTTAAATGGGCCTCAGACATCACTGTGTATCTGCCTCCTGAAAGGGGAATCTCCTGGCACTACTTGGAGCTGAGCCATCAAAGGTTGTTCATGACCAAATCTTCCCTGCAAGCTTTCCTCATTCAGTGTATGACTCTGATCAAAGTGACAAGAAACATCCCACATCATGAATACTCCACTGAAGTGTCTCTTGTGGCACTCGGAGGAGCTGACACAGTAGAATTATACACTGGGAAAATGTTTGCTTCTCTAACTGAGAAGAGAGAAACCTACCTGGCTGTAAGCTTCTCCTAGACATTTGGATTAAGATTTCTAACAGATCAGATCAGATCAGAGTAACCTGCTCTTACTCTGTAATTACTGAAGTCTATCAATTAATTGTATCAAGGGCTGGTTCTTAAAACCTGAGATACACTTGAAGGCAAGCGTGTACTCACAGTGTTTTGGAAGCTCTTCTTGCTGGCATAAGAACATATTACATATTAGTTAAACATTTAAATTCCTCTAAGGTTTATTTTGGGAGAGTAAATAAGTAGCTATATCCAAGCAACAGGTTTTTGGGATCCTGTGTTCAGTAAATTTACTGAAATTCATTGTTATTGAAGGCTAAATTTGTAAGAAAAATGGTATTTGAACCCAGTGAGGGAAACAGATGTGTTGTCTTCAATGCAACAAAATTTTGACTTAGGCTGAATATTTTAGGCAAAATGCTACTCTCTACACCAAACAAAAAGCACGTGAAGAGAAACAGAAGCAGAGATTTGCTTCAGGTATTGTCTGGCACAGTCATGCCCTGTGTTACAGAGCATTTGGACGAATACAGGTCCAAGGGCCACTTCTCCCCCCACATTGCCCAGCAGGGTAGTCCTCCACACCACAACAATTCCCAGGCACTGTAGAGCTCTCTAAGCAACACCAAGCATTGATGGCTTTTTTGCCAAAGACACATACATGATCCAATGCTCTCAGATGCCAGAATGACCCCTGGGAAGACCAGAGGCTGGCCAAAAGTTAAAATAACCAGAAAGAAGATACAGATAGCATCCATTTTCCACTACCACTAAAGCACTAATGGCATGTATCAGCCTACTTAGGGGGAATTTTCCTGCAGAGGAAGATTTTGATGTTCCTGGGTAGTCCCTCAGTCTCAGCACCCACACTTCTAGAAGCACCAGTTTTGTAGCATGACTTGTGCTCATGACCATCTGCTTTCATGGCACTGAGCCTGCTTCTGAACTGGCATGCCAATTCCAACAGGGCACAGGCACCCATGAAAGACAGGATTAGAAGTGACATCTGCTCTGCAAGAGGTTCCTCCCGATGGCAAGAACTGCCAAATTAGAGCTACATGCCTTATTATAAGGAATGACATCGGTTGGCCCTCGCAGCATTTTGTCATCAATAAGTGCCTTTTCCCTGGAATTGCTACTTTTAATTTGCTTGAGCACTGGCTTGGAGTATTTTGAGGTATGAAGGTATATATAATCCTTGGGAAAGGTGTTAATGACATGCCAATAGCAATAATGAATTTCCACCAGCTTTCCAATCCATGCTGGTTGCCACAGCTCAGCAGATTAGGACAGGTTAAGCAATGCCCTAACAATTGTCAGTGGTTAAGGCATTCAGTCCTGTTCCTTCCCTGCCAAACCCATGTTTGGCAGGGTGTGCCATGGTTTGCCAGGCGTGTGCCATGGTTTACACTGAATTATGCTTGATCAAAGAGCTGGTAAATGTGTCTGACTCCTTACATGGCAAAATGATGACATTAGGGCATGTGACATAGGCTAAGGAGGGGAGATGTCATAGTGAGACCTCAAGGATGGAAGAGCCTTAGAGAGCCCCCAGTTAGTCACTAATTAATTGCATTTTATGAGCTCAGACACAGATTCTCAAAGCTGCTTAGGAACTTAACTCCTATTTCATTTCACATTCAAATTTAACTCACTGTGCTTATTCTTAATCACCATCTCAGCCCTGAAGGAGTTTCAAACCCACAGATGTCTCCATTTCAGAGTATTAAGGATGCAAGCAGCTGAGTGGAACCTCTCATGAATGCTGAACAGTGCTTTGGTTGAAGGAGAAAGGTGGTGATAGGCACCAAAGATGTGCTTTGGAAACAGGCAGGGAGTTTTCTAAACTGTTCAGAGCAGCCATTTGCTGTGTTCACATCTCATTCATCCTCTTGGACAACATGCTGTTCAAGAAAAAACACGAGAATCTGCTCTTCCCAGTTAATTTTCACAAACTCCTGTGTAAGTAATGCACTACAGATACAGTGCTGCTCTGGGCTGACTCCTGTCTAGATCTGTGTTTTGTGGCTGTTTTGGATGTCATACAGAAAAAAAAATCTAGAGCAAAATAAAAATCCAGAAAAAAATTATTTGCGTAGTCCAGATTTTCAATAGTCAGGAAGCATTTTTCAGTAGAAAGCTTAATTTTAACAGATGCACTGGCTACACTGTATATTTTAAGACTCCAAAAATAAGTTGGACTTGTAGAATTCTGCTGATTAAATGTTTTCATCACAAAACATCTTAACCTGTTCAATTAAACTAAGGTGTTTTTTAAATAAATATTGTCAGTTATGAGGAGCCTGGGTGTAAAACTGCAATTAGAAACAACCAGGGGAGAGAAACACAAGCAAAACAAACTTCTGTTATAAATGGCATTATCCATGGAGAATAAGCATAAATTTTTAATGATGTTACTGTTAAAAATTTTCCTTATCTCATGTTTACTAAAACCAGTGCCTTTAGTAGATTATTTTGGGGAAAATTCAATTACTTTACAATAAGCTTATCTTACTAGCAATACTAAATGCTGTGACCTAGTGATCCAGCTAAATAAGTTTTGCAAAGTGTTTTAGCTATGATTATACTTCGATGAACTGAAGTAATCTAAACCATCAACCCATAATATTTTACAGGAAACAGATGTTTAATTGCATTTATCTCACAAAATGAAAGCTCTTTAAAGTACATAAAACTAAAATCCTGTTGAAACCTGCAAAGGTTAAATAGAGGAGGTAGATTCTTAAAAAATGGCAATTCCTTTATAGAACAAGTAATTTAATTTTCTGCTTGATAAAGTATCAAAACTTTTGTTCATCTGATCCTTTTTCAGGTTTTTTTCCCCCTTCATATTTGAATGTAGCTGACTGGCAGTAGCAGAATCAAACTGAGTGGCTTCTCTCCATTCCCGTAAGTACTACTGATAAGAAACAAAATGTAAGACCATTTCACTGGAGCATGCACAAGGTTATGATGGCACAGCCAGAGCACCTACCAGAGTAGTGTGGAATGCTCTCCAACTCTTTCCGAAGTACACGCATAGTCTGTGCAACAAACAGGAGGAACTGGAACTCTGTGACCGCTCTGAGATTTATGATGTGATAGGAATTACAGAAACTGGGTGGGAAAATTCTCAGGACTAGAAAAATCACAGTGCGTGGCTACAAACTCTTTCAGAATGATATAAAGGGAAGAAGAGGAAATGGAGATGCATTTTCTGTAAAAGTGAGCCACGGAGTACTGTCTCCAGCTCTGGTCCCCTAGTTCAAAAATGAAATGGACAAAATTAAGAAGTTTCACAGGAGGTCCATGAAAATGACCAAAAGGCTCTAGAACCTGCCCTGTGAGGAGAGACTGAAGGAGTTAGCTCTTATCTGCTTTGGAAGGGAAGGCTCAGGGGAGACACAATCAGAGTATTCCAGTACATGGCGGGCTCCTACAGAGAGGACAGAGCCTCTTACTTCAAGGAGCCGCACGGAGAAGACAAGAAGGCACAAGCTGCACTGGGAGAGGTTTCATCTCAACACGAGGAGGAATTTTTTTACAATAAGAACTGTCAGTCACTAGAACAACCTTCCCAGGAATGTGGTGGAGTCCCCATCACTAAAGTTTTTCAAGATGTGATTGGACATGGCACTAGATAATCTCATGTATGTTCCCTTTTCTACAGAATGTTGGATCAATTGATCTACAGATTTCCTTCCAACATGGGCTATTCTGTGATTCTGTGGAAAGGGAATAATCAACAAATACCCCCAAATTCCAGCGCCAGGATTAAAGTAAGGACTATACACCACTATTTGGTCAGACAGTTAATATATAAATTATGGTATTATAATACCATTTATGCTCTAGATATGTATCTCTTGCTAAGTGTGAAAATGTGAAGGATACCAGTCTGATTGCTCAGAAAATATGCTCTTCACAGTGCAAACACAGCCTGGGCAGCTAGGCATGAAATTCCCTGTCTGACTGCAGCACCCCAGTGGTCTTGCCACATGCTCTGGCACCAGGGAGCCTTCTCTGAGTGGCTTTTGTGGGCAGGTGTTGTGTTATGCCATGTCAGCACATTACATCATGGTATCATTGAAATTAGACAAGTTATAAAAAAGTAATGAATCTGTTCCTGGTCTTCTGCATCAGCAGGCAAGTTGCTGCCAGACTGGACCCATGACTGCAATATCCATTTTGGCATGAAATAATACTGTGTGGATTGCACCTGGCTGGCTGAGACACCTGATAATATGTCTTTGTTGGACAAGATTGTGCCTTTAAATCCACTGCTTTAAAAAAACAAGATCCCAATGTTACAAAGAGGTATAATTACCTGTACTTTTGCCATTGCTTTTTTTCTTAAACAGGACCTTTGAAGATAAATTCACTTGCCCATCACTGGCATGTGAAAATGGAACTGCAGTATTAATGAGAAATATCCTATTAACTTCACCTCTGTGTGAATTGTTCTGTAGTTAAGACTTGTAAGGGACTACTTAAATAAAAGCTTTTTAATCATCCATGTAGTATAAGGATTATTGAGTAATTTCTCAATTTGTACTGTTTTAAATCCAAGTATTTTTTCAAGACACCTGGAATTATCAACAGGATTGAGAATGGGTTTCTTGTTATGTGGGGAGTGGGTAGGGATGAATGTAAATTATTGTAAAGAGGCACAAAGTACAGTTAGGAGTATGATCAGTAGCATTTTATACCAACACAAATAATATCTGTTTGTATATCTGGCACATTTAATCATCTGTGCATGTGTAGTACAAGTGCAGAAATATTAAACCAAAGTGTTGTCGACTGGAAGATTGTAATTCAAGTGATTTCCATAGTACTTCAGTTTTAGGAAAAGGTCTCCAAAGCCCTGTACTCTGGAGAAGGAGTTGGATAGCTCTTATCCCTGCTAACAAATGGCAGAGGCTTCAGGAGAGTCTAAGTAGCAGATCTTCCTTTGAGTTGTTAGCTGGTTCTGCAGAGTTTCCTTCTCCTCCGCAGTGGCAGAATCTGACAGGACCATCACATGCCCTTGGTGCTTCTCTTATATTCCTGAACCCCGAAGGCAAGTGGTAATGTAAAAATCTCAGTTGCTATTAGTGTAAAAGAAACCTCTATTCTTTTTTTTTTTTACCTCCTGCTTCAGCACTTACATGTAGCCTGAGAGCATCTCCAAGGCACCTCCACGACAGGGTGGTAGTACAGCTTTAGAGCACTGATACTGAAGACAAAGAAGGAGGCTCTTAGAGGAGACAGAACAGTTTTTACTGTTCTGCAGAAAGGCCAGTTTTGGTTAAACCACATGTATATTATTTGTAAACTCCTTAGGATCTGGGAGACAAGACAATGCATCAAGCCCATCTGTTTCCTTCCAAATTTCCAAAGTCCCATGGACGAAGGAGGGAGTGGAAGATACTGCTGAGGTTCTTTGCAGAAAGGATATTATCCTTTTCTACATCAAAATTAGAAAACAGGGCAAGAACTCATGGAGAACAGCCCTGAGGAGAAAGACTTGGGGGTTCTGGTGGACAAAAAATTATTGTCTGAGAGAAAGAAACACTACTAGCCCCACAAGACACACATGGAGATATTTTATATTATAGACCATACATCTCCTAAGTGAAGCATAACCATTATTAGAAATTAAGATCCACTTGACCAGAATCCCAACCTGAAAAATACTCAGTGGCTTCTCAGTAGCTGGGAAAAAAGCAAGCACCATCATCTTTTATGAGTGGCAACAAATTTTTCTTCTGGTTTTACATGACACAGTTTCATGAACTTCCTTTGGAGTTTGTTTTGGTTTTGTTTTCTTGTTTATACAATGAAAAGACAACGGAAATTCTGTAAAACATTAAGGACTTTCTCAGATTAATCAACACACCAGATATCACTGGTTTCTCTGGAAGGTTTGTGATCTTATTCAAATTCATACGGAAATTTTAACTGCTACACCCCAGACAGGGCTCTTACCCTCTTTCTATTCTCTGAAATTTAGAAAGAAAAGTTTAACAAAGGGCTCCTGTGAGTTTGGAAATGTAACATATTTTGCTGAAAAATCTCTAAATTAGATAATTTGGGGGTGGTGCTGCTGGTTCTTCAACAGTATTTCACCTTCTTGTTCTTGTTAGCAGAATTTGTTGCAGGGAGTTGCAACAAATAAAAAAAACCTTTTGTGCTTTGGGTAATGTGGAAGACCATCCCCATTTAACAACACCAGTATCATTGCCAACTGCTGCCCATCTACTTATTTTTTCAACAGTCTGCTCTGTGAATAAGAGGACTAATGTAATCTGGTCTCCTTTGAATTTATGTGCTGTGTGCTTTGCACATCTCCACTGCATTGATGATGGCAGCACACCCAAGTGCCAGTTATTCCCAGAACGATTCTCCCAGCTCCCCATCGGCTACAACATGAGCCTCTACCTGTAGATCCTCCTTGTGTCTGCAGCTTCAGTGTTTCCCTCCTGAAAAGGCCTCATAAATGATACAGAGAACCCTTGTTGCCCTGCCAAGGCCTCTAACTGCTATTCAGGCTCTGGTGTTGTGGCAGGTTTTGTTCCAGAAAGCCAGACAGGCTCTGCACCACTGAGACCACAAGTTACGACTTTTCTTGGAGGAAAGCACTAATTTGGATCTTTGGATCCCAAAGAAACCCCCATTCAAGTAATTATGATCACATTTAAAAGTGAAACATTACCTGGAACAACAAGGATGGCCTCTGAGACCCAAGGGAAGGAGGAAAAGCTTTCCTTGTGTCTGTCAAAATGACTGCACTGATAGTGGAAAGGAAGCGTGGATCTGGGCTTTAAACCTGATAAACTGTGGGGAGCCTCTCTAATGCTATACAGACACTCTGGTTTAAGCAGGAGTACAGTCCTAAATTAGGAGGCTCTACAATAAATTCAGCTGTCATATATTTGCTACGGAAAGAACTGTTCTTAAGAAATACATCATTAACTTAAATGCTACATGATTCCTTCAAAAGCTATGACTCTGAGTGGATTAGTGAAGTGGATGTGTTTTCAGGCTATGCTTAATACATGTCTTATTAATTTAAAGCCTTGTGATTGCTTTCAATGTGATTATGACCCGAAGTCAACCTCCATTGTGTCTGTCGAAGTTGTTGTAAGACTCTTTATGTGGTGGAACAATCACTTCTGAAAGCCTGACTGTTTTTCAGAAGGTAAACACAAGTGTCTCAGCTAGTTACTTGAGCCTCAAGGCCTGGACTCCCTAGGGGCTCCCTCCACAAATCCAGGACCGCCCAGCATCCCACATTACATAGAAACAAACACACATTTGTATACAAGGAACTTGTATGGGATTGTGTTTTCCATTTGCCCCCCAGAAGCAGAAGAAAGTCCAGTAAGGGATGAGGAAGATCTGATGACAGGTTCTCCTTCCTGGGCCTTTCCAAAGTGCCAAGTGGATGGAGAGCAGCTGGGTCCCTTGGTATTGGGAAATCACCACTGGGTTTACAGCAGAGTGAGCCAATATCCCACCTGCCTGCAGTCGGGATGGCTGTAGGTGGACATCTACAGCACACAGTGTTTCTGGGCTGCACAGGGGGTGGATAACCCCATAAGGACCCTTGTCACCTGGCAAGGGTTGCAGCCACAAGCTGGTCACTGTGGGGTGCAGCATGGCCATGGCTCAGCCAAGCAGCGACTAAGCACTCCCTGGTTCAGTCACTGTCCTTCCCACCATCCAGATCAGATAAGACAGTATGTCACCTATTAATTACATGAATAAATACTATCAGGCTATATTTAATACAAACTCAACATCTGACAACTGCTACTAACCTTCAAGATGAAAGTTCTCTTTATTTATTTCTTCCCTTTATGTAAACATATAGACTGCTTACACTGCAAGTGGTTTTGCAAATACAACAGTCTACATAAGCTCTTTCATGTACCTGAAAAGGGCCTCCCTAGCAGGGCTTGAAAATAATTCAGGTTGGCTCTAAACAATTCAGAGGCACAGCATGAAACAGATAGAAAAGAATCACAATTACAGAGATATCTGATATCTAGCAACAAGTATGACAAGAACAATTCTTTGAAAACTGTGTAGGTGTATCTATGTCATAGTTTTAAATAGGAGCACTCAAAGGTAGCAAACACCTCAGTATGAAACAAAGCCGAACTGTGAGAGCTCTTGAGTTTGTACAGCCCTCAGCACAATGAGGCTGAAACTGGTTGTGCTTCTTTTTCACCCCTGCAGTATGGGTGCAAAGCAACAATAGATAATTGAATCTCTTTAGAACATCAAGCCCCAGCTTTGGGGAGGTCATTTAAGAATGAAACATCAGCCCTGTTGGCAGACAACACACCCATTTAACCCAGTTTTCTCTTTTCACTGGTGATCAGCAGCAGAGACTGAAAAAAAAAAGAAACAACAGAAACAGAGCAAAAGAGAGTGACCCTGGTCTCCTCCTATGTCTTTTCCAGCCTCAAAAGTGCTTTCTGTGTGCAAAGAAGCCCTCTGTGGCCTTCATGTCTATGGGCCTGTCCAGTCTTTGCTTGAGCCCATGGAACCTTTTAACACTCACCACAGCAGTGCTACGCTTTAGTCCCTCCTTTTTTTGCCCTGCACCCACATTTTTGCATTTCTGAATATCTTGTCATTTCAGTGAACAATCAGCACGCCTCTTATGATGAGGCAAACACAGAAAATTGTATTCAATAGAATATGCTGAGAATGGAGGCAGGCTGACACCTGCACAAGCCTGTCCAGGCAGCTCAGCTGCATAAGGAGCATGGTACTGCTCCACCTGCCACCCTGCCCACTGCTGCCCAGGCCCAGAGCTTGCCCTTCCCTGGCCCCGCTGCCTCCCCACCTTCCTACTTCCATCCTTTCAGCAGGGGATGTGTTTTCCTGATGCTGAAGTCAACACAAATGCCACGGTTTGGAGCACGTGCTGGGGCTGGTTCCTCAGAAAGTGAAAAGCCCCCTTTGGAAAACAAATCATTGAGGAATATCCCAAAGGAGTAGCTAAATGGCATCTAGGCATTTCCTAAGATCTCTGCCAAAGTGTACAGTCAGTTCACACATCATGCAGAAGTGTTTGATTTATACAATCAGCCCTACTTACATTTTGATCCCCATGCACTCTTTTCTCCTCTGAGAAAGATGCTTGGCTCCCAGACAGCTGGAGCAAGTCCAATATAAAGACCAAGCCTTAATGACCAGGAAAGCCTTTTGATAGAGAGAGGGTGGGTGGTCTCCCCTGACTTTCTTCTTTCCTTTCTCTTCTTCAGCTCTCTTGGTGTGAAGGCATATGTGTGCTGTGGAGGGGTGCTGAGTGTACGGCATGAGTCATTTGCTTTCCTTACTGAGCCCTGTTACATACAGGCTTCAGTCACGGAGAAGAAAAACAGACCTTTGCATTGGAAATGGCCTGGGAACCAACCAGCCTAAGCAAAACCACACAAATCATCTGGACACACAGAGCCCAGTTTCGGAGAAACACATTTCTTGGACTCCCGAGCTCCTTATTGACTCACACACATCGATGCTCATCAGGAATTAACTCCGGGAGTTTTATGGCAAGCCTTTGCCTCGGGAAAAAATAAATGGTTGTAAAAGCAGTTGAATTCAGGCTCAGCCTCGTATTCCTTTTGAATGCATTTTCCCATCGATTTTCCCTTTCCTAGGCACGGTGAGGGTTCGCAAAGCGCGGATCCCGGGCGGACCCGGGGAGCCCCGAGAGCGATTTAGGGCTGCGGCCGCGGGAGGGCAGCGCCGATCCGACAACGCAGCCCGAGCCGAGACCCGCGGCACAGCCTCCAAAATCGCTGCTTCCCACGCGCAGCACCGAGCACAAGGCAAGGATTGACATCTTAGTTTACCTGAGGCGGAGGAACAAACAAAGGTCTACTTGTTTTCCTGTTGGGTACTCAATCCTGGTTTTACTACTTTCTTCTGCTTGTGTGTTTGTAATTTCGTCAAATTAATTATTCATAACATTGGGAAAATATTTAGAGGAAAATTCTTCAGTCTGCTTACCTAGATATTGGAATAAGAAAATAATAAACTTGGCAAAAATGCTAGAGGACAACTGTTTCCAGTGAAATTGAATTCAGCATTTGATGGAGCAGGAGAGTTTTGCAAATATGTTGAAAATGGTTCTTTAGTTACAAGGTACACTGTAAATTCATAATTTTGCAAAGAAAACAGGAGTCATTCATTGAACTGATATCATCTGCCAGATATGAACAATGGGGTTAAAAGAGAATCGTTTCTCTGGAAACAAACCAAGACACATTCATCTGTTCAAACTCTCTGATCCAGCGATCCAGGAAATAATCAGCCTGACTGTGCTGGATTTGGCTGGGGTAAAGCTAATTTTCTTCATAACAGCTAGTGTGGGGCTGTGTTTCGGATTTGTGCTGGAAGTGGTGTGGATAACACAGGGATGCTTCTGTTGCTGCTGAGCAGCGCTTACGCAGCATCAAGGCTTTTTCTGCTTCTTGCATTGCCCTGTCCGTGAGTGGGCTGGGGGTGCACAAGGAGTTGGGAGGGGACACAGCCAGGACAGGTGACCCCAACTGACCAAAGTGATATGCCAGACCACATGGCATCATGCTCAGTACATAAAGCCTCCAAAGGAGGAAGAGGGAGAGATTGGAGAGATTATCTTCCCAAGTCACTGTTAAGTGTGATGGGGCCCTGCTCTCCTGGCGATGACCTACCTGCCCATGGGAAGCAGTGAATTAATTCCTTGTTTTGTTTTGCTTGTATGTGTGTTTTTTTCTTTCCTAATTAAACTGTATTTATATCAACCCATGAGTTTTTTCACTTTTACCCTTCTGATTTTCTCCCCCACTCTGCTGGTGAGAGTGAGTGAGCAGCTGTGTGGGCCTTAGTTTCCGACTGGGGTTCAACTGTGACACTGTTGCAGCTTTGCTCATTTTCTGAGAACTACTTCTGAGTATTCCAGCATGAAATGGTCCTGCAAGAATTGAGACCATGGCCCAGTGCAACACATTGCAGTGAAGGAAAAAGCATGTTGCCATGGGTCAGTGCCTGGCTTTTATTTTTGGAAATCAATACTGTCAAAAAGCTACATTTCATTCTGCTGCTGCACAACCATCAAAGCCTCAGACTGGAACAACATGTGTAGCAATACCATAAACTACAAGTGTGACCTATAATGTAGTTTTGGGAAAGGCAGAAGTGCTTAGAGAGAGGTTGTGATGCAGATGCTGGACTTTTCTTGCCCCATACATCTGTAACTGCTTTGGTGCTGCCCTTGTCCCTGCACAGGTGACATTTCCCTTCACTTGTCCTACATCTCAGGAGGATCTGAGCAAAATTCATAACTACCTGAAAGGAAGATGTAGTGAAGTAGGGTCAGTCACTTCTGACATGTCTCAAGTGAAAGGATGAGAGGAAATGGCCTTAAATTGTGCCAGGGGAGGTTCAGATTAGGTATTAGAAAAAATTTTACACTGAAAGAGTAGTTAGGCATTGGAATAAGTTACTCAGGAGGCAGATGGAGTCACCATCTCTGGAAGTGTTCAAGAAGCATTTGATGTGGCACTTGGGAATATGTTTTAGGGGTGATGATGCTGGGTTGATGGTTGCACTATATGATCTTCAAGGGCTCTTCCAGCCGTGATGATTCTGTGATTCCATGAAAATGCACAAAGACCTCCTTTGCTTTGAACATTGTATTACATCTAAAGGGAGCATTTCCCTATGATTCTGGAAACAGGAGAGAGAAGAAGAAAGGGAGACAAAAGAAGTGACCTTTCCCCATCTTCAGCTCTTCCTGGACTAATGAAAAAGTACTGAAATAAAAAATCTGCCCAGAGAGGAGCCAAGAGTCAGGAGACACATTCAAGATTTTGGTAATGCCCTGATGAGACTCCTTACCAAGGCACAAGTGACTAGCTGTAAATATGACTCAAACTATTAGGATCATCTCTTTTAAACATTGCAAGTCATGATATAAAGGGACTTTGGGGGACAGTGGTTGTCTCCCAGTTCAGTAGGAGAAAGCCGTATGCTCAAATTCAGCTTCTTCGCCATCACTCTGCCACAGAGGAAAGCCCATTTTGGCAACTCCACCATCTCCTTCCCTGGGGATGAGTGAGGCAGTAGAAGATTGCTTCTTGGTTCTATACCCCAGAAAAATGAAGTTTAACGAAGAGGAAACACACAAACAAGGGCAAAACAAAGCACTGGAGCACCAAGGTTTTTCTAGCACTAGTTTGCAAAATCAAGATTTTAGTAAGGATTACAAAATCCACAAATATTTGATACTGATAAATCCAACTGTACTCATCTGAAGCAGATGTGCACCAAATAGTGAAAGATTCCCCAACATTATTTATGTTCAGGTATCTCTAAACCGGCTGACAGAAAGATACCACTCACTGACACTTCATAACAGTTTGTGGTCTTCTGTGGCATTGGACATTTATGTCCAATCTGAATTAGCAAAAAGTTACCAAGTCAGGGTCCTGAAATCAAGTACCCTAAAACCCAGGAGCCAGTGGGGGGACCAAAGCACAGATCAGAAGAAAGCCGGACTTGAATTAAGTTTTCACATTTACCACTGACACTTTTGTGACCACAATGAGCTCAGCAAAAATGTTTCCCTAAAAATTGACTACCTGAATTTGAATGACTGATTTCACAATCTCTTCATGGTCAGCAGAGAAGAGGAGACATCTGCAAAGCCTCTCTTCTAGGAAGACCTGAGTTGCTTTCAAGAGGTGCCTGCTGCTCTTTGCTGATTAGAAAAGAAGCCTATGGTGAGCACGGCAGACTGAGGCAGTCTAACTTTGAGATACCTAATTAGGATGGATGAATCTCAAACCTAATCTGTTTGGGCTTTTAAGATCTCATTTGCAAAATAATACAATGGACAATAATAATAAAAAACAATAATGACGCTATTAATGCAGAGATGGCAAAACTTAGCTCTCTATCCATCTGTAAAATACCATTTGATCCAGCAATGCATGAAGTATTATAATATTCTATTTCATTCTTTTGCTAGGCAATAAAGAAGCCAAGTGCCAATAAAACAGAATAAATATATGTTGCTGATACCACTATTTGAAGCTGAGCTGACTAACACTAAATGCCATCTACCACCAGAAGGCCCTCCTCCAGCTCAGGACATACTTAGGTCTTTAGCACATGCTTAGATAGAAATGCCCAAATAAGTTAATGGTTTAAATGGGACAGTTAAGTGTTATTTTATGTGCTCTGCTGGATTGTAACCTGAGACTGGACCTTCAAATTACCACATTTCCAAGAGAATATAGGACCTATTGCAGTGGGTAAGGCTGATGCTCCATCTGAGTTTGTATGCAACTATAATAATACAACTGTAATTAAGACAATTGTGTTGTGACAGTACATAGAGAACCCACTTATTCTGGATGTTTTTTGACAAGTTTACTGTTGTAGATTTATTCATTTTTATTCATACATGTGTACTATAGATTCAGAGAAAATGCCACATCTTCAGAGGATATCAGCATATCATTAGTTGATGTAAGAAATTTACAGGAATTTACTCTCTGTAAAAATAAAAATCTTTCATCACTTATTCTGTCTGACAAAACAAGGTCTGCTTGTTCCATGTCAGAAAGCTTCTGAAGCAGAAGTTTTATCAAGATTTCTAAGTCCCTGATGTTATCGAACGCGATTCGCAAGAGTTGAGCTTTACCCTAAGGAGAAAATCTTTCCTAAATCTAAGATATTTCATGGATTAATTCTTTTAAAGCATGAAGCCATTAGGTGAAATCACAGCAAGCAATTTCATTTAACAAGTCTGTTCTCTTAACTATAAATATTTAATAACCAAAATGAAGCTATGAAAGAAGCTATGAATCAAAAATTAGGGAAGCAAGCACAATGTATAGAACAGGCCGCTTGTGACTGATCAGTTTGACTGGTATCTCAACTGGGAGGAATATAATTGTTGACCAACAGCACCAGATAGGCTTTAGGACAAAAAGGGGTAGAATGAAATGACTGGCCACTAGTTTTCATGTTTTGGTAAAGCACAAATTATTTTCCACCCATGAGGAAGATACATTGTATGATTAGATGCAAGAGATTAAATTAATTGGATGTTATGGGATTAAAAAACAAACAAAAAAGCATGCATTTGCAATCATCTGATTGACTGAGGGGATCCAATCTTTAAAAGATAAAATAAGCAATTTTCCCTCTTATAGTAGTCCCAATGAATATGTATTTTCTGCTCCCAAACTAGAAATGCATAAAATAAGTATTAATTAAAAATGAAGTTTGTAGCTTATTAGAAGAAAGCTTCTATATGTAAGGTGAAACTACACAACTGTGATTATAGTTACAACAGATGCTATTTTGTGAGCAAAGGAGAGGATGACTGGGTTTTTTCTGCTTCTCTATTTCAGCAATGATGGAGTAAAGTGCAACATTCTCTCACAGCTGGGATATTTATTAAGAGTCCTGTCCCACGCAGATCCTCTGGTGCCTAACAGTATGTGAGCTCATACTTTTCCCTTTCTCTCTGTCCAAACACTTACAGGGTAGCTCTCCCTATGCACAGATGTTTACTTTCAGGAAATTTGCAGGGATATAAAAGTTCTTAACCCCCTGTCAAATTCAGAGTTCAAAGGAACTACAAGAACTGCTGACACATATGACTGCCTGAGACACGTTTCCATAGGAAGCCAGGCCAAAGGGAATGGATGTGGCCTCAGGTATTCCTCCTGCCATGTTATGTGGATGTGCCCTTCCTACCTGCAGAAACGATACCTGTCTCCTCTCTCTAGCTACATGGAGAACTTACACAAACGAGAAAAAAAACAAATCATTAAATACATTTAGAAACTATGGAATGAACTATGAACTAAGATACTGTTAGCCACACACAAAACCCTGAGCCAACAATTAACTAGTTTGCTTTGTATTTCATTGAGGTTGATGTAGTCTAATAAACTATGTACTATTTTTAATGGAACTAATTCAAGGTCATCGAAGATCTATGTACTCACGATTAAGCACTGATTAAGAATATGATATTAAAAATATAAATTGCTGGAAGGTCCAGGACATCTGGTATGACCCTTTGTGTTTGTTTGAGGGCACACACTTATGCTTACATTGCACAAAAAGTACTGTGCAAGTAGCTAATGTTGCAGTGAGGATATGACACGGGAAAGAATATTTCAGGTCACTGTATGCTGAACTCATGAATTGTATTACATTTTCTGAAGAATAGGAACCTAAACAAATCTTAAAAAGCTTACAGTAAAAGGCATACACTTTGTGAGAAGGAAAAAAAGCTTCATTTAATAAACTGGGTCGTTTAGTAAAAATAATTAATTTTCCAAAAGGGAAGCATTCTTTGCAAAGTGATAATATTAACAATGGTATTCTCACTAGCATGAATCTCAGGCTGCATGTTTTAAATTTAACCAAAAAATCATTAGCCTCTCTATTTTCAGAAAAAGGTTTCACATTAGAAAACTGCAGGTGGAGTGTGGAATATCTGAAAATAAGGGCCCTTCAACTAGTCCTGTAAAAAGCAGACAATATGCAAAACATGATCCGAAAAAAAACACTATATTAGGAAACCCAACATGATTTAAAGGTTAGTTGGGGCAAATGATTGATTTTCACTTTTCATGCAATCAGAAATCAATTGTTCTGAAAAAATTGCCATCATATGCTTTTGTGAATTAGAACTGAAGAAAATATAGACTATTCCAAATTTGCAGTTAAATATAAGACCTTAAAATGTCTTGATGAAGGCTGAGACTGACAACTCAACTCAAAACTCAGAAAGTCCAGCAAGACAAGCAGTACTAGTCCATGTCATCCCATTTAAAAATCTAAACATGACAGAATGACAAACAGAGGAAAAATGAACAGGAGATGCTGCCTTGCAGTTCAGTTCTGTGGCCTTTAACACGTTTTTTTTCTTAAACCTAATTTGCTGGGCAAATGTTTTAGACTGTAATGGACCTCTGGCCCATTTAATTTGACCCCAGACATGTTAAAGATCCTACAGATGCCACCCAGACACCTTAACACTGAGCCCCAATACTGGAGGCAGGCACCCACACTTTTTCATTCAGCTGAAGGACTGCTTGCCATAACTGGAGAGCAGGAAACACCACGATGCCATCAAACGTCTGCAGCCATGCAGAGCTCCAATCTGCCTCTAGTTCCCAGGGGCTTTTCCAACTGGATCTCGAGGAAAATCCTCACATCTAAATACCACTTGGACCTGGGGATCAGTCACCTATGGCAGGATGGTTGTGCCACTTCAGGCCACCACCCATGGTGAATTAAGCTGCACTGACACCTTTGACACTTCAGAGGGAGGAGGTTTGGGTTCATGCCCAGAAAGCAAGCAGACAACCAGCTGTGTAGTGAAAGCAGTGATGGCTGGCAGGGTGCATGGGGAAATCCTTACTGACTGCTTGACTGCAGCAGGCGATGGGCTAAACCCTTGTGTCTCATGGGCCTAATGCAGAGTGGGGTTAATTGGGGCTTAATTAGTTAATTAACCAATTATTGGAACTCCCTTTGGTCCTATGAATGCCTTCCTATACCTGTAGTGTCATCCCCTCCTACATCTCCTCGCAGTCCCCTTGGCCTAGCAGGTACAATTTTGTTTTTCCTTCACACTCAGGTGGAAAATGCCTCATGCTTGCCTTGGTTCTGCCACAATTTGCCAATTCATAACCATTTAACTCCCTCATCCTCGTTTCCAAAAGTAGCAAAGATTACACCTGTGAAAAGCTGTGAGATTAAATCTGATGCTAGAAAGTCCAACACCAACTTCTGCAGAAACAGGGATTCACTCTGGCACAGCATTTGGGTCCTTATGGACATAGTTACGTGTGGTTTTTATTTGTACGTGTTAGCCTAGCTTGATATCTGTTTTATCTTCACCAAATATTTTACTGCCTTCACTTTCCACCATTGCCCCAAACAATTCTCAGAGCTAAGACTTTTGTTGTTAGCTGTCTTCCTCTTCTGGCATGTACAGTATCTAATATGTTTGTTGGTTTGAATAATTTACACATCTCTGCAACCAGGATCTAAGAGCAAGGTATTTATGTGAGGTCACAGGCAGGAAAGTAGATGAGACATTCTCTTTGATCCGACCACTTTTGTGTCTAGTGACTTGTTGCCATGACTCTTTCACTCTTGTTTGATTTCTTAAACTGTGTGCAAGGTTCAAAGCAGTGACAATCTTTCCAGAGCCCGGAGTCGGGAGCTCAGACGCTTCGAAACACAATAAATGTCTGTGTCGACATCATCAATATTTAGCAACCTAAAACCTTGGAACAAGCAGGTTTCTGACAAAAGCTAATGTTGTGACAACAGAGAAACAAAGGAAGCAAATCTTCTAGGCAGTTTCTGCCAGTCCTCCTGAACCCAGCACCTGGTTCATTGCCTGCCACAGCAGCACAGCATTGTTCAAACAGCAGGAGGGGAACATAAAACTAGCATCCATTTATTTTTCAAGGAGGCTGGAAAGCTCATAGCAAATACAACGTAACAGTAAGACTTGTCAAAGGGTCTTAGCATATAATCTCATCTCAGTCACATCTGACAGCGTAGCCTGGTACCAGCTCAGCCCCACAGCTCCCTCACAGCCAAGTAGGCTGTGGGGCTCATGAACTGATGAATGCAGCACATTCCTACAAAAAAATGCTGCAACAACTGCTTAGACAAACACCCCTAAAATCCCATTCTGCATCCTGACTCCTGAAGCTGAAGCACAAAGTTGCAGACTGAAGCAGTAGGTGCCAGGGTGAGGAGGGCAGCCAAGGGCCCCACTGCAGTGCCCGGTGCTATAGTGACCCGAGAGCACCAGCAACTGCTGCACTGACACACAGGCTGCTCTGAAGCTGCAAGCCCATGCAGTCATGTTGCTTCTTGCAGGGGTGTTTGAGGCCCACAGCTGCTTGTAGGGAGCAGGGAGGGTGGCTATGGAAGAACCTACAACTCCTCTTCAGGGTAGCATGCTTCCGCCTGCTCAAGCAGGACTTGCAGCATTTCCCTGTCTGCTCCCCCTCCTGTACTCATAAGTACACCCCAGGCAGCCACCTCTGTGACAGCACTGCCTGTCCTGCTGCTGCTGCCCATGACACTGCTGGTGTGCTTCCCTTTGGGGGGCTTTGCTGTGATTCCTTTGCTCACAGTGAGCAGTGCCAGTGGAGTCAGGGGATGGGTAAGTGTGGAGAGCAGTGCTGGGAGGGATCCACAAACAAATCCCTAGTTTGCTGTGGATTCTGTCACAGCAAGATTGCTGCCCTGCACTTGTCAATATGTTAATAGGTTGGATTGACCTTTGCAGTGGAATATAATAATAACAGCTTCTCCAGGAAGTGATTAAACCTTCAGACACTGCGCTTTATTCACACCAGCATTGTGCTCCTCAGTGTGCCTGTTGGACATGTTTGTAATTAAAGCACGGGTATTATTAGGAAGATGGTGTCTCTGTGAAAAAGAATCTTATAAAGAGACAGCAGAGAATACACAGCCAGGTAAGTATATTTACCTATGAGCAAGTCCTTGGAATTAAATAAGGCTCAAGTCATAATCCTTCATCAAGTCAGGCACCTGTTCAAGAAGCACAGAGAAGATGTGCAGTCCCAAAGCAAGGTGTATTTCTCTTAAGGATACAACATCAAAAATCTGACTGCACTCTAGTCCTAAAATTATACAACAATGAGTTATCTTCTGCTGAAAAAGCAGTCTAAGGCTTAGAAAGTGTGTTTTCTGTTCAATTATTCTGGAACAGGTTAAAAAGTCATTGCTTTGATGACAGTGAGTGAACTGGAGTTGACTCCAAGCTGGCAGATACCCACACCTCAAAGCTCAAACTCCACCTTCCAGCAGGCTCCTTTCAAACAGCATCTGTGCTCAAGGCACATGCAATGCAAAGCTTGGCTATGGAAGCAGCGTGCTGGGGACAATAGAGAGCCTCCAGGCCTGCACCATGGCTAGGGAGAGGGCACAAGCGATGCTGAGCAGGGCAGAAAGAGCTGCTTGTCCCTCCTGCTTCCCCCAGCCAGAGTCAACAAGGCTTCTCCCTGACTGTGCCTAGCCTGGTCCACTTCTACTCTCTGTCTCTCCCTGCAGAAGGTCCTGGCCCTTGGGGCAACAAAACTCTCTTGCTGCTGGAATACCTCAGGGTGGCTCTTTCCCGAGTTTTCCTGCCTTAGACAGGACAAACTGAACACTGCCCAAAACATGCAGACAGATGGCAAATAAAACCTCCCAGCTGTGAGGTTAAATGCTCAACCCTCACATCCTCCTAGGGCTCTCCTTCACAGGCAGTGCTGCTCCAAGGCTGACGGGCACTGCTGGCCCCCGGGACCACGTTATTCCCATTTGCAGCTCGCAGTGAAACCTGTCAGCAGCCTCCCTTCACTGGGCTCAGTCCTTGCTTTCTTCAGGAAACATTTGCAGCCACAGGTACGACACAATCTACAGTTGCATGAGAAAAACACAGAATTTATATGTTCCAAAGCACAGAGCATTATTTTTCCTGACACTGCAGCTTTTATCTGAAGTTGTTTCTCCTCTTGGGCTACCCACTGCAATTATAACATGGAAATCCCTGAGGACTCTCATGCCATGCTGCAGCACTTCTTCAGCCTCTCTATGACTAATCAAGTACACAAGCATGAAGGAAACTTGTACTAATGCCTGGTCTCATCTTTTTCTGTCTTAGGCTATACTGAGAATAAACAACTCTTCCACCTGATCACAACACACTCCTTGTTTAACCAATCCATTGCCTCCCCTCTGCATTACTACCAACAAAATGCAACCACTCTTTACAGTCTTAGAAAACAACAACATATTTCCACACCATTATATTCTCCATGGTCACTCTCCCAGGAGAATGATTTTAACAACTCTAGTAAACTGTGGAAGACCTCAGAAAATTTATTTAAATGCACATGCTTCAGAAAATAATATCACAACCCTTGCAGAGGTGGAAAAAAAAGTTAAACAGAAGTTCATGGACTGGACTGGACCCATATAAACCACATGGATCTTGTAGACTTTTAAATGTATATGTTAAAATAATAGACTGCGTACACTGTGTCTACACAAAAACAGGGACTCAGTGAGGTACAATAATCTGTATATAATGCAAAAAGAAGCATTTTACAGAGTAAAACAAAATATGCAAAATATGCATACATTTGCAAAATATGCATTTTTTAAAAAATAGATAATTTTTGGCACTACGACTGCTGTTAGTTCCTCCCATATATGTCATGCAATCTGTGACAAAGCTTTAGCCAGAAGCTTTAGCCAGAAGCAATAGTCCAGGGTGTGATTAGCTTCTGGATTTTTATTGTTCTTTCCATAATTTATAGTAAATCTGTATGACTGAGTAGGTAAATTTAAAAAATGGTGAAAATATGGCCTATTACTGAAGTGGAACTGACACTGAATTTAAATTGCATCCAAAGTGTCTTATCAAGTAATAGGCAATTCATCATATCAAAATTCTCTCAACTGAAAATATTAATAATTAGACAAAGGCTGTTACCCCCCACCACAGCAGAAAGTATATTGGTTTTATAAATACCAGCTCTGCTTACACTAACAGTAATGCCCATAGCTATATTTAGTATTGCTGCTGACATGTATTTAAATTTCAGGGCATGCTTAACAGGCAGAAGTTGGCTCATTTCAGTCAGAGGTTTTCCTCAATAATAAATCTTTCCCAATTTTGGTGTGTTTAAGTTGTCCCCAAATGGTGTACCACAGGCCTATTGAGAGACCATCAATTGCTACTTAAAGTAAGATCAAGTCTCATTTTTCAGTTATAACCACTAGGTTTAAATGAATCATTCTTAGGAGAAATTTTGATTAGGAGACTACTGTTTTTGGGAAACCTCCACACAGAAGCAGGACCTGTGGTACCTCTTGTGAATTGTTCATGGTTGGAGAGAGGAAGCAAATGTCTTCCAAAAAAAATACAATGGAAATGCTTCTTTCTGGGAGACCAGAAGCTGTGCTGCAATTAAGGGGGTAGGCAGACAACTGTGGGATAAAGCACTGAAGAGCCACTGTAGTCTTTGACAGGACAAAACCAGTGGAAGGTCTGGCCCCGTATCATAGCAGATGAGAAGTTGCTGAAATTCAGGACACTCTCTTTCTTGAGCATTTATCCTTAAATGTGACCCTTCCAAAATAGGTCCCTCAATTCCACCTTCAAATGCTTTTAACTTTCATTTTGTTCTCTGTGCAACCTTACAGGCAGAGCTGAAAGTCATAATGTGAAGTGACACCTATGTTGATCTCAACTTTATCCACTTCATTTCTGGTTTTCACTTAACAAGGGGATACACAGACAAAACAGCCCCAAAATAAGGAAACAAAAATGGGATTGAACTATAAGGATGGGTTAAAAAAGAAACAGTTTTTATAAAGGACATCAAAAAAAGGTTTGGGACTTAAGAAATAAAACTCTTTCCCAGCTCTTTCTCGGACTTTCTTACATTGTCATTTACAAATACTGTAGGTGAGGCAGCTCTTCCAAATTCACTTTCTGCTCCTTTCTAATCCAACTATGGACATGGTTTTGCATCTGGGTCAGTTTTATTGCAACATCAAATGTTTAAACATTTTCAGCCACCACAGAGCACCAGTCCAACCTCCACAAATCCAACAGGCATTGCAGATACATCAAACCAGTCATGGTTATATCAACCTTGATGTACCCTGAGGACACTGGCAACCTCATCAATCCAGATTTTCTGAAGAGAACTGCTCCAAGCCTCAACAGGGACTTCTGTTTAGGAGCTTGGACAGTGTACATATATAACAGAATACAAAATGTAAAACCCAATGGTTATGTGCTTCTATTCATCACAAAACATCCTGGAAAGCAGGGAGGGGGGGAAATCAACAAACAGTGGGACAATCATAAATTCACTGTTCTTACAACTGCCTTTCTTGACTATCAGAATCCCCTCGACTTGTCAATCTTAACATCAGAAAGAAAAGCCTTGCAGGTCAAAACACAGCACCATGTAAGAGACCCCCTAAACCCCAAATCTCTCAGTGTCATCAGCATCTCTTTCAGTAACTGCTTCTCACACCAGAAAAATAACAGTTTGGGCATCCTACAGCCCTGGATTTGCTTCCTTCTATCCAATGCACTGGATACCCTCCCAAAAATGAGCCACTGTACACAAGAAGGAGAATGCTCTAGGTAATTGACAAAGGACAGAAATACCCAGTTATCAGTGGGAAATTTGTTTTCACAGAATGACCACTCCATCTCTGACTTCTCAGTCCTTGGCCACACAAAAGTCTTAAAAATATCTTCAAAAGCTGAGTCTGGGAACTAAAATTCATTACCCAAGTGGACACTTAAAATTATGGACTCAGACAGGAAGGTGACTTTATGGCACATAACAATTTTGCTCCCACCCAGCTAGACCCTTGCTGTTTCACAGCTGGTTATTACTTTTCCTTCTTTGTCCTAGAAGAACTAATGCCTTTTTCAACTCTCACTTATCTAAGATACACCTCTAGTCTTCAAGTACCAAGGACTTTTTTTCTTTACATCATCTAACTATTAACGTAACCAACTTAAGCTCAAAGTAATTTAAATATAGTTCAAAGCTTACGACATCAATATCAGCCCTGAGGGAGATCTTGTGTCTGAAACCTTGCTTATTTTTTCCTCCGATTCTGTCCTAAATTCTCATAAATAATATTACTTTTCCCTGTAAATATTTTGCCTTTTTATATGCTTCTACCACCATTGGCTACAGCAACACAAATACACAAATATTTCAGCTTATGAAACACAGAATCATGCATTTAAAAAGTATCACCTAGATTTTAAGAAAAACCAATGCTTTATCGTATCTGCATTTACAAAACATAGAATCATGCAAATGAGAATGATTTTAGATCTGCTCACATCTGATAAAGCCTGGGGAATACATGCTATGGCTATTTAAATTTGACATCCTATAAAACCTCTGTGCATGCTGGATTCAAAGATGGATTTGTTTTACAACAGTCTACTTATCTGTAGGAAAACAATTCCCAGGTGGAGTAAAAAGAGCACTTTGCTTCCATGCAAATACTAGGGAGGTCTTACAGGTGATTGGACTACAAGTCCTTGCTTCCCCAGTTCAAACTGTGACCTGCCACATGTTCTTCCCCTTTCAGTTTCTTATTGGGGGTCCTTTCGTGCTCCTGACGTGGGACCTGTGTTTGGAGGTGCTGTATATGACCATTTCAGTGACAACTCAGATGCTGGGCACACTTTGTTTCAGAAAAAAATGTGCCTTGGGGCTTCCTAAATCCCCAAACCCTGGCAGTGTAAGTTGTCCTATGCAGGGAGTCCAACCCACCCTCCCAGCTTGCTGGGACAGGCCCTCAGTACCATCAGCTTGGTGACCCACAATTTCATGGGTTCTGGCACCTGCACAGTTCTTCATCCTCCCCTGAAATCTCCAGGGGTTATTTTTGCTTTTGAATGTCACTGCGAGGGGCTCAGTGCACCCTGCTCAGGAGCAGCTGTGCAGAGCAGGTACCAGCCAAGGATGTCCCAAAAAACTTGTGATCTTTCGCGGTATAACTGGGATTGCATAGCCAGGAAATATTTCCTGGATTTTCTCTTTTGTCTTTAAATCACATTCCTTGCCTCAGCCTGCCAGACCTCTGATTAAATAGCATTTGATAGCTTTCAGGACACAATGTGAGAACTTGTCATTCCCAAGTTTTGAGAGCAGAGGAGGGGAGGGAGAAGAAGCTGGGGGATGGAGCCCCAAGGAGCACTGAGGACATGGGGAAGCTCTGGCAGTAGCTGACACCAGGTAATAACATTGGTAAAAAACCCAGCAATGTAGTTAGGGCAGTAAATAAATAAATAGATAAATAAATAAATAAATAAATAAATAATGTCATTTTTATTTCTGAGTTGAATTAGATAGATGTTTGAGATCAGAAGGTGGATTCTTACTCCATCATTTTTTGTGATGCATCGTTTTTCACACCAAGTGAAAATAGATAAAGGAGAATGAAAATGGTTTTACAAAGTGATGTTTGCAGGGGCATTACAGCCTATGAGCTAAAAATTAACTGTTCCTAATTTTGTCAAAGATAATGTTATTTTCTGTCTCAGCTTTGACAATTATTTTTACTTACTTTAAAACAATTCCTTCTATTTAATGTCTTTGCCACCTTGTGTGAGAAGATCCCATTTCCACTACTTTTTCTGTATGTCTAAACATGCTAGTTATTTTTTGAAAAATTATTAAATCTCCTTTGAACAACCACAGTGAGTGAACAGATTTTTCTGATTTCTTGTGGTATTGTGCACACTGTCTTCAGCGGAGGTCCCTTCCAGTAGCTTCCTCAGGGAATTCTCTCAAGAACATATAATCTGAATTAAACATTCTTCTCCTATAAGCAAAGCAATTATAAAAAAATACACAATTAATTCTGATATTGGTATATTGCTGAGAAAGCCTCATTTAGTTTCCTGAATTTAATGCAATTCAAGAAAATACCACATCTTAACCACAGCAAATACCTACCTCTGACCTTCAATATTTAAAGAGCAAATTCAGTCTCAGTCTGTGAGAGAGCCAGGCTCTGAAAACATTTTGAAAACTCACCATCCATGACTAGCTGTGCTATGTGGGCATAGGTCTGGCATGCCACACACAATATTATTCAGAAATCTCTCCACTTCACACAGCCCCCCTTTTTCATTTTATGCATAGGACTGAAAAGGACTGTGTGCCACATTGCCACTGTTCTTCCAGCTATCCTTTCATTTTTTTACAGTTTTGCTAAAAAACTCCAAAACCAAACCAACACTGTAGTGATCTGTGGGTGCCAACAGTGAGGTCACCTACCCTCACCTGCCTCAGTCATGGGCATCCAATTAATCTCACGGAGATTTGGAAACCTAGGAAACACATGACAATTCAAGCTGCATATACTGGCAGTGCTTAACGTCATAGGTACCAGTTGTCAGAGCAGTGCAGTCTGTCCCACCAGACAGGTCTACTCTAAGATTATAAAACAGTCCTTTAATTATGAATTCCAAATGAATCACTTCTTGCATCTAAGTGGACATGCACTAGTGAATCCAAAGCCATGAACAAGGAATGGAGTAGTTTCTCACATGAGATTGCCAATGATTCAAAAATTCAGTTATTTTTTAGCCAAATCCTGTGCTTACAGAGTAGAGGAAAAAAATGTACACCAGGTTCAATAAAATTCTCTGAAATTTAAATACATTTCAGTCCTTCAGAAAATAGTATTTTATTTGTTCAGGCTTTTGATCACTTACAGGAAAATTCAATGTAGGACCCATTACACCACTATGCTTTTAAAAAATGTTACCTGCTTATCTAAACCAAAACAGCACAATTATTTTGAGTCTGTTTTACTAAGATTCCAGAAAGTAAAGACAATTTATTTTCAATATAAATAAATCCTATCAGCCATGTCCATGGCTCATATAAACTATTCAAGATCCTTCTTTCCTAATCGTCTTTCCTGCAGTAATCTTTCATCTGGTGGCTCGTGATATGATTCAGGGGAAGAATGTCCTGGCAATTTTGTAAACACATGGTGACAGAGAAGCAGGTAAGACTGAAAGATCACACTGTGGCAGAGGGCTGTTGTTATGCAAAAGTTAATAAACCTCATATGCCACTTCACTTTATATAAGCAATAGTCTATGGACATTATTAGAGATTTTGAAGCCTTACTTTTCAATAAACTTCACATAACCCATCTGATTGTCACATCTCAGTCTATACTCCAGACTTGAATTTGGAGATTATACATTGTCCTCATGGATTTTTGACATAGAAGTCACAGGTTTTGTGTTGATGCGCAGTATTTGCTTCAAACTAGGTTAACACGAGAAGCAGTCAGGGAGCATCAGAAATACAGCAAACACAGACCATGCACTCATGCGTTCCCCGAGGATCCACACAGCCTGGCTGCAAGCTGGGAGGATGCACATAAAGCTGGTGAAGGCACACAAACAAGACACAATGCCAGCTGTGCAGATGGATGGATTACAGAAATATCCAATGCTGCAGGACATTCCCAACCAGTGGCAAGTGGTACCAATAAGCATGCACACCGCATGGCTCAGAAAGGAATAAACTGTGGCCCCTGGAATGAAAGGGAGATGTCAGGAGTCATCATGAAACTTTAGGAAAATTTGGAGTTCTGTGAATCCCTTTCAAACACAGTGACTTTGGATACTGATGTCCCAGGCCACCCGTAGAAGCTTTTCCAAAGGCATGCAAAAGTGGGAGAGGGGAGGGACAGTAAGACCAGAGTACAAGATCCCATTGTATTTGCACATAGGTATCACTCTCATAGTGCTAGACAATAATGGTTATTATGGGTTGAAATTTCTCATTCTCAACTTAGTGTAGTGGAGGAGGGGTTCATTTTTCGCATACCTCCAGAGAATATATGTCTGACGGTGATGTGGCCTTCCAGACCAGTGTGTTCAGTCAAACCCATGGCAGAGGCTTACAAAGCCACTTTGTGCTGGCATGGCTCATATGCTCCAATCGTGCATTGAGCAGGATTTGAGTGTCCACACAGAATTAACCTTAAAAACACCTTTGTGACTCAGGTTTCTAGCTTACATCTCTCATTTGTGTTCCCTATTTCCCTGAAGCCATGAGATTTTCACTCCATGATTTTTTCTGATTCCTGTTTTTTCTGTTTCTAAGGAAGGTGGGTGTTGCTGTATGGGTGCGTACCACCTAGGTGAGTGATATTGGATATATGCAGGGAACCTCTTATAACTTACAAACTGCTGCTGCTATTTAAGAAGTCAGTCTTAATTTTTTAGGATGCTGAGTTTTTGTTTCTTTCTCAAACTAAAGAGATGAAACTCAGTTTTCCTGAAAAATAGCCATGGGATCTAAAATAATTACAATTTTTGCTACTTGTCTTTGGAATTTAAATCAGAACCTTGTGTCAATTCAGGTCTGATCTTTGCATTTCCAAAATGTCACAATAATTTTGTTTCTGTGATCCTTAATGACTTGGACATGGGTCATGCTGCTCCCATACAAAGCATTACATTGAGAAATTATCACAAGTCAGTTTTGCATCTCTTGAAACTGTGAAAAATATTTCACTTGAGCCTTGTTGTTGAGAAACTATAGACCTGCTTGATTTTCAAAACAGTTCCTGAAAACTGTAACAAATATAAAATAGATGACAGGTGAAATTCTCAATATTTTCATTGTTGGCACCCCAACAGGCTATAAGTCATAATTTCCAAAAACAATATGCACATTGCTAAGGGATGGCATCAACCTGAAGGAAAATTCAAGGGTGTCCACCTAGTTATGAAAACATATTGAGTAACCAACATGTAGCCCTTCAAAAAATCAAAGGTAAATAGGTATAGAGGTCAGCTTTTGTAGTTTGTCTTTAATTGTTATCCCCAAATGCACGAAAGCCTTACTCAGAATTAGACTCCTACAATGTCTACTGAACTGTTCAAGCATTGCAAAAGCAATAACTTTATATAAATAACTATACTTTGAAAAATTAATGTAACTTTAAAGATGTAAATCTTAACCAGCAAACTATGTACTGGAGTAAAAATTAAGGTTTCCATGCCAACCTGAGCTACCTTTCCATTCCATACCACTGAGGAAGGGAAGTACTTCTGGAAGAAGGATGAAGTAAAGCAGAGACAAAGCCAAGACCAGAGGGACAAGAGAGCTGTGTCCTGTGCTTGAGCCCCCAACACACTGTCATAGCTCACAATTCCTCTGACATACAGACACGTAAAAATTATAAACTTCACATAAATTCTATGGTATACTAAATAATTAAAGATGAGGGATTTAACTGCTCATGGGGTCTTAGCCTACTCCCTTCCATTCTTTCAGTTCAGAGCAACAATTCTTCTGGTTAAAAGATTAACTGCTTTAGTAGTTTAATTAAAAAAAAGATAGGTTTATAGTTTTAGTATTACATGAAGTCCAATAGGATCTCCATGTATTATACCATTGGGCCCACTTTGTTTTCTCTGTCTGAAACAGAAAAATACTTTCATTTTTAAAAAGCAGGCAAAAGTTAATTTACAAAAATCGGCTTTTTCTTCTTTCTCCTCACAGTTTCTTTAAAATAGTATCATCAATAAAGTCTCATTCCGTTTCTGGTTACCAGTAAAGGATTTGTGGAGCATCCCCCAAGAAAAAGGGAAAGCCAAGCCTCAAAGAGCAGAAGAGAAATATCAAAGGTCTGTAGTCAGTGAGAGTGACTGGATGTATCATTCCCAGTCCTTGGGATGAAATACTGCTTTCTGTTGTCCTTGACTTTTTCTTCTGAAATGCCTTATGGGAGACTGGTCATCATTGGAAAGTAACACTTTGCTGTCTGGAAGACAGTGAAAATACAGTTCACAAAAATCTGAGATTCATTCTGCTTTCAGCAGTAGGTTGAAATGATTTCTGCTTTTTCAAAATGTGTATTCTGTGTGCTCCAAACATAGCTAGATGAAAAATACAGTATCGGGAACAAATCAATTATTTATTATATAATCTTGAACAAATCTCTTAAAAATTTTTGAACATGGAAATAACTCATGTGTGACAAAACCAAACATCTAAGATGTACAGATAGGGAATGCATGACAAGAGAAATTATACTTCCTGAGTAGGGATTTCAAACTTGTCAATACCTCACAGTTCAAGCACTACAAGGAAAAGGTGTTCTTTTAACAGATGTGTTTTTTCAGCTTTCAGATGTTTCATTATGCTCTGAAAACCCTTTTCTATCTTCCATGCAGAGAAAAACAGCCCAGTTCAACACATGGGCCACTTGGTAGGGTACTCAGTATAGTGCTCCTGCACTGCAACAGCTGGGCTTTGAAAGCCTACTTGTCCCAGAGGCCACATGCAAACTGTACCCAGGAAACAAACCAGGTTCCCTGTGGGCCATTCTTCTGAGCTTAACACCACAGAAACAGAAACAGAGGAAAGCAATCAAGGTGGAATTTTGTGTGTTTTGTGAATCACAATGCAATGTGTGTCTGCGTTCTCAAGGCAGAAGGATTACAAAGCAGGAAGGCCCTCTGATCCCTGAAAGGAGACAGGACAGCCATCCTGCTCAAAGCCCAGCTCAGCCTGGGAAGAAAGCACATTTTCTTTTTATCAGCACAGTCACTTGCAGCTCTCCTGAGGATGTGATGCTAGTGTAACCCCCCATGATTGATGGGTAAGAGGTTATGAGACACTGCCATGGCCTAATTGTGTGTGTCTAGGCATGGCTACATCCATACTGGGGGCAGCCTCTCCGAGGGATAGAGGCATATGTTCTCCCCAACTGCACCTCGACTAGAAAAATTATATACAGGCCAAAATGGCACTACTGCTAAGGGTGAGTGGACACTTTCTATTGAAAATCCCGTTTTCAAAAATCTATCACCTAAATACACTTTAATAACATGGAATATTTCCCCCCATCACTTTATTAGATTTCTTTGTTTGTTTTTAGCTGAAAGGGTTCAGTGTTTTTCTTTATTGCAGCAGCACTGTCTTCCTCCACCCTCCCAAACCCCTGGATTATGCTCAGAGAATAAATGCAGGCTGAGCAGTGAGTATCAACACTTTGCAGCATCTTGTTCTTGTGCAGAACTCCAAGGTTTGGCTGCAGATGCTGGAAAACCCACGTCCATTGGCACTCAGCTGGATGAGAGGGTTGGCCAACACTACTGGGAGGTGGTCAGTCAATGGGGCAGGAGATTATAGAATGAGAAAGGACAATGATTTTTTGGTTAAGGCAACTGACTGCCACACTCGCAAGTGACACGGACTGCAAATCCAAATCACTCCCTTTGGGAGAGTGATACATCACCCAAACCAAATGTTTTACATGTGGTTGCAATTTGCATGTTCCTCCTCCTCTGAGCATCCCACACAAGGCCTTCTGATGTGATTTTTGGAAGGGGTGTCTCTGTAAAAGGGTCACTGACAAGTGTCCTTCCAGCAAATAATGAAGAGATCAGTGATAAAGAGAAATTCTCCTGCATCTGTGTTTGGAGCTGGCTATAGCTACTTGTTACAAATTCATAATAGAGCTGGAAAGCAGACAGTGAATAAGGATTGAGACCACATTTTATTCAAGGAAACTACCATAAAATGGTGAAAAATGCTTTTGCCTTTGAAGCTGAAACCTTTTTTTTCTGACAGGTTGAGGACTTTAGTGCACAGCTACAAGTATTCTTGTCTCTATAATTGGTGTGCTGATATACAGTCACATATCTAAACAAGTAGGCCTATAGTCTGCATAAAAACTGAAGAAGTATATGCATCTTTTAAAAATTGCCTTTACTCTAAACTGTTTTCATCCCTTGAAATGAGATTTTCATTAGTAGATGGTGGCTGGATTAAAAGCTGTGCTCTCAGCTTTTCTTCTAGGGTACCAAATATGAAGAATATTTAATGTGACAAAAAACTCACATGTTTATCAATATTTTATTAGTAGTGGAATGTGTCTTCCTCAATGCCTTTTGGCAATATTAATTTACTGTACTCTTCACAGTTAAAGGAAACCACCTGCTGTTTCATATCAATATAAAAAAGGAAAACAGAAGTCTTCAAGTACTCATTATCAGCTTCTCTTCATAAAAAAAATCTCTGGTGTTTGACTCCCTTATTAGATTGCTCTTTTCTTTGTTATCCAGAAAAAATGCACACAACAACAGTAAATCTAGTTAATTGTGTGAAAGGCTTTCATGTACTTTTTATGTGTACAGAAACAGATTTTGTACCTCTCAGTGTTTTTCTCATTTAAGTACATTAATATTTTCAAAGGCAACAAATAAAATCTTGATTTCAAAGCCCTAAAGTTAAAATATTACTTTAATATTGAGGGTTAAAAAAAAGATTGAGAGGGAAATGCAGAGCTAAAGATACAGGATGCAAAATGTGTCTGGCGTTGGAGCTCCTTTTAATGTGGCAGCAAGAACATAACAAATTTTCTGTGACCTTGCTTTGTGACCAGCTCATGTAATTTGGTAGAGGATGTCATTGCAGTAATTACATATTGGGTTCCCTGCTGCCATAGTTATCCATGGTGTTGAGGGGCTCAGAGGAGCAGTGCTTCAGTGTGATGGATTGCTATGGAAAATTGACCATGCTAGAAAGCAAGCTGTCTGATAAAAAGAGGCTATCATACAACTGCTTCCTTGACCACCACCCCAGGAGTGGGTTTCATGCATAAAAAGATGTGTTTTAGTGATTGGAAAATGATGTTTTGCATTGTTTTTAAACAATATTGTTTCACACTTGATTCTCTTTGGCCAGTTTTTTTATTTGAATGCCAAGTTCCCCAAAACTGAAGATATACATAAATAACAGTATTTTACAAAGCCAGGGCATCTTTCTCCAGTCTATTGAGAATATCAGATATGACCTTGGAGGTCAGCTAATCTCTGGTGCCTGCAGCAGAATGGGATACTAAACATGACCCGTCCTCTGCAGTCACCCCAGAACTTCTCACGCTGCTCACGTACAGAGAGAAAGGCTTCCTAACAATGAGAGGACAGATAATTCCGTCCTATTTTCTGCTTGTTACAGGCTGATGTGCTGCTAAATCACTATATTAAGTATATTTTAATTGTAAAACATAAATTTCCTTAGAAAGACTATGATTATTCTTTCACAACAATGGACTGCAAGAAGTGAGCATCGTTTTATTCCCTCACTATTTAATTTTTATCTGTGAGCTTGCCTTCTTTCTACCTTACAAAGGCATGGCCCATTTACAGCCAGGTTTCCAAAATCTCAGCTTGTATATCCACTAAGTTCTTTCTGAGAAAAATCCCACTTTTCTGTTTTTCACTAAAAATATTTTGTTGAAGACAAATATTTATTTTCCTTCTTATTCCAATTGTTTGCAAATGTCATGAAAGTCTTTTTCAAAATCCCATTTTTGGACCAAGATATATTAAAGAAAGTTTCTTTATAAATTAAAACATTTAGTTTATACATTTTTAACAACAAGAAAAGGACCCTAGAAAAAGGAACATATTTGCACCAAGTAATTGGAACACGAGAACCAACAAACTGTTTAGATTTGTAAAATGAAGAACACTGCAGAAAACTTTACCAAGGAAATATTAACTCTGTCCTCCTGTGCAAATGGATTATGATTACAATCTTTAGTTACACAGCCATATCCTGGTTTTCCACTACTTCTTTCAGATCCCAGTTTCAACAGCATGCTAAGAACAATCCTGGGGGGGTGCTCACTAAGCAGTGAGGGCTCAGTTCACTCCTGCCTCCCATGGTGGTCATCATGCAGGCTGTCTACCAAGTGATAACAGGCACAAAGCATTACAAAGATAATCTTTTTTTTTCTTTTTCTTTTTTTTTTTTTTCTTTTTTTTTTATTTTCACAGTATATTTTGAGTTGGAAAGGACTCACAAGTATCATCAAATCCAGTCCTAAGTGAATGGCCCATATGGGCATTTAACCCACAATCTTGTCTTTATTGGCAACAAGCTCTAACCAAATGAGCTAATCTCAGTGCCATTTATATGATGATTACCTAAAAATACTGTGTGTTTCTACACTCAGGCTCTTTTCTTTTTCATAGAACCACCCTGTTGGCTACCAACCAATTGACCAGGAACACCTATAAAGGTTTCTGAAACAGCCTACTGGTTGATACTGGCAGGCACTCATGCTGGGGAGCTCATGGTTTAATGTTTGAGCTCTTAAAGTTGAGCCTGAAGGACATAGCCAAAGCTGGTGAGGAAAGAAAACTGGAACATCCAAAGCTTATGGAGAAATCTCAGAAATTTGCCTCCCAATTTTTCTCAGATTGATCAGAAATAGGCTATCCAAAGTACTGTGCAGAAAGACAAGCTGGGAACACTTAATCCAGCAATTCACAGAGAATTAAGAAAATACACACATGGATACGGCAAATCGTGAATTTATAGGAGTGTTTGTATAAGAAGAAGGCAATATCTCATTAGGGATTGGGAATCTGCACAAGACTAGGAATAGCTAGAAGGGACAAGCTTAATATGAAATTTCTTTGGGAAGCAACTAGAGTCAGTTCAACAGAAATAATTAAACTGAAGATCAATAGCAAGGATAAACAAGGAAATATCCTGAGTATATATCAGATAATTTATTTGTTTTATGAATGAAGCCAGTCAGCACTTTCCCTAAGAACTCTACAAGCACAGCCAGTGAGTGTCCAGCATGTAAGTACTCATCTAGGAAAGCCATTAGCAGGAAGGTAGCAGGAAGAGGCTCTCTGCTAAGGCTCTCAGCCAAACAAGTCATTAATAATTGAGGGGCAGACAGAGATATACATCTGATGCTGATAATAGAATTTTAAACAATAATCAGTACAGAGCTACAGCCAGAATTGCAGACAACTACCACATTTTGTCAGTCCCTCTTAACATCTCCTCAGGATGCAAGTTTTTGCAGAGTGATTTCTGCTTTTCTATATATGTGCAGGCATGTGGGTTCTGTGAGCATGTGTGTGCACCCAGTATTAGGCAGATCAGAGACACGGGCACGTAAATAAGCACCATGACTTGAATGCTACTAGAAGACAAGTTATAACTAAGAGCCAATAAAGAAAATTACTTTGAAAAAAAGAAGTAGAGAAAAAAAAGGGAAAAATCTTCAAGCAAATAGAGATTCACAGAACTATGAAAACTGCTGAAATCAAGGAAATTTGTAATATAATATGTCATGGCCAATTAGACATAGCAGAAAAATCTCCAGCCAGTAAAAGTATCCATGTGCAATGCATTTTTGTTGAATGGATTCACTCATTCCTTTGGGCATTTACTTCTGCCCTATAACCAATGAAAATTACACCCAGGAGAAATTAGACACTAGTATAGCTGCATTAAGCTGGTACAGGCCAAAACATGTTCTCAGTAAATCAGGATTATGTCTACTTAAAACATGTACAGCAACAATTTCCCAACCATTCTACAGAATTATTTGTCATATAAAACCATCTGCTTTACTAAAACAGGGCACTAAAAAGTCATAAAGACCAGCTTAGGGCAACTCAAAGTGCAGTCATGTGGGTGTGTATTGGTTTTTTCCTTTGGACTGTTTAAGATAACCTTTCATGTGTCCATGACTCCATTGTCCCATAGGTACAACTGGCAGAGTTTTCTGATTAGACTGGCCAGAATAAGACTCCTTAACTCTGAACCAACAAAATGAAATATTAAAACATCTAATAGAAATTAGTAATTATGATTTGAAGTAAAACCACTTGGGAAGCAATAGGAAGTCCAATACTTCTTTCTGCCTGTTTTACAGAGTTTCATAAAGAAAGAGTGATGAATAAGAGAATATGAGTGGTGTGACCAGTTACTACATTTATGAATGGGAAAGAAAGAGAAGAGTGAGGAAATATGTGCTGAGGTTGTGAGAAAGATTAATGTCTCTGTTGTTTTAAAAGGTTCCAGAGCTAAGTGAGACCGCTGGTTGCGTGCCTCGTGAAGGCTTCTCAGTGTGTGCAGAGGAACCCATTTGAGCATGAAAGAGCAGCCACGAAATGCTGGTCTTAAAGGAATAACTCTCTACTTCAATATTAACCACGTGTAAATTATTTAGTCTGCTCTTTACACAGATTTTCAGTAGAGGAGAAAGCAATGAAAAATCACCAGCAACTATCAAGTCCGGAGTCTTTGCCTCAGAAGATGTGAATGTGTTAAACTCTGCCAATCTCCCTCCTTAAATCACTCATTATTCACCCCTTTATATATCTATTTGCACTATTTTGAATTGTACCACACTTAGGTTTTAGGGGAGAGATATGCACCACAGAACAATAATTATCACCAAAGTGGATTTCAGAACTGCATGATCTGCTTTGTACGTTGCTTCAAAGGGATTGTTTTAAAAGGGGATGGTTGTTTCCCTCATATTCTGTAGTGATAACTTGCTCTTCAGTTGTGGACAGGAGCATTCCTTTCTTTTTCCAAGATCCTAACACCCTCAGTTTATGCCTTATGTACGGCTTCCAATAACATTATAACATCTACCAGGTCTTTTACAGGCCAATATGACCAGAAGACAATGTTTATTGTAAATTACCTCTAAAAACGATCTCTGGAAACATTAATCTCTGCAGAAATCAATGCATTTCTCTGCATTAAAGAAAAAAACAACTTGTCTATTATTTGTGTTGCTTTCAGTCAGAGTTCTTGTTTTGTTGTCCAAGTCATCAAGGCATTACTAAACATCTCAGTCCATAAAATAGCACAAGTTCCCAACTTCAGATCTCCCTTTTGACTTCTGAACTGTACAACTCCAGAACCTGGCCAAGAGACACTTCTGGGGTGCTCAAAACAAATTGCATACCAACTTGTGGACATAAAAAAATAAATGACAAATAGAAAAAGATCTTGCCATTACAAATAAGTGACCAACATATATGCAACAGTCTAAATCAGAAAAAGGAAGGATGCTGAAGTATGATTTTTTTTTTTGGTTGTTGTTATTTGTTTTGCTTTGTTTGTTCCTACCTTTGTTTCTGTTGGCTGTGTTTGTGTGTTCACATCTCTCCAATTATATAGCATTTATTGAGGACAGACATTTCAGCAGTGGACAGTGCTGGTCCCTTCCTCCAGCCACCCTGGGAGTCAGCAGAAGCCAGCAGGAAATGCTCAGTGCCCCTGTGCAACCCAGTGGTGCAGGTGGAATACACACCACTGCTCAGGATCTCCTTTGGATGACAGCACTTCCACAACCTTCCCTGCCTATAGCATCCAATATTTTAAAAAGGGGTTTTATAATGTCCCACTTCAGTGCTTCTGCAATTTTCACCCATTAGCCACTTGTTTTATCGACTTTGGGCATTGAGAACAGACTATTACTTCTTGCAACACCTTTTCATGACTTGAAGATTTACTGTAGCCAGCCAGACTTTTCTTCCTTAGGCTGAAGAGCCCTGTTAATGTCAAATTGACAACAATATTTCATTATAAGGAATGGATCTTTTCTGCCTTCCCAGTTTTCTGCAGAATACAATTTGTCATATTCTAGCTATTGCACCAATCTTTCGAGGGTTTTTTCCCTCCTTCTGCCTATCTCATTTTCCCTATTATCTTCTCTTTCAGTGAAAATAATACAAACAAAAAAAAACAATCCAAAAGTTAAATGGCTAAAAGGAAGAGTCTGAAAACTTCTGCCAAAGAAAATTAATTTTTTCCCCTTTGAAAATATGAATATACAACTATTTTCACATTTTTTGGAAAAAACAGCAATAGTTTCCTGCCACCTTAACACACAGTTGCACATATGCAGAAATTCCTTAAAAAATTGTTATGAATGTGCTATTATTTCTACTCAGTGCAAAAATAAGACAAGGAATGCAGTTGCAATTATGATGACACATCTGTGATACTGAAAATGAGATTTTCTAAATGTAGGCAGCTTCCATTATACTTGAGTAAGTTGAGATGAATGAAAGCACTGATGAAATCATCTTGACTATTATATATGTGTAAAAATCAAAGCAGGAGATACTGTTCATACTGTGATGCTGAGATGTTCCTATAAAGCTTAGAAATGTTCTGGCCTGACTATTGTCTTGTACCTTGGTAGGAACAAATAGCAAAATTCAGAGACTGACTGGAGAATCTGTGTACTGAAATTCACTGTCTTGATATGCTTAGGAACCGTATCACACAATGCTGTTCACAGGTGTGGGGCTTTTTTAGCTATTTCTACAATGAAGTTCTTCCTGAATTTCTTTCCTCCTGGATTAAGACCCTCCTGATTTCCCAATTTATTAAAATTTCAGGTCCAAGTTTCTAAACAGCCATATGAACCCAGATGTTTTCAAGCCAACACTGTCCTTTCATTTAATATTTCCTTTATCCTCACTTTTATTCTCCCACCACAATATTTATATACATTACTTTGTAATACTAAACAAGACAAATCTTGTATGTTTTATCTTATATATCAGGTTGTTCATCCTTCTGATCACTTTAGTAGCCCTTTTTCTGCATCTTTGGGGTGAAGGACACATTTATGCTGGAAATCAGGGAAAAGAAAAGCAAACCCAGGGAAAATTGGTGGACACTTCTCTCCAGACACCAGCTTACATGTTCAGTTGTAACTGCAGTGTTCCCTTCCAGTATTTGCTGCCAGTCCTCAAAAAGTGAAATTAATAGATCCACCATAATGAAGCAACAACCACTGGTCACTAAATGGCCACGCACGTGTATTTGGAGGCTACACCTCCTCTGGACTTTCACTTTGCCAAACTATCATGGGATTTTCCCCTCACTTTTGGCTATGGACAGCTTCCTGCCACTGGCAGGCCTTTCTGCCTTTGTCCTACCTGGAGTTAATCTCTTTGGATTAAGATGAAATTCTAAAGGAGGTCTCAATAAAATCTTACAAGGCAGAGTTCATATTCCTCTGCTGAAGCAATCCTTTCTATTTGATGCATTTTTCTGGTCTTAGGAAATAAAGGCTCAGACACGGTGAAAGGGTTGGGGGTTGTTTACCTCGGTATTTTAATAGGATCCCATTCGATGGCTTCTGCCGTCCAGGTAGAACACGCTGCAAAAGCCCCGTCCCCCCAGTCGAGTATACAATTAAAGACTCTACACATTAGCATATCTACCAGGAGGGCCCAATAAGGGGCCTGGGTGGGCTAACTTCTAGTTTACAAAATCTGTCCTACCAGGAGACCTTGAGGGCTCACGAAAAGAGAGTGTTTGGTCTTCTAACTCTACGTGGTTTCAGGGGTGTTTAGTCTACTGGCCTGCTAAACACCATGAAACCAGGCTAAACTATCACCTAAAGCATCACAAGTATGCATGCTAATACTTGTGAACATAGGGAACAGTGTAAGAAGTATTCAGGAGAAAAGCAGAAAAATCCTTCAGGCATCATATTAATCCCTGGGATTATTTCTGATATTTTTGGAGTCATGTGCCATTGATTGTATTAATGGTCACAGGGTAGGAAATACAACCAGATCTTCCCATTGAGGTTTTTCCAGCTGATCCTCTTAGCTAGTAGTAAAAATTCCTGTTATTAGTTTCTAAGTGCAGGAACTTGTATTTTTGTACAATTGGATTTCATCCCACTTCAAGGTCATCTGACTCTTTGTATGATAAACAAATCTCTTCTTTATTGATGCAGCTTTTACACTTGAGATAGTCAGCAAATTTCATTAACAAACACCCACCAAGGTCAGAAATTAAAATACTAAATAAGATTAGTCCCCAAATCAGTTTTGGAATGACTCTATTAATATCTTCACCTTAGACTAATAATTCTCTTTTCAATGGCACCTGAGATTGTCTTTTCTCTGGCCAGCTCTTAACCAATAACACAATTTGTATACTAATCCTCTTTTCCCCAGATGAAGCAACACTTTTTTTAGATATATTGTATCAGCAATTTAGGGAGCTGGCATCTTCTATGCCTTAGACTCTGTTGTTTACCAAAGAGCCAAATGACCCCTTTACAATGAAGCGCCAGGAATGAGAACATGACTCTCATGGATATCCAAGTGCGCTCCTGTCCCAGAAACATGCGGAAAAATATTACCCCATCTTAGTCATTGTGGAAGCAAGAGGAATAACTTTTCCCAGAAGACAAAGGAAGCAATCAGCACAGTGCCCCTCACAGATGGCTGCTCCTCGTCCTGCTCCTACCACAAGGGCTAGTGCAGGAAAGGAGGTCAGAGCTGCTCCTTGCTTGGGAGAGAGGGCCTTGAGAAGGAGATGGGAAAATAACTCCTACCCTTTGCTTGCTGTACCTAAATGACTCCCTCAGGGATGTTTCCCTGGCCACCCTTGTTAAAGTCCCTGATCCCTTGATCCTTCTCTTTTTTTTTCTTGCCAGTAAGACAGAGTACTCTGTCACCACACACATGCTCACTCATCCTGGCTCTCTCATCTTTAATTCATGATTATTTTTTTTCTGACAGAGAAGATTTATTCAAACAAGAATCACTTGAGTACTAGCTGATAGCCTTCTTTATTCAAGCAACCAGAGTTTCACAGCAATCCCTATATGCTAGCATTAGCTTAACCTAAATGATGCTTCCTCAGAAAGCTCAGCGTGTCTTCACCTTTTATATTGCACACTAAAGACCATATGGAAACTCATTTAAAAAGAATGAAGTGCACTGACCTTCTGTCTTATTGCAACACTTCCAAAGATCATCAAAAGCCAGTACAAAGCTATCCTGACAGATATATGGAGCATGGTGTATTCTTTCATTTTTGCCAACTGAAAGCAATTTTTATCAATTACACACACATCAAGCACAGATTACACACTGGCTACAAGTTATTGCTGTCCTTATAGTTATTGTCAGTATTCTGCTGTGTTGGAGCTGACAACATTTTTGAACAGAAATAAACGTTTTCATTTAAGCAGGGAGGGATAACAACCTCAGTTTGTCAATACAAGCAATTAAATGAATTGAGCCTGCACTCTGTAGAGCTGCTCATTCATGTATTTTATTTAAATTTTACTTCTTTTCAGCCTCCAACCCTGATGACACTGTACAGCAACAGCAATGTGTGTTGGAAGAGCACAAAGAGGTGAGCAGTTCGCACTGTGATAGCTGATTAACCAGAGTGTGGGCTGAGAAAAACACAGACAAGGATAAACACCAGGAATCAACTTTAATGGACATTTTTGAGGACCACAGAAAGGTACCATGTAGCCCCCATGATATATTTTTTAAAATAATATCTTTTAAGATATCAACTTAGTTTCACAGAATGTTCAATAGGTTATTTACTTCAAAAGAAAACAGAAAATGCTCTCTAACATGTGTAAGATTTTACTGATGTGAGAGAGGGGGAAGAGAGAAGAGATGAGGTTTGCAAGTGACTTGGATCATGTACTGGAAATTTTAGAGTATTTTGGATTCCCTGCTTGAAGCGGCTATTGAAGTATTTCCTCAAGGCTGAGTTAATTTAATGGCAAGGGAGTTCAAAACAATGCCAAATTACGCATTTTTAAGCAACACTGAGTACTTATGCATCACCAAAAAGTATACAAGTTTGATTTATCTTTTTCTAGTATAGTCAAGATTTAGCATCAAGCCCAGAATTCATCTTTTGCCTCCTCAGTTTAAAATATTTAATGTTTCCTAATCTAACATGGAGAGTTGGGAGACAAAAATAAATGGAGCGCACTACTTGCTGCTCTATTTTTGATAGCTCGCTGATTTTCTTGAACACTACTGCTTACAGCATGTGAAAGAGTTCTCAAGGATAGGAATATTCAAAGTACAGGCAGACCCTTTTCCTTTTGTTGTCAGTAAACTGTTTCGAGTAATCCCAGAGGTAAAAAGAAGATGGAAGAGAAGCATGTACCCCAACGTGCAGTACAGGAAAACCAAAACACATTATGCCAAGTAAATGGTGCATGCCTCTCGAGTAATTAAAAGGATACAGGAAAACATCTGGACTCTTTAAAAAAAGAGTCAAGGGAGTGACTACTGGGGAGCCAAAGAAAGAAAAGAAAGATGTGTGTGCCCAGATTTCCCCCAAAATTAACAAATGCTACACTGACAGCAAGTGCAGTGGCAGCTCCCCAGAGCAGACCTGCCCCAGCAGACCAGCGCCTGAGAACAAAAGCCATAACAAGAAGCATAAAAGTGCCTTGATGGAGGAGATCTCATTTCAATAATACCCCAGTTAAGCCTGCACATTCTACCTCTAGGCTCTTGTGGAGGGATATTTGTCTGTGCTGCAGCTGGGAGATGTGGCTGATCTGCATGTCCAAGGCAGATAAAATCTAATAGCAGGGCTGATGTGATGATTATCCAGCCAGCTTGGACATATAAATCTGCATGACAGCCACACATCCAATGGTAGCACTGCTGCAACCACAAGCAAGATATATGACCTTCTTAAAAGAAAATCCCAGTGTCCTTGACCTGCAACTGGAAGTGAACAAAAAAATAAACGTGATCTGATCTTCAAAGAATTTCTCTGCAAGGGAGAGAAGAACGAAATTCAGCCCCAGGTGAGGCACCTGTACATAGGTATGGCAAAGCAGGCGTGTCTCTGTGAGCTGGGTATGCTACCAGCACCTCATCAGCAACCTGGGAAGCACAGGCGGAGGTATATAGTGGATTGTCCATCTCAAGGAGACATCAACATTGATACGCACAGCTGAACAGGTTCCTGTGCTGTCCCTGGATTTTAACTGGTCAGAGGACACTGATGTCAATGCATCCTGATGTTTTCTACATCAGGATTTACTTTTGCTCTGATCTTTTGTGTGCTGTTTTCTTATACCAGGATGTGAGAGTGCAATTTGTGCAGATGGATCTCCCACAAAGATTGGCAGATAATGCCCTGAGCTGTTACATAGAGAGGCCAGTCTGCATAAATCTGAACTGAATCACTTTCCTGACTGTGTGAGGGACATCCCAGAATTTCTGGGTGGATGAGATCTCATACTTCAAAGAAGCAAGAAGAGAGAGAGCTCCAGGAATAATACAGATACAGGAGGCAGTGGTGCTTTCCTAAAGGTCTTTTCACTTCCCAATGGGATAGACCTGGCCTAGGGGCTATACTTGGGTTTTAGGAAGTGTCTTTAAAGAGTAAAATAAAAGAGTACCAAGGACAAAACTCAAGCACTGGGTTCTTGCTTGTCCTTAATGATTAGTTCAATTTACTAACCATGCTTTTTGGCTCTTCCAAAGACTTTTCTCCAACTCAGTTCTGCTACAGAGGGAGCCAGCCCCCAGTGACACATTGCCAGTTCACACTGCTTGACTTCTGAGACAGGAATCAGTCCCTGCTTCCATTTTACTCATAATTGTGCCAAATTCCCAGACCCCTGCGGCTCATTAGATCTCCAGACAGAGATGTCAGTTGTCCAGTGACCAAACACTGGGGCCTTGGCCACAAAATCACCTGTGAAAGGCACATGAGTCTTTAAAAGCTAGTGGTAAGCCACGGTCTACATGGGGCTGGGTCCATGAAAGGATTTGCTTTTAAGACCAAGTAAATGTTGCTTAAGTATGTTCAAATGCTACATCATAATATATTACATTTGCTGTAATATATTATCAGCATTTGCTTCCTCCACTGAAGAACGCGTGGACTGTCACTTTGAATTGTGAATTCTCCTATGAAAAGAGAAAGAAATGCACTACATATACTCTGATATAACACCCAGACTGCTTGTCCTTGTCACTTATAAAGAATTTTTAAAGAATTGCTAAGACAAAGTAAGAATGGTGTATCTGTCAATGACATTGCGAGTTAAATCATGAAGGAGCTGGAGAATGATAAAGACTGAATAAACATTTAAAGATTTCAGGGTTAATTTTTCTATTTCACTTTACTTTACAAGTTCACAGCCATGAAACCTCAGCTGGGAGGTAGACAGAAATTATCTTAAGTATGATTTTATGCAGAAATACCTACTACTTAGCTTACAAACTTGCAGAGAAAATATAATATGTAGAAGCAAAATACAGAGTAGGGGCAAAGTGACAAGACACATGCCTGAAGTAATTCACAGAAAATCTCTGCAAGTATGAGTATGTAGTTGCCTAATGTCACCTCCAGTATTGTCTCTGAAAGGAAAGAGACCTTTTAAAACAATGCCTGTCGGTTTCTCCTGGAATTTACATTTGTGTAAATATAAATATCCTGGACTAACAGTGCCAGCTGTGTCAGGCAGATGTAAAATGGTCATCACAGACACTTCATTTTTCACTATCAAGACATCACCTGCCAATGCAGTCAGTGAATTTTTATTTCTTTGATCTCATTTTGAACTACATAGCCCCAAAGCTCAGGTCTTTATACAGAAACTGGAGTTCAAGATGGGAAAATTCAGTATTTTGGATAGTGTTTTGCCTTCACCACAGCAGAAAAATCAGTCAGATGTGAGGGATTTTAAACCCCAAAGGAGCAAAGCAATTGTTTTCAGTCAGAGTCTAGTGTAAGCAGTGAGAACAGCCTCCCTGGACAATACTGTGAGAATAAGTGAAGAATCCTTACTCTTCTTTCTGCCCAGTGACAGTTTAAGACCTTTTTGTCAGAACACTCATCTTTTCTAATTGAAAGCATTATCAACAGAGAAAATGTACACCACTAATTGCACTCTGTAGGTGAGAAATGAGAGCACAGAAATTTTATTTTTACCTCCTTAATAAAATGATCAACGAGGTGCTTTGATTCCCAACATATTTGCTACCCAGTGCACCTCAGAATTTCTATCTTATCACAGGAAGTGTCATCAGGCAATAACGAGCCCTTCTGTAGCAGCTGGAGGAAAGTAGCAATATCTATTTGATTGCTGGTCAGATGCAAAGGCCAAGGTCACTTGGTCTGTTCAGCCTGGAGAGGAGACTGAAGGGAGACCTCACTACAGTCCAAAACTTCCTTGTGAGGGGAAGAGTAAGGGCAGGCACTGATCTCTTCTGTGGTGCCAGTGACAGGACCCAAGGGAATGGCCTGAAGTTGTGTCAGGGGAGGTTTAGGCTGGATATCAGGAAAAGGTTCTTCACCCAGAGGGTGGTTGGGCACTGGAACAGCTCCCCAGGGAAGTGGTCACAGCGCCAGCCTGACAGAGCTCGGGAAGTGTTTGGACATCCCTCAGGCACATGGTGTGACTCTTGGGGATGGTGCTGTGCAGAGCGAGGAGTTGGACTTTGATTACTATTGTTGGTCCCCTCCAGCTCAGGATATTCTATGACTTTATAAAGTTTAAAATTAGCTAATACTGATGTTGGCAATGAGAAAGGAAAAACATTGACGGGTTGAACTGCAAACATTGTATTTGTTCCACCAGCATATTGTCACCAGACTACACCATTTACTAAGACAGAGTTACACAAAATTTAATGCTTAATCATGCACCAATACAGGCTTTGAGGTTTGGGAGCAATGATAATAATAACTGATGTTAATTAGCTTCACTCAGCAACTCTTTTACACAACTTTCTACACAAATTTCAAGACTCAGTTGCAGGCTCTCTTTATACCAACATGAAATTTATTAAGAACACTCATTCATATGCCTGTAAGCTCATTTTACTAAGTAAGGCTTCCTATTGTCACTGTCTTATCTTGGGAATTTATGGCTGTATATATAACAAAATAAAAGAAATTATGTTACTAAATTTGTGATAACTGGAAGAAGAGGAAGAGATAAAAATATCTATTCACAGATGTTCTCAAATAGCAGACATAAGAATGATTCCTGCTTTCAGTTAGTGTCCATTACTTACTGACTCTGGAAATTAATAGGAGGCCATACACAGTGGAAACATTTTTCAAACCCCAGCAATATTTCATAAAGATTCTTCTCAGAGTGCTTCAGTGTCAAAGAATGTTTTGAGTTGTCTGATAAAAAATTGGAAATCATTGTCTAGATCTTTAACAAAGGGAGCAAATGGTGAGAGGTTACATCCAGTCACGAATTCATCCTTAGAAGAGGTGGTAGAAAGCTTCAGTGAGGCACTTAAAAATGTTCTGAGCCACAGGCTTTGACTACCTCCTTCACAGACAGCTATGTGGCTGTACATATGTGATTCTTGGATTTTTCATCTCCTCCAACTGCCACATTTATTTTTCTTTCTATAATGTTACTTACATCCCTTAGGGAAGTTACATATATTTTTGTACTGTCCTGATACAATGTTTTGTTCTTTATTCATACTTGTGGACAATGGTTAGTGTCCTCCTGTCCTTTCTTTCACATCATCCAACTCCAAACATTTAATTTAATCCACTGACATACTGCAAATTCATCACTGCAGTTCTAATTTTTTTTCTGTTTGTTCCTCTGGATTTACATCTGGTGAGGATTCTGTGAAAAAAAAGGGCTGGAGGAATCCTGTATAAAGGCTGCCCTCCTTCTCTTGGAGCTGTCTTCATGATGAGGCTCTCGTCCTGAGAGTCCCCACCTGAGCTACCTCACAATGGCATCAGAGCCATGCCCATCCCTGACCACGGACCAGCTGGTACAGAGCAGAACTCTAGCCAACAGGCAATTTGGGGCTTTACCAGACCTGCCTCATCACTGTGGGCTTGCCTGAAGATCCCTGAGCTGGGCCTATTCCTGGTTATGATGCACGAACCTGATCCTGATTCTGACTGACTGATTTCTGCTCCTGCCTGAAGTGCAGACCTGCCTCATCCCCACAGACTGAACTTGGCTGATTACATACACTGCAAAGTAATGAGGGATGCTTGGAAAGACAGATGAGCACTATATTTCAGAATTTTATGGAGTTCTGCTTAATATTTTGACCTATATCTAGACTAAGTACTTTAAAAGCAAACTACTGGTATTGTTCCTGCATATCTATGAGCTGCTCAACTTTTTCAGCTCTGAAATTAAGCTAATGGTTATAGCACTCCTGTGGTTTCCTACAATCGCTACAGGAAGTCCAGAAGAACTATAACACTTTTTTTGGAAATTAATCCCTTCAGGAAAAGAATATAAATTAAAATAATTGCAGTGACATGGCAGCCTTTCAAAAACAATGCATTAATTATTAATCCCCTGAGATACGACATGCAGAGTTCTTTAATGGGTGTAAACTATATGTAGGAGGAGGTGGGTGAAAAGGATCCAGCTTGACCTTAATTTTGTTTCTCTATTTCTTTTTTACTCATCTTGAGCTATTGGACATCTTGCAAAGAACAATCTTAGCTTGACAGGTTGGAAACTCTTCATCTTCTTTAAAAACAATGGTTCAGACATTAGAGCTTTGCAACCTCAACCTGCTCTGCCTTTATGAAGACAGATGTATTCTGGTCTAAATACTCTAGCTAAACCATTATGTGTACAAACTACAGCATCTTTTTCCTTCCCATAATAAAAAACATACTCCATTTGGTTCCAATACAACTTACCTAAATAAACTGGGGCATACGAATTGTTCACATTAAGATTACATCGTTTCCAATGGTTTCCCCACTATGACAACTACAAGGAAATTAAACCTCTTCTCATTTTCTTTCTACAGCTAATGTCAGGAAGGAAAGGACTCCTTTCGCCATACCTTGCTTTATTGAGATTTTATCTACAATCACTTTTGAAGAGAATCTGTTTATACTTTCATATTAATGTTTGTAGATGAACATAAAGAGTACCAGGTGATCCTCATAACAATAGTGCTGATTTATAATTGACAGCATGTAAGATACAGAATTATCAGATAGTGTTCTACAATACCAGGAATAATTAAAACTGTAAGAGTGGAACAACTCCTCCAAGTGAATGCACAAAGAAGGCATGGATGGACAAAGGAGATGACTAGATAGCAAGAGAAAAATTAGTGGAAAATACCTTGCAGAATTTCCTTACTTCTATTTATCAATAGACAAAAAAAAAAAAAAAAATTGAAGACAGGGAGTAATTAGCTGCTTGCCTCAGAAGATTTTAAGGAAATTGAAGTAATCATTAAAGATAGAACATGATCTTGCTGACATATAAAATAAGTTTTCTAAGATTTACAGCTTCCAAGCATAGAGACCTCAGGGATACCTGTTTGTTCCTTTCTTTTGTACACATATATGTACCACAAGGGCCTCCATTTGTCTGGTTAGTGTGATGTGCTGTGAGATGAAACTGCAGGGAGAGCTCTGTGCCTGAAGGATGGGAGGCACATTCCTCCAACTTCCCCTTCCACAGCACTTATCAAACGTGCCTGGTCCCATCTTCTTGCTGCAGAAGGTCCTCACCTGCCTGACTTCCAAAAGACAGGGTCTTATTTTTGGGTTACAACTGGTGGGAAAACAAGTTGTGCTGGATTTGTCTGGTAAGGCTAATGTGCCTTAACTCCATTCTCAGCAATTTCTCTGCTCCTAATGATAAACAAACATCACTCAGTTTTTAAAAAAAAGTTTTTCTGAGTGTAGTTTCCAAGCAAAAGCCTACAGATTACAGAATCATAGTGACTAAAAGATCAATACAGTAATGCTGAGGACTGACAAGAATGAATATGCCAGGAAGAAGGACAATCTAAAGATGAAACCAAATAAATCACCAGGTGCCCCAGAAGGACTAAGGATTAGGTACTAATGGTACATGAGCCAAAGAAAATGATAAAGCACCAGGAGGGCAGAAGCCCAACAGACCTGAAAAATACAGCTTTCAGACTGATGTATTCTTCAACACAAGCACACCAAGACACACTTGTTCCTCAGCATACACTGTAGCACCCATGGGACAATGTTATGCTTCTATTGTTTTTTTTTGCCGGTATGCTGGAGGAGTTATTGGGAAGCTTTTCTTCGTAATGGTTGCTTGGAAGCTGCGAGATGCTCTGCTGGGAGCTGCTGAGTAAGAAGGAACACCAGAGTTCCTTTAGATTACAGCTGAGCAATTCAAAAACAAGACGTGTCTCAGTCTTGGGATCAGAAATCCTAACATAAAGCAGTACTTTCAAAATCCATCTTTTTCAAGTACTGTGAAAACCATCATGGATGTCCCTACATGCCTCCCATTCATTTTTCAACAATTTGATCTTATTGATATTGCAAGCATAGCTTAAATTGGTTTATTCACTTACTGTTATTTCTAAGACACATTCTTAGAATGGAGTGGGAGCAGGTAGAAATGCTGCAGATTTATTTTAAACAAATACTGACAGCACTGATAAACCATTCCAAATGATGCCATAATTTATCATAATCAGTTAGCCAATTTTTAATTGCTCCAGTCAGAAGTGAAAAATTATTTTTAATCTCTTAAGACATCAGGACAATGTCAAACCTTGTTGCAATCTACCCCACAAAGCAGTGTACAGAAAAAGCTGGGAGAACAATACCAACTTAAAACAACTTTATAGCTTTTTTTTTTTTCTAAAGAAGTGTGAGGCCTATCACATTCAAATATTACAAGAAAGCACTGATCAATAAACACAAACCCTCCCTTTATTAGCTATTACAGACAGGGTATTATACATACTAGGTACATACTAGGGCAGTCTTTCTTTTGCAGGTGCAAAATGCTTAGTCTACAAGCAGAGCAGGTAGCAATATTTCAGATTGTGATGATTTTTCTGAATGACTGTTAAGAAGCTATTTGCCGTTGCATTTAAATGGTAGCTACTTGAACCGCTGTGACCATGAACAGTGCTGAAGTGGCATATTTCTGAGCCAGCATGGAATCATTTGTGGCTAAATCCCAAAACCAGCTCAGCAAACAAATTGAGGTAACTTCCTCAGAGATGAACATACAGATGAAAAAAATATTATATTATGGTGCTCATTTGCTCAGGTAGCAACAAAAATACAATATCCCCCTCCCCAAAAGCGTAGCTAGAGCCATCTAAAGTCTTGGTACTCCTATGGCTTTTGAGAGACTGGTAGGCAGTGCTTTCTCAAAATTAATCTTTTTGAGTTGTGAAATTTTAAAAGATTGCCAGGTATAGGATGTGTTCTTCTGGTTGAACATTTCACTCACAAACAACATACACCCTCGAAAACAGAGTGACTCAGTTCACTAGCCATTTATTTCTGACAGCTGAGATGCACTAATAAAATAAAGAAACTTATCCTAACATGGCTTTCTGAACTCTCTGAAGTTTGAATTTGAAGATTTCTTTCTGCTGTGGAACAGCTGGTGCCCCACTGCTCTGACAGCTCCATTTTTAGGAGGCTAAGATTATTTTCCCTTCCATTTTGCACACCCAAGACCTGCCTATGATAACTTTCATGAGACAGTATGAATGCAACCAACAGCACAACAGGTCACACCACCAGCTTTGAAAGTCAGCACAGGACAAACCTATCAGTATTAATCTACCTTTTGTGCAACTAGCATTTAGCCCATCCATGTTTCTGCACCTCTTCCACTTAAAATGTCTATTCTCTATCGCTATAGAAGGAGCAAAATAATTTGACTTTCTAATTCTAAAGTCCACCATCTAAAATAACAATGTATGTGAAAGGAAAATTGTATCTAGCCATTGTTGGGTATCCTCACACAGCTTTGGCCCAATTTCATTTCATAGCATGTTAGGTAAGCTTGCACTCTTCTAATACTCATTAATCATGACACAAAGAAAACAGCTAAATGCATGGTAGGCAACAAACTACAAATACTACAAGTAGTCTTTGAAAAAAGTGAAGACACAAAGACATCATTGTAAATGAGAGTATCTGGGACTAACTGGATTTTCAGCAATGCATGGATGTGCCCCGTTCATTTACAGAAATAATGGTGAAAGCCGCCAACACGGTAGTTTTGTTTTTTTTAACATTTCTATTGCAGGGTGTAATTAGGAATCTCTTCTTTGTTTTGCAATACACCTTTTCTCACTCTACACAGTAAAATACAGTCATCTAAACAAAAAAAAAACCAAAAAACACTGAAGACACAAATAACTCTGATGGTTAAAGATACACAGAGAAATAAAAGCAAAATTTCTGTCAAAATACATTATCTGCAATAAAGCTGGCAGAGCTCTATGAGGGCACAAAATTACAAGGCCACACATTTGCTTAGTTTTGCTGAAGTCTACTGGGAAAGTCCCCCCGTGGGAGAACATTAATGGAAGTTTGCAGTCGTATGTGGAAATGCAAGTTTTGAAAAAGAGAAAAAAAGTGATAAGGAAGAGTAAATAGTTTTCTTGCCAATATGAAGATGTGGGTGCTCTCAATATCTCAGCAACTCTACAGCTTTTTTTATATTCTTGAGAAGGAAGCAGTATGCAAGGTGGTGAATCTGCTGAGGAAACAGAATTATTTAAGTTACACAAAATGACTGAGAATGCAGAGGAATTCCAGGAGGATCTAATCAAAGTGGATGATTGGGCAATATGACGGAAGATAAATTTTAATGAAGGTAGGCACGAGGCAATGCTTAGTAAGTAAAACTGTTCACTTCAACTTAATATTTACTGATTAGGCAGCATATTTGGGGGAAATATGCTAGCAATGATGATAATATTGTCTACCTTCTTCTCAGTGTGATAAGAAAAGGTCATTGAGAAAAAGGGTTTTCTGTGTGCATATTGTTTATTTTTCTTTCCTCTCAGTGTCTGTTGTCAGTTTGTTCAGTGTTTCTGATACACATGAAACTTCACTTTTCAGAAGGAGAGCAGGGAAGAGTAAAACTCCTGAGACTGTAAAAAGCTTAAGAGATGTCCCTTTTCTCGCAGCTTTCTAAAACGTGTGAAAGGAACAAGATTGTGGAGAATAGAGCATTAGCTGGTGGCAATTAGGTGATTCCAAATGCAAGTGAAAGGGAAAAAAATCTTATCAGCATTGGAGCTAATGCAGTTTGGTGCCTTGTGTCTTCTGGCTGGACTCTCTGGTGTCTAAGAGAGAGAGTGCTTTTAATGAAGGTTTCTGCAGATTGGACACTTCCACTGCCATTCTTCTATGAGGATTTCCTGCTGTTAAAGATGATGAGCTCATTTTGAAGGCTTTGCCTCAGTAAAAGCATCAGTAAGATCTTACCTCTTGTTTGTAGCTGTTTGTGTTGAAATTTCTGTCTCTGAATTTGGTTGGATCTGGCCAAGAGTGCCACTGGTTTTGGAAATAAGACACACAGACAATGCAAGACTGCTTGGCCACAGCTGACCCCTCCCAGACCTGAGCAATGCAGGTTCCTCAAGACTGGTCCAGAATATGTCACCCACCAAAACACTGGCCAGACTCATAGCAAGCAGCAACCCCTTTATCCATGGAAATTGGCCAGCAGTGTCTCCCCAGTGCTGCTTGTAGTGCCTAGACTGACAGATTTACCTGAACAGCAATACCAACAAAGTCACCATTGCTGGGGCCAGACATGGGCAGCAGTAAATCAGGGAATGTCTGATTGCCATGGAGTAAGTAGGCCCACAGACAGTCCTGCAGGCAGAGGTAATAGATACTGGAAAACTTACTGGAGCTCATCCTTCTTTCCCTCTCCAATTTAGTCCCTAGTATAAATTGATTTCAGCTGTGCAGAACACATGCTCCTTATTCAGCTGGATACACCGCAGTTCATGTATGAGAGAGAAATCCCCACTTGAGGAAACTGGAAGTGGCCTCTGGATGTGCATCATTAACTGTGCCACAGGTAAAGCAGCAGGAGCTGTGCTCTGCACAGGACAGCAGCTGCAGAGAGTGACAGCACCTCTGAGCTTTGTGTAAAGAGCAGGGCATGTGATAAGGCCATCACTTACTCTATGGAGAAGTGGAAGGAAGCTGCCCACTGGGAACATCCCAAAATCCCAATATACCCTAAAGAAAGCAAGGAGGAAATCGCTGTGACTCTGCCTGCCCCACTAGTGCCCTTTTGCTGGGCTGAGATTCAGAGAGCATGACGAGAGGTGCTGATATGAATTCAGCCTGTCTGGTACCCTTCCCAGCAGATTCTCCTCCAAGGACAACCAAGCTATTATCAGTCCCTATATAGAAGGGGCCTTACTGGGATCCAGCACTTCATTTTTAGAAGTGAAACTTGAAAATGTGTGTTTACTCTGAACTTGTCTAGTGATTTACATGGCTCTGTGGGTACTATGCTGGAGCTCCCAGGGTGCTGAAACAAGTTTCTGCCCTTGACATCTTGTAGCATCAAAGAAAAGATCCATAAACAAAATAAGCAAGGGATACAAGATAAGATATATTATTGATTACTAAGTGTTTGCATTGAGCAGAGCTTAGGCGCATTAAAAAGGCAAAAAACCCCAAACCCAAAGTACTCAAAACGATGGGATCTTAATGTGACGTTCTTCCTCAAACCAATTTTAACAGCAAGATTAGCCTGAGGTTTGCCAGATCTCCTCCTGCCCCACGATATGAATCTTAGAGGAGCTCTGTGAACTAGGAAGCTGCAATCAGTATAATCACATTTTTATACAGATGTAGTATGAATGGGAAATGAGAGCATCAATAATCTCTTTGCTGAGAGAACATGGTAACTCCTAAGTAGAGGAAACTAAACTTGAAGGCATTCACATAGAAAGGGTTACACAAATACGGGAAATACAGTGGCACAGGAGACAACAGGACTTTGCCTAAAAGATGTTGGAGGGAAATAGGAAGGCTTTAAGAAACTTCTATTTCATAACAAATTTTATGTTACTTACATTTCCTCAGATGAACTTTCTTGCTGCCTGTGCAAACATTTTCAGCCAGAGATAAAGACACTGCATGAAATACAGCAAGTATCACAACCTCAAGGACTTCATGCATAAAAAATCCATCCTGGAAAGCAGCAGCTATCATTATTTTAGTACCTTATTTACTGTTTCCTAATACAACAAACCCCATGCTGCTCTCCAGCCCCTCCGAACTCTGTGTTACCATTCTCACTCCTGTTAAATATGCAGCTGGGAGGTAATCTGCTTAGCAACCAGCATAAACATATTGCACCAGAAGAAAAGGAAGGCTCCTTGACAAGCAAACTTGGCTAGAAGCCAGCTAAAAGACCCAAAGGCATCTCAGTCAAATGTCTGTGTTTTCTGAATAAACTATTAATTACTCAGAGGAACAGTGGGGACAGACTAAATCAACAGTGATTTCAGGGCATACCCAAGCAGGTGAGCCACTGCCTGTGCACACTGTTACTATGGCAGATAGACAGAACAAATGAGAAGCAGTTGGTTCTTAGTGCAGATTTTCCAGATTTGTGTAATTTATGTAGCTGAAAGAAATAATTTGGCCTCCTGGTGCCCCTAAGTCACTGCAGCACTGTCCCTGCAGCAGCAGGGGTGGGCCCTCATCAAGAAGGTACCAGGTTGTCCTGGTATGGTCAGATGTATGGGGCACATACTAAATGAGATGAATCATTTCAGGCTTTAAAAACATCTCCACAGCTGTGTGGGCAATCAACATGGCATTGCACTTGGGGCATTCTTAATCAAAGCACCACAACAGAAGTGAAGGACCAAATTTAGGCATCTTTTACAGAGTCAGAAGGAAAAGGAGCAGCAGGGACTGATGTTACTGATAGACACTTAGATTTTGAGGATGTGGCTTCAAACTCTTTCAAAGCCATCCAGTGGTATCTCAGCATGGTTCTCATGTTGTGCTTGCAGCCTGTGCACAGAGGAAACATTGTGAGACAGACAAAAAAACAACTCCAGAGCAAGGAGCTGTCCCTCTAGCTCAAGCATGAGCGTAAGTCAAGCATGTCCCTCCAGCTCACCAGAGCACACTGTTGAATTCAGTAAGAAATCACATCCCTGTGTGTGTTTTCCCACCAGATCCATGCCCAGGACCTGTGAAGACTTGGATATTTTCTGCTACCTGTCTTATAGGAGAGGAGGCAGCAAAAGAAGACACGTAAGAACCCGTCACTGCAGCAGGGAGGTCTGTAAGGAGATCCTCAGCTGCTCTTCAGGCTCGTCGCTGACACATGCTCTCAGAATTTTATTCACACCATGTCAGAAGACCCAAGAGCTCCAGTGGCACAATTTGGTGGCATAAATGCGTGAAAACTCTCCCGAGAACTGACAAGATTCACCCTCACTCTGCAACATATGGCTGAAAATTTAAGAGAGGCTGGAACACCTCTGATTCAAAAATAATTGTCAAGGATGCAGTATACTCAGAAGGAAAGAAATTTAATTTTTTTACTCCATTCTGACAAAAGGCCAAGACAATAATGACTCTAATGAGGCAGAAAACATCTAGGAATGAGGCTTGGCTGCTTCAAATAGTATGTAAGGCAGATCAAGGCAGACCATATGCTCTGCTAGAATAAAACATATGTTTTAAAGGACAAATGATTCATGAAGGGTTGGTTAAGTGGGATACATCATGTGCAGGTACAGAAGTTCAGGATGTTGCTACTACAAGCAACAATTTGGGGGGAGATGACAGCCCAGTACATTATCTGTACATAGGGGTAAAAGAGAGGACAAAAAATACCAGAGTTGGGGTGGGAGTATTGCATTCCAGTTTCTGAATATATTAATGTGGAAAATACCGCATTACAGGAACTCTTGATATACACATAAATAATCTTTCCATTAATCTCCACTTGATTACAGTGACTGTTTTCACAAGAAAAGCTGTCTCTCTCTCTCTGATGTGCCATGTAGCACAAGGAATAATAGATTCAGCCTTAAAGCATGCACTGCTAAAGATGAATAACAGATTTTGGAGAGAACTATGCGTCATCCATGATTGCAAACAGAAAGCTAACAGAGTGGAAAGCAGGCAGATCAGATGTAACCAATGTCTATAGCTCATCTTTAAAGACAAGCCATGGCATCAAAATTTAAGGTATGAATGGATCAGAGCTGACTCAATGGAGAGTAACATTTTAGTTACCTGTACTACTCACTTGCTTTCTCTGTACAAAGTAAAAGAAAAAAGTGCCCTGGGAGGTAAGGGAGGCTGGGAGGCCTAAAATCAGCAGTGACTTCAGAAGGAGACACATAGCTCTGGCAGGCTTCTCTGACCATACTGAGCCTCATCTCATACTGCTAGAACCACAAGTAGCTTGCACACAGGGAGCATTGCAAGTGTCAGGATCTGCATATCTGAATTTCTCTCCTTGAGGCGAGATTCATCTATGCAATCACAGGTGTCTAAATGCCATTTTTAGACATTTTTATTCCCCTGAGACATCTGTGTGGCATTGGAGACATCATATGGTCAAACAAGGTGGAGGGGATCTCCTGGTCTTTCCAAGTCAGCACAAGAAACCTACAGTCACACAACTGAATCCCTCTCAGAACATCTTCCTTGTACATTTTACCCAGGCACTGTTCTTCATGATGTGTTCAATACAGCTCATCTATCTCATTTGTGATAGGAATCTTTCTTTTGGACAAAAAAAACCCACCCAAAACCCTGTGAAATCTTCCACAATGAAAGCATGTCTATTCTCAGAGGATATTAAACTGTCCCTCAATCAAGGCCACCTTATCCAAAGAAGTCCTTTGCCAACCAGACTTTCTCAGACAATACTTAGCCAGACCTGAACAGGTGGCTGGAGAGCTGAACCTTTCATGTTCATTTTATAGGATAAACATGTCATTTTAATACCTCTGACATGGCAGAGTTTAGTCCAGTTCATAAGCAGCCTCCTGTCTCTGACGCTCACAGGCAGACCTCCAAAGAACCATAGGTTCACAGTCCTGATTTTTGTTTACAGTACTTTTAAGGACAGAGCTTTGTGGCACAGAAGCCCTGTTTATATTTCAGCTGTTTTAGAGGCCAAGATGTGACATGGAGGTTTTTAATGCCCCTTGTGCTGTAGAAAGATCCCCAAGGTTCTTGCAAGGGAAGGGGCTGCACTTGCATTTATTCTGACCGCACTGTGACTGACTTCAGAGAGTGTTGGAAGGAGGTGACTTTCTCTGAGTGAAGAAAAGCTCATGAGCAAACTGAGCTGGTCCAATTAATACAGAATACCCTGCCTTACCTGTGGTTTCTGAATTAGACCCTAGGAAAAACTGATAGTTTATCTGCATGTAAATATGTTCACAGTTAAACTCCTCTTTTTCTCTGTGAGAATTCTCTATCCTACAGAGCAGTTATTTGCAAACTAGCTTATAGGGCTCATTCACTGCCAAAGCCTACTTATGGAAGAGGAAAGCAGGTTTATTTGACCTTGACAAAAGAAGTACATTTAAGTCAGAATGCCAATGCATGACTCTTGTGCTATGCAAGGTGAGTCAGTGCCCTCTGAGGAGGCTTTCAGCTCCAGAAGGTGCAAGAGCTACATGACAGCGATGACTACTGGTCTGACTTGTAGTCATGGAGGAACCTCAAATGTCATTGTTGCAGTGGGAGAGGAGGAGGAGGATGTGATGTGTCTTCAGAGGAGGAAGAACCTGAGGGCAATATTTAGGGCAGGTGTACCTTTATTACAGGTGTACCCAACAGCAGCTCACAACAGGCAAGCACAGATCATGGTGGGCTTTACCTGCAGTGCCATGACCAAGTTCAGCATGGCCAGTTGCACTGGGGAGCTGGGAAAAACCATTTTGCTTCTCTAGGAGTAACTCTAGTTACCCATGCAAAATTTTCAGTATATTATTTCAGTAATTAGCAGCTGTCACCTGTTGTGCAGCTTCTAGAAAGGCCCACCTTCCATCTGCTGATGCAGATGGGTGGATAAGGTGAGTCCACAATGCCTATCACCTTGAAAATCCTGTGCTCCTCCAGCTGTCTATGCAAACAGCATCACACTACTGCCAAGCCTGCTCCCTTCATCTCCCCCAGCAGCCACTGGGGATACTTGTTTGGCATGAAAACATTAGTGCTGAGAGGATTCAGGCATGGGGTGAGTGACATGTTGGGTCTCAAAGTGTGTGTGGAGCAGGTAACTGGGGTAGTAGTGTAGAAAACAGAAGAGCTTTTTAAGCAGACGGCAATGGGTTTGAGGATGGACAGAAACTCTAACAGTGCTGCTGCTGTGCAAGGCACGTCTCAGAAATGCCCTGATAGGATGTTTGAAATTAAATTGCTTACATGGCAACTAATCAATCCACATGGCTGGACTATTGTAAGCAAAACCAAACAGTAAGTTCAGCTTCTTTTCTCATTGCATTCTTTCATTTTACTGCTAAATGCACCATTTGAAACATAGAGAAGTAACATTTAACTTTACAGTATCTCTCTAAGCACAGCTAGTTATGAGGCTAGACATTAAAATATTGTCAGCTGCTAATAAATATATGCATATTATTACCAGTAACAAATACTTTTTAACAGCTTCATACAGTGGGGTTTATGATGACTAAAATGGGTGCATTCATATCGATAAACACACCTTTATTGCTTCAGGAGAGATATATACTAGACATTATATTATTTCATACATAATAATTTTTCCTCCCTCTCTGGAACAGAAATCATTCACAGGTAAGGGGTCATTAGAAAGGGGTTGTAGCTCATGATACTAATAAAGCATTCAGAGATGGCAACTACCCTGAAATGCAGTTTAAGTCACATTAAGACCACCACTGTACCTCGAAGGAAGGAAAAACATTTACTTTTCTTCTACACTATAGAGAAGATTTATATTTGAAAAAAACCCTATTATTTGAGTTCAAAACTTTCAAGCAATCTCCAGTCAGTTTCCTTGCCACAGCAGCTGATACCACTGCAAGTTTCAGCACACACATTTCCTGGTAACTACATTGCATTTAAAAGATCGTTTAAGGCAGAGCTCCTACAGCACAGTGTGCAAAGCAGGGCTGTGCACCCATCACAAAGCTTCTGGATGGAGAACGTAATTTGCTCAGCTTGCAAGCAATGCTCATTAGCACTTGCAAAATCCTGAGTATGTTCACAGGGTTCAAAAATTATTTGGATTAATAAAATCCAAATCACCTCCCACACATGGCAGTGCAGACCACAACCGGGTCACTGGATCTCCAGTGTATGGATTCTTAAGCAATTATAAGTGCATGTATAAGAGATTAAGTAGCACTATCCAAGGATTCAGAAGGATTTTAAAGGCTGGGATATTTATCAGGTCAAATATATATATATAACTCTTGATTGTTTTCAGTGATGGATTAAATGCATGCAAAATCTTTCTCTAACATAGCTTCAGCTACAGTTCAGAATGAGGTAGTCTAACAAATGTATTTAGGACAATGAAAAAAAATAAAAGAAATCCATGAGTGGAAACTGGACCAAAGGCTTTATTCAGAATCCTTTGAAGAAAAGTCTCCTGTGTTTTTTTAATCAGCAGTGTGCTGGTGCAAGTGCTGCATGTTCATAAAGTATTAGTGCACCCTTTCTTGCACTGGGGTACCTCTGGCATTGGACAGGTTAAGCAATTGCTAGTATCAAATTAATTCATTGATTTCCACTGGTAACAAAGTTACTGCATCTTGAATTACAGATAAACTATTCCAATAGAGCAGAGAAGAAAATGAAGAAATGTATCTTATTTAAAAAAACAAAACCAAAACCAAAAACCAAACCACAAAAAAAAAAACAAACTCCTAAACGAACAATAAAAAAAAGTAAACATGCCCAAGCAATTGCAAAGGTAAGATGTATAGAGCAGCTGGATAACAACTAGAATATTTTAGCATTTTTAAACTAGATAGATAAGTATGTGTTTACTCAATGTGGCTGAGATGTGCTGTGGTTCAGCAAACATCATATAGCTAAGGAGAAGGCTGAACATCTTAATGTACTCACTACTGCACAATAATTAAGAAGAAATAATTTGCCACAATTGCAGCTCATGCTGGGCAACCTCTCCTCCAACCTCATTTTAGAGATACTTGCAGTTCTACTTTTTTGAGTTAGTGAAGTGAGCTCTGGTTGGAGCAAGCAGAATATACCACGTCTTCTTTTTTAAAATGCTCTGGTTTTCTTCTCTAATCCTTCTCTAAAAGGCACAAATTTACCTGAATAAAACTTAAACTTGGATGCCCATCTCCATTTACAGAAAGTTTTGAAGGTGATAGGGAAGAGGATAAAGCATATTTTAAACTGTCATGCCTTCAACCTGCAAAAGACCTGAGCCATAGGAGTTCAGCTGGGTGAATGCCATACCAAGAGCAGTAAGAACATAAATACAAGAGGCATTGCTACATCTTACACTTTGCAAGAAAAAGGACCACTCCCTGGGGGCAGTCCAGACCCTTTAGTGATTCCACATGGTACCTTTCTCCAAGGAAAGGCTTGCAGGTAGTGTGTTTGCCAGTCTTCACAAGGACTGGCCAGGGAGTTGGGATCTTGGGTCATCTTCCTGGCTCTGCTTGTTCTCTGATTGGTATCCTTAGGCAAGTTCATATCAGCTCTGGAAGATTTAATTTCCTCAACCTTGATAGGAGAGTGACTTCCATTATGAAAAGTTTTACAAAGTGGGATTTACATTAGCTTTCTGTAACTAGTCTAGGTCAGGGAATTGCACTCAGACAAAGTAGAGGAAGTCTAAAGGTAAGGAATAGAAAATTATCAAAGGTCTCTGAAAGCATGGCATGGGAAAAAGCTGAAGTACATGGATTGATTCATTTCTACAGAAGAGAAATGAGATGAGACATGACAGGAGTCTTCAAATATGTATTAGGCAGAAACAATTCCCTGCATGCGTATTGGGCAGAAGCAATTCTCTGCATCCTCTTCAGATAGAACAAGCAGGTATAAACTCTTGCAAGAGAAATATAGGTTAGACGTCATGAATTATTTTCAAACATATAAAAGAAACAAACTTCCTGGTCAAGGTCCATCCTTTACAAATGTGATAAACAATAACAGAGAAAATCTGCCCCAAATCTTGCTTAATATCATTCATCAAGAGCAAGGACTTCTTACCATGCTGCTCTGTTTTCAGTGACCCCACATCTCTGATCTCCCTGAGAAAGCTTTGAGAAATGCCTTACATTCATTGTCATTTCTTAACAGAAAAATTATCTTATCAAATAAGGTTTTTCTGGCTGCATTCTGGCTACACTGTTCCTTGTACACTAGAGTACAATACACATTAGGACCATGTTTCTAGGCTCATGTCTTGTGGTCTATATGAAAGCACCTTTAATGTCTAACTTCCATCTTTGCTATTTTTTGATTACCTTGTTCTAATTTCCCTGCAGTTCACATGACGCAGTTCTCTCTTTTCCCTGAGCAGTTTTTACAGGGAGGCAGCGTGGCTGCTGGTTCTGTAAAAAAGTCACCCATGGGACTAACTGAGCTCCAAGAAACTGTTTCATAAATTTGAATACTTTGATATGATAAATGCCAAAGCCAGCTTTACAGAGATGAAGGACTATATCTACTTCACTGCTGAAACACACCCATGGAAGTTCTCTCTCAACTCAGGAGGTCTGGAGGGGATATCATTGCATCATATAACAGCATAAATGTTCCTAAAACTTTCCCCAAGGAAGCAGAGCTTTGTTTCACTGGAGCTGAGAACAAGCGGCTAAGTGTGACTTTGTGCCAGAACACTTCAAAAATGGTCTTGAAGCGTTATCAAGCTCCCCCTGATAAGGTTTTGGTAACTTCTCTTCCAGTGCATTGTTTCTACAGCTGGTGTCATTTTCTCTGTTGTTTTCCCTGTTGTGGTCCCTCTGGGTCTCAGACCAATTATCCTGGCACACAGCAGGTTCAGAGAGCTGGAGGCATCTGGGCATCAAATATCCCACATAAACCTTCCAACATGCTCCAAGATGGCTCATGTGAGAGCTCCTCCTTTCCACAAGGCAGTGATAACAATACTTGCCTGCCTCCTGACAAGTTTTCTGAAAAAATTATCATTTACCAATGGCTTTCAACAGAAATGTCTTTAGAAGTACCAATGTGTTAAATTGCACTTAAGAGACAAAAAATCAACTGAACAGGTTTGTCCACCAGAAAGAAGGGTTTCAGTGTCTAGCCATCTCATGCAACACAGAAATGCTAAAAACTGTCACCACACTGCATCCTTTCAGGCAGCAGGAAAGTTCAGGTAATTTCTACAGAATCGGTGGAGCTGGTACTAGCACTACTATATGGATAGGGTCTCCATATTTCAGCTAACTGGAGCTCTTAATGCAGCTGTAAATAGATTAACCTTCAAGTATCTAATAATCTATTGTGAGTGCTTTTTTAAACAAAAGTGAGATATTTGAAAACATAGGTTGTTTTTTATCTGTTATTGTTGGAGTTCCCACTTGCAGTGACAGTGGAAACAGCTTGTTCCCAAGTTCCCTGGACGACATGAATTCCCAGCTGGTGCTGCAGCAGACTGCTGGAGACCTCTCCTTCCAAGGTATACGATGCTGACTAGACCTTATGAAGCCAATGAAAACAATTATTCAAGTTAGTATGAGTGCAAGTGATCCTTAAGCCCTTAATTACTGCCTGTACTTGTACTGTTTAATTCCCATGCATCGCTCTGAGTTCTTGGAGATTTTGTCTTAAAGCCCTGTGCTGAAAATCCCCATGGCTTGTGGACAGTTTAGGACTTCTGATGAAGTCCCCCACCAAAGCTGTCTCTTCCCATTTCTCAGCACTTGCAGATTGCTCTGAAAATTTTCATACCCTGTATCCATTTCCTTTGAACCACTACCAGAAAAACTGCTTCATCTCCAGGACAATACTGCAAAAGAAGAAGGAAAGTGTAAAACCTAAAGCCCCCCAGCCCTTACCAGATGAATAGCAATTTATATAAGGTTCTTTGCTCCTGTATCTTTGCTAAAATGTTGCCAGAACTGAATAGTTAAAGATCAGCTAAGCAGAATAAAATGCGACAAAAGTCCAATGTCAATTTTGGCTTCTTTATCTCCAGGTCTGCAAGCTAATGCTGAAGAGAAGTTAAATTTAAATAAATTTATTCTAAGTGTAACCAAAATGCAGTAAATAACATACCACTTGATATGCAGGAATACACACTACATACTGGGGGACATAAAACACACTAAGTGCTGTGCCAGCCTAGTTTATTTTCCTGCAGTAGGCTCCTACGTCTCGTGTCCCACTCTCAAGGCAGAACTGTATTAACATTATCAGGTCCAATGCCAAGCCAAGGACAGCGATCAAGAATGTTGAGAGTGTTTGGTTTTCAGCTGTGCTCCTGATGCAGCAGGAGCCCTAGATTCCAAGCGCTGCAGCTGAGAAAGGTGAAATGCCTGAAGGCACCAGCAGCCGGCTCCTCGCCGCCACACTCACAGGCAGAGGCAGCAGCATCTTGTTAGCCACAGGCAGGATTTGTGCACACTCCCAGGGCTGATGTGAATGAGCACATAATCTACCACAACTGGTGTGTCCAGCCCGAGCTGCCAGTGTGAGATTCCAGCACACATAGCCTGGCTCCAGGTGACAGGGCTTTATGTCAAGCAGTGGGGGGACCTTGTGTTGGTGATGGAAGTTGCAAAAAATTCAGAAATCCAAGTCTGGGGAAAACCCTGACTTCTTTACAATCCACTCAGTGAAAAACATCTAAAAACTCCAGCAGAGCATCCTTCCCCAAAAACTTCCCTCTGAAATATCTATACAGTGAGGTAAACTTTCAAACAAGCATGCAGTATTTTTCTGGAAACATTAGCAAAGCTAATTACATATACATTTCATTAGTTAATTACAAACTGCAAAAAAAGCAGGGTGAAGCTTTGTGTCTGCTGTAGTAGAGGCAAATGTTACCACAATTCTTATTTAGCACCAGTCTGCCAAATCATCACTGGGTGCCATGCAAGTGATGGGCAGCACCCATAAGAGAGGGAATTCCTTGTCTAAAGCCATGAGAGAAAACAGAGATAGCCCACAGGCGTGTTGGAATCAAACACTAACAGAATGACCACATTCTAAGACCTCTAAATAGGCATTATAAAGTATATTAGCAGGATAATCACTCCAAATACCTGGCTATATGGGCAGGGAAGAAGTCATAAATGGCCCTTGCTGCTTTGCTTCAACCCTGCCAAGATGCTTCCCACCACCCTGGCAAAGAGCAGAAACCACCTTATGACAGCTGCTGAGGTCCCACTTAGGGAAATGTTCAGCATCAACCCAATTAAAAAGAAAAACAAACCCAAAAATTAGTTATGAAACTGTGGGCTCCATGAAAAAGCCAGTCTGATTTAAAATATACCAATCTTTGATGTTTTAGACTAGTTTTACTAGTTGGGCTTTTTTTAAAACCTGATAGCTGCCATGCTTCAAAGTGGGGAATACCAAATGAATCGTAGCTGCAAATTGTTTACTATGACAGTCCACAGTTTTCCAGCTGTGACTGATAGCAAGCTTCTATCACTCAGTGAGCTGCTTGGAGGCTCTTTTCAATTAATCTGAATTTTTTATCTGCAGGTACTTTTGATTCACACAATGGGTAGCGAGATGGCAGTTCAGGAGTGCACACATTCCCCGAAGCCATCACAACTGAGCTCCGGAGCAGGACTGTTGGTAAGCCATGCATAATTCAGTGCATTTCTTAGAGCAGCTATTGCTTTGCCAAAGAAGTGGGACTGACTTGTGCACACAAGAGACAGTTTCTCAGCATCAGCTTTTTTCTTTTGAATTTTCTTGCGTCTTTCCTTTAGGTTTAAGCTTTTTTAAATGACACCTTTTAAAAGTACGTCTTAGACATTTTTAGAACATGCTTCCAAACTATTCCTTGGAAGGCATACAGAGACCATGACGCTACCTCTTATTCTTCTTTCCCACACAGCTTGACAGTGTGCAGGCCTGTTCTGTATCTAAATTTACAAGCTGTGACAAGTGATAAATATCCTAATTCTAAAACGCTATTGTGTACCTCTGAGACAATTAAAATTCCTTAGATACCTAGATGCAGTACATAATGCATTTAGTCAACATTAGAACATGTCAGAGAAAGAATGTTTTATCCCAGGACACATCCAAGCATCTAAAAATAGGCCTTCAGTTTAAATAAAAGTATTGTAATAACATTCATTGGGAAATCCCCTTTCCTCAGATTACAAAAGTAATATTAATTTGTAGATTGTCTCATGTGCAGTAAGAACTGAGCAGAAGAGTTTATAAAAAGTGTCAAATAAATTCTATATTCCTTTGTTTAGGAGAAAAATTCTGGTTAAAAGTGATGCATTTTTAATTCTCTCATTTAAACCCAAAAAATCATACCATACACTTGAGGGCACAGACTGAACTCCTGCCCACACTACAGTTTAGCAGCAGGGAAGACAATACAAGGCTTTCCCAGGTTTTGCCATAAGGTGTTTTGATTGAGACATGCCGTTTTATTAAAAACTCAGCATTCCTCATTCAGTTAGGCTTAGTTTCTCTGGAGGTTGTGTATACCTTTCCAGGAATGGCTGGCAGGATCACAGTGTAACTGCAATGTGTGATAGAGAGGAAGTTAACCTCTGACTAAACTTCAATATTACACTGTCAGGGCACCAGAAATGCACACTGTTTCTGACATGCATGGCAGTGGTAGGAGACAACTCCTTCATTTACTGTATTGCTTCTTGGCTTTTAGTGGTGAGGTAGGAGGGTGTCTCCTGACTCTTCTCTGCCAATTAGAAGCTATTTTCTTTCTTTGTGGTAGTTTAATTAAGGACTATAATGGAATTAATCTTCTTTGGGAGGCTTACTTTAAATAAGAAAACAAACAGAAAAGAATGATGCCATGTTCATCTGGAGAAAAGTTTGTGACATGCAAAAATCTCACTGGTCTGGCCTCATTTTGTGTCACCAAAGTCCACTGTGCAGCATTAGCGTTGCTGGAAGTTGCTGCCGGCATCAGTCCACCAGCTGGCCAGTGTATGCATCATCTCCATTGCATTCTGGTAAGCAGTTTTTACCTTTTTACATGGAAACACACACACTACTCAATGCCTAATGGCCTGATCCATATAGTGTGCACTAAAATAACAGAGTACCCTTGTGACTCCTTGGTGAATCAGCACACAGTGAGTGACGTGCCCCATCCTGAGCAAACCCCACTGACGCACAATCCGATGGCAAGGTTTATATGGGAACACTCCCAGCTCTTCCAACGAGGTCCAGTTCCCACCTCTTCATGAGAGCACTTTATTCTCTCGTCCTAAAAGTTCATATTTCTGCATAAATATTTCTGACTGTGTATCCTTCTTTGGAAGTAGTGATGGCAGCTTACACTGTGTCAAAACAGATGAGCAAATCATGAAGTTGGGAAGAGCATAAATTTAAGATTTAAACCATGTAGCCCAGCTTAATTGATTCCTTGCCATGGGGAACAGAGAGTAAAAGGCTTGTTTGCAAACCACAGAAATGCCAGCATCTTTCTCCTCCAACCACACCAATGCCACAGGTAGACCCTGAAAGTTTCCAAATGGGAAACCTCTCTTGGGTTCATCTCCAAGGGACTGATGGTGGTATCACTGATACCAACAGTCCACAGTTCCTGATAACTCCCACCCTGGAGGAAAAGCTTGTACCATTGTTCATGTTTTATTCAGCTTACTGTTCTTTGTTGGAGGGTCTCGGTCTGCCATTTTTTTGCCAGTGGTGGTTTTACTTGTTTCAGACCTCAGTCAGCTTTCTTCTAGCATTTAAATTAACTTTGGAAATCCCAGGTTGGAAGCCTGTGGTCTCACACCTGTCACAAGATAAAGAACCGCAGCATTCTGAGCTGTTTACAGCTTCATGTAATCTTGTCCAGACCTCTAGAGATTGTCAGGCAGCAAGCCGGAAGGAAAGGCTGTTTAAACTGCAATTTTCAAGTTTGTGGATCACAACTAACAGACTCGTGGCAATAAGGAAAGCTGAAAAAGATGCTGTTCCTTCTTTTATTTCAGATATGCTTAAGAGCACCTGGAAGACTTACATAAATGACCTCAATTTTAACCCATTTGGACTACTTTAGGGTGATGGAAAAAATGCCATGAGTGATATTCCAGCCCACCCTCTACACGGAAAAAGTTTTTCCTCTAAAAATAGTGCTGCACTCTTTTGGCTGTAACACTTCTCACGCTACTAAATTAGAATTCACAAGTCTTCTGCAGGATTCCTAATGGGATCAAAGATTAGAAACATCTTTGAAGTTTTTCTTCCTTTGCTCCACTGTTAATACATACCTGCACTAATCCACCATGGTTCTCCTCAACTAATCAGTCACTCTCCCTCCCAAAAGGGACAGTTTACAGGCTTTTTCCAAATCCCCGTTTGTTTGTCTTTATTATCCACACTTCATTTTGCAAGAGCATACCATTTTGTTAATTGATTTTTCATGTTCTATAAAGAGGACAGTTTTGTTTTCTGAAACCTTTTGGTCTAAATGCGATTTGCCAGTAATATTTACAGTATTTATAACTTTGGTCCTGTTTATTGCTGGTAAGGCAATTGGATTGAACTGCGTATGTGACAAATTCACAACATTTTATTTATGATTACAGCTATTAATAATATGATTGAAAGGAGATCATCTCAGTTTCACTTTTTAAATTTAGTCGTTGTTGAAGGAGATCAAAGAAATGCTGAACTTCAAGCTTATTTTCTTCTTGTTTAGGAAAACAAGCTAACAGCCTCTCTGACCCTAAGCAAGAATCACACAAGGGAAAACAATCTAAAAAATCCTTTCAAAATTTACATAACTCAAAACTGTGACCCAGGTATTTTTCTTTGTCTCACTGTGACTCCAAGTTGGCTCATAACTATCATATCAAACTTCTCATATCTTTAAATTAATACTTATTTTTGGAAAAAAAAATTATCTTTGGAAAAAAAGATACTGATGTTTGTCACTGACAGTAATTGGTTCAGTCAGGTAACTGTTTGATTTACTTAAAGATTTCAAAGCCAGAATGCCTCACTGTGCTTACTGGCATCAACCTTACGGACAATACAAAATGCAGAATTGAACCAGAATTAATAAGTGGTGCTTTTTGAAGATGTATCTTTATGGAGTTGAATGTATCTAGATTACCACAGACTCGAATTTCAGAAAGCACAAAAACTGCAGATTAAGCCAATGGAATACACCAGTGATGAGTCTCATATCTAGACATCCAGAATTAACCCTTTTGAAATACTGATTTATAAACTGAAATGAAATCCATGAGAGGGACATGGTGAAGCAGAAAGTTTCTCAAAAGCCCTTCAAGGTCATACTTCATTAGTGGGAAACTATGAAGATTTTAACTGTGATTCCTTTAGAAGGCAAGGGGGAAAAAAAAGAAAAAATTAGAAAAAAAAAGAAAAAAGAAAAAGAGAAATGGATGAGCTCTCATTTCTTCAAAGCTTTATTCCTTAATTTTTCTTTGGGCTAAATTAAAAGATTAATTCATTTCAATGAATACCCACAGGGTTCACTTCTAAACGAGTATTTCCCCTCTCAACAGATAGAATAGGAAGATTAGAGTAGGAAAGGAGTAGACAATTTATAGTGAGTTTTCTGGTCTTCAGAGGGATTTTAATTTGGATGTGACAGACATGTTCCAGCTGCTGCTTGTCTTCATATTTTCAAAAGGACATTTTAAGTGCCACTGTTCCAAGTGCTGAGTGTCCCCAGAAAGACGAGTGCTGTGATTGTGCCCATTACTGGCTCTGGACTCACTGAGGCTTTTCCCCAGACTGTAAAATTCACACTCCACCATCAGCTCCCTTCTTCCTCATGTCTCTCTCACATCCCTATCAGAGGGAGTACCCTTCAGGATCACTGAAGACTAGATGTTTTAGAAAACGTGATATGAAGATTGAAAAAGAGTTGTTTTAGAAATAGCTTCACTGCTTTCTTTGTATCCCTCTAAGAAATTAATGAAGTTGATCATACTGCAATAAATAAAGTAGTCAAGATCTCCTATTGACCAGGGAAGCTGAAAATCAACCACAGGACACCTTTAAAATAAAGAAGGGGCTGATGAAACCTCCCAGTATAGGGTCTCCAAGCAGATTGCCACAGCAGACACATCCACGAGACTGATCATTGAATCCACATCTTCCCGCAGAGTTAAAGGGCAGAGACACCTTGGGTGTCTGTAATGGGAATAATCTAATCCTGGGGCAATGCACTGCCTTCTCCAGTGAAACCTGTGTCTGGCAGCCTGGTGTGCAAGTGGTTTGAACTACTTTTTACCCTCTGCAGATTAAACACTAAGAGTCGCCGTGACTAAATTAGGTGCACATAATCAGTCGAATAATCCTGTGTGGAAGTGGGCCAGGAAAGAGGATTTGTCATTATCTGTTTCTTCCTTGTCGTCCCGTTACCCAATACATGCACAAACATTTGTACTCTCCCACCCCATTTTACGGACAGGAAAGTGAGGTGGATAATCTAAGCCACTTTTTAAAAGCCAGACAGAAATAAGTGCCAAAAACTGGAACTGGAGCTGCCAGGTCTGAGCCAGGACAATTTTAGAACACAGACACAGAATCTCCCAGACCGGACTTCTTACACTAAAACCGCAGATTTTTATGGCACTTTATAACAATAACAAACATGATGATTAAGAACTCGAGTTGAGCTGGCAAAAGAGCTTGGCAAAATTCTTTCAACAGTTCTTTGCTCATAAAAAGCAAGCTTTGCAGAATTCAGAGTTTCATGGATTTCTTCAGTTTTGACAAACTTCAGCTCACCAAATCCGAAACCCCTTTAAATATTTCAGGTTGGCATCTTCATATAAAAGTTGTTCAGCATTTCCAAACAAGCTTGATCTTCCTGCCTGTACTTATTCCTTACACGGGGTGGTGAAGATCCTCCCAGTGTGGAACTGCTTGCCTCTGCTGTGTGTTCTGATGGGCAGGGGAAGAAGTAACAATGGGGATAGCAAAGACATTATCTAAGCTATTAAAATAATACCACATTTAAAATACTATCACAAGCACCATATCTAAAACTCCCTGAAATTAATAGACAATTTATACTTCAGCACTGTTGCTACAATCCCTGCAAACAGAGAGAAACATCTGTGGCCACACGCCCAAGCAATTCTTCGAATGTTTTTTTTCCCCATCATTAGCAACTGAAGTATGAAAAGTAAATGCTACTAAGTAAAGGCAGCTAAAATGTCTTATAGCCCTTGTTCTTCCTGGCTGGCATGCTGCACTTTTTCAGATGCTTCACCCCACAAAGCTGAGAATCTTAATACTGTTCTATTCTAGTCCTATTCACAGGGAACTGATGGCATAAAGTGATTCTTCCACCAAGGCATTAATATAAGAACAAGATCAGAAGGGAAAAAAAAATTGAATTTGTCATGTAGAAAACTGAATAGAAAATCAGTCATAGAAATATGATTGGAATGTATTTTCATGTAGGAAATTCTTTGTATTTTCATAATACTTATGTATTTAAGAACAACCAGTATACCTGTCTACCATGCAACGATTTTGAATGTTCTATCCATTTTGGAGGCAATTAGGCATCTATTCAAGGCTTCTGTGCTCACTTTAATTTCCTCATTTCTCCACCCACCTGAATCTGACACTTTGACACTTTTCCTTATTAGAATGGAAATTCAACATTTAGCAAGGACAGGCGATGCAAGGTCAAAAACCAGTAAGAAATATATATATTGAAGAAAAGATCATGGAGGTTTACATCAATAAAACATGCAGTTTCATTTTGCTAAAATTTTTAACAAAACAATAGCTGTTGTGAGATCCTAAAACAAGTTTTGAAATATTCATCACCATTTTCTTGTTCAGTCTCAAAATAAATTGCTTCAGCGCTCAGAGATGTGGGTAGATACTGAATAGCATTATGTCTTTTAGTCTAGCACATTGATGGAGAAGAATTGCCTCTAACACTGTGCTATTGTTCTATTTAAAGAATCTTAAGCAGCAGGGATTTCATCACTTGAGTTGGAAGATTATTTGACTAGTAGACCTTATGACTATGAAGTATTTTCCGATAATTTACCGACATTCTTCCATTTCCTGAACTCACGGCAGTTAGCAAACCCTAACTCATTCTAAACAATCCACCCTTCTTCCAATCCTCCACACATCAAATTCTTCCACAGTGCTTGACAAACTCTTTCCCACGTGGTACTTGCAGCATGTTAGAGTCTATGCTGATGAGGCACATAAACCCAATTATGCGAGCAGGACATTCATTCAGCTGATCGCTCAAAATGCAGATACAAGCCAGGGAACTCTAAGCCCCTCAAACCAGTAAAGCAGAAAGCACAGTCTGAGCATCGTGGATAACATGATCTCTCATGAAAATTTTATTGGGCCAGACACAGGGAAAACTTCCATACAGTGCATTTAAAATTCCAAGGGAAAATATACAAAGTTAAGTATTTCGTTATAAGTTGTTTAAATTGGAAGTTTTTCTTTATGTTTACACAATTGTTTCTCTCCACTCCAAATCATAGTGGTTTCAACCTTAACATGACTTTTTAGTCATTCACTTTTTCTTCTATTTTGCAGAATACATTCACACTCCTCTTAGACTGAAGTATCTCAATTTTTCAATTCTAGTCAATTTAGATTGTGAACAAGCTACAAGCTTTTGGACAAATCTCTTTTTTCTAAATAAAGAATAATGGTTTAAAATATTAGGCATTTCTGAAAACCTCAAAAGTAGTACTGGGGCTGAATTTGAATTTTTCAGGTAATCTTGAACAAAAATATTAGTGGACAAACCTATCTGTGGCACAGAACAGATCTGTGGAGTACTGATAGCAGGACCTGAACCTCAGCCTGGGCTTTCCCAGAGCTGCCCCTTCAGTCTCAATACAAAATTGGGCCAGCCCTCATAGGAGCAGAGCCCCATTATGACTGATCCTGTTTAGCAGCTGGTGGCATGACTGTCACAGCTGGCATGTTATTGGCAAACAGCAGCCTGGCTTATACCCACAATCCTGTGATGGAACTCCAGGAAAGACCCAAGGCAAGCAGACAAGTGCTGAGCAGTCTGTCCTGTCTCACCATGGGAAAACAGCACAGTCCCACTGCTTCAAATCCATTTAATTGAGTCTGAATACGTGAGGTATTGCCAGAATGTCAACCAAGAAGCACAGCACAGGCTCCGTGCACGTCCAGCCTTACTGCTTTTAGAGGGGTCACAGGAAGGGGAGAAATCTGGTGAAGAACAAAGCTGCCACATAGCAGCTCCATTAACAAACTTCCCCTCAACACAAACATCATGTCTCCTTTCTCTAAACAAGTGGGGTTTCACTCCCTAGACAGAGACACTAACTGGGACTTCTGAAAAGAAATATGTTTAGGCAGAACTAGCACCACAAGACATCTGGCAGAGGAGAGAAAAGCAAGAACAGGATCTCACCAGGGTCCCTTAAAGAATCACTGTTTACCCTAAAACACTCTGTCCCTAAAATAAACCAGTGTTTTCCTCACACCTAGCCATAGTCATTGGCTTTTTAGTAACCTACAAGATGTCATGATTTTGAAATGAGCCCCTTGATTTACAACAGTAGCAGCTTTGCTATTTATAACAAATGCACGCTTGTAAGGTGTTATCAACTACTTTTGTCTCCTTGACACGCAGAGATGCTGCTTAAATAGAAAATTGTGTTACGTATGTTTGAAGACTTCTAAAGATAGATAATTTTGCATTTTCTATCCTACTGAGCTAGGAAATTAACTGTAAAACTTTTTCTTGCCCTCTAGGAAACCTGATTTAGTCAAAGACATGATCTCAGGTAGTAGCTACAGAATCAGCTATTTATTTAATTTAAATAAAACCGTTCTTCCAGCAGACAGTGAAGGGAAGGAATAATATGTCATGCTAGGATTCCTGAGCCAGTACTTCTCCCTTACATCCTTTCTGTGCATGCTGAAGTGCACTGCTGCTCTGTGTTAAATAAGCTGCAGTAGATTGGAAAGCAACTAATTTGTGCTCCCTGGGTGCTGGGCAACTAATTTAACTCTTGCTGGCACACAGACTATAAATAGAAAGAGTGGTACTATTTCACACTGACAACATTTCTATGAAAGTTAATAAAATAACAGAAAGGAAACTTTTTTCTTCCTACCTATCTGCCCCATGAACAGGAGTCATGTTGCCTTTAATCCAAAGAAAGCAGGTGATGTTAGGTGTCACCTCATGTGATGACATACCAAGGGCTGGCACCCCAAACACCAGATGTGACCTCACCTGCTTGGCAACACACCTTCTCCTTCCCTCACCCTTGTCCAGGAGGAAGCACAATCCATTTGGAACTAAAGAAAAGTAAAAGACTTCTGGGCTGGTCAGCTGTGCATGTCATAGGAGCCATGTGAGAGAGATATCCCTCAGGAGGGTCTCATTCTCTCGCCATCACATGGAGGTAGAGGAAAACTAGACAACAGCTTCAATGAGTTATCTAACTTGGCAGCAAGAGCAAAGTTATAGGTGCTGTTTTTCATCAGGTGATGGGCTGAGCTCATCTCTACATGAATTTGTACAAGCAGAACACCAGCCCTGGGTAATTTTCATACCCATCAAAACAGATCTTGCAATATGCACAAGCTGGTCACAACATCCTGATCCCAACACTAAAGAACGTTACCATCTTCAGCTGAGTCAGCTGAAACCAAATGCTTTCATGTCCTTCCAGTGGTTGGAATGTGGTTTCAGTTTTTATGGGCTTAATGTACAAAGATAATAGAAAAATACACCAGAATATATAAATGAAATCAACTTCTTTTAGGAGAACTGAAGAATCAGATGTAACTTTCTATGCCTGAGATTACTAATGCTTCTTCCACAGTTTTTTTAATAGAAATCAATTGATTCAAATTCAGCAGCTTGGAGTATTTTGCTTTTAGATTTGTATGAACCTGTATACATCCAGTGTGTTCAAGAATAGTGCTGTACCTACAGCTGTCATCTTTTTCAGATTCCCACCTGAAATTGCTAAACAACAACATAACTTGCAGAGATGTACTTTAGATCTAGTCAGACATGAGGTAATTCTGTCCCTAACATGGGTTTTATGAAATTAAAGACTAAAAGATTACAACACCGGATAAAAGAAAAAGCTTTCCAAAAGCATAAATATAGGGTAAAAGCACAAAACTTTTGACTTTGAGGTTGACTAACCTCAAAGAAAAGTTTATTAGGAAATAGCCAAAAATGAGTGATCACTCCAACAGTAAAACAAGATACAAGCATGTTTGGGGGCATTGGAAATGTTAAAAGTCCCTGCTGACATTATACTTTTGCATTTCAATCACCCCATGTAAAGGGGAAAGAGAAAATCCTTAGGGTTTGGAAACATATTAATTGTATTTATTTTACTTAATTTCAAATTAATACAAACAGTGAAAGATCTAGGAGCCTGCAGCATCTTGTCTCCTCTGCTGCTTCATATCACCTGGTGGCCCTGTCTGCACCCCTCCTGGGCTGATACCACTTGCTTTGATATTGACACACAGTTCAGGCTCAATCCAGTCTTCAAAGAAAAATGGGCACGAAAATCCCTCAATCCCCCTTTCTGCTCTGAGCCCAGGGCATATGCATGTTTCCCAAGGACTGCACAATCCAGTGGGTATTACTTTGTACTTAATAAAATTAACAGCCTTTACAGAAAATGGGATTTGGAATGACATTTCTGCCACAGGATCATTCAAAGTCTGGTAGATGTACTACAATATCAGCCCTGATCCCTGTCATATCACTGGCTTTATTTGCTCAATTTTCTAAACTAAGTTTATTATACTGAATATTAAGAAGCAGAAGAAAAGCAGATAAGAAAGACTGTATCTCTTATCTTGGATAATATTTGTCCTGTTCTGCATTGGCTGCCATTTACTTACCAAACACAGCTCACTCTGTTAATTTACAAGTTCAGCTTGTAAGAAGGGATGTTTCAGGTAAAAACAAAATACAAGAAAGAATGACTCAGGTTCACTCCTAAGGGGATTTTCTCTGTAGCACAGAAAACAACCCTTCTTCATCTGTTATTATTAAAATGTTAAATAGTTGATATAATTTAATAATTTAATTAATATTTAATAATAATTATTGATTTAAAAATTTTTTCACTGGGCAATCAAACCAAAGTCAGTGGCACCAAAGAGATTAGCAACTACTTCACAGATTTCATTAGTCCTAAATTAGATAGAAACTGCAGTCTGGACAATCCTGGAACACATCTGTTTAACATCCCTCCAGAAAGAAGGGCACTTCTGGGACTTACGGTTAGTTGTCCTGCTCTGGTCACTCTGAGAGCTGTCGTTGGACTGGTTGCTGGAGACAGAGGACACACTTGAGCTCCTGACAAAACCAAATGCGGCCAGTTTGGCTGCAGGCAACCGTGAATAACCTGGGGGACGAAGTCCAGATGGGCAGGGCTTGGGGAGATTTGATTTTGCAGCACTTGGACACGATCCTTTCTTAATATCAACTGAAAGAAGGAAAAAGAAAGACATTTTTGTTAAATAAACTAAACTGGGAGACACTGACCATTATCTGTATCTCCCAGCTACATCAAGGCCGTATTAAGCCTGAATACAAGTTTTAACGGCTGACCAAACTGCAGTGATGTCTCATTCTTTGCTGCACTGGAAAGACAAAGTTTAGTGGAAATATTACAGGTCACAATCATTTTTGAAAGGTGAAATGTGCCAAGTACCCATGAGGCATAACTCAAACTTCCAGCAAAGTAACATAGTTCAAAACTGCTATGAATTTCTTTTAATGTTCTCTTCTTCAATGCTGTATCACTTTCTAATTTTACATTTATTATGTGCCAATTAAGAAAAACTCACAGAGACAAACATGCCATGCATAACCTCCAATTTTGGAAAGTATTACAGACCAGCAACAATCCTCTTCAAGGACACAGGACTTCTTTTTATTCCATCAAAGAAAACACTTCTTTGAAGTTTTTCTTTCAAATTCCACTAAAAAAAATTTCCCTTTTCTTGCGCCAAGCCTGGGAACAAGGACATGACCTGTGAAGTCCTACTTTTTTAACACACCACTGGCCATTTCAACTGGTGGACTTCTTGCTAAGCCATCAGCCCCTGTGAGTGACATCCACCATGTCTCAGACAAGTGCCAGCAGCAGGTTTATAGCACCTGAAATTAGGCCACAACCGCAGCTCAGTTGTGAGGTCTGCCTGTGGTTATTAACCACCCATATGTCTTCAGCTTCCTAACCTGTATGCTGCTGCTCCTGCTCAGGCAAACTTTTCTAGGCAAATACAGAACACAAGTTCAGAAATGTTCCTCTTTTCCTTCACAGGCCAAAGGTCCATGATCATGGCAGTCCTGTTTTCAAGGCCAAGGACCAGAGATTAGAGTTTGCTTTTGGTTGGAAGGTCTGGATACCAAGTGACTCCAGACCTCAAGTGTACATACATTTGGACATTTTCTTCCTAGATATGAGAATACCAGATTCCTGTTCGTTGTAGAATCCTGTGCAGAAAAACCACATATTTTTAAAAACATATTAACAACAGTCTCCAAAAAAACAGATGCTGGAGTGTTTAATCAGGACCAGTGGGATAGGAGACAGGGCAACATTAAAAACTACCCACATATTCTGCCAGAAAAGGCCAAAAAGTCACCCTTTTTCCATTCTTATTCGGTGAACACCATTTGTACACTAGCTCAACACAAACTTCAAAGGAAGAAGTAAACATTCATAATATAAAGAAAAATACAAATTAACTGCACAGTAAGAATATGGCCATATTATTACAGTATTTAATTCTTTTGTAAACTATGTAGGTCACAGCCTTATTAATTTTAATGAAGCATTTCACTTTGAGAAGACTTTAGAGAAAACAAGACTAACTCCTTTGAGCAGAAAGACGTTACAGGGATTTTTAAAGATATTTGTGTACCTCATCACAATACTAATGCTAAGCTTTGTTTAACGTAACTAAGCCTTTCCTTTTGAAACAGAAATACGTGTGACACCAAGCTAAAAAGAGTTTTGTTCTCCTATAAAATACATTTCTGTAAAGACATAAAAAAATGCTCCTTGCTCAATGAATAAAACTATTTATGTACTCTAGGCTCTTAAAAATGCATTTTTGTACCCACTTTTCCCAGGTTGAGCCCTTTATTAAGACTCAAGGAGATGGATGTCTGACTGCAGCACCTTTGCCAGCCCAGAGGAGTACATGCAGTGCAGAGCAACCCAAATGAAAATAACAAATATCTATGGTGAGTAAAAAAAGACTGTGAAAATCCCCATTCACTTTTCTGGCACCAACAGAGGCAAGTTTGGACTGTGATCCTGAATCTGGCTCTGTGTGGATATTGTGAAGAGGGGCTCAGAGGTAGCTATGGGTTCCAGGTGCAGCTGAAGAGCAGAGCAGGCACATTAGCACAGAGAAGAGATGAGCAGTGATGGACACCACCAATTTACTGCCAGGTTTGACAGTGGTCTGCTACAGCTGGTTTATTGCTATCTGCAAAGCACCAAAACTTCTTCCAAAACTAAGACTTCTTCCTTACCCACTACAAAATATTCCATGTGCTGCATCAGTGACAGGATTAAGCCCAGGCACCCTCGAGATCTGAAGCTGACACAAATACTCGTGGGAGGCAGCTGCAGGTGCAAGGAGCCTGTCCAGGTCAGTGGCAGCAGGGAGAAGGTATGGGGCTGTCTCACATGGGTTTTGCAGGTTTCCAAAAAACACACTTGGATTGCATAAGATGAAATTTCTTTTTCTTAAGTATCTCTGAAAATTGAGGTGGAGGGAGAGATACTTCCATTTTACAGCAACAAACTATAAATTTCACAGACTTCCTCCAACAAAATAGGGGAAATTCCACTGGGGCAGTGGGATAAAGTTAGAAGTGGTTTATTCAAAAAGCATTCCAAATATGCTTGGCCAAGGGCAGTGTGGCTCACCTGAGACTGCCAGGTCCCCAGCTCAGCCACAGGGATGTCCACACCAAGTCCCCAGACTGACTGTTCCCTGCAGTCCGTGACCCACCAAGCACCATGAGTGTCACTGAAGAACAAGAATTTCCTTAAAACCAAGAGGGTTTTGGTGACAAACAGCCCAGCCATCTTTACCTTTTCTTCAAAGTCATTCTTCCAGACTTGGGCAGAGGATTCAGGGGTTTTTTTCACACTTTTGTGTGTGTTTCTAGTTTATGACTTCAATTCAAATTCCCCCTGAACTAAAAATATTTTGCATCCTGAACTCATCATCATCCTTAAATTATTTTTTCACTTCTCTTCTTTGTAATCCAGTTCTTCTGTAGCATGAGGACCTGGGGGCAGGACATTATCCTCATTAGGGATGCATTCAAATCCTTAAAGCTAAGTAATTTTGTGTCTTCTTTCTCATTAAAATACATGAGACATCAGCCTATTGTATGTATTTTCTATTCTAAATATCAAGTTTTCTCATGCATGTTTTTTGCTTTATTTTTGTTCCTTAAAAGTAAGGAAGTACTCCTGCAAACAAGGTCTGGGAGTTCAAAACAAAAGTTATTTTAATGAGCAACTTTCATTTTAATAAAAATCTGCCAAAATAAGCTCAAAAATCTTTCTAGTTGTTTCACTGCCTGAAGCTAATTATAGAATTAAGTATTGTTGTCTGCATGCACACAAGTGATTTACTATGACACTTCAAGCTGTTAACCATCCAGAAACATAAAAACATTTTGAGGTAGGGACTGACTGACACAAACTAGATGTGCCTGGGGAGACTAAATGAAAGTCTGAACTTCACTTCTTATGCATCCCCACTGCACAAGAATTTCATCTTCATGCACGGGTAAGAAGCAACTTTCATGTAACTTCTCTGTGAAATTTGAAATATGTTTTAGCTGAAACGAATGAAAAATTAAAGAAATGAGTTCTACAGATAAGTTATTACGAAAAAGAGTAGCAGTTCAAGACTTTAAAACTCCATAATTCAGGGATCCTTGGCAAGTCTGTTATCTGGTGGTAGGGTTTTTGGATTTTCTTTGCTTTCCCTTTTTAAAAAAAAAAATTTTACTAGCATTTCTGTTAAAACTTTAATCATTAGATGTCATTTTCTCTCACTGATTCTCTGAACATCACTATTCTCATTTCATATTGGGGAATCTGGGGCAAAGAACTAACCTCCAATGTCACTGCATCAGTCAGTGAAAATACAAGCTGAGTTAACCCAGCTCAGAGTTAACTCAAACATTGGTATCTTTGCAGATTTAAAACAAAAAAGTGAAGAACCTATTCTGTTGCCACTACCTTTGTGGTTTCCCTGTATAGACAAAACAACTTCTCTCTGAACAAGAACTGAGGAAAGGGGCTTTAAAAGAGAGGTTTTAATGATTTACACCTAAACAGCAGTGAGTAGGTTGTGCCCAGCTGTCCTGATGGTCTCTCATCCAAACACTGTCAAGCCTGTTCAGTTCCAAAGGCCAAAGAGTTGTCATTGTTGTTTGATCACTGACTAATTTCTGATGGGTCAGTCCACCATCATGTGGTAGTAAATGCTCATGTCCTCATGATTCAGATTTAAAAGCACCAAAAAACTGCTCTGTGCCTTCCCAGTTCTCAGGCAAACCAAGGCTGCTTAGCACATTCTCAACACCCTAAGAACTTGTCATCTCACAGTTCATTCAAGCTGCAAATGTCCATGTTTTCTTGGAATATGTGAAAAGCAGCAGCATCCCTCAAAAACTTGCAGCACAGGAATCATCTGTGCATGAGTCTCACTCATTGCAATTTCCACTGACAGCCCAGAGCAGCCAGAATACTTCTCTGCTCTAGAACTGCCTCTCATCTGCCCAGCTGCTGCTCACGGGCTGCTCAGAAGAGCTGTGGATGCCCAGCCAGAGACAATGCTTGGCTCTCACCAGGAAGAAGGCAGGGTAGGAAGTATTTGCCTGCTCCTACACCCAGACTGCTCCACATACTGTTCTTATGAATGACAGCTTGGTACTACTGTCATATAGACAGCACTTCTTATATGATGGGGTTTAGTTCCCTGAAGATGCAGTAATTGGAGCAGAGAGGTGGCAGATGGCTGTCTCAAGTAAGATGACAATGTCCTTAAAAAAACTCATGAGGAAGTGTGTGCATCCCTTTGAAACTTGTTTTTCTTTTTTTTAATGAAATACAGTCAGATTGCTCTCTCAAAGAAAACAGGGAGTGCCAACTGAAAACTCTGCAGATTGGTGGAGGACAGAGAATATTTTGCTCTCTGAACTATTCCCTTGTCCCCTCTTTCCTTAAACAGTTAAGAAGCTTGCCAGATCAAATCCAAGGACCTCAGACTGCAAGTACAGACAGAGCTGGAGTAGCAGTAAGGCAACATTTCAAAACCTCTGTTCTATAATCAAATCTAATTTACATGTTCAATTAATAGGTCATTATTAGGTTGTTTATTCCTGAGAATAAAAATGAATATAAAGCGTTCCTGCTGGCAGAAAGCTGTGGATGTATTGTGGCATTTGAGATTAAATACATTATACATATGCAAAGACACAAATAAATGTATGTATCTGTGTCTGTCCAAGTAATGAGAAATATTGCTGTCCTGATTTATGGGTAAATTCTATCTTTAATGAAAGTTGACTTGCTCAGAAATGAGGGGCATCTAGACCCTCAGGACAGACAAGTTTAATACACAGAGAGGTGATATGGAAGTAACATTTCATTAACTCACTCTTTGAGAAAAAAATACCCTAAACACTACTAAAAAAATGTAGAATTAAGTTAAATTAATGAGCATAATTAAAGTGAAGTTTTAATGATGAGAACTCTGTTATATTTTCAAAATCAGACATTAATTCCATCAAAATAATCAGCTAATGAATGCAAATCCTAACATGCTTCAAGAAACCTTTATAACCAAGGAAAACATATTAATATTTTACATGTTATAGACACAGTATCCTTCAATGCTTGTTTTGAATTACAAGTTTCCCATAGAAAGAGCAGAGTCTATTTACATAAAATAAACAAATATTAGGCTTTCAAAGACACTGTGGCACCTATAAGCATATAATAATTCAATGGCTTCCTATTTTACCTACTTTGCAGAATGCTTTTTCTTACAGTCAGGCTGCTTGTCTGACCCACCTGAGGCACAGCACCACTGAAGGAGCAACGCTGCTTAATAAGGAATTTGCAGCCAATGCCACCACGTGTCCTATACCCTACTGATGAAGAAGGATCACTGATCCAACTACACTTTAAGCACCACACTTAGAGATCACACTTGAGGGAGCACTCATCATCATTTTACTTTCTACTTGGCATAACGCAAAACTAACAAAACCCTTAATGCACTTATAACACTTGCAGCCCATCACAGCAGCTCAGGGATTTAATTATCAATTGCTTCAGAGTCAGTTTTATGAGGATTAGTATTATACATGGGCCAAACCACTCAGCTTATCAGCGCTGCTTAACCAGACTTCTGCATTATGATTGGTATGGCAAAGGGGAATAAAATCCTCATTATGAGGCACTGCTGCTGTCCTCGATACTGTGCCACGGCGATTTCAGTTTCAAAGCCTCCGCGGTACCTCACACTTTGTCATGGGATAGCAACTGGCTAGATCCTTCTGTTTCCATTACCTCAGGGCAGGACTGATATCTCTGGGATTGGAAACTGGATTAAAAGCTCAGGAACAAGCTGCAAGAGATGCTGAAGAGCAATTCTGGAGGCAGGCCTGGTATCCTTGAGAGAAAAATGCCCCTTAGTTCCCAGCTGCTTTTGCTCCAGTTACCCAAGCTCTCACACCCCACAACACCCATGAGCAAGAATTGCTGGCTCTGCATCCTGGATGCTGACCATATGTTCATGCATGTCATTTGGTCATGTTTGCAAATATGACTCTGTCAAAGCTGTGTTTAATCCTGTTTTTCAAGTAGTGCAGCAGAACCAATGATGCAGGTCAAATATACTGCAAATAATACTACAGCTAACAGGCAAATTAAGGGGAAGTGGTTGAAAATGGTGTTGAGTACCTTAACACAGATGGCTAAAAGGTGCCTGACCCCACTATAAGCCCCTCTAATTAACACCCCAACAGCTCTGGCATGCCAGGGGTTGGTGTTCCATCCATCCATCCCCTCCATGGCAACCAGCAACCCATCTCTGGTCTGCATCTGGGCTCTGCTGTGGATACAGGCACAGCAATCAGTTCTCTGATGCCTCTGCACTCCTATACCAGTCTTGTCATATCTTCTGTCACCTCAACCCCTTTCATGAGCCATTCATCCTTTTTAAGAGGAAGTATTAAAGACAAAAAAATCTGGTAAGCTGACCTATGAAGTTATACATTGCTGAAAGGAAAATTAAGTAATTTGAGGCATACAAGGAAAAAGGCTTTGGTCAAGGAAAAGGTGATTAGAAGAAAATCTTGAATGGATAATTGGGAAATAAAACACACAAAAAAATTAGTGTAAAGAAATCAACATAAGATATCAGAAGTACACTAAAGATAAGTAAGGGGAGGTATTGAACCAAAAGAGAGCACTGAAAAGTACTTCACAACAGAATAAGGTGTTGCAGAAAAATTAAACACATTCTTCATCTAGCAAGGAAAATGGAAGGTGAGATGCCAGAAGTGAAAACAATGTGTCCTGGGGTGGACAGTGAAAAACTAGAGACATTAGCAACCTCTCCAGAACAAGTCTTGTGTAATGTAAAATCCATGAAAACAGTCAGAGCCCAAGGACCAGATGAGACACACTTTGGGGTCCTAAAAGAGGTGACAGACAGATTATTGGACTTTTGAAATAGAGAGGAATCAACAGACTAGAGAGAAACGAGCAAAATAACAGTTGCAGGAAGGAAATTTTGGAAAGCTATGAATTAAATTTGACCTCCAAAGCAGACAAGGTCCAAAAAAATAATCTGTGATAAAAAAAATTCTTAAAAATTTTTAAAATTATAAAAAAACCTTTTGAGAAACATTAAAATGTTAAGAAGTACAACTTTAGTAGAATAGAATCCCAGTAACAGCTCGTGCAATTTATTTATGTTTACTTCTCAGGCACTGACATTTTTAAAGGCAGTACTACAGACAAAAAATGGGACTGAAAAGCTGATCCTGTTTAGATTTTAGAATGTCACATCACACAGGAAGACAGTAAATTAATACATGCAAGACAAGCTTCTATATGGAACAAAAGTAGCTAAGAAAAATCATGTCTGCTAGCATCAATGATGCAGGATAATGTGGATAACGGATGGGTGATGGATGAATAAAAATGAAGGCTGTGTTCACTTCTGAGGATCAGAAAAGGCTGTTTATTTGGTAATAGGTCCTGTTTGCATTTTCTCTCATATCTATCTCTCAAACTGGCTCCTGTTACACAAGGGCTTACCCTACTCTTATCCTGAACTCCCAGCCTCTTGCAGTTTCATTTAAATGGAAATGATGATCCAATTACTCTCTGCACCTGTATTCCCATGTTCAGTGCTGACTGAACTCAAGTCACAGGGCTGACATGGTATTTACTACCCAGCCTGCAATCTTGGGGTGTCTCAGAAGTCACATACAGCTGAGTTTGGTCAGCTTCTGCTAATGGCATCAGCACAGATAAACTCCAGATGCAGGGGCAGATAGTAAAGGATACTGGCAAGAGGCACAGTATTACAGAGAACCTTGATTTTCTGATAGCCCCAAATCCTGTCAACCTGTATCAGAGACTGAGATTGTCCTCTCAAGGTAAAGTCAAGATGCTCTGGTGCATTTCCATTGTAAATTTTTCTAAATTTCTCCTGTTTCTTAGTGTGGAGAAGTGGATGCTGGGGAGAGATGGTAGTAGCTTTCAAACACCTGCGAAGAGGAAAAGACCCCACAACCACTCCAGATGAAAGAGGAAGCAAATTATAACAAAGGGGATTAGGCAAAACACTAGGGAACACTTTTAACTCGAGAAAAGGTAATGCATTGGAGCAGTCCTGCTTTCAGAGGCTTCAAAATCTCATATTGAAGGTTTTTATAAATAGTTTTTCATGAACAGGTTAAATAAGCATACATCAGAAGAAATCCCATCCTGCGGCAAGAGGAGGGATCATATGACCTGAAGCAATTAATTAACTTTAGCCCTTAAGACTATTTTTAAAAATCTCTGCAGACTTCTAGGCTGTCAAACAGCTGCTACATTTCACTCTGGCAATGACTGATTTTCAGTTGTCTCTAAATTTGCTCCCCTTGAAATGTGCATTGTTAAAACCTCCACGCTTTTCCAGGCTACCAAGGAGTGTCCTGTAAAAGTAATTACTGTCTCCTTCTTGTGGCATCGTACCCTTCTCCTTCCAGCTCTTCTTGTGCTTTTCCCTCCCCTGTAGTTCTGCCCAGGGTCATACTGAGCTAGGCAGTAGCTGGGAAGAAAAAGGTGTTAGAAGTGTTGTCTCCAAAAAGGTGTACACCAGGCCTTTAGAGAACCAAGATCTCTGCTGGCACATACGAACATTGCCCAGATTTTCAGAGCACAACATGGTGGTGAATGCCAAATCCAGACTGAATGGTGGGATCTTCATGATGGAAGAAAATCTTCCCCAGAATAAATCCAAAGATCTTTCAGGCATTTACAAGGTGAAGGAATATGAAAAAGTGAAAAATTAGAATTATTATTGAAAACCATTCTCTTTCTTTGGCAATGACCTGCTAAACAACCTTTGCACAAGTCCCAGACTCCCCAGTCAGCCTTGCTGCAGGATAGAAAGACACACCTCAAAGAGTGCTGTTGGAGCTTTGTAGCATCAGGTCAAAATGTTGCTCATTTTGTGATTTTTCTGTCTCATAAAAAGGTAACTTATTGGTGACTACAGTAAAGGAAAAGGAATGGAAGTTCATCCTTTACCTGAAGCATCATTGTGGTAGAGGCTGGGAGCACTTGTTATTTCTCCTTGCTGATGGAGACAACTCCCTGAGGATCTTTGACTGGCAATGAGAATCCTGCTCTTGGCAGATGGCAACCTGGACACTGCACCCAGTCCTAGCTGTGGCTTCAGGATCATGGCAGAGCGATAGAAGCTTGGTGGCACCTCATAGTGGGTGTACGGTGGAGGGCAAAATTCATCCTTCGCAGGCCTCTCCCCGACCTACAGAAAAATCATTGACACAGACCTTACACAGTAACCCAGACAATATGGAGCTCCAAATTGCTTATAAAGGCTACATTTCCTTCCTTGTGAATCTGCTCTTCAGAGCACAGCAAACTTTCAAAAAGTTATGGTCTTACTATATGAATTGCTCTTCAAAAATATGTATATTACGCTCTCAATATGCATCTACACCCAAATAAAGAATTTATGCCTTCCCCAAAAGAAAATGGATAAATGGAAGACCTTCAATTAGTGAAAATGAAGGTACTGTTAAGTCACAGAAGGTTATATTATTTACAGAGGTAGACACACTAAGATAGTGGAATTTTTATTAGAAGTTATTTAAAATACTCTTACCAGGACACAATTCTAGGAGAAGTTGGTTTTAACTTAGATAGTTAAAAATAAAGCTGGAGGTGTTTTAAGTACATTTAATCAGAGAAATTGTACTGCCAAATAATTTCTGTGAGAAAAAAAGAACCCCCAGTATGTTCTCACTGCAAAATGTTAATTGTAATCTGTGCCACTCTAGTTCCTGGAAAGAGACCTGGTTGAGGAGGTGAGCACACTTCTCTAACTTATGTTCTCAGAAACCTTTTAAATATTCCAAAGCAGAGCTTTAAAACCCATCTGCCCATGTGAATTGGAGAAAAAAAAGATCAGGTTTGCAAATGTGAAACATTTACTGTTTATCACAAATAGATGCTGCTTTGTTAAAATCAGTGAGAAATCTCTCAGTATTTTAATGGGCATTTTCTGTAACGACAGCAGAATAAGTACCAAGCTGGAAGTATTTCCAGCAAACTGGTTCACAGCACTGAACTTGCACTCAAGGAATGTCCTGGTTCCATGATTCAGCCCTTGCATCTTTCTACACTCAGGCTGGGCTCTGACTCCCACCTTTCTGTGTTGCTTTGTGACTCAGGACAAGAGTGCAGAGTTTTCATCTCTCACATTTGCAAAGAACAGTTTGCCCTTCTCAGTAGAGTCCAACTTCTTCACCATTTTCTTATAAAATGCAATATCATCATAATGTAGAAAGGACCTATGAATATTTTTTCAGTAGTCCCATTTAGGCCATGGGAAAAGAAAAAAAGCATAGGAAATAGGAAATCTGAACTAAAATAGTTTAAAAATTAATCAAAAAGTGCCACAGGCTACCTAGGAAGAAATGTAACTGCCAATTAATTAACTCTGCTGTAAGTTATGATGCATATAATATGCCAAATCAATTTCTATTTAGCAATTATAAGCATTAGAATATGCACTTCAACATTGGCTATAAAAGCTTTGATCCTAGCTCCTTCAAGAGCTTTAATCCTAATTTAGCAAATCTTTAATATGCTAAGAGACAAGATTGGCCTTAAACTATGAAATATAGAATCTTTGAGGCCTTTGCACAGGAACTAGGAGGGCAGATGCAACAAACACTGAGCTTTATAGTTTTGCCCTATATTTTTTCCTCAGTTTGCAGTCCTATTTCCTGCCATTAGATCTTTCTCTTTCCTTTTTTTATTATAATCCTATGACCTATTTTAAGTTACGATGCAGTTTTTGACTGAATATATGAATGATTCTGTAGGCTTAGACTGCAGATGTCTGGCTTATTACTTTCAACTTCTAGATATGAGATTGTTTTTCTGGATAAGCCTCAGTTATCTTCTCTCTCCCAGATAAATTTATTTCTATCAGATTACACTATGCATTTCATTTCATATTTAAATGAAAGTGAAACACCAATGCCAAGTATTTCAGTACAAGGAAAAGAAAAAATCTTTAAATATAGAAAATAAACATTTTTATAAACTGGGTCAGTTTATTCAAATCTTCTCTCAGCCCATTTCTTTTTCCTTATTGACAGTATGCTAGGAGTAACAAAGAAGGGCAACAAACGCGGACACAAAACCAATCAACCACAAACATAAAACATTTTCTCAAGCTGAAAGAAGTGAGAAGGACTTAGAATAGAGTCATTTAGACCCTTAAGATAATCAAGCCCAACTGAATTTGCCCAAATATCTCTCAAGAATTAGACGCTATTTTTTGAAGATCCCAGTTTTGGAGGACACAAACTTGCTATGAAGATATACTATTTTTTCCTTTCTATTTAACTGTGAGTTCATGAAGTGTAAAATTCAACTGGTCTCAATAGAATTGTATAAAATTATTGCCATTTTAAAGCTCTTCAGAAAGACGTGCATTAATATGATCTCTGTTAGCACCCTGTACTAGATTTTTATGTGTGGGTCTTCTAGGGAAATTATCTTTTGCAGCCTGTCCACCAAGAAGGTCATCCCAGAGTTTTCTTCTGTGGGGCTGTCTTATTTCCCACACACCCATGAATGAATTTGTTAGAACGAGCCAGAAAGTCTGCAACAAATACCTTGAGCATACAGGAATTTCCACAGCCTGGGTATTGCTGAGCAGAGCTGGCAGCATGGCCAGCAGGTACGAATGCCCAACACTTTCCTTCATGTTACTTTGTTTATAACATCATCAAACATTAATGCCTCGAGGAAGAATTTGCTTGTCAAGTGCCTTGCTTCAGGCAACTCTCTGGGAAAAGAGCTGGCAACATCAGTTCAGGCAGTTCAAATAACGGGAAATTTTTGGTTTGATTATATATAAAACAACTCCCCTACTCCTTTTTACCTCAGCAGGCTTTTTATTTCAACAGACTTCAGTCAATCTTCTCTGGAGCGCAAAGATGTTGGTGCTGGCAAACAGACCCAAAAATGTGGTTGAATGGGGCAGGCACAGCCTTGGTGAGGCAGACAGGAGAGCTGGTGATCAGCAGACCTCCTTAGAGACTCTCACCAGACCAGGGCTCTTGGCAGCAGCCATAAAATAGTGAATAAAGTGGCCAGAGACCACTCTCTGACAAAGCACAGACAGCACCTGTACAGGTAAACTCTCACTGCAGTCCAGGCTGACCCATGCTGGTCCTTGGGAGCAGCCTCTGGGTGAGCATGCTCTGCCAGAGCTGGATCCTGAGCTGGGAGCATGCTTCCAGTCCAGCAGCACAGACAACCTTGCCTGGGCCTTGGAGGATGTGTCATTCCACTGCGACAGCTCCAGTCTTTGGGTCCCACGATTTGCCCTTTAGCTTCCCACAGAGGCAACTGGGAGCACAAAGTGCCCACAAACACCCACCACCCATGCTTAGAGATTGGAGGCTGGACTCTTAACAGCTATTAACAATATCACAGCCATATAAGGAGCTCTCCAAAGCTCTCCAAAGACACCACACTGGATATGTGAAATAGGTCAATTTGGGATTTTTTTCTCTCACCAAGACAGTGGCCATTGTGCCAGAGTCTCCTTGTCTCCAAAACCTCTAAGTCTTTCACACTCTCCCTTCAGCTCACTGATTATGATCTATCTCAATGCACCCTAATTGGTTTCTTTTGGATTACACATTACTCATCTGCTACGATCCCATACTGTGCACAGCTGCTCTGCTAAGCATCTGTTCACCTCCATGGATTGATCATTTTCCTTTCCCTTGATCCACACTGAGCCAAATTGGGCCCCTTTGTATTCCTTCAGTTGGCGGGACAGGCAGATTATTGCTTCTAGGGTGGCAGTCCAAGAAAGCAAACTCCACCTTCTGCTATCAGCTCCTGACTCCTGGGCTAATGTAAACTCATAATGCAAACTGCAGTTTGACTTTTTCTTCTCAGACTCTTCTCCAGTCAGTCCAGCTTCTCTGAAGAAGCAGCTTGCTTGGGTTCAGATATTCCCTCACTGAAATACTCACCAAAAGTTGTATTTCTTGGAGGAATAGGTGAAAATGCTTTGGATCCTCTCCAGCCCATAAATGTTCTACTTCTAACCCTAGTCTAGAGAAAACCATGCTGCAGACTGGCCACAACCTGAGTCCTTTTTGTGCTTAAAACAGTCCTCAGCAGTGCACAGAAATCTGTCCTTTGCTTACAGATGTATCTGCTGATCCTGTCTGATTACCTGAACTCCAATTCTTACAGACACCTGTGGTCTTCAGAGGGTCATGCCACCCTATAAACAGTCAAACAGCCAGTGCACATCTGGGTCATTTTGGCTTTCATTTCCATTGCTATGCATTAAACAGTAATAACCTGCTAATTCCCCCTCACTTTACAAGGCAATTGTGAAGATATACTAATGATGGCTGGAAGAGACAAGCTCCCAAAGATTTCAGTAATTAATTCTCTGGACACAAAATAAAAGGGACAGAGCTGAAAACTGACGTTAGAGGGAAAAGGACAGCAAGCACTGTTTTTTCTGTGCTTGTGATGAGAAAGAACTACAATCTTTGCTCACTTCAGCAGGTTTTTAGTTAATATGCCATAAGGGTAAATCTACACTCACACACAGTATCTTAATTTGGGTATTTGCCAGCTTTTGACTGCTAACACTGTCACTAAATTTGTTATTTCAATGTTGTTCCTTGGATCTATAACATATGTAGAATGAGGTAGGGAGTAAATAACCTTAATAACACCATGAGACACAGAGCAAAAAAAACATATACTTTTTTTTGAAGACTCATTCAAATAAAATCTCTTGTGTTATCTTCAGTGTTTATATGAAAAGCTTGGTTGTTGAACTACCACAGGTCCCAAGCAGTGGGTGCAAGAGCACATGACAGGCACAGCATGCTCTTTCCTGTCCTTTCTCCAAGGAAGCTCATCCTTCCTCCACTGTGCTCACCTCCCAGCAGGGATTTCAGGAAAACAAGACCCCTGCCCAGTTTAGCAAGGCAGAAACATGAGATATCTGGTGCCAGAGGCATCCAGAGGGATTTCCATCACATTTTGGTTGCTCAGGATGGCTTTCTGGGGAAAAGAAATCTTATTTGAGGTGCAGGTCAGTGTAAGAAACAGCATTAAAATTAGTCAAAAGTAAATCCTCCTTTGTAGGATATTTATAATCCAAAAAGAGCTCTGATAGTCCCTGAGTTTCCATACAGCTAAAGAGAATGGAATTAGTTTAGACCTCTAGTGCTCTGTCTACAAAAACCTGCCAACTTTCCCATTAGGAAGGAAAAGTCTCTATGGGCAAAGTAAAATCCTTTCCCAAAGCTATTCTTTGGGAAGCAAAAAAATCCAATATTTATTTATTCAATTCAGCAAGTCTTTTTCTTTCTAAACATCCCTATTCATAATACTAGCAGGTGACCCATTTGCTGGAAAATACTGGAAGAACACAGTGACAACTTCCAGTAACAGCTAAGATATCACAACAGGGTCAGTGCCAGAAACAGTTAGGTAAGTTTATTTCTAATGATCACACATTGTTTTGGGATTTGTTTCTTATTTGAGGTTTGAGAAATAACTTCTGGCAGCAGCAAATAAGCAAACGATCATCACTTGGCACACAAAAGCAGCTGTCAAAGCTGCAGAAACTTACCTCCTGCAGAAACTTCTCACTCATCGGACTGAAGTGATGTCCTGGGGGCCTAATTCCTGACACGACAAGTCCAGGCCCAAAGAGTCTTGGCTTCTGGAGGTCGGGTTTAAATTTGTCATACAGGATGCTGGGGGGCTTCCCCTCCCCTCCGTTGGACGCCTTCTGCTCCGCAGAGATGGGCACGGGGCTGTCGAAGGGCAGCCCTGCTGGCGTGAACAAAGGGTCGAGCTGCTCTATCGAGCGAGGGTTTCTCCTGATGTATGTGATGATTTTAGGTCTCACAGGTTTGGGCCGGGGTATGGCAGGTTTTATCTCAATGCTTTCTTCCAGCTTTTCACTGCAGTCACTGTCCACAGTGGCCTTATCTGTGAGGGAGCCCTTGGGGTGGACCAGGATGGGTTTTGGGATGGCGCTGCTGCAGGCAGTCTTGATAGGCACTTTAGGGGATATGTTTAACAACTGTGTGCTGTCAGTGGGAGGTAGGACTGAGGAGGGTGACAGTTTTTCATCATGAAGTGCATAAAGGTCCTTCAAATTACTGTTTGATAGCGTGAGCTGACCATTAACATCCGGCGTTGCCACCGGGCGCACAGGAGTTGGGACACATAAAAAGACATCAGCCTTTGCTGGAATGTTACAGCTCTCTCGTGCTTCCTCTGGAGGATGTTTCTGTACATCAGCAGTTTCTTTACTTGAAACTGAAACACTTGAGCTTTCCACATCACTGCTGTGACTGTCAGGTTGTTGGTTTGACACTGTCTCTGCACTGCGCGCTCTGTGATGATCTGAGGGATCAGAAGCGGGCACAGCAGCATTCTCAGTGCTTTCTTTGACTAGCATCAGTTTATTCTCACTAACTTTCAAGGGTTTGCTGTCAGGTGGATTAATATTACGTGAAGGAGATATCTGTTCAGCAACTGTTTCAGCGCAACCTGTGTCAACTTCATACAAATTTTTGTTTTTTCGAGGTATCACTTTGATGCTGGATTTACTACCGCAGGTGAGTGGAAATATGGTTTCCATTTCTTCATCAGTAAGATTTTCCTCACCAGCCTGGCTGGTGGCCCTGCTGTCACTGTCATTGCTTCCTCTCCCTTCCCCACTGATGGTGATGCTATCACTTTGCAATCTGTCATCAGGATGAGTTACCACCTGGCTTGACAAGGGGTCCTCTACTTTATTACAGGTGTCTTGAAAATGGGATACTTGTAATTTTGAAGTGTCAGACCCAGAGCTTTTCTGTTCCTGCACTGCTGTATTTTCAGCTCTTGGACATCCCAGGAACTCTACCAGCATAATTCTTTCTATCTTTTGTGGACATGTATTTTTATATTGTAGAGATGGTGCAGTCCTAAGCTCCAGTTTTTTGTTTTTATCACCCTGACCTAATTGTGCTTCTGATTTACTAGGAACCTCACTGAGCTTAACAGCTGAATGTTGAGAATGAGAAGTATGCAGTGTGCTTTCAATGCTAACATTTGGTACATTTTCTGGTTGACTTGTTTTCTTGTTCCCTGAGGTAGATGGTTTGGAATAAAATACAGTATTTTCCTCTGAGGTATTGTCAAGTGGACGAAACACCATCCCAAGAAAATGATCCGTGGATGTTTTTTGTGATTTCTCTGTACTTCCTACCAAGTGGTGAGACCTGTCAATGGAGTCCAATGATGCAGAAAGCAGACGTTTACACGACACGCGGCCAACGCCGTCTTTTGCAAATGTTTCAGGCTGAGGAGAGAATTTACTTGGTCTTCCCAAAGAAAGCCTTTTTATTCTCTCCACCTCCACAGTCCTGGATGTTTTTCCCTTAGGAAAGTTCTGGGTGAAGTCAATATCACCTTTGGAGACAACCTCCAGGTTGGCATCGTTTGTGCTACTTTTTAAGTTGGACAGACTTTGTCCTCGACTAATCCTGATATGCTTTGATATATCCTTAGCTTCACTGGTCCTACAGTCTTTCCCCATTTCCCTGCTTGTGGTGGAGGGCAGCTTACTTTCCTGTGCACTGGTGTGACAGGTCCGAGAGTCTTTGAAGGTCAGAAGTTTATTCTGCTCTGTAGGCAGATGAGTAACTTTCTCTGTTCCTCCAGAGTATATATTCCCACTCTCATCTGTCAAATCATGTTTCTTAGCATCCCCATCAGTGGTTCTAACTTTTGGTACAATTTGGTTGGCATTGGTATCCCCAACATTCACTATGCTTTCATTATTGTTTCTTATTTCACTGCAGTTGTCCTGAAGCTGGGAATAACATGACTTGTTTGGAATTAGAGGAGCACTCATTTTGAAGCTACAGGTGACTGCTTCTTTTTTTGTTTTTTTGGGCAGTTCTAATTAATGAGAAGTTTTTTTTCCCTATCAGGTTAACCTTTATGCATGCTTCAGTTATATATTTAAATTAGAACTGATAAGTAGAAAATTCATCATCAGAAGGCTTGAAGTCACATTTTTCTGCTGCTGAATTGTCTTTTCTGCAGCTTCTGGACCTAGGAAATCTTTGTGACGTGCTGTAGAGAGGTTCAACAAAAGCAAAATAGATCTGCCAAGTTCCCTCTGAATGAGAGCCAGTTAATCCAGGCAACCTAAGGGAAAAAAAAAACCCAAACACAAATAAAAAACCCAAACAGACAACATTACACTGATGTCAGGAATCATGCTAACTAAATCAAAGTTAAAATCAACAGCACTCCCAGGTATAACCCCAGGACAGAGTGTTTTCAAACACTTTAAATGCTGTTTCAATCACAGCTTTGCTCCCAGCAAAGATTCTTAGTGTAGCACAGATCTCTGACTTGAGAAGTTACAGAGCAAAAACTGTCCTGGTTAGAGGAGTGGTTGCTACTCTTTTCAAGACACATAGGTTTACAACTGGAAATAGGAAAAACCGGCCAGGTGAAGGTGGGATCCAGTCTTGAGGGTCCAAACATTTTCAGATTGCTTCAACACTTATTACACCAAGAGTGGCTACTGAAGCATTTAAAGCATCACTGTATAGATTAGCCATAAATAATAAAATTCCAGGTCCATGGAAGTTGTTAATCGGTTTCTTGCCTTGCAGAAATCTCTGCCATTCTTGTGCTGACAACCCATCCCCTTTCACATTTCTTAGCCAGATCTATAGATTCCAAGAAAGCAAAAGGTATGGCTGGAGGCCTGCAAAGAAAAAATGTATTTTTTCTGAGACAGATGAATGTATGTATTTTTAAATATAGAGGATTATACATCAGTCCCAACAGAGTGCTTCTCCTTTTGGCTCCCTCACACGTGTGGCTTCAGGAGCCCAGATTTTGTCCTCTATAACCTTCAACAAGATGAAGGTGAGATTTCTGTCTATTCCATGCCTAAATTCACTCTCTGAGATATTCCTTTTACCCTGTGTGCTCATACCCTTCATCATAAAGAAACATGGAGACTAGAAATTGGAACATACTCCACAGTTCCCAGGAGGTGAAATTCAAAGCACTTGGGATACACCCAGCTGTGCTGGGTTTCTAGCCAGGGGCTCACAGGGGCACCAAATAGAAATGCTGATTAAGTCCAGTGCTCTGTCTACAGTACCTGGGTGCAAGTCTGGGTGCCTGTGTTCTCTGAAAGCATCTTCACACACAATGTGTAGAGAGGCAGTGCTAGTGTGCTTCAGAGACCAGACCACACACTTTGGCTTAATTTTATTAGTACAAATTTAACGTGACGGTCAGGAAAGATCTGTCCCCTCTCAAGCACAGGGCACTGATCAACCTCAGTATGCTGCCAGTTGAGACTAACCCCTTAAAGCTGCCAATGCTGGTCAGAGACATGGAATTTAAGACAAGGGATAATAAAATACTGTCTAGGCAGAGATTAATCTCAGGCAGTTAACATTGCTCCTGTGCTTCCTCCAGAGCCAGTGAGAAGGGACAGGCACTCTGGAAAGGTGGCTCATGCTAACACCTCCCTTGATGGACTCTGTGCCCCCGACATTCCAATTTCATCTCTTCTTGTGACATCCAGTGTCAGATTAGGGATGTCAAAGATTTGAAGAACTCACTCCATTCTTATAATTAACACCCATACAACTACCCAAAGATATTTTCTTTTTTGCAGAATATTGCCTGCTTAACTTTGTAACATGTTTCACAGTTGTCGTTACAATGACTACACAGAATAATGATTCTATGATTGTAAATAATACACAGCTTCATTCTGCTTTAGAACATACTGATAGCACAGAACTGCTACTAAATTAATACAAAAATACAATCAACCATCTCTATCAATTAATACCTTACTAATTCACTTTTCCTGTTAAGGAATACAAACTTCGAAGTTTGGTTGAGTCAAGGTGTTGAACATTTACATATTGTGATAGGCTGTCCTGGGTTAGGCTAGAAGAGTCAAAATCTAAGAAGTGATCTGTGCTGCAGGAAGGAATACAACTTCCTTCCTGGGAGAGAAAGCCAATAATCAGGTAGTTTTAAGGATTGATATGTAGGTGAACCAATTAAAAAGTTGATCTGCCTTCAGGGAAAAAACCATATGTAAGCAGAGACCCTCTGAAGCTCTTCCTCTTTAGACGTGCTGCTGTGTAGAGAGGAGCATCTCCTGCTTCTCTCCCTGGTAAGGCCCCAGCCCCCCCTCACTCCTTCCAAGGAGGGAGGGGGGTGGGGGGCTGAAGGGAGGTTTGGAGCGGCTGTGCTGCTGCAGCCGGGCATGGGGGAGGAAACCGGCTGGAATGTTCAGCAGATACAGCTCAGCCGGTGTGCCAGCTACACGAGACAGGGCCAGGCCCCTGCTCCGGGCCAGGCAAGGACCGGGCCGGCTCCATCCAGCTCGGGCCAGGCCCTGCCCTGTCACCCCGGGCCCAGATGGCCCCAGCAGGCTGAGCCAGCTCCGCAGAGCCAGGCACAGAGACTCTGAGAGCTTCTGGCATCCAGCTGGGACCTGTTCAAACAGCCCGGCAGGGAGCACGGGATCATCACACTGCCAGAGAGAGAGACAGAGATTAACTCTCTCCATGCCTGGACTAAACTTACAGACACCCGTCCTTCCTTGCACAGAGAGAGGAACGAGTGAGGACATCTGCATAAATGCAGCACAGAGACTTTGCAGTCAGTGAGGAAAGATGAACTGATACCTACAGGGAGGAGTATGAGAAGTGCTTCAAGAGTGAAGATGAAAACTCTTTTGGAGAACCATGGTTGGGGACTGAGCTAATAAATTCCCTGTAATATATAAAGATAGAGTCCAAAAGGGGGATGTGAGGTTCTAATTGCAGCCAATGAACTGAAACACCTGAGTAAAGACAAGTAGGTGTTGAAAAAGTACAGCCCGATGAGAAACTAGAACCGAGAGAGAAGAGAAGCTGTGACCCAGAGCCCTGGTCCCGGGGAGAATGCTAGAGAACCTGAGTTGTCAGAAGAACCTGTGTTGCTGAGCACAGAAGAAGAGATTTTCTTTGTTGCTGCAATTGAACTGTGCATCCTTAAAACAGGTACCCTGTGGACTGTTCATAACCCACCCAAGTGGCTGTGGGAAGGCTACTGGTGTGGGAGGGATCCACCATTAAGCTAAACTTTGCTCTGGGCGGCGGCTGATGGTGAAGCAGAAGACCCATAAAAACTGTATTTTTCTTACAAAAAATCCATAGTGTAAGCAAAAGAAACTTCTCTCCCTAAATGAACTAGAACAAGAGCTATTTCTGAGGTAGTAAACTGACTGGAGGTTGAAGTGTTGTCTTTTGTATGTTGTCAGAGAGAATGAAATAGAGAGGTGGGGGAAGGAGGGGTGGTCTGAGTTTGTTCTGGTTTTTCTTGTTGTTTTTTTTTTTTCCGCTTTGTCTTAGGTATATTTAAAAAGTTTCTTTGTTCTTTATAAAGTTTAAGCCTGCTTTGCCTACTCCTAATCCTCATCTCACAACAAACAATCAAGTAAATTTAGGTAAGTGTGTTGACATTTAGCCACAAGCCTGAATAAGCTAACTAAAACCACTACATAGGCCCATTTGAGAGTAAGATACATGGTTTTGTGTTACATTTGGGACCTTAGATTTGATCATTCTCAGCTGCTATTTAAGAAGCTTTGGCTTGAATTTTCTGCAGGACAGTTTATTTTAAATGGCACTGTCCAGGCTCAACTTCACTATGCTCTTTGGAGTCAGTGAGATGAAAAGACTCAGCTGTGTCTGGGTTCTGCTGGCTCTTCCTCTATTTTTTATTACTCACCTCTCTTGACTGATGTTGGCTGACATACACACATCTGAAGTCACTCCCTGCTGCGCAGGAATGCTCTGAGATGAGAGGGATATGAACCTCCTAACTCTTCAGATGCCCTCCTCAGCACAGGAGAAGGGAGTAAGAGGAGACTCAAGCCCAACAAAGACAACACTACATCACTTAGCAGCAGCTCACTGGGGACTCTGGACAAGAAACAAGTCTGCAATCTTAAAGACTGGACTTGGTATATGTACGGATTTATATGGATAAAATTTTCTTGGTACCGTATAATGTAAAAATATCTCCTCTGAATCACTGAGAGTAGAAAATGAAGTCATAGCTCTCCATGTCCCAGCACCTTGGCAGGATGCAATAACTGTATTTGTGGAAAAAAAACCTTTACAAAGTGATGTGAACATGCTAGACAGTAGAACAAAATTATATCTGCTAGACTACAGTTAGCTATGAATCCCACAGGGAGAAGAAAATTCAAGGAGCCAGAAACACAATTAAATACTTCTGTTTAACTCCAGCAGTATCAGTTTCCTTCTAAGATGCCTATCTCTTATGAGACTCTATTTTAAATCTAAGCCCATTTAATGACGATCTAGGAAAGAAGCCTACCAGAGTTGCTTCCCATCTGATATTGCAGTTCCTCCACTACACTCCAAGTTACATTTGGCCAGCAGGTCTCACCCTAACCTCTGGAGACATCAGGAAGAAGGAGAAGCTGAGTTGGATGATTTTTGCCCCAGGACATGCAGCAGGGACTGCATCAGCAGAGCTCAAGTCTGTAAAATAAAACTGGCTGGAAAAAGAAAGCAGCAGCCTGCATCTGAATAGTAACAGTAGTGCTTTTTCTGGTTAAACGAACAGTGTAGAAATATTGTTATCCTCAACAGGCATCGAAAAAGGAAAAATGGTGAAGGATTCCATTCTATTGGTTGTTTGCTGTTTTCAATTTGCCACAAAAACAGAACAGCAATAATTATGAGATATGCAAAGGCATTATCAGAACATGTGGACAAATAAAAAGGGAAATAAAGAAATAAAACCTGAAACGTGTTAAGAATTTTGCTTCCTCTATAAACATTTCCCAATGCAGGTTGTTACAGCTGCTTACCCATTCCAGCACTAAGATTCTAAAACCAGAATATTTACAAGAAGATACACTAAAAACATCTGGGTGACCTGGTAACAGTGCACATGGCTTGGGCTGATTGCTCTCTCAGTACAATGTGTATAAGAAGCACCTGAACACTTCATTAACCATCTGCCACTGAACTGATGCCCCTTGCTACAACCATAAAAAACAAAACAAAACAACAACAAAACAACAACAAAACAAACAAACAAAAAAAACCTGAATCAAAACAATGGGTTTGTAAATTGCTGGGGCAGAGCCAGTAGCTTGCAGAAAGTCAGCCACGGGCCAGCATCCTCCCTTGGCTGCCTGCTCCTGCAAAGTAAATGCTCTCAACTCAATGGGGCAGTGGGTTGTGCTGCCCAAGAAATAAGATCACACAGGCAGGTTGTTCACCTGGAGAAGTGGGTTCCAGGCAGGTCTCATTTGCAGCCTTTTAGTACTTAAAGGGAGCTTATAAAAAGGAGGGAGAATGACTTTTTACATGAGCAGATATTCACAGGACAAGGATAAATAGTTTTAAATGAAAAGAAGAAAGATTTAGATCAGATATTAGAAATTCTTTACTGTTGCAATGGCGAGGCACTAGAACAGGTTGCTCAAAGAAGCTGTGGATGCTTCATCCTGGGAAGTGTGCAAGGCCAGGTTGGACAGGGCTTTGAACAACCTAGTTTAGTGGAAAGTGCTCCTGTCCATGGCAAGGACTTGGAACTAGAAAACCTTTAAGGCCGCATTCAATCCAAACCCCTCTATGATTCTGTGGTACATGTGGGGACCTGTGCACCAGCCCACTTGGCGATGACTCAGAGAGGAGTCAGGAGCTCTGATGGGGTGTTTGTCCTCACAGAAGGCAGCTACGACTGCTTGATCACAGCTCGCTTCAAAGCACAAAGTGAGAAATCTCCAGCCATTTCCCTCAGAGGCTATCATGATCAAGAGCTCCAAGTTCTTAAACTCCTGGAGCATCCTGGACAAGGGCTGCGCACAAACTCCAGCTCTGCTGCCCTCTGCACAAACAGCACACACCCAAAGGATGAGAGCCTTGGATGCATTACAACCCCTACAGATAAACTCCTGCAGGAAAAGACCCTCAAGAAGAAATCTTGGCCCACGAGAAAGACACTCCTGTTGTCTGACCAGTGCAGTGATGCAGGGAGACGGATGAAAGCAGACAAGGGATATGTTTGTATGAGGTAGCAAACAGATGTGGTTTTTACAGTTACTACAGAAAACTGGCATGAAGAGACACCTGATATGCACAGTTGTCCCAAGAAATGCCACTGGGGAGAACTGGCAAGCCAGGCAGAGCCTCGATGAGGCCTCTCTGGAAGACAAGACACCACCACATCCAATGCCAGGGCTGCACGCTGCCAAGAGCTCAGCCCACAGATGAAACAGTGCTGGATGGAAAGGAGGTCGGAATATCTCCTTGGGAAGCCTGGATCTTCATGAAGAACTAATTCTAATGGTGACAGAAGCTGAAAGCTGATAGTAGGATATTAAAAAAAAAAAAAAAACAACCCCTTTGGAGTGGGTAATGTACAATTGGAATTAATTAAAAGTGGTGGAAAAGTGCTCACCCAGGCATGTGATAATTTTGTTAATGTGATTTGGAAGGGTGAGAACTAAGATTTGGATACAGTCCCCAACAGCTTCTATTCATAATGAAGCAGACACAGCTGTTTGGGGAAATTACAGCATAATCTCATCTTTGGCAGATCCTGTGGAAATGTTGCTGTCTGCCATGAAGAGGACAGTGCTTCAGAGAGACAACTTTCTGCCTGACAAGCAATTAGAACATAGGAAGAGAAGAGATGATAGAGCAAATGTTAAATTTTTACTGGGAAGTGGCAGGAAGGCAGTTCTGATGCAAAAGTAAAACTGAAATTATTTGAAGATATTAAAAGCTTTTGTAGAGTGTGGCTCTGTAGAATTTCCAGAATTTCAGTGTTTTAGTGGTTTTAATGTCTCTATAGTCAATAAATTTTAATGATTTCATTATTTACATGATTATCAACTTTATATCTTTATAATTATAAAATCTGAAGATAGAACAGTTTATGGTTCCATAGGCCACAACAATTTTTTCTGTTATATTTTAATTTTTATTCAACAATAAAACAGATTTTATTTAATCCAAATCATTAATCAATTTATGCTGGTTTATCAAATCAATTTTATAAAAATCATTATGAACAAGCCAGACTTTAAACATTTGCCAAATTTAGCTTCAAAATTTTCTCAATGAAACATTTCCTTTTTCCGTTCCAAATAATATTTCAAGATCAATTTGCTTCGTCTTGACAATGTTTTTAAATGGCAAATCAGGCGACACTGAAAGGTTACTTCCTCTACCCAAATTAGTATTTTTATTTTCCTAAGTAGCAGGGTGATAAAAAGCCCAGCGGAGAACTCCTGGTTCTTGCTTTCACTAGACTTAGGATCAGCCATGTCTTTTTGGCTCTCTTGGCTGTATTTCCAGAGAGATTTTCAGGTCAAGCCTGCAACAAAAAAATTTCCTTACACAACACACCTGAGAGATCCCTTGGAAGCAGCACAACTTCCAGTTTTCTGGAAATCACCACCACATGCAACATGCAACACTCCTGAAAACACAGCCAAAGGTAAAGGTGCTAAAGAAGGTTATCCCCTGTCCTTCCCAAAGCAGGGGAGGTGACAGCATCTGAAACAACAGGACTGAAGAAAAAGCTGCCAGCATGAGACCCCAGCCCTGGAAACTACAGTAGCAACTGGCAGTATTTTGATGTGTAATTGGCTTGCAAGTGCAACTTTCCTTTCTGAACAAACTGAAAAAAAAAACCTGAAAAAGATGCTCCATGTTAGAATCATTTATATTTATCCTTAACTGCTTATGCATGGCAACTGGAGGACTACAACACAGAGGATGGAGCAAAGGGAATGCACTGCTTTTCCTTTGTCTGAACACCCTCTTCAGCACTGGAATGTTTTATCTCACAGGCTCTACTATGGATGGGAAACAGCCATGACCACGTGCTCTTGGCTAAAGAAACCTGAGTCTTCGTGGCCTCCCTGGGAAACAGACCCACAATTTTTCCTGCCATGGCAGTGGCAATGGCAATGCAAGAGCAGAAATTTTTGCACAGGTTAGCAATTTATCTCCAGTTACGCTGTGGGGATCAGTATGTCTCCAATGCAAACACATCAAAAACCTTCCCAAATAATGTATATAATTTTGCTTTCATAAGAAACTTGTAAATGTATGAGTTTGGTGTTTTTTTTTTTTTTGTCAAAACTGCATTTTGTAATATAATACTCTAATAATTTATTACCTGTGAGGGCTGAATTCCCAAAGTACATTATACGGAAAGTATCCTGCTGACTGCTATTTCAAAGGAGTACAAGATTTGGGATTAACGATTCTCATTATCAAAACTGACAAATTGTTTTAATTATTAACATCAATCAAATCTCCACCAGGCATAAGCCTGAATAGTTGTTTTTCAAGACTTCTTTATTTGTACATTTCTACTTGCTTTCAAATATTCAGTGTTGGATAAAACAACTGATATAAGCAATCCTATTAATTAGTTATCCCCCTAAAGGCAGAAGTCTCTGATTGTCTTAGCAATGGCAACCAGGATGATGATTGATAATCACAGCAACTAACATTTGAACAAATGTCTGGTTTTATTTTAATTCCAGATAAGTACACCTGGCTAAAGGTACAGAAACAGCTTATACTTTCTGGGGCACAATGCTGTTCAATTTGAGGACTTGAAAGAAAAACAAACAGCAGAACCTCAGGGAAAGCCACTGTGAAGAAAGACTGCATTAGATAAGGGCATCCTGGCTATTTAAGTAGTAAGAGCTGGTAAACTGAGCAAGGCAAGACCTCAGCCCAAGCCATGTATATCTTTATTGCCACAGCCATGAGCAAAACACAGACAGTACAAGAAAAGCTCAAATCAAAAGCCCAAAGGAGAGAAAATTATCACTTATCACCCCAGGGCACCATAGAGCAAATGAAAATGGCAGGAAAGAAAGCAGTAAAGAAGTTCTCTTGGAGAAAAACTATAGTGAAGGTAAAAACTGATTCCTCCCAAACAAGTGCAAACAAATGGAAGAAAAATTATGTATCAAACCAAGTCCGTGCTGCCACAGTGCTGCCCATCTGTTACACACTGAGACCTTACCCAGGGATCAACCCCAAACGTGAGGCATGGGGACAGCCCTCTGCACTTCTTCTTTTGCCCAGATGCCAGCAGGGGCACCACAAGTGCCCACTGCATCACTGAGCACTCTTGTGCACAACGCCACTGATGCAAACAGGAGATCGCAGTGAAGGTGAGAGAGGCACCATCAGCTCCTACTGTTCTCTTTCAGAGGGATTCTGCCCATCCTTTCTGAGCGCCTTCACCTCTCAGAGCCCAGCCAGAAACTTGCTGTGTCCCTCTCTATCCAAAAACATGAACTGAGTTCATCACAAAATCTGCAACAGCTGGACGGTGGATGCGTGGGGCCCCAAAATGCTGCTTAATTTATTTCTGCACAGCACAAAATCTTGACACGGAAAGGGGATTGTGAAATGTTTCCAAAATGATCATTGTTTTTTTTGCTAAGACTGCTAAATCTTTCCTGGCTTCCAAAAAACATCTGGGAGACAGAAATAAATAGATTTAGTTATAACACTCAAACATGAAAAAAAGTTCATGAATTTGCTTCCTATTGAGCAAAAAACCCAGAAACTCAGAAGCTTTGTCTACTCCAGCAAATTTACCCACTGCTGATAAAGCAGTTACAGCTGGTGCTGAACTCAGTTTAACTTCAAGTGTAGCCAAGGGTAAACTGTCTTTCCACATCAGTTTTTGAATTCTACTGAATTCAACGGCAGGTAAATGTGTCAGTTCTTAACTGAATACCTAAATATGAATTTAGAACCCTAATTTTAGATTGCTAGGATTGCACATTTTAGTTTGAACCACAAGCAGCTCTGTAATGCTGTCAAATTGCAGAAATGCTACTGCAGTCAAACTTTATAAACATTACTGTAATCCATCAGTAAGAACTAAAACAAATGTGAAGCATTATCAGAAATTCTGCTCATTTGCTTTAACCTCAGTAAAAACATCTTCTATAATTTGATCTATATTTCCAAAATGCCGCTACATTTCCAAAATGTAGATCAAACATTGGAGATTTGAAAATCTACATTTCCAAAATGTGCAAAAAATTATGACTTGTGACTACAGACCTAAGGGAAGAAAAAAACATTTTAATTTGTTTTAAAAAGCAGTGACAGGATGAAAGCTGTGTTAAAATCCAGACTGGGCTCCAGACTACAGGAGCCTGGTTACAACAGTTACCATGACCAACTGAAAGGCATGAATCTTGGTGTGGTTTTATTCACACTCTTACTTTCCTATCAGGCTCAGTAAACTACATGAAGCAGGTTTCCAGTAATTCCAACTACTAGTAAGGTAGGAGAAACATATATAATTATTCCACTTTGACTGAGAAACTGGTATTTCAGATGACACGCTGCCCACCTGCACCACATGTCCATGGAGGCCGAGGGCTCAGCAAGGGAGAACTGGAAAGAACTGGCTCTCATTTAAGAGCACAAAAAGCAGAATGCAAAATCTTAATATTCAGAAAGGTGAAGCACAACTAATGCACTACCTGCCTGCTGCTATTGATCCTGAAAATACACTACAAGCACTCCACAGCCAACACTGCTCTGTAAACAATTACATCTGTTCCACTTAAAAATTTTTGTATATGTTACTCAGAAACACTTGCAACAACTTGTCTGTCAAAAGACTGCATCCCCATTTCCATAAATTAACAGAAATTTGATTCAGCTACAGCACTCTATCGCCATGCATTCCTTACATGTATAAGTAAAATCAGAAAGTCTCATGAACTTAGGGATTGTTTTTCCTATTGTATTTTTCAACATCAAATTTATACACAATAAAATGACAGGATTTAATAGCTTTTTGCTTATGTTTATCTTTTTCATGCTGTTAATTAGCACCCACAATTACGCCCCAGGCATCTTCTGCATCTATCAGATAGAGATCAGCTGAAAACTAGGAAGCCCCCACATCCTCAGTCCAAAGAGAAAGGGATGTTTTGAGTACAACGTTTCAACTTGCAGTAGTCCCATTCTCCACTTACCCCAACCATACGATTGTTTTCCCTCCCTTCTTCTGAAGTTGGGAAGAGGTTCAGGCTTTGAAGTATGTGCCAAAGAGCTGGGCTTTCAAGGCAAAACACTGAAATCACGTTAAAAAAAATTGGGTGCTGTAAAGGAAGCATCTGCAAATTCTCTTCTTTCTTCCTCCAGTTTGACTGCATCTGCAGACTGAAGGAAGGAGGATGTAGTCTCCGAAGGAACTGCTCAAGACTTTCCAGCTTTGCTGGTGGAGCTGGTTGGGGGATAAGTGCTGGGGGAGGACAAGGTGAACATGAGTCAGCAGTGTGCCCTTGCAGCAGCAAAGGTTAACCATGGACTGGCCTGCTTTAGCCAGAGAGTGGCCAGCAGGTCAAGGAAGTGACCCTGCCCTCTGCTTGGCATGCATGAGGCATCTGGAGCACCAAGTGTGTCCAAGTGTGGGGCCTCAGGCTGCTGAGACTGAAAAGGGCCACCAAGAGGGTTACAGATCTGGGGCATAAAAAGCATTAATATCGGCCAAGGGGTCGGGACTGTGTTAGCCTGAAAGACTGGAGCGTGGGGGTGACCTAATAGCTGTTCTCAACTTCCTAAAAAGGGGAATAATAGAGAAGACAGAGACAGACTCACCTCCTAGGTGTCCAGGCAAAGGAAAAGAAGCAAAAAGAAAATCAAGCTGCAAAAAGGAACATAAGAGGAATGTAAGGAATGTAAGAGGGAAAAAAATGTCATAATGACTGAGGTGAAGCACTGGTACAGATCACCCAGAGGGGTTATACAGTCTTCATCCTTGGAGGACTCAAAAGGGTTCTGAGCAACCTGACCTAAAATTGGTTAGCATGGCTTGGAGTAGGTGAAGTCAGACAGAAGTCCTTTCTAAAAATCAATTTTTCCATTATTCTGACAGCATCAACTTCAAAGGGAGAGAAATTCCTTTGGCAAGGACACACTGCTGGAAATGCCTCTGAACAAAACACAGTGCAGCCTGAAATTATTATTTTCATCTGCAACAAAAAGAATTTTGCCCAAAAAAGAGTACCTAGAAAATGTAGCAGCAGTCATTATTTGCTCAGCACTCCAGGAATGGAGAAGAATCACCTGTAGTGTAAAGCTACTTTGCAGTTAAAAGCCCTGGTTTTGGGTTAGAAGAAGCAATAATGCTGGAGCCACCAAGGATGTGGCAGAGACAGGGTACCTAACATTTACCAGAGTTACACTAGCTCAGGTAAAACTGGCAGGCACAAGGGAATACAATCCTTCTTCATGCCACAATATTTATTTTTAAATCTATTGAGTTTTAGGCTGCCTCTATCTCTCCAGGCCAAGGCATTTCATAGCATGGCCATGGTTAGATGGCATAAACCAAGGAGGCAAAATGAATGTGAGCCATATAGGAATCTACTTAGTGCAGGTAAATCAGTGCTACTTTGTTAGTGAGTGCATTTGCTAAAAGTAAGAAGCTCATTCAAAACACACGTTTCATATATCTAAAGACTAAACTATTCATTGTAAAAGCACTTAGCAAAGACTAGCTGTCCCAGGATTCTGCTAACGCCTGTGGGGGAAAAAACTGAAGGTAAAAATGTCTCCTTACTCTAAATACCCTCTGTGCTGAACCTGGTATATGAGTGCTACAGTGACAACCTTGTTCACTTGAAAGTGTCAGAGAAACAGGACAAGAAATTCCCTGAGTTTGACATCTGTGACATTTTTGTCAGTGAATTATTACTGCCAGAAAATTACGGTGCCTATTTCCTTCATTATGTTAAATTAATCGTTCTCCCAGTGACATTCAGACAAGAATAGACTCAGTTGTTCAAATACACCTTTGTGGAGCACGTAAAAGTTTTAGGCTACTTGCTAGCATGATGGTGTGAGAGTGAGAAATGGCCTTGACTCTGCAAGTGCTGCTCAGCAATAAAGAGAACATCCCTGAGTTATGAACACTGTTTTCAGCACAAATCTGAAACATAGTCCCATATTAGCTGCTGTAAAGAAAAATAACTCTATTCAAGCCAAAAGCAGCACACAACATTATGTTAAAATTTCTTTTATTCTACCTGAATCAGCGGTATATTCCTTCCATTAAACCCTGTATTCTAATAGAGTAATGAATTCCAAGTTATAAGGGTAATTACACACATTACTGATATAGAAGTCTATCAGGAAAACAAGCAGAAAATCAAAAAGAACTGAAGAAATAAGGCAGACCATTTCAATCTGTGAGAAGGAGAAAAATTATACTACAACCAACTCTACCACTTGCAAAATGTGTTTCTTAATCTGAATAAATATGTAAAAATTATTAATGCAGCAAGAATGCATAGCTGGACACAACCAAGATTTATTCTAACCTGCAGCAGGGCTGTCATCCCACCTGTCCTTAACCCCTCTACTTATATGGATGCCGTTAAAACTACTGGACTGATCTTCAAAACAGAGAACTTCCCTATGATGCCAATACAGCATCATCTACTTTCAGGAAGTCTGTGGGACTGTGCCTTTCATTTTCCCAAAGTAAAGAACTCTCAGTGATCCAGAGTTCCAATTTTTTTTCTTTTTTAGTTACTTCAGCAACTAGAAAAAAAATATAAATATAATGTCTAGTGTTAGTTGACTTCCTTCAACCTCATAATCCACAGTGCACCAGTAGCCAAGTAGTCAGAAATATTCACCCATTGTGTCCTTAATCGGAAAGATATTGTAGATGTTAGGAAATAGTTACAAAGGATACACCACTGGAAAACAGCAGACAACATGCCCTCAAAGAACTACAGAAGGAATATATATGGATCAACTACTTTATTTTCAAATTAATTCTCAGTACATTAAATATACATAAAAGTTGTTTGGAATGTTAGGTAGATCATAATACAACCCTCAGAAGTAGAAATGGGAAAACTAAAGATTGCTTTTCCTTGAAACTGCAGAGATCTGCACCTCACATACAGCTCTGAGCATGTCAATGTTTCAGTAAAAAATTGCAGGTCATCAAGAAAAATGCAAGATAAATGCTTAATAGGATAGCAGTGTCCCATAATTAACCTCTGCGTGCCAGCAAGGTAGTTCATCAAACATTGTACTTAAATTTCATAGGGAGACATGGAATTATCATTAGATGTTTTTAAAAACATTTTAGACAAATCTTAGAAATTATGTGATTCTAGATTATCTTGCCCTGAAGAAGAGGAATGGATAATATGACCTCCCTCCCAATCTTATTCTGTAACTTATGTGTGAAACTTTGGGAAAAAGCAATAAAAGAAACTAATATATGCAACATGGATAAATAATGACTTTGGGAACTATAAACTCCTGTCCAGCAAATGCTTCCATATGTGCTGAACTTTATTATCTTAAGTCATCTCACAGATGTCAGGGGGATGACTCAGAGCAGTAAAATTATAGACATGCCATAGTGTTTGCACTGTGAGTACAATATCTCTCACTTCTGTACAGCATGAGGAAAGACAACTGTTCACACTTCCATGCTGCCTGTAGGAGAGCTTCCAAATAAAAATAATTAAAGTCTGGAAACGTCTGGCTAGAGAAGAGCTCTGGTAGTCTGTACAAGAAACAGTTGTAGGATTCTGGACATCAAAAAAGTGACAGGGCAATGAATCAGTAAGTTTGTAATGCATTTGTAAATTCATTTGGAGGGTATGGAGATAGAATAAGAATGATCTAGTGTCAGAAGCTCCCCCTTTTGAAGTCAGGCTGTCTTGACATCAAATGTTTTAGGATGCTGACACATTCTTACCATGATCTATAAAGAGACCTAAATGTTATGAATCTCGAAGTGAAGTAAGGTGGTTTTGTTCAACATTACAGGATACATTTATACAGTTAACAGGTGGATGAGTCAATGATGATTTGAGGGTATAAATCCAGCCATACACCAATTTTGTGGGGGAGTATTTCTCAGGATGGGATCGCTGAGAGCTGGTCTGGCTCTGGCCAAAGAACAGATAGCAGGCACAATGCCTAGACAAAGTGCTAGGTATCTTCTTGGAATACTTACACAAAAGAAGTGATAAAGGCTGCTAAGTCACACCTGGCTTGTCTTTACTGGACTAATATGCATTATGTCAGATAACCACTTCAATAACTTTAATGTAATTGCTCAGAGGATCTGAAAAAGAAATAGCAGTTAAGCTGGTCTGTCCAACATACAATACTCCTAAAGTAACACTATTAGTGGTAACATAAAGAAAATGAGAAAAGGAAAATTAAAGTGAAGTGAACATTTCTCCGGCTGTGACTCAGTCCTGCACCACAAGCTTTACCAGGGGTATTTTTACTGCCTCGAATGGCGCAGGACCAAGCCTATTGCTATAATCATTAAAAAGCGATTAAAAGAGAGCACTGAAAAAGAAACATCATGAAACTATTGCCCTCATGCTACAAAATGGATCATATATGGAGCTTGTTCATTTAGTCTCATTGTTTACTTACAGTAACTTACATGAGGCAATAAGGGAATATAAATATCCAAAAGCACAATGGAGGAATGAAAATATCCCCTTTCCAGGAGTAACACTAAAGAAGCAGGGTGCCTCTTGGGTATTCCACTCTTCTGAAAGTGAATTAACTTTCAAGAAAGTTTCCACTGGTTGACTGACAATGATGGCAGAAAATACAATGCAGAAACTGCAAGAGTGCCTTTTTAATAACTCTGTGGTTTGTCTTCTTTTGTTTGGCAAAATGTCTAAATACCGTTGTGGCATTATATTAAACCATCTCACAAAAGACTCAATCAACTAATGTACCAGTGCTGGGCTTGAAATAACATAAAGAAGACCTATTTATAAATAGCTTCTCTGTGTTCAGTGTTTTGGGTTTTTTATTCTTTCAAGGAAGGAAGGCTGTTGCCAAAAATGACATGCCAGTATCGTTTGGCAAACTCTCTGTAGCGTTATCTGATCTGCAGAGACATTAAATCTGTACTGCAAATACATATTCAACAACTTATTAGAAGGTGGAATTTGTGGCCTATTACACAAATACACATACAGTTGATAAGACATAATAGAACAGCTGTTATGGAGATATTTCCCCACAATTCACTCAATGCAAGCAACATACATGCAGCTGACATCTTATTGAAAAATCTTGGAAAGCCTGCTGACAGAAGTGAGTGCACACAAACATTAGCTATGCTGCCATTCTCACATACTTTTGTCCCCCTTTGCTTTTTTTGCACTCAAAAGCTGCAAACTAACTATAGCCTGCATTTTAAGAAGGGACTGCTTATGTAGGAACTTTAGCATGTGAATCACTATACACCAGGTAATTTTAGAAGTAGGGAACAGCCATGTGAAAGGTTTTCTTCCCTGTTTGCACATCATGTTAAATTTAAATAACTAAAATACATTTTCAGGAATGACATACTAGATAAATTTCAGCCTAAACTTAGATTTTTTTAGTGACTGAATACAAACCATTTACAGAAGAGCTTTCTTAAGACAGAAGGGTTTTGTGAAAAACAAACAGTGATCGACTTTTCACTGTACAACAGCAGTGGGCACTGCCATAATGCAAAAGCAGGATGTTACAAGCTGTGGGGACACTTCAGCAGATCTTAAATCCATGAGAACCCTCTCCAAGACCTTAATTACTTCCTCTGTAATACATGTATACCTAATCATGTTTCAGCTTTCATCTTCTCTCCCTCCTCTCCCATAGTCTTGACATCTAATGCTCTGTTCAAAGTACAAGCATGCAGGAAATTTTTATCTTATCCTTGGGGAAAGCATAAATCATCAATGAGAGGTAACAAAGTCTCTACAATATCTATCTATCCTCTTTATTAACTGAAAAATGCCAGCCAGTTTCATATGTTGCAGGAGTAGGCAAAAAATCTACTGGTGTGAGTGCATAAGGAGTCAGTTGGTGTCTGTGATCCAATTTTCGCTACGTGATATGAAGTCTGTGCTCCTATCATAGACATGAAAGCAAAGACATATAACTGCACTGGCAGGAACTGAAATGCAATCAGAATTTTTCTGCACTTTGGTCTTACTGCACATACTTACGTTCTTAGGATGTTCTTTAAAGTCACATGATTTAGGAAGGACTTCTGCTAAAGCACAAGGCTCACAAAAACAACGACAAGCCACAAGAAACAGTTTTCAGAATTGACAGGTTACATGTGTTAGGGCATTATTGATTTTGATTCTGTGAATTGATTTTTGGGATGAAGGGAATATTAGATCACAGAGAACATAGTGTTTGATCATACAGTTGAATCTCGGGCATTCAAAGGCATTGTGTGTTGACACCAAGAATGTGGATAAATTAAAGGATTTCAGTCCCTGAGAAAGCAGGCACAGACATGCAAGATGAAGGCCTAAGAAGGCCTGAGATCCATGCACAGCAGGAAGCTGATGTGCTGCCTGCACAGGCAATGATCCAGGCCAGCAATTATGTCCCCTGACACAGTGAAAAAATCATGAGTTCTCTTGTCTTTGCTAATTTCTTCCCTGTCTAAAATCTGTCCAGGATTTGGAAGCTGAGCATCTTAACCAAAGCTCATCATCCAAGCAATTAAGAAATGATTGTTTGTACCTCTTATCTCTGTTACTCAGAGACACGTCCACCAGTGTTTCATCCCCAATTGTTTAGAGAATGCAAAAAACCCCACAAGATAAAGTAGGCCTGAATTCCTCCCTCCTCATCCCCCATCAAATATAAATAAATCCAGAAAACATTTGGTAAATTGCATGTTAGAATAAAAATACCAGCAGATTAATGAAGGCCACTAGCAGAAGTCCTGTATCATAATTGTATCAAGAGATTTTAAATTCTAAGATATTACACTCACACACTTGTATATTGCTACTTGGGAATGGCTCAACATCTCAGTGCTCAGAGAACACTTGGAAATTACCTAATTTTATCTTGCTCTTACTTTAAATTTTGTGGTGAGGATGGTGGAAGAAGCCATGTGTGAGCAGCCTTGACTTAAACACAGCAGCTAAAAGCCCTGGATAAGGCAGGACTCACATGAAGTTCAAATTTGTCTATTTCAAACCCTGTGTACTGAAGAGAATTTAATGAGTGGTTCAATAAGGATCTGCAGATAAAAATGCACCCAAATCAAGCACCACAACAATTTCCAGTGACAGATGAATTCATACAAAGTAAAATTTCTTAAAAGGAACTTTGAGAATAAAATACCTACATTTATTGGCAAGATTATTTGTTAGACATAAACTGTCCTAGCTTTAGATGAAAGATTACACTGTGGGAAACATATGAGTTCCTATGTGGAATAGCTCTTATCCCCAGGGGAGTACCTTTGGATCAAGTTTTGCACATAAAAAGAAATTATCAGTGAAAATTATCCTATGTGAACTGTGTTACTTTGTTTACACAGAATGTCCCCTTTAATTTTTTTATAATTAATTGTATTTCAAATTCATCATGTCAGATAAGATACAACAAATACACCTTTCAGATGCAATTACTGCTATTTGTGCAAATGTTTTCCACCTGTTTGGTTTAGCTTTATTGTTGTACTAGTTACATTGGCAAGCATTTTTCCAAACAACAAAAATGTTCCTTTGACACCTCACTTTTTTCATAAAGCACAATCACTTATACTCTCATAGCACAGCTCCCTTGGTGAAATTACATACGTATAATCAAGAGGGATATCAAGCATTTAACACAAAGAAAAAGGAAAGAAAGTGGTATAGTAGCACTTCCAGCCAACACCTAGACTAAAGGTACACATGGCTAGAAATGCTCCTGGGCAGTGGAGACAGCTGGCCTGAAATGGCCCATCAGCCCATCTTTATCCTTCCAAACACTATTATTATCCCCCAAAAGAGGATGGATACTTGCAGCTCCATCCTTGGGTGTCCAAACTTTGGAGACATTCTAAGGAAATGTTTGGGAGCGTATCAACCTTCCTGGGCCAATGTTACACTGGCTGCCAATCCAACAGTTTAACCACGTGAAGATCAATGAGTGTTCAGGAAGGCTCCCTGTTTAGTTCTACATAGATGTGGCTGGGGGAAATACAAGAAAAGGTAGCTGATGAAACTGTAACCTTTTTGGGATCCTGTGGAGAACCTCACCATACTCTTGGGCTCCAAATCCCAATGAATCAACCACTGAATAGTAATCTCACATGGTCCCAAAGCCAGAGCTAAACCCTGTGGGGAGGGGATGCAGTGCCTGGAGCACCCCATTACCTTCTGCATCAAAATGTCTTTTTCTTACAAACCGCCTAGAGCACTGTGCAGCACAGTCTTTCATCCTCCAGATGTACCTGAACCTTGCATATTTTTTCAATCAAAATAACCCTGTCATTCCATTAAAATTCTATACATTTTTGATGGAAAAGTTTCTATCTTGGTTTTTTAAAGTATAGATGAGAAGAAGGGAATATAGTTTTTTCAAGTATAGATGAGAAGATGACAATTATAACTAAGCATATTTTTTTAAAGTTAATTCTGGAAAGGCATTTTTAAAAATATTTAGGTTTTTTTACATTTTTTCTCATAATCCAGTCAATAGTTTTTGGCCAGCTCTTTTTATTTGACCTTTCAGGACAAAGGGGTCCAAGTCAGCTGGCATGAAGCCACACCATGACCTACAAAGAAAGTGCAAAGCCTGTATTAATAAGCCTCGTCCCACAACGGATGTGAGGACAACATCAGAGTGCTGAAGAATATTTGCAGAGACAGCAGAAGGAAAGCTGAGAGAAAGCAGGAAGGCAGGAAACAGTTCATCAATCTTAATGGATAATGAGATTACTTAGAAAAAATAAAAGAGGTGTTGAGAAATCCATTATTTGCAATGAAAGGACAAATAAAAGTAAAAGAAACTGGATTAAGCTGATAACCAGGAAGATGACAGGGAAGTACAATCATAGAAGAGAAGGAAATTGCACCCACTTGCAAATAACAGCTCTTGCCTTTCTCAGGCAAAATTATCACTTACAGAAAACCCTTTGGACTTTGGAGAAGTTGAAAAAAATGAAAGAAAACCACAATGTATGCAATTAAGACTTAAGAAGTGAATGAATTCAGTCTAAATAACTCCCTGTTACACCTTGTTTCCCAGTGTTTTGCTAAAAAGGACATTCTGGAGCAACCACATCCCTGTCTCATCTGATCTAGATACTGAGAAATTCTTCCCTCTCTTTGCTCTCTCACAGGATTCTCTTGCTTTAATTTTCTTTGCAATGAGATCCAGACTGTGACCCTTGCAGCTACCGGGAAACCTAAGGAGAGAGCTGCTCAGCTCAGAGAGGTTCCCAGTGGGTTGGGGAGCATCTGTCTGCCCTGACACACAATCAACCAACCCCCGTCATTTTCTCCTCCAGCTCCCAGCCAGCCTGGCCTAGCCCTGACCTCCTTGGCAAGAGGAATATTACAGTCAGCCAAGTCCTGGCTTAGCCCAATCCCTGTTTGATCAGAAGATGATTATGTTAGGAGCTAGGAGCTTTGCTATCTGAATGCAGCATGTGAGCATTCAGGCTGGCTTCTGCCTTCCTGTGGTAATTACTTGATAATCACCATCAGCACACACACCTTCCACAGGCACCTCCCCTGCAAAGGGTCCAATGCTCATCAGCCCTTTCCCTGCCCTTGGAAAAGGGATTGCTGGGTGAGAAATTATGGCATGAGGCCATTATCCTTATCTTATACTGGGGGATGCTTTTTGAGAAACACAAATGCAAGCAAAGTGATTAGCCATGGCTATGCCCTACAGAAATAAAACTGCTTCCTTCTGATAAGCAAAGTAACTGTTTTGAATGTGACTTCACCTTATTCTGTGCTGCTACACAAATCAGGGATGTTATCTTGGAGACAAGGACAATAATGAAAATAATGTATTTTCCTGACTTCCATGGTATCAATGTTATCTTGCTTAAAACCAGAAAGTTTTGCAAGAGAAGTCTGACATCACATCTGGCTGGCACTGGTGGCATCAGGACATGTCCAGGTCTGTCCTTGTTCCAGCACTTGCTTTCTGTGGCACTCAGTAAGCTCATAACACTTTTGTCTCACCCCCGTGGATTCATGACACAGGTAACAGCTAAAACCTGAATGTTCAACAGTTGGAATTGCTGGAATCAACTGATCATAAAGTAATTGCAAGTTTCTGATGTGATGCAGACATAACAAAGTCAAATGCAGTATTATTGAATCCTTTTCCACACAGACTCACAAATTCAAGTGTCTCTGTATAAAGCATTGGTGAGATACCAAGTGACCCAACCAGCAAGTCATGTTCAATGCAATATGCAGATAATGACATTTAAGGTAACTGAGGGAGATATAAACCTCTTTTGGGAGAGGAATAAAGAAAATGTGGCTTGTTTAGTCTAGTCAAACAAAAGGAGAGACAGACTGATCTCTCTCTCTCTTGGGGAGCATAAGGGGGTTAATCTAAGAAAAAATAGTACAAGAATGATACACGAGAGAAGGTATTTAATTGGGTCACAAAAACAAGTGAGTACAACATAGCAGTCAATACATCTAGGTAGAAAATAGAAGACAATTTCCAGCCTTTACAGCAGGGAGTTTTTGATATCTGGGTATTTCTAATTTAGAAGATGGGAAAATTTGGAAGGGATTAGATGATGCAAAACTCGTGGCAGGTGGTGCAGGACTCATGGACTAGAAAGTGTCCTCCAGGTAGGTATCACAGTGAAGCTCTACCAAGAAAAAAAGTGACAATTTGATCCTGCTATTGGGTGTCCTTGCCTATCAACAACCACAAAGCTGCACACACAGTTCTCATGGCACCAGGGCATTTGGCATAGCTGCATCCATTTGGGAACTCTTGTACAACCGGTACACGGATGCCTTGAACATCTTAGCAAGGCTCAGATTTGGATTCCCTGTCCACACAGAGTCAATCTGCAGCTAAGCAAGCACATTGTTATGATCCTTCTCCATGATCAGAAACAGTTATTTGCTGCAAGAAGTCATTCCATTTTCTTTTCAGTCCTACTTGGCACAAAAGAAGATCAAAGTAACATATTTAAGCAGAGAAAATTTGGAAAGAAGTCTAATCTCATTAATTTGGAGAGACCTCAGAGACTGACTATGACATAACCGATCCAAGACAGAAGAATGTAATAAAATACAGTACAGATATTTCACTTAGAAGTATAGATTAGTGAGGAAGTATTATTTGTAATGTTGCAGCACAAAGTTAGGGTTGGGGGAAACAGGGAGAGATTTGCTTCATCTTTAGTGATACATGCCTTGTTCATTCCTGGCTCCACCTCAGTCTTTATTAAAAGCAGTAAATTGAAGGTGTGCCAAGTAATTTATAAGACCACATCCTTTATTGCTTTAGTACCTTGAAATTCATTATTGGGGATTGATTCACATACTGCAGATGTCTTTCACCTGCTTGATTAGCATGGGGCACTAAGGACATCCAAGAAAAAACTGAACGTAGCATAAAATCAAAATACAAAAACATAGAGATGTATACTCCACTTTCCAATTCATGGTGAATTCCCCACAGACTTTCCTATTTTGCCCTTCACTTGCCCTGTGTGTTTAACTCACTTGCTTTTTTTTAGTCAAAGGCTGTTCAAGACTCGCCAAAAGGCTTTGTTATTTGGTCAAAGACTGTACAAAACTGTGTGCACTCCTTGTGCTTCACAGAGCAAGGTCCTGTTCTCAGCTGGATGGTCTGTGAGGTAATGTAATATAAATAGCAGCTGGAAAGTTAAGACAGAGCACTCAGACCTCACATCCAGCCTACTCCCTTTTCACAGATGTAGCTCAGGCACACAGGGCACCATCATGCTGAGAGGGAGCAAGGGATTTAAATCATCTGTGATGCTCAGGTTTTTCCTATCTAATGCTCTACCATTGGGCTATTCAGTGGGAAGACACTTCACACTTCACATCTCAGGGACATTTCAATTTTTCTATGCTTACATGTTGCTTAAGTCAACCCAAGCTGCTGTGACAATGGGCTGGTCCTGTATTGAAAGAAAAAAAGCTTACAGAATCTGGAGCAAGGAACATATGTGAAAAAGAGCCCCAGTCCTGTAACCCTGAGAAGGGGCACCAGGCAGATGTTTGTGTGAGAAAAGGGGCCTCCAGAGCACTGAGCACGAAGAAGTGAGATGATGAAAAATACTGTTGAAAACTGTGTGGATGGGACCTTAAATGTAAATCACCATTGGTACTAAAGCCGTTTATTACTAGCTCACGTCCTATCTGCAATAACTTGCAACAACCTATCGTTTGCTTTTATATTGGTTAAATTTACTAGGATTTAGGATTTCATGGACTTGTGATCCATCACTCACAACACATAGCAGCCAATTGTCTTAGTTGTGTTTAAGACTGAAATCTCAATTGGCAATCTCCCAGCCAGTCCAGTCTATTTCCTATTCCAGTGCACAGATCCAACAGGAGCTGCAATTTGCTGCAGTGTGCTGTTATCGAAGGCCAGAACTTGCAGAGAAAAGCTGTGATGAGAGGCTGGACTCATCTCACCTCTCTGCAAGCACCTACAGCTGAACTAGTCACCTCAAGTTCCTTTCACAAACAATAGAGAAAATTGAGTATTTTCAGGGCATGATTCATTCAACTCATTCCATGTACGTAGCTCAGACTGAGATGTGTTGATTTTCTCTGCTGAGCTAAATGCTGCCTGAGGGGTGATTCAGACCCAGACACCTACAATGCAATCTCTGCATCTAGCCAGAGTCTCAGGCTTGGAGTTCTGAACTCTGGTCTCTGGACTCCAGACAATGTTGGTGAAGGGCAAATCACTTCATCTCTGTAGAGCAGAGTTTCTTCTCAAGAAACTTTTGCTGCCCAAGAAGTAAGCATTGAGTTTAAGCAAGTCATACAGGCATACTCTGCAGCCTGCTGAGAGAAGAGGGCTGTTCTTCATGAAAATTCAAGTTAAACTTGTGGCCTGAATCATCATGACTCTTTCATATGGTTAAACTCAGGTAAATCTTGGCTCCCTGTTTTGCAACAGTATATCCTATAGTTAGAATGTTGGATCCTATGGGCAGGGCTCTGGAAAAGCCTTTGAAAAACAGGTTTGACTCCTTCAAGCAAGGAGGCTTCTGGTAGCTGAATGTAAATTAGGCAGCCAAATAGACTGTTTTGTAAAAGTGCTTGTCTGAGTTTGCCTTCTGTTGCAGAGTTGACTCAGCTTGTACGTTACCTACTCTGGACTTAAAACCCCGAGAGGAACAGATTCTCTGGGAAGCCACACACTGGGTGCAGAGAGTTGCTGCACAAGGAACAGATCTAATTCTCTGGGTCATCCCTAACAGTCCTGTCAGCATCACTCTGGCTCTATGGCACAGTTGTTCCACCTGGGGTAGGAAACACCTCTTCAGTCAGAGCCAGGGTTAGGCAGGCACTACATTAAGAACAAACTTTTGAGTTACACTGTGCTAGAGCTCCAAGAGACTCATGCGAATAAGGGAAGCCTTTTCCAAATGCAAAGGTAACAAAAGAGAAAGAATACAGGTTTTATTTAGAAGAGGTCTCTAGGTTGACTGCAGTAGTCATTGTGATAAGAAACAGTGACTGTACCCCTGAAGCAATTTAATAATCTAAGATACTGAGTTCAGTTGTCTCATTTTACCTGTTCCTTTCTCAATTATGAGCGACGATGGTTTTTCCTGAAAAGTTATGTACTAGCTTTGAGGTTTGGGTTGAGTAATATTTCTGAGCACAGTGTACCAAATCCAGAGGTTTCACCCAAGCAAGAACACCATTCTACCTCAGGACAGCAACCCTACTTCATTTACAAGGTGCTTCTTGCTACCCCATAAAGCTTACCTTTTCCATTTTATCCCACCCCAACTTTCACAAATTCCACTACTTTCCTCTGTTTCTGCTCTCAGAGTCTAAAAAGATTTATTTTTCCATGCAATCATCCATCCCCAAACAATTTTTATTTTATATAAACTCCCCAGTGTTCTTTAAACTCTTTGATTCCTCTTTTTTCACTCTGAAGGGATAACACGATGTTTCTTTCCTCTCTGGTTCCACCAGAGATTTTCTTTTTATCAATGAATATAGGTCAGTGAATTTAGACCATATGTGTTGCTCCACTGGGTGATTGTTCAATTTTTCAGTAAATAAGGCAGGACATCTGTCTTAACAACACAAAAACCTAGAGAGTTCGTCGTATCAGACTGGTTTTAACACCTTAAGTGTTAAAAGACCTTGAAGACTCAGTAAGTAACACAAAAGGTCAAAGAGAACCTTTGAGCATTTTAATCTGAAATTATTCTTAATAAGAGCTCTGTAGATAAATCAATTTAAAAGGAACAATTCTTTGATTAGATGTGGAATTGCACTAGAATTCTGTGTTGGGAAGAAAATCATCATCAATCAGAATCTAGTGAAGTCATGACAGAAAAAACAATTTAAACTTTAATACCTCTAATATTTTGAAACCAGAAATATTTTTATTATTAATTTAACGTTTTTGATGGTTACATTGATTATGTTGACATCTTTGATCAAATTATTGAAGTGTCTCCATGTGCAGCATAAATATTTTTAACGGGGTTAACCAATGCTGTATTTTTCATATGCTCATTACAACCTAAAAAATATTATAACTTAGTTGTATATAAAAGTATGTCACAGTGACTTCTCCTCAGAAGAAAACATGAGAAGCTAATCAATGCATAAGAGTCTTACACTCCATTTAAACTGCAGTGCCTGAGAGCAGTTACACCTAGAGTACAACCCACAGAGCATATTGTTAGCAAGCACACTTTGACAAGCTTTGAGAGGAAAACTGTGTTAAAAAAATAGATTGTTTCAACGCCTTCTATTAACATTCACTTAATCCAGGCTCTTAAATCTGAAAATGGAAAAATCTCCAGAAAGCTCTGAAATAAATACTACGGTACACACAGATGGTGATGTTGGGGCAGAACGCCAGCACACAGAATCGCAGTGTTCGGCGAATCACAGGCAAAATAATTAATGGCATTTCTAGCAGCATAACACCCTGCAAACATACACACTGCCTCTTGGAGTACTTGTCAGCAGTATTAATCTGGGAAATAATTAGTCCCTGTAAAGTTCTTTCACACTCTTTCACCAGATGGCCAGGCAAGATCATCAGCTAAAATCCTGCTGTTTCAGCACTGGAGCAAATGCCAAGGAGCGATGCTTTATGCTACCCTGTGCAAGGTCTGGGCACACTACACTGTGCTCATGGTTTCGTTCTCCCAGGTACTGCATAGCAGCACAACATGCTTCACAAATCCCACCAGATCATTTTCCGAGCATCACCGCCAAACGTGCTTCACACCCTAACATTTGCAAGCCACTCTGCAGAAAGTTCTGCCATCTGCCAAAACATAGAACCTCTCCAAATGGAACTAGATCAGAATTTGTATATTTAGAAACAAAATTAATTCCAGAAGAGGAAGCATAAAAAAAGAACTATGTTAAACTAGCTCACAATTACAGTGGCCATTCAATTGTGCAGAAGCTCCAGCTTGACAATCAACTAACCTTCACTTATCTCACTTCACTTTGTTATTGAACAAACATTTAAGGAACTTCCTAGTGACATATTAAGTGTTCCCACAAATATCCAATAGTGGTTTACTCTACACAGGCTGCATGATCAGCTACTGATTTGATGGCAGCCTGGTAACACAGAAGCTCACAGCTGGGGTAGGGCTGTCCAGCAGAAATGCATACACTGGCCTAGAATCACACGCAAGCCCTGGAATATGAAAACATACCTTCTATTTTGTTTGGGGTCCCTGTATCCTAGAGCTAGCTCCAAGACTCTGGAAGTCAGAGAAGAATAGTCTTTTCTTAGAAACTCAAGACTTGCTCAAAGACATGGATTACTGGATACAACATTTGACAATGTGTGTAAGACTCAAAAGCAGCAGCACAGGGAATTCTGGAAAGTTAACACTTCTCCTTTGAACAAGGAGCGGTGAGCCTGATTTGGCTGACTATGGGAAAAAGAAAACAAAATAGGGCTCTGAGCAGCACTGCTGTGGCTGTAGCTGAGGCAGAATTTCCATTTCAAAGCCTGGTTTTCCATGTCCTACTTCTCCCTTATAAATACAAGCTGCAAGTTAAAACTTGGCCCAAAGAGTTCACCTGTCACATTTAGGAATTAAAGACTGAATCAACTTTCTAAAAAAAAATGGAAAAGGAAAAAAGATACTACTGTTAGTACAAATATATTTACAAAAAAACCCTGCAGTTCTTTTGGGAAGGTTGTGGGGAATGAGAAAGCCTTGGCTGCTTGATTTTCAAGAGGTCAACAGCATGCCACAGCTGCACATTCCTGCAAAGAGTGACTATAAAGCCCAAGATGGCTCTTCAGACATGTTTATCTTCAGTACAAAGTCATCTCAGGTCTGGACATGAGAAAGGAGCTTCGACTTTGCAGGTTCAGTGTTGTCATCAAGTGCGTGTTTCAGGAAAAAACTTGTTTTGAGCTGTGCACCAGTCTAGTCTCAGTCAGAGTTAGTCTCAGCTGTTTGGTATGTCAGAGTCTGGCCTGCAGGATGCAGTTCAGACAGTCAGTGACTGACTGATACATCCAGCCCTGTGCTTGGTGACATCCGAGCACTGGATGGCTTTCCAGAGGAGGAGGAGTAAGCCTTCACAGAGGTTTCAGCTGTCTAGCCCTGAGTGCAAACACAGAATGTATTGATTCTCCAGGATGTTCTATCAGAGTCCCACGCAGCCCAACACAGTACTTCAATCACTCAGGGTGAGCCTGAACTGCAGCACTCCTCCAGGAGCAGTGGCAAAGCAGATGGGCTTTTCCACAAAACTGCCTCCCGTCTGTTTGCCCATCACAGACACAGAAGCTTTCAAGACCAAATACCACCATGCTAGTTATCTGTGAAAACAGGGAAGCAAACAGAAGGGCACACGATGCAGGATTAAAGCTACTTTACCCCTCTGTGCAGCTGCTTGTATCAGGTTACTCCTAGCAGCATCCAGGCACCTTCTAATAGTCCGTTAAGTGACGTGGCTGATGTTTGTTATCTACGGTTCACTCACTCCTCCATCCTGTTTGATTATCCCATCAATACATGGCAAATTTCCCACTTTATATGTAGCCATGACCTTAGCTGTCTTTGGCACATTAATCAGTATGCAGCCTGCCTTTTTCAGTGGTACAAAGCTTTTTCTGTGGATAACAAAATCTAGCAATGAGCACTGCCCCCCACCACACAGTCACTACTAAAATGCACAAAAGTAATCACTGGTGAGCTTTGGGGAGTGCTGGAGATTAGGCCATGGGAGGGATACTTTGAAGAGTCTGAACTCTACAGCTGACATCTACAATAACCTTCAGGGAAATCCAGGGGTTTGTTTTCTCTGCACGAGCAACGAACAGCTCAGGCAACAAAGCAGTCAAAGAGGAGATAATTAAAGAAGACTTACTGAATAATTTATTTTGTGAAAATTAAGTTCAGTGTTTGGTATTTCTTATTTAAGAAAAATGTTAGCACTTCAATGGAAGAAGTTGTTTTCTCAAGATACAGAGACATGAGAAACACTAAAATATTAAGAAGTGCATTAGAAAACAGTGATTACATTTTAGTAGCCTTAAAACAAGTTGTGACAGCTCTGCTGCATTTTATAGCCATTCTGCCCAAGACAAATATTTGTTAGTACATTAGCCTGGCTTGCAACATTTTCTATAACATGCAGAAACTTTAACAGGCTAATTGTAAAATCAGTTGATTTCTCTATAAAGCTCCGTTTTGGACTTTGCTCTTGTTCTCCTGCCATACAACAGGCATGGTTCTCAGCAAATATTTAGATTATATTTGACCAAGGTTAAATTGTCAAACAACAGTATGGTCACCTAGCAAACAATAAGGCAGAGATGCTTAATGTTTTCTTTGCCTCTATCTTCATCACTGATGACAAGCTAAGAGGGTCCCAGTGCCCTGAGCTGGATGACCATGGCTGTGAGAACGATAAACTCCCAGCGAACTCTGAACTTGTGCAGGATCTGCTGCTCCAGCTCAGGCCATGCTGTATGGGTGTAAACCAATGGGTGTAAGTGTCTGGAGCAGAGAGTAGTCCCCAGAAAAGTGTTTCTCCTCCCAGTTTAGTTCCATTACAAGAAACAGGGGATGCTGGAGCAGTTGACATTTCCCCACTTTACCTAAAAAAGGAAGATCACTGTAAAATACACCACCAGAGAGATCGATCTCACTTAACTTCCCATGCCTACACTGTAGACATTACACCTAAATTTTTTACGATTAGGCATTTAAGATTAGCATTTACACTTATGTCACAGGCTTTGGGCATAAATAATCACTGTGAAAGTCTAAAATAGTCCTTGTGAATCCCACTCTAGAAACACTAATGTCTGTGTACTGACTGAAAGGAAATGCAAGCAGCTACTTCCAACAGGAACCTCAATATGTGCCTGAAATTAAGGATGAGGAATGCCAGCCAGGATGTGATGGGGTTTATTAGCCAGCCTCACTAGGAACAGATTTAATGCTTACTGTAGCTGGAGCCTGGGAGAAAAGGAGACTATGGCCTGTCATGCCTTGGGCTGATGTTTGTGCCAGTGTTGGATCTTGCTGTTCGCCCCCACCCCAGAAAAAGACCTGCAAGGCCTGACCAAGCAATTAATAGAACACTAAGTCGGTAAAGGTGAGGCACTGGCTGAAATGGAAAGGTTTTGGTGATAGAAGAAAGGATAATAAATTATTACAGTACTATCAAAATAAGCTCAGTTCCTCTACAGCAGGCAGCAAAAAGTTAGCAGAAAAGAGTGTCAGGGAGAGAGGCAAAGGAAGATGGGAAGAGAAAGCTTCAGCTGCACCAGACACAATTTCCCTGATTAAAGAAGGCCTTTCTTCTAAAACAGGCAAAACACAGTCTTGGCTACATGAGCCCTTAACGTGTCCCATGACACTGGGTGGGCAGAGACCCTATTGCCAGTATTGTGAGGTCAGAACCACAGGACCATTTCAGTCGTTCACTGCTCCTTCAGGCAGAGGACCAAGAAGAACCCAGGCTACACATCAGTTTTCAAAATGAGCTACTATACCTTTGAGGGAAAAGGAGACCACCTTTTACAGCACAACAGCTGCAGATAGGAGTTTACATTAAATAATACGTTCAAGAGTGGGGGGAAAGGTTAGTTCAAGATTATGAGCAGCAGGGCACCTTTTGTCAGGTGAGAAACTGATTTTTCCCCTTTACATCCATAAATATTCTAATAGGAAAGGAAATGTGATGCCATGGAATAAGGCATCTTCCCATCATGTCTAATTACACATCACTAAAATGAAGCTTCCTAATTTGGTTTGGGATTTTTGATTTTGTTTTTTTTTGTTTAGCTGGGAGGATTATCACATGAATTATCATTGCTTTTCACTCTGAAAATAGGAACTTACTAATTTCAATTGACGATCAGAGTGAAAATCTGATAAAACATGTGGTTCTTGTAAGGTACACTGATTCCTTTAGCTGAAGATTTTTTTTTCTGGAACATGTAATAGTAGTATCTGTATTTATTGTGGAATAAACTCAGCAATGAATGGCATAAAATGAACCAAAGAATGTAGTCACAAAGCATTCAGTCACACATTTTACTCATTTGTACACTGTTTATCTTCTGGTATATGTCACAAGAAGTAATCATTTAAATAAACAACTCCTTTAGTAGGTAATAAAATGTTATTGAGTTTCCAGTCTCACAACATGTGCTATGGCTATAAATCACATTACTCTAAACTTGTACTGATTTGCAGCACTGGGAGGCATTTTAGAAATACTACGATTGAAAGGGAGGCACTGGATTTTTGTTTCTCTATACTGTCTGTCTGTGCAGCAATCCTGAGCAGGCCATGGGTGTTTGGAAACGTGCCCATGCGTTTTCAGCAACATCAGATGTTATAATATGCAATGTTACCTCTCCTGCAAACCTTGCCTTTTATATTGCCCAATCTTTTAAACTAGTATAAACCACTTTCAGATGTCAGTTATGGTTATTGCTGGAAGTGTTCTGCTGTAAATTACCAAACACAGCACACTGGGAAAATCTGCCAAGAGGTGATACAAAAATGACTTTGATCAACACCCCAGACACAGAAGAGCAAAGCAAGAAAAGGAGCATCTCTTAGTGTACTCACCTCTCCGGTTCTGAGGTGCGTTTGGTGCATCTCTCTAATTAGAGATGATAGCCTACAACTGGCCCTGCCACCCTCTGCTTCTAGGCTCCTTGAGGAAGAAAAGGTAGAAGCCAGCTACAGGTTTTTACTCATCTCTCTACCAGAGTCTTCTCTTCTGATGATGTCCTCCTTGAGCAAGATAGGGGTGTTCCTCATCCTGAACCACTCAGCTGGCCAGTAACTTCCTTTGCTGTATCTCTGTCTTCAGCTCATATCCTCCACCCCACAGAGAGTGTGCTGTCCCAGGAATGTGAGGAGGACTGGATGCCTTGGGAAAGGGATCTCACAGCACTCTAGGATGCATGAAACCTCCCTGACAGCTCAGCGGATGCATCAGGGTGATTAATGTTGCATGCTGCCACCTGAGAACACCTGCAGAGAGCCAGGGAAATGCATCATCTGTCCCTTTCACACAAATACCGTCTAGACAAAGAAGAGGTAAGTGTATTTTGGACAACTCCTTTTGCAAGGATGGTCCCACACCAAGCCTAAATAGACCTCTCTAGAAAAAGCTTTGAGTTAAAAACAGTATATTAACTTATCTCTGACTCTAGCTCACAGCATGCCTAAGAATCTTATACAGCAGCAAGCAAGTGATCCAAGCAAGGAGAACACAGCACCAGTTCAGAGTAAAGCTGGACAAAGCAGTTACACAAAAAATTAACTTCTCAGATCTGTACTGGGTAAATGATGACAAAATTCCTGTTCATCTCATATTTTCTGCTCCTTATATTTGAAAAGAGGCATAGTTACACAGTATTTTATCAAATCCTAATTCTTTCTATGCAGTAAGCAAGAAATTTTAAAACTGTCTCAAAATCTGAAATAGCACTGGACACTTGCCAAAACATAAGGATTTCAAATTTTGGCATGAGACCATACAGTCTACTTTTAGCCCCACTTGCAACAAATGAGAAATGCTACTTGGAAGCTGTTAATACACAGCTGAACTCTCTGATCTGTGCCTGGTGCTCAGGAGTTTGGGAAATCACGGTTTGGGGGCACCTGTACTAAACTGACCCTGTGTAAATACAGTCCAATGTACTGGGAGTAAAATCTCTTAGAGAGTCTCTGTAGTGGCTTAAGTCCTGGCACAGATTTTCCCATTAGTTTCTCAAGAAAGGGGGCCAGAAGACTGGATCACCTCTCCTGTGAACACAGGCTGAGAGAACAGGGGTTGTTCAATGGGGGAAGAGAAGGATCTGGGGAGACCTTACAGAATTCTTTCAGTACCCAAAGGGGGCCTACAAGAAAGCTAAAGAGGGGCTTTTAACATGGGCACGTGTTGATAGGACAAAAGGGAATAGCTTTAAACTGAAAGCCATTATCCATGATGGGGCCCTGCTCTCCTGGAGATGGCTGAACACCTGCATGCCCATGGGGAGCAGTGAATTAATTCCTTGTTTCCAGATTTTACTCTTCCAATTCTCTCTCTGATCCCACTGGTGGGAGACTGAGTGGCTGCCTGGGGTTAAACCACCACAGTGCTGCAAGAGATCATTAGCTAACAATGTACTGCTTTCTACATTAAGGGCCTTGGTCAAGTTCAACAATGACTGGATCAGAGGCTTCCAGTAAATTCAGGGCTGCTCCAGGAAGAGAAACAACAAAGATCATGGAGCAAAAGACACAATTTCAGAAAGAAATAAGAATATACCAGGTAAATAAGACAAGTGAGGGAATGACACATGGCAGATGTTGGCCATGTGGCTCACTCTCAGACACACTGGAGGTGCCAGTAGAAGGCCTACAGCAAAATCACCAAATATTAGCTCTATTAACCTAGATGAATCTTTAAGACTCTCTTGGGAGGTCACTAATCTTTGGAAACTGCATATAGAAATTGGAAAGAAGAGATATCAATACCACACAAATACAACTCACTGCCTTGAAGACTATGAATACTGGTTTAGGGACCTGTAAAAGCTTTATCATAATCTCTGGGGAAATCCCTGTCTTCAACACAGTTTAGATTAAAGCTTTAGCACCTGGGAAATTTCTTCTCCCTCTCAGATGAAGTTTTTTTCTTAACGCCTTTTTATTGCTGACACAGAAACTTGGCTTTTTGTTTTTTAATTTCCATTTCATGTTATAATCTTTCTTTCAAATTGTATTATTATTATTACTTACCTGTGTCATTATTGTTAAAGTATAAAACAAAAAACTTTATGAAGAAAATTACAGTAATTAAACTTGTACATGAAATGGAAGACTTCTCACAATTCACTGCACTTCGTTATGCAAACAGTTGCCACAGTTTATATGAGCAGGGAATGACATCAGGCATCTAATTTCCCTGGAAACATTAGCCATGAACTGTAAGCTGCTAAAAGTTTTCAGAGACCAGAAAGGGGAAGGCCATCTTTTCTTGTACCTCATATCCATTTCTTTTAACTGAGGTTCAACTCCATCAAGGCCAGACTGCAACTTTTTTTTCAGTCTAAGCAGAGTCTCATTCTTCAGCAGTCTCATTACATTTATTTATGGAGTAATGTCTTGCTGAATGCACTGCTGGCAGCATCTGACTCTGCACAGATAAATAAGCTGCCCCATCCAGCTTCAAATGTCACCGTCACACAATGGAAAATATCCCAGGTTAGATAAATGCACTATGACCAACACATCGAGAACTTTTACTCCTCTTCTGCTGATTGATTGAAGAATTATAGCCATGAAATGGGATGATTTACACAATTGCATTGCCTCTTGGCTGGAATCAGCTTTTGCCAGTCAGATGCTCCTGAAGGATGTCTGCTTGTGGCATAAATCTGATGTAATTTGATACACAGCACGGCATGCAATCAAGATGAAATGATCCTTAGATAATTCTTCCATGTGCAATCATTTCAGGAAGACAATTTTAATAATGATATTTTCTTTTTTATTAACTTCTTTGGACTATTTTTTCAGATAATGAACAATTGCATCCAGGAGAAGTAGTTATTGTCAAGTCAATATTCTATTAATCCTTTACCTGGGGCCAATATCTTAAAAAAACAGGGGTGATAGCTCTCACTGAAATACTCAATACTGAAGGCCTTTTCCAGATTAGACTTCCACAGTGCCTCCTTATTATTACAAATATTTATCTCCCACTTTTAACAGTTATACCAGTGTTTCACTTGTTTGTTTCTCTCTTTTTCTTCCTCACCCATACTCCCACATTTTTGCTTCCCTCTCAAAAAACAATTGTAAAGGCAAGGTTTAGGATTGGCAAGCACAAATGTAAGCAGATAACAGCATTTTAAAAATATGTGACTCTTTCTAGTCTCAGTCAAAGCACCATGCCTACTCAACAATAGGGATAATCCATGTCCAGGACTGAGCTGATGAGCTACCAGTGGAACCTACTCCAGCCTGATCAATCAAATGTTCCACTTCCCAATTAGTTATTAGGATGAAACAGTACTGAGAAAAACCTTAGTCCCTGTTCTGCTGATGCTGCAAGCTTCAAAAAAGCTCAGGTTTCATGTCTAGACTTTTTTTCTGAAGTGAATACACACTGATGACACACTATTGCCAAGAGTAAAAACTTCCATGTGACATTCAGAAACTGGTTCCAGAACAATTTGATTTCATCTTTTATGGCATGCTTCTCCCAAAAAAGCTCTTCATGGAGGTGGGATTAGCGATTAAGAGATGTGGAGGGTGGAACACATATGTCTGTGAAAACTGGAATTAATGTGATTATGCTAAGCAGAACGTATTGTGGGCATCAGTGGTTTGCAAAGATTTAAGGAAATGTGCCCCAAGCATAGAATATCTTCTCTGGAAAATAAGGCATGATATTCAGAGAAGGTTGGGATAAAGAGGTATTTTACAGGCAAGCAGAGGAAAATCAACTGTCACTTTATATGAAACACCTTCCCTTTGTTCTGCTCTTTGAATCTCTACCATAATAAAGCAATTATAAGAAATTCATGATTCTGAAATATTGTTAGTGCCATATTTTTCCTCAGCAGAAAAAAAAAAAAAAAAAAAGGAAACAAAAAACAATGTAACACAAGCAGGTAATAAATAGATCAATGCATAGAAAGTATACTGGGCATGAATACTGTCAGTTGCTACTCATTCTAATACTCCAGTATCAGGTCTAGTTTTGTGAAGAGATTGTACCTTAGAGGATATAAGAAATCCCAAATTATTTTTCCAAGTCCATGAAATGTCACTGTTTTGATATTACAATTTGACAGGTTTCATGAAGCATGAACTTACCCAGAAGGGCAAACAGTCCCTAGTGCCAATAATTCTGATTGCTTCAGAAAATACATACACCCAGACCTGTGCACAAGGGTTTCCCCAGTGCAACAAATCATTACTTTTTTATTATTACACACGCAACCACAAAAGAATTCTGGCTTTTTCTTATGCCTGTTGCTCACCTTGTTCTCAACCACCCCACATGCCCTGCAAGCATATCCTATATCCTACACAGTGACACATTACTGCAGTTTAGTGTTGCAGCATGGTGACACACCAGCAGAGTGAGAAGTAGACAGGTCATTTGCAAGGTAACACGGCTTTTTAGAAACCAAGCTGTTGCGATTTTTTCACTTCATGGTGTCTCTAAATGCCACAGCTACCTTTCATGGCTTAGACAAGCAATTCCTTTCACAGTGCTCCAAGGCATTTCTGCACAATGGAGGCTACTCCAAGCACAAAGGAAATGTTCAGTGATTCAGAATGTTTTTTCTTCAGAAAATAGAGAAAAATATCTGTTCACCTTGGTCACAGGATGACCAAGCATACATCTGAGTGAACTCTATCTACTGGTTTGGTTTTAGAGCCAAAGTAACTACTGGATACAAGATATTCCCAGGTGATAGAAATTTGCACCTTGGTAACTCTAACACCAAACAGCTGTATGTATGCATGATGTGTGTGTGCTTATTTGCCTTGTTTTATTCCACTATAGAATTTATAGTACTCAAAACTGTGTGTTCCAGATGTATTTGGTTCTGAGAAGAACATACTCACCCTTTCTGTGCACAGCAGTACTTGTAGGACTATTGCTTGGTAATGCATAAATTTCACACGCAGAATCCCACACATGCAACAGCAGAAATAACCTGCACCAGCTGCACTGGCAAGAAAAAAAACCAACTTACCCAAACATTTGTGCACAAAGTGTAGCAGACAACTGCAAGGTGTTTGCTAAGACAGTGTGTTTACTAGTGGCTAGTTATTCTGAGTTGCATATTCAAAACTTCTTTGACCAAATATACTTGTCATTCTTTTTTATACCGAGAATCACAAATACAGATGTCTACTGGAGATGTGGTACAATAGAGAATTCAGAATATTTTCTTTATTGAGAATGTAAAATTAGGCAATTAGACCAGGCTACACTAGAACAAGTGAAAAGCTGAGTAATTTTCATAATACAACTGATTTCTTACCACATGGTGCCATTTAAGGGATTAGAACAACTCACCAGGGTAATATCAAACTTGATTAGAAGCCAAGGGGCCTGATTGTTATCTCCGTTAAGCCAGACAAAACGTAATTGACACCAGCAACTCTCAATTTACACCAGTGTAACTAAAAGGAAAGTCAAGCACAGTATCTTTCACTTGGCTAAGTCGTTTTCATATCTTAGAGTGATTAACAGTGATTGTTTCAACCCCCTTGAAAATATCAGACAGTGTCTCTGGTATTTTCACCGCTAAGTGTGCTGATACTACATGGGTCTGAGAGCCTCCATATGAAGAACAATTCACACAGCAAACAAAAGGAATATCTTATGTAAACTTGGAGAAGACCTTTAACATGCTCAATACACCAAGACCTTTGCCCCTCCACAAGTAAACATCTAACATCTAAAGAAAATGGAATTAATTTTTCTATAACTGAGGTATACAGGGGAGGAAGTCAGGTCTGGGAAGCTTTTCAGGATCTCCCAAGATAGGTGTCACAGACCACAGTCAACAGATACTTCAGGGCTGGATTCATCCGAACTTGGACATTTACAATGTAGACAAAGATGCACAAGGTTGTTGGCTAAACTGCCTCTGTTCACAGTGGTTAAAACAGTAACTTAGTAACAGAAGGATTTATCCCATCCTAGATAAAAACCATCATATATGAATGTGTCCCCAAAATTGAATATTTCTCCTGCTGGGATGGAGGAGAGGGACTTCAACCAGAAACCTCTGAATTGTATTTAAACTTGAAAACAGAAGGAGACAGAATCAATTGAAATGTGGATGAGGTGTAATATGCATTGAAGATGGGGTAATCTGTGGTTATTCACCTCTGCTGGTGAGATGCTGCAAAGAGCCCTTGCAGAGCAGATGTTCCCTGCAGAAATAATGAGTGTCCATAAAATAACAAACAGCATGTCATTTCTTCTCAGCCTGTCTTCCAATTTTCTTTGCTCACCACTAATATACCTACCAGCCTACTTTCTCCATTTCCTATGAAGTTATTTTCCTTTTTTTTTTCTAGTTTATTTTTATCATCTACTGAGTATCACAAATGAGAAGTAGATAACACATTTATTTACCTATATGAACATACCTTTATAACTTCAAACACTGACAGATGATTTGGTTAGAAGACAACCTTTCATGAAAAACTTTATCTAAATTTACACTCTGTAAGAGCAATACAAATGTTTATACAATTTTAATTATATTTCAGTCAAGGTTTTCTCTAAACAAATAAACATCTATAATTCACACCTTGGAGAGGTCGAATACCACTTCAGAGGATGGCTGTAAACTAAAGTAAAACTGATTAGCCAATTTTCCTTCTCTGTGCTAAGTGAGTCCCTAGAAAGAAAACCACCTGCATATGAAATTCAGAATGATTCAGTTCTTGCTGTGAGAAACAGCTCTGCTATGCCAGGCAGTTTAAAGCCAGCAGCATCCAAAGATTCAGCTGAGGAAAGTCCTAGGGCCTTCCTTAGAAGTACAGAGGCTGGCAAACTGGACACCCTTCCCAAAGAGGGGCTGAAAGCAACAGGCTGTGCACTCCATCGCATGACCAAAACCCTCAGCTTTGGTCCTGCCCTGAGCAGGGCCTGGCCCCTTTGACTGCAATAGCCAAATTTCTCTGCAGCAGGTGACATGTCCAGGCAGAATCATTCTAGGAAATATTAATGGTAAAAGGGTAAGTATTTCAGGCATCAGCCTATGGAAAATGGACCTAAGAGATGCCTGTGTGACACTTTATTAGTGTCCTTGTCTTTGCACCTTACAGCTTGGCACAGGGGGCTGGTGTCTTGCATGTGATTTTTGTCCTTCTTGGATCAAAATAAGCCCCGTGTATGGGTGTTATATTGGAAAAAAGAAGAAAGAAAATCACATTTCAATCAAGATATTAGCAGCTAAAAAAGCTATTATAGCAACTGGAAACCATGAAGATTTAATCTGCCCTGACCATGCCCTGTCCTTCCACTCCTGCTGCTGATTAAACATCACAGGCACCATCTTCACAGAATAACAGAATGAAATCCCTCAGGAAGTCATATTGCTTCTCCCATAGGAACAGACAGAAATTTTCTTCAGACCCATGACTCCCCACTGGTTAATTACATCTCACTAGTGAGGCACAATAGCAGAACTTTTAACTTCATTTGTCATATTTCTCTTGGCCAAACTGGCTGCGAACCATGCCCCGAAAATCAGCAGCACCAGAAAGCAGGAGGAATAGACACTTAGGTGATCCTGGACTGGATGAGTTACCCCTACCAAATTTCCATGTGCTATGATGCCAAGCAAGAAGCCTCCATGCTGGCAAATTCAGGAGCAAAACTCCCTATTTTCTCAGCTGGTTTTCATTTCTGATGCCACAGTGATGATTGCACTTGGTACAAGCAGTGGCACTTCTGCTCTCACATGCTGCTGTTGCCAGCATGGCAACCCACAATCAGTGTGAGGCTAGAAAATCCACTGAACTGCGCAGTTCAACAAAGCAGCAGGTCCTTTGAATACCATCCATGACTGTAAGTGAGCAATTTCAGTAATGGTTTTGTCAGTCCTTCCTAGAAGCAGTACTAATGGGCCACAAATAACAAAATGAAGTTCAGCTGCTAAAAGAAGAACACAACAATTCTGTTGAAGAAAAGGGAATTACTGTCATAAAGCATTTGTACAGCCATGTGAATTCTGCACTGCACTGTACAGACCAGAGATCACACCTTGCCCTGCCCTAAACTTCTGGCTGTTGCTAAGACAACCCCATCAATGTTGAGAGTCCAGTGGTGAGACCTCCAAAGGGGATGGACTGGCTACTTGGCTTTGCTAGAAGACAGAAAGTGTGTTGGTGCAAAGGGTAGGATGGCTGCTGTGGCTGTGGAAGGCTGTCTGACACAGGAACTCAATCAAGCACAGAGACAATGGGGATACAGTGGGAATATCCCAACAAATAACAGGGGCTCCTTGCTCCCAGAAATACCAGTTTTCTTGATGGAGTCAGGCTCTAGGGAACATCACTGGGAGCTCCTAGGAGCACCACCAGGAAGCCCAACAACAACATCTCCTCCCCAGATCAACTCCCCATTCTCATTGCAGCAGCAATGTATCTGCCTAAGCTGGGAGTTACCGAGCCTTTAGGGAAAACCTTTCCCTCCATCACAGGGCTTGAGGCCTTATCCCAGGGTAAGACACAGATGACACATAGCAAACATAAGAAGATCAAGGAGATCACAAAGTACTTCACAGTATCAGTTCATAAAACCTATGTGGAAAGACCTTAGCTGGAGCAAAACCCCATGCTATGAAAGGATCCACTTCCTGGCTTCCCCATCACTTTATTCTAGATGTTTCATACATTTCCATAGAGGATCTCCTTTACTGGATGCTTCTTAGACTATTTGCACACCGTCTTTCACAGAATATTACTTGGATTATCTATCTGAAATTCAAAATGTGGATCCTACAGTATATCACAGGAAATTGCATCAGTGAAGTTAACAATTTAATGTTTCCTGGAGGAAAAGATCGTTATCCTTGAGGGAAGCACACAGAAGTGCATACCTGACAGAGCTCATCTAGACTCCCTTAGGATGCTTCACTTCTTAACATAACACTGCTGGCTGGCATTCCTATATCAAATTTATGATTTTAGATAATAGCAGAAAGAGCAGATTTAAGATTGGCAAACAGAACACATTGGAAGAAGGCAAATCTGTATAACTTATTCTCTCAGGTGTACGTGGCCTGAAAGAATGAACTGCAAGTACTAATGGAGTGAAATCTGACTGCTTGTTTACATTATGAGGTTCACATGCTTCCATATTTTTGCAGACAAAAAAATACTCTGGCTCTTAAAAGAACACTTCCCAACAAGGAAATCAAAATCAAGCAATTGTCTCTTCTCTACCACCACTTTGAAAGACACTTTGGAAAGGTTTCCATTTCAGCTCCAGAGATCTCTGTTGATGCACCTTTGTGGGAAGAGTACATACATCTCCTAGGTCCTACCACTGGTTTGCCATGATGGAGGCCTGGTGACATTCACTGAGGTGACTGGTAGGTACCTGCTGTCTTTGCTTGCATTATACCACCTCCCTCACAGTGCTAGTCATTCCTCCTCAGAATTTCTCCTATTTTACTACAGTGCCTCTAATATGCATCAAAAACATTTGCACCAACACCAGGATTGGGACATGATAGACACATGTCTAATTCATATGTTCTGGGGTTTAAGAATTTCTATTCTTCTCCTTGCTCACATTTTTCACATGGCTCAATTAAATGGCAGAATGGGATGCTGCCAAATGTTTCTTTCTCACTGAAAAAGAGACAGCTATTTAAAGAATGTTGTTACACTAGCCACATTTCATCACAAAAATTGAATACCTATAATTACAATATCTGTGATTCTATAATGTCAAACACAGGAAAAACAAGCAGTCCAACATTTTGAGGAAAAAATTGTAACCTGTATTATCCACATTAAGGCTAAAAATGCTGGATCTTGTCCCAGCCTCAGAAATAAAATATACCCAGCAGTAATTGAAAAACAAATGAATCTAATTATAATCTTACCATACTCTAGCTTTTGCATTCCTCAGCTATGTGGCAAACAGATGGAAAAATCCCATTACATGCACCACGAGGCAAATTTTTAAGGTATCTCTGCAAACATCAGTTACCCTAACAGTTAGATATTTCTGGCCTTGGAGCTTGAGTCCTATTGCATTACATCTGTGAAATATTTGGCCATTTGTTCATAACACAGTTTGAGACTGGCAGCAGACACACTGATCAAAAATACTGCTGAGTTTGTGGCTTGCCTTCACATTCAGATGGTGGCAGCCCTGGCTTCCTTTTCACCTCAGTCCCAATGTCATTTGTGAGGGTTTGAAAGCTTGTCCATGAGGAGCTGAGCAGCCCATTTGGAGGCGGTGGTGGGGACACATCTGGAGTGAGCCAGAGCCTGGTGGGAGGCTGTATCTAATGCCAAAATCCCCTCCAACACCTGAGAGTGGGCAGAGGCTCTCCCAGTTCCAGCAGCTCCCTAACACCAGACTTTGGCAGATACATCCTTCCTGTAACAAGCCAGGCAGAAATGAGAAGAGACAGTTGGTCTAGGGAAGAGATGTTGCTGCTGGACCTCCTGATGGTGTCCCTGGGAGCTCCCAGTAATGCTCTCTAGGGCATGAGTCAGCCAAGAAAACAGTGGCATTTCTGGGAACTAGAAGCCCCTGTTATTTGTTGGGATATTCACACTATTTTCTCCAGAACATGCTCTGTCTTTTTTGTAGCTTGTTGGGCTGTGGCTTCCCTCGATGGGCAAGTGTGTAACACAGGGTGTGAGAGAATTGTTCTATCACTTGCCCTCAACTAGAAACCACAGGTTTCCCTCTCACTGAGTGACAAAACACTCTGTCAATTGGCTCTTTCTCTATAAGTTACCAGGATGCCTTTACATTACTTGTACATAGCCCTATTGATTTTTTCAGTACTTAAATGCTTTAAGAAAAATCAATGTTTCAGCAAATAGAGTCGAGCAGAAGCATCATAGAATCACATTTGCCATTTCATCATCAGAGATCATGGTTAAATTAAAGGAAATAACAGATACGATGTGGGATGATGGATCTAGAGAAAAACTGCAGAAGACAGAAAATGGGTGAGCGGAGAGACATGAAATCAAAAAAAAAATAGAGAAAGATAAGCTGCAAATAAATATAGTGGCTGTGGGTATGACTTAGTTAATTTTAGCACGCTGAAGCTTAGTTGTCTAGTCCAAGATAATAATTTTAGCTCTCTGCATGTAGTGAATTGAGAGCAGGCACCACCTCCACAGAGGGATCAGCCTAAGGCAGGACAATGCATCACACATTCCTTCTACTATCCCAAAGTCTACGCTCAGAGGAGATGCAAAACTTTTCTGTTTTAACAGCACTAGAGTTGATAGAGGATCATGCAACATTTTGAGCATTGTACATATTTAATAGAAGGCCTTCCACCTCAACATTTTTAGTTTTGAAGATAAGAATCATTTGGTTTTCTTGGAATAATATGATATTTCTTGAGTCAGAGGAAAGATTTCCTTACAATTGCTCATCAGCAAGTCTTGGTCTGAATATTTGAATAATTTACAACCCAAAACCTATGTATTTGTTTATTTAATAAAAATAGGCCAAACTCCTCACTAGCACAATCCCATGTAGTGCCGTTCACTTCGAAGTTGCTACATATGCTTACACAGCAAGGAATTAGGCCAGATACTGTCAAAATGCTTCATTACTAGTCAGGTCAGACAACAAATCAGATCTTCTGTTCATGAAGTACAGCAATTTGTGTCTAATGGCTGGAAGAATTTGTATATAAAGCAATTATCAAAACTGGAAAACAATCATCTCCTAGATGTGCAAAACCTCATCTAAAATTTGAACTTCAAAAAAGAAAAAAGGATGGCTCCTTCCCTTTTCTGCAAAGATTCTACCTTCAGCATCTTTTTGGCTCGTTTAAAGACCCATTGACCTAGACCTGTTGAACCTTTCAGGCTGGAGGGGATCTCAAGAAGTCTCTAGTCCAGAGTTAACACCATATTCAGGACCAGGTTCCTCAGAGTTTTGTCCCGGAAACCTCCAAGGAAAGGCAGACTGCACAAGTTTTATTGTTCTCATGGCACAGTGTACTGTTCTCCTTATATTAATCTGAAATCCTCTTTCTTCATTTTATTTCCACTGCCCCCTGTCCACCTGCCATGAAAAGCCCAGCTCCAACACCTCAATGACCCTGTAGAAACTGGGAGCTGCTGTCAAATCCCCCTGCAAAGCCACCTGTGCTCTGAGCTGAACAAACTCGGTTTGATCAATCTCTCCTCAACAGGAGATGATCCAGCTGTCACCATCTCAGGGGCATCTCATTAACTCCCTCAAGTATCACAAATCTGTCTTTGCTTCATCAGAAGGCCCAAATCTGGACCCAGTGTAACTGGATGCAGTCTAACAAGTGCTGAGTAAAGGGGATAATCCCTTCTCTCTACCTACTGGCTTTGCTCCTCATGATACTGCCCAGGATGCTGTTGCCCATCTTTGCTGTCAAGACACTCTGCTGGTCCACACCTGCCCACTGACCTGATGCAGCACTGGAGTTTATATTTGGCCTCATTTAAATTTTTTGAGGTTCCAATTTCATGAGTTTGACCCATTCCTCCAGACTGTCTGGGTCCCTCTGAATGACAGCACTGCCCTCCAGCATATCCCAAATCCCTCCAGTTTTGTGTCATCCACTGAGTTGATGGGGGCACATCATGGCCTGCAGGTAGAGTGTGAACCATTAACAACCTGTCTGTGGTCCCAACAAACCAGTAAGTTTTCCACCCTTGTAGTTGTCTACCCATCTTAAGTACATCCCAAGCAGGATACAAGGATTTTGTTGCATCAAGCTATATTAAGCAGCTCTAGAGTACCATACCCACCCTCAAACGGAACCTTTATATGCTGCTTCTATAGTGAAATTGCTGATGAACCAGACACCACCTCTTTACCAGTCTCCATGTCTGGTCACTGTGGGAAACCAGCAGCCAGGCAGGAAAGTGAGGAGATGTCCCCCACTAAACTACAACTCTTGCTCCTACCAGGAGCTCCTACTATGTCCTCCTCACACATACCAGGAGTTTTGGCATATTTTATAAACAAGGACATTCCTTTCCCCTGAGACCCTGAACACTTCTGACACCTACCAACCACTCTGAATTTCCTCAGTGACCTTGCTGACTTTTAGTACACAACCAATTTGCTAAGCTACCACCCTTTCTGCATTGCTTATCACACATGTTGTGTCATAAGCAAAGATAAGAAATATGATAATATATACAGCTTTTAATTAATACACAAGTGTTCTAAATAATTTGCCTAAAGGGTCAGTCACAAAGTAGGACAAACCTTTACAGCCAAGTTTCAAAAAAATCTAATTAATCATTTCCCCTCTGCATTTTAGGTATGAGCCTACTGTACATATCTGGAAGCAATCTATTATTCCCACAAGCCCAAAGGAAGTCTCTGAAGAAAAAGCACACATAGGATGTCTAGTCCAGGTCTTTCAGAAGTAGCACAAACACCCCAGACTGAGATTTTCTGACTGGGAAATAGGCGAGCTTTCACAACTTTACCCAAGTTTGTTTCCCTAACATTCCCAGAAATCCCTTATTCACTGCTGAGATGTAGCACATGAACTTCCAGAAAGATGAGCCTTCCCTCATGGGAAGTTAGGTGTGGGATCAGATGTTGGTTTATAACAGACACCTAGTTTCAATTTCAATACAGCTGCTTGTTTCTTGTGAAATTGCTTACATTAACCACCTAAAACTAGGTTGGCTGAAGGGTGATAAGAACACTTAGATCAGGTGTTTAAAAAATACTTTTACTTTACAATCCCTTCTTTAGTTTGTACATCTGACAAAGGGTGAAGGACACAGAAAGCTTGCTGAAAAATATGGATTACTGCCCGACCTGTGCAAGTCCAAAAACAAAGCATGGAGCTGCACATAAACTGAGTATCATACAGTTACAAGGCAGTGTAATTTCTGTAGGTACCCATTAGACTACATGGAATCAAGTAGCTGTCTGTAAGGTGTACCTTGCATGCCTCCTGCATTACTTGCTATTTGGTTTCTGCTGAAGATGCTCCTTGGGGAAGATTCTTGCTCTGTTCATCAGAAGCCTTCAAAAGGTATCAAAATGGGAAAAAAACAACAATTCACTCTAGGTCAGTAGGAAAGTTCTTTGAATTATAGAATAACTATTAAAATGCCAGTATGTTTTTTTTCACACAAGCACCAGTCTAGATTGCATTTGAACTACCTTTTCTATTAATTTCTATTTTCCATAATAGATTTTCTATTAATTTCACTGCCGAAGTTGCAGCTTGTGCTTCAGCACAAGCTTTGCAGGGGAACTGAACACACTGTGAGCAGCTTTCAAACGTGGATGAGTGCTTCTGGGGCAGGATGAAGTTCTGGGTTTTAAAAGTCAAAGAAAACTACATTTTCAGCACAGAGGATTAGGGACTCCAAAACACTTAAAGGATGCAATCTCTAGGACAGTGACCTGTTGACAGCTTAAGTGCCACAGAGGATGCAGGTAAATAACAATCTCTCATTTCTTGGAAGTGTTTTAATGGAGGAATTATACACACTTTGGAAATTCTAGTGGCCATGAAAATTATTGTACAACCTCTCCTAGGACAATCTAAAGGAATATTAGATTAAATACTCATAAAATATTCTCTGAGTACAGCAAATAAAGTAATCTATTACACTGCTATCTACTGGATACACTTTTCTTTACTCATTTGTTTAGAGTACAAGTAGTGATGAAAACTGACTATTTCTTCAAAAGAGCATTCTGAAAACTTAACAAATAGAAAGTTATATTTTAGTGTGCACTTATGTATTTTCCCTCTCTGCTTTATCTTACTATATACAGTTGGATTTCTTTACTATGTGCTGCTCCCAAATCTTGCTAGAAAGATATTCATGCTCAAGACATGGGTGAGAGGAGGCACATATATGACTGATATCCCAGAAGAATGAGATTTTGGCTGTGAAAATGTGATTAGACTGATCTCTCCCCATCCAGAAAAAATATGCATTTATAAATCAAAGTGACTATATAATTTGATTACAGGTATTCAATGGAAAAACAATCGTCATTCTTAGTTATATATTTTCATTTATATTTTAAAAACTATTTATTCTGAGGGATGAGGAGGGTATCTCTCTGTGCTTTATTGTTCCATGTGACACATGACAAATTACATTTTTCTATGGATTTTCATAGAGTCTCTTTCAGAGAAAACTCTTTTCCTTCAGTGCTCAGCTGTTAATCCATTTATTTTACTGGAAAAGATGCTATAGCAGAAGATGAAAAAAGTGCCTGTGAGCATGGTAATCATGGAGTGATTGATGCTGCCTTTACAAGGAAAGGTTAGACAACATCCTCAGCAGTTTTCACCGCTATTTACAACACAGTGCCAGTCATCCAGACTAAGGACTGATCAATGCACAGACTTCAAATTAATTCAATAAGAGCCCTCTGAACGTAATGGCAAGTCTGATAGCATTCATCTATTTTTATTTCCCCACCCTATTTCACCACATTGCTGAAGTCTGAAGACATTTAAAACTTATGAGACTTTAGAAACATATTAAGCTATTAGAGAGCATCCAAAGGAGGGCAATGGAGAGGGTGAAGGGTCTGGAGGGGAAGCTGCACAAAGAGCTGCTGAGGTCACTTGGTCTGTTCAGCCTGGAGGAGACTGAGGAGAGACCTCATTGCAGTTACAGCTTTCTCGAGAGGGAAAGAGGAGGAGCAGGCACTGATCTCTTCTGTGGTGCCAGTGACAGGACCTGAGGGAATGGCCTGAAGTTGTGTCAGGGGAGGTTTAGGTTGGATATCAGGAAAAGGTTCTTCACCCAGAGGGTGGTTGGGCACTGGAACAGCTCCCCAGGGAAGTGGCCACAGCACCAGCCTGACAGAGCTCAAGAAGTGTTTGGACATCTCTCAGGCACAGGGTGTGACACTTGGGGATGGTGCTGTGCAGGGCCAGGAGCTGAACTCAATGATGCTTGGGGGTCCCTTCAAACTTGACATATTCTGTGATTCATGGTCAGACTACCAAAGACAACTTCTTGCTCTGGCTCCCTGCACACATCCTTTCTCATACTGGCATCAGCCACTACAAAACCCACCTAAGGAACCAGTAGCCAAAATAACAAACACAAAAAAATTTAAATTATCACCTCTACAATTTATTCTGTGAAATAGTTTCACAGAATTCTTGCATGCTACACTGTCAACATGACTTAATATATTTTTACTGGAAAATATGTGAATCCTGGAATGTGGGTACGCCACTAATGAAAGCACTATTGTGATGTGAATCTAAAACGACAAACTTTTAAAAACTCCTGTGAATGCACTTGTCTTCAAAAATTACTTGAAAGTAAATGTATTTAGTGAATCAAAGAGCAAGCAACTACTTATACATACAATACTTATTTTAATAATTGATTTGTATATATCTTTTTTGTTGTTAGCTGTAAAAAAAAATCACACCTGAATATGAAGGAAAAAAAAACTACGGGGATTATCATTCTAATAAAATTACCTTCTTTTAAGTCCACGATTGCATTGTTTATTTCCTTTATGCTGATTTATTCAATAATTAGAAGAATCAGAATTAACTTATCAGTATTTTAATTCCTCTAAGTGATTTAACTGATTTCACTAAGCACTGCTTCTTTTTATTAGAAAGTAAAGCAAAACTTTTCTGCAGCAATCTAGATCTTACTTAAGTATACCTAGGCAGTAGGTGTCCCTTTCCATCTCAATTACTAGTTTTATTAATATCAGTGTAATTGCTCTGAAGCAATAACCATAGCAGAGTTTTACCTGTTACATTTGTTTCCAATATTGAACACATAATTTTCTAATTAGCTGAAGAAAAACCTCCTTGTTCTCTAGTCCATCTTTTCCAGATTAGTCCAACTACTTTCTAGAATAATAGTTTTAAAACTAAACTTGCCAAGCTGCTACCTGACAAATCATCTTTTGTGGTCATTTAAATGACCATAAATGATTACTACTATGGTCTGAAAATGCTTTCCTTAGCTTTTCAAACATGTTGTGAGCTCTCCTTCCATAAACAAACTCTAACAGAATTACCAATGTACTGCTTCACTTAAGGCTTATTGGAATTGCAAACTCATTAGGTGTTTTTCACTTGTAGTCTCAACCCAGCCAATCATTACACAATTACTCAATGTACATATCTCAGTGGTGTCTGAAGTGGGTCATGACATGTCAAGCATTCAGAGATCATGTAGTGTGAAAACCACAGAGCCAGTATTGCAGTTTATCTCCCTTTCACCTTACTGTGGACAGTGAGTCAACAATACAGCAACAAATTGCAAAGAAAGAGCTGCCAAATAGTCTTGTTTATGAAATACTAAAAACTAAAATAAACAGAAAGGGACCCAGGTACATTCTCAACAGCCATATGCAACAACACACTCAATTCAGATACTTCATTTGGGTGACCAGGACAGTATTAAATCATAGCACAGCTCTCATGCACTACAAGGTTTAAATGTTATCAGACCACATCCCTATCTTTAGCAGGGACCCTGACTTTAGCAGGTTTCCTGCTACGACTCTTTGAGCAGATCCCAACAAGTTTCCCTTTCTTCCAGTCGTGCAACCAACACACACTGTTTATGCCTCCAATATCTCTTGAGACAACAGTCAACATTTGCAAACGCTTCTGCCTTCTATGTGGGTACATGTGAGCAGACCTGGCCGTGAGTAGGGGTATGTTCCCTTTCTACAGTGCAGGACAGCCTTGCAAAATGAAAGGATTTACCCAAGAATGTGGAGGGAAAATAACTAAAGTAAAGCCTTCATGTACATCCATGGCTACCAATCCAAGTGCTCACAAGTTTGGGGCCTCCTGGGTAGTTTTCTTTCTAGCTGATAGCCTCCTCTTCAATTTTAACTCTGATCCAAGGGTTCACCATCCTGTGCCTGGCACCATAAGGAATGCCAGTCACTAATATTCCATTAAATCTTCAAAGAATTTCTCTTCATGGTTCCCAGTAATTCCCATTTCAGGCCAGATACACTTACTATCCTTAATGTTTCACGTTCCCATTTAACAGGAAAACTTAACTCCTCCGTCCACTCGATCACAGTGCAGAGAGAATAGAAAAAATGCCTCCCAAACATATTTAGCAAAAGTAATCTCCACATTCTGCACCAGTTAATAGGAGGCTTTCTTGGGGAAAGACCTTTTTATTATTTTGCCTTGTAGATTATGATGTCCTACATATAAAGTTTAAAGCAAAGAAACACTGCTAATTCTTCTTTTTTCTTATTTACTACTATGCACTATCCATTAAGTCAGAAACACTACTCCACTTACCTTTTGCAGCAGGCCATACAAATCCCTTTACCAGACAAAATTTGATAGGCCACTTCAGCTTTCTCACTACTCCTTGCAATAAATCCCACAGCATTCTGCAGCCTCAAAAAACCCTTTCACAATTCTATTTTTCATGCATGAGGTGTAAGAATCACACACAGAGAGGCCAAAGACATGCTTCTGCATAGGGGCCTCCTCATTTGTATGCAGAAGAACAGATTCCCACCAGTTTGTACATAAATGTCAGTCCTAATGCGTAGTTATCACAGTAAGAAAGCCAAGGTGATTTATCTTAATCATGAAGGCAAAATATTACTACGTTTCATGGACAAAGAGGCACATTTTGACCCACTTCTTTTGAAACAGCTGAAATTATAAACATATATAATTTTTCAGCTGTTCTCTCATTTCAACAAGTTATGTGTTGCTGCTAAGGGCACCAGCACTTTAAAAAAGGTTCTTTGGATACAGTCTCCTAGGAAAGCAGAATTTTTAGAACAGCAATTTCTTGTTTGCTGTCAATCAGAAAATGTCCATAAATGGTTCATAAAATCTTTTTGAAATTGAGGGTTACAAATTATGCTTATGAGCACTGGTAGATACATCTTCTCAATCTCAAGTTTTCACTGCACAAAGGGCCGACCAAACCCATAAAATTAATTTGCTTTTCCATATCCCCATAAATAATTAACTGGTCATTGCCTTACCAAAATTTTGAGGTCAGTGGGAAGAAATCTCCTTGTTCTCTGTACTGACCCTTTTCCAGGAGTCAAGGGACATGGAAGTATACCTCATGAAAATACATCTCCAGTTATTAACTCAACCATTGTCTTCAAACCCCAAAGAACTGTAACAAAAACTCCAGAGGAACAAAAAGAAATAAAAAAAATAAATAAAAGGCCTCCCTTATCAACTACTAAAACTGAGAACAACACAATTAGGAACTTTGAATAACGTTCTTCAGCCTGACAGGAGCTGTAGATCAATGCAGTATTCAGGAACACCTGTCCAAAAGCCCAAAGTGAATTTTAAAGAAAGGTCATAGTTTGTCTGATAGCAAGGGGCTTCAAACCCTACAGCTCCTTCAAAAATGTGACTCCCAACAAGGAGGAAAACTTTCCCAAGCGAAGACAGCTTGGCTGAATTTACCAGAGAGCTGCTGTGTCCTCACACAAACTTACTAACAACAGAATAGGCAACTGGCACTTCTTGTCTCTCATGGCCACGACCTTCATCTGTCCACTTCCCCTCTTAGAGCCAAAATTGCTTTATTTAAGCCAATCAAAGGGAGCATACAATTGTTTGGGTTGGAAAAGACCTTTAAGATCATAAGGTCCTACTATTAACACAGTATTGCTAAATCCATCATTAGACCATGTTCCCAAATACCACTTTACACATATTATAAATACCTTCAGGGATGGTGACTCCACCACTTCCCCAGGCTGTCTGTTCCAATGCTTGACAATCGTTTCCTCTTCTCCTGTCACTTGTTACCTGGGAGAAGAGACCTACCCCCACCTGGCTACAGCCTCCTTTCAGGCAGCTGTAGAGAGCAATGAAGTCCCACTCTGAACCTCCTTTTCTCCAGCCTAAACAACTCCAGTTCCCTCAGCTGCTCTTCATCAGACTTGTGCTCCAGACCCTTCCCCAGCTCTGCTGCCCTTCTCTGGACACACTGCAGTCATTTTGCTCTCATGGAACATAAGCAATGCTACTTCACTGTGCGTAGAAAAGTTGCCATCAATGCTCATACTTTGGAACAGGTCTCAATTTCAGCAACACATTGCTCACACCTTCATTTTACCTTTATAAAAACAGCTCAACTGGGATCAAAGGCAATTCCTTTGAATCCAGTCTATAAGCTGACCCCTTTGCCATTGTCTTTTGTTGAGCAGCCATTCTGATTTTTACTGCAATCTTACAAGAAAACATTTGCATGGATTTTTTCATACTTTTAACAGCACTTCAGTCATTTAAATCCATGGTAAAAGAAATCAGTGTTCCAGACTCCCAAAGGCCATCATGATTCACATGCAAAGTATTTCTGTCTATTTCACTGGTATTTCCTAGGAACAGTTACTATCTGCCAATTTACACACAAATCCATCACCAACAGGGAGGTCATATGCCAACAGTGTATTTCTCTGCTGTCTTTAATTTAGGTTTATAATAGTATTTTTTCACAGATAAACACAAGTTGGCAAAATACTGGTCATACTGCAAGGAGTTTCATTTTCCTTAGGGGAGAGTAGATGCCAAATTGTGATAGAATGCCAGGAGGCCATAAAAATGGAATTATAAGTCCACAGATATTCTATGGTAAATTGACTAAATTTTTTTTTCTTCCCTGCCAGGGGGATTATAGCTGAATTGCTGCATCTGCAAAATCCAAAGTTCTTTGCTGCTACAAAATTATTTTCTACTTGGGTCCAAGCTTTATGGTAGTTGGCTTCCCAGTCACAGAAAGTCATACATTATTTACCAATCTTTGAGTATAAGTCTGTTATGAATACATTAACTGTTCTCTTACCTTTAGAGCTCATTAGCAACAGGAGCAAGTCTTCTAATGCTGTTTTCCACTATATAGCACATGCTGAACCTGCTGTGCCACTCAAAAGTGGTGTATTTCCAACGTTAGCCTTCTTTTAAAGAGTGAATTGAAAAAACAAACTGAATATAGGGGGAAAGAAATCTTTAAAAATACCCCCAAAACATGTTGACCCAGTAGGTAGCTATCGAATGGGTCTTTGTGAACTCTGCCCAGATACAGGGATTTATTATTGAAACACTGCAAACTTTTTAGCCTTCCTCCTATAGGAAATTCAGGTTAACACAATCTCACTGTATGCCATTCATCAATCTGTTCTCCTTAGCCACCCTTGAACCTCTTGACCAGTTTTAAGCAACTTTGACAGCAGGGTTCAGGGAAGAAAGAGGTCTTAGAGGCAGAAGTCTTGATAGGTCTTGTGAAAATTAGAGGCTGGGTAGGTACAGAAGACAGAGAGGAGTATTTTGCCCACCCTGGGAGGCAACAGCCTGTTGTCTATCCCCACACACCTAACTCACATCAGCCACAGCTTGGGCTGATGTTCACACACCAGGCTGGGAAAATAGAGCAAATATGGCATGCTGCAGGAGCTGAGAGGTATTAGAGGATGGAGGACACAAACCCAAGTTCTCCCACTGAGGCTGCTTGGTTTACCATAATTCTTTTCACAGACAATATCAGTAAGTAGCAAAGTTATGTTTTAATTTGTAATACAAACATGTATATAATTATGAAATAGTATACTCTGCCAGGCTGGTTATAATAAATAGGCAGAGTCTGGTCATATGGGGCCAAATGGTGTAAACTGGAGTCAATCCACCAAATTCAGTGGAAAAATGGCAGTCTGCCCTGGAAAAGATCACAGATCTCATGGAATCCAAGGAACACCGGTGAGAAGTGACACCAAGACGGGATGGGGGCCTCCCTTTCCTGCAGATCCCAACTGCACCATGCCATGGCTTATTTGTGAGCAGGCAGGATACTCTTCCTTCCTGGGCTCAGCGGCAACTCATTCAAATCCCTCGTCAGAGAGAGACGACACTGCCATGTTATACTGGAGCAACTTAGATGAGAACTGCATGGGAATTCTTAAATGCTGTACTTCAGCTCTGCCTTTGTGTTTTGCTATGGACTGCACAGATAGGCAAGCTTTTATAATTTTAAGCACATTTTACATATATATATAGATATATATATATACATTTTTCCTCAATGGTAAATTCAGTCTTATGTACTGAGAAAGCAGGCTGCAGTGATTTGCTTTGAGCTGGTGAAGAAGTCTGAAGTGATCCAAGAAAGAGAAATCAAAGAAAATAGAATATTATTTCACTCTTCAATCAGTTTGCCTAGATACAAGGCTCTTGCCAAACAAAAATGTAATATCTCTGCTAAAATTAGGATATTAGTTCTAATTACCAGGCACACAAAAATCTTAACATTCTGAAGCTGAACTGATAATGTTGCTATGGAAATAAGCTTAATTACTACAGACCAGCTAAGAAACTTCTCAAAGCTGCTATCTTTACAAGCTACCTCTGCTCCTGAAAATTTGTGGTTTTTTCCTCCCCCAAATGGGACTAGTGTTAACAGTAATTAATTCAGACATTCCAAGTCTGGGGCTATTCTGAGAATTGCTTGACAGAGGCTAAGGCAAGAGAAACACAAAGCGCAGTGCTTCAGTGTAAGCATTCCAAACAGTTAAAACCACATTTTTATCGATGTACTAATTCAAACACACCAGGCAATGCAAATTCCCCCTGTACATAACAATGAATGCATACATGCTCATCCCACACATTTTTTACCCCCGCACACAGGAGGAAAATTTATGAGAAGAAGAGCCACACAGCAGAGGCTTTTCCTGCACTCCCCAGACTTTGGTTACCAATTCCTCCTTATGAATACATAAGCGTGCACGTGGAGACACACATGCACATGAATAAATGCATGTGAATGTATGCACACAAGAAAAAGATCATTCATGAGAAGACTCTGGTGTTCTGCTTTCCCACAGCAGGAAGCCCCATGCTCCAGCTTGGGCGCTGAGGGACAGGCACCTGGCAGGGCAGAGGAAAGGCAGCAGTGCCCATGCTCCAGTGTGACCATGACTCCACATGCTGGACTCTGCAGGGGAAGGTCCATAGAGGGGATAAGCTGGTTTTGCTGGGGCTAGAGGGGGCAGAAGACAGGCAGGAGGCCCTGGTTCAATCCAAGAATTGCCCAGCTGCGGGGCTGAGACAGAGCTGGCCCCGCATGTCTTGCGTACTCCAACAAGGAGGACCCTACTCCCTCCCCCTTCTTGAAGGGACTTTCATTCTCTGGGTGTGCCTACCCATCCTGCTTGAAAGATGGCCATGCCAAAGCCCAGCTGGGGCAGCAACACATGGTGAACGTGACCCACTGGCTACCAGCCCACAGGCAGGAAAATGCAGATAGCTGAAGCGAACACTACAAACATGCAATGGCTGAAAATCCTTCCTTTCCAGTATTTGGAGAAAGTCCGAGAATTTTTCACTTTTAGAAAAAGAACTCAGATTTATCAGATCATTTATACACCATGGATAATTTAAGCAATCTTAATAAAAAGCTGAAATCAGAAAACCCACAAGGAGAACATTTTACAATGTTCCTTGTTGGTGGCCTGCAATACAAACTTTCTTACATCCAATATGAAAAATGTCACTCTGCTGACTTTTGTTTCATTTGCTCCTAATTTATACCAGTCTGAAAGGAAAATAATTTGTTTAATTTCCCAAATGATAAAACTACTGCTCAATTCAGAAACATTAGCTTTTTAAAAGATTCGTTGTTTATATTATTTTCCAAAGATTTTCTTAAATCTTTTTAAAATCAAAGCATGCTTGCCAAATTATACAGAGTAATAATCCATAGATAACTGGTCTCAGAATAACTTTACCAAAAATTGAAGCAAAAATGACTCTAAAATTCTGACTCCCTGAAACCACATTTAGACGTAGAAAACATTTTCAAATTGGTTCAGAATTGAGGAAACACGTTTGCTAGTTACTACATATTTTTTCCTTGGTGAAACCGTAGAGGGTACATCAGTTCTTGGATTCACAGAACTTAAGCCCAGAGGAATGAACCAATTATCTGGTCTGACCTCTGTATATGAGGAGTTATTAAATTTCATTCATTAGCTCCTTTATTGAGCCATAGAAGTGGTGACTTATTTCCAGCTGGAATTTCAATGGTATCAGCTTTCAACTATTAGTCCTTGACAGTCCTTTCTTCACCAGTCTTTTACTGTCACTATCCCTTTATGGCCAAGTTTATATATGACATCAAGTCACCTCTCAGGCTTTCTTTGAGGTGTTCAGTGCCTGTCACTGTGTTTTCTTATTTCTGTGGTTCCTTTCTGCACCTTCCTCAGTTTTTGATGTTCTTTTTAAAACAAGGATATAAATTCTTCAAAGAAAGGCAAAAAACATCTATTTTTTCTACCCTGTGGTTTATACACCCAGAGATTAAAATCAGCATTTGGCTATAACCTCACAAGAATGCTTCAGCTTTCCACCAAATATTTGAAGAAAGCAAAAGTAGCATCACACAGAACTTGTTTCTGTAGCCAGGGTGATTGCTTCAGGCTAAATGGCCTCATTAAACATAAGCAATGCCTCTTCCTCTAGCTCAGGCTTCCTAAAGGAATCTCGGTGTCTCTCTGATACAGAGGATAAGTTCTGCTGGAGACAGGATTGAGTATCCCATACAGATGTGGAACCTGTATGACATGAAACAGACCCTGAAAATACATCTGCAGAGTTTAACTTCCTGTGGTTTTTAGCAGCACAGTTGTTGACATCAGTGCAAAAAGCAAGTGCTGCTTAAAGAGTCCAGCAGAGTCAGCAGCCACCTGCACTGGGGTGCTTCTCAGCAGCAAATCCCCTCACTTGGTCCAGAAAGGCAGCATGCACACCACGTGAAAGGAAGAAACACAGCTGATGTGCTTTTCATTATTTCAGCTGCTGCTTCTGGAGCAAGTCCTCAGGTCACACACAGCACTCTGCAGGTTGCTGCCTAAGGATAAATGGTCAGGAGAAAGATGGATGGCGCACTGGCACATCAAGTGTCAGAAGAGACAGAAGGCAGGTTTAAACCACGCTGGGTGTGATGGAGAAATCATCATGTTAACTCTCATAAGCTACTTCTGGACTCTCCTGAGACACTTACTAGCTGATTACTTATTAGCTTATTCCTTATTAGCGTACTGATGCAGCTCTGCAGCCTGTGGGACTTGCTGTGCTGGGAACATCCAGCACATCTGCAGCAGCAGCTACAGAAAGGCCCAGCCCTCTCACAGGAAATGTGCCCCAGTGAAAAAGGGTCAGGAAAACCCACCCCTGAAGGAAGCAAGTATCACCTGATCTCCCCCCAGGGCCAGCTGGGAGAAAGTCTGTAATGAGCTCTTCAAATGTTTCCACTCTCATGGCTGTAAGGAAAAGAGGAGCCAGACACTTTCCTCTTCTCAGCACTCACTAATACACTGAGCCAAACAGTGAGTCCTCCATGCCAGCTTCTGAGACGTAGGTAAAGCAATCTCCATAGTCTGCAGGTGCATGACATGCACACCAGCTCTGGGGACAGGGCACAGGTGACAAAGCTGCAGCTGGTTAGGAAGAGACATATTCCATCCCCACCAGCAGCCATCCTGTCCCACGCCACCGTCCTCAGACTTTTGCAGAATAAACCCTGCCAGCACAGGTAAGGGTGACCCCAACCCACGCACCAATTAATTTTGAGTAACCCCATCCAGCAAGAAGCATGTGATGTGCCTTCCTAGCAAGATATCAGTCAAATCTGAGCCCTGCGTGTCTCTTTCAGATTTGTTTCTGCTAACACTGCCAGCCGGCACTCAGCTGCTCACACAGACCTCCTCTCAGTCCATTCCTGCAAGAGCAGCAGCCACCCAGGCTCTGGACTCAGGCTGGGCATCCTTTCCTTCTCTGGAGGTGCAGCAGCTCCACCTGCTCCCTCCTTCTTAAAACAGACCCATAACTCTCAGCTCCCCATGTAGCTGTCGTGGATGTGTCTTTAGAGACCCCAGGGGGAGAAGATTTAGAAAAGGAGAAAGATCACTGGTGGAGAAAGTTCAAAGGAGATAGGAAACCCCTGGAAGGTGAAGTGACCATGGTTTAACCCAGGACAAACCAGAGTAGCCATTGCTACTCTGTCCATCATCATCTCCCTCCCCCCAAGAGCCTTTGTTCTATTCCCTGTTATCTCCTGGGCCCTTTTCCTTCCCCATCCTGTGGGACCAAGTAACTCTGGACCTTCCCTACACTCCCCCAGACCCCCTGGTGATTGGTTGTATGAGATAACTCTTAAGGCTGTGTCTGAGGGCCCCTCGCCCTCTTGGACCCTGCCTCTCCTCTGTGTGAAGATCCTGCAATAAAGCCACTCAGAATTAAAGGCATTCCAAGGGCCCTCTCGTTACTCATCTTCAGCTGATAGATAAACGCAGGCTGCAGTTTCTCTGGCTAAGTGTCTATGGGATGCTGCCAGAGTGCCCTGGGGACAGGGGCATTCCTGGAAATATAGCCAGCTGGAATCTGTCGTGGCAACGCCAGGCTGGACAGAGAAACCAGCGAGCTATATCCCCACCACGCTGCTGGATGAGCGATGGCATCGCTTCCCGTGCATGCCAAGGGCAGTCCCTGGGGACAGCTCAGTTTCTTGCACAGGGCCTCTCGCATGAGTGGCACCTCTGCTTTCCCTGGGCACTCTCCTCCAACATAACTGAGCTTTCCCAGGACAAAATAAAAAAAAATGTCCTGCAGTGAGGCAACTGCAAAGTAACAGAATGAATACAGGGTGGGAAGGGGATGGGGGTGTAAAACTGTGTCTTTAACCTTATTCTTGACTTGTATTTGGCTCTGAGTGCTCCACTATGCAACTTTAATAGAGTCTCCCTGCAGTGGGGTTACATGGATCCGTGCAAGCACCTGCAGCGTCAGCAGACTTGGAGAGGAGGATGGAGCATGCCTGCTTGAGACTTTTCCACAGAAAAGTTTCCAGGGCTCTGACAGCCCCACTGAGATGACAGGGCACCAGTCTTCAAAGGCTCTTCTGAACTCCCTATATGGAGCTGCATTTATTTACTTTAAGGACATTCATCCCCTACGGCCAACAGGGAGCACAAGGGCTCGAGCTGCTACAAGAAAAAGGTCTGCTTGCTGTGACCTTGCATTCCCTGAAATTGTTGGAAAGCTTTCTGAGACAGCTTGGAGCAGTGCACTGGATCAGCCGGCTAATTATGAAACTTGACTGACTTTGCAAGCATACCTGACTCCCATGGAGACTGACAGCAGGGCTCATAGGACTTGTACCGTGTACAAACATCAGCTGGTTTTCAAAGGATTATTAATAATCATTTCCCCAAAATCTGTAGCACACTGAACCTCCTGCTGTGCAAACATGATCAGGTCATCAGGTTCAAAGTTCCATATGATTCCCACCTACCCAGGGAATCATCTTAAAAATCACTTTAAATGCTAACATTTCCTTTTCCACTTTACTCTCTCAAAAATATTGTTTAGTGAATCTGTAAAACCTCTAAAATCAGGCTGTCATCTTTGGACATAGGCCATGTTTGGAATGTCTCATCTAGAAAGGGAAATGTTTCACTAAGTTCTGGCCATCTAAATCAGGAAACTGTGTAATGAAAACTATTTTACAATCTTATCTATGATTGCTGCCTCCTATATACTTTATAGTCGACATATTTATAATATAAGGAGATGTAAAATATATCCACCTAGATAGTAGTCAGTCAGTCAAAAAAGAACCAGCACAGCATAAGTCCATAGCAGATTTTAGCTTCTGCCTGTTTCAGAGAATAATAGCTGGCTGTCTGGCTCTGCAAGTAATGAATTACACATGCACACACACAAAACACACAGACACCTGTGCAAAATGAGCGGTCTGATTCTCTAAGAAAATGTGGGCATTCCCTTAGGCTAATTTTTTCCCTCTACTTGCAAAGGTAGTACTAAGCAGAATATGTGGTATTGGAAACTATTACATTCTGAATGACTGATTTGATTGCGTTTGAATCTTACCATGACCTCTACATACCCCCAAACTCAAGGCAAATTTAACCAAATGCTCTGCTGTTCCATTCACCTGCAAAGATGCTTCCCAGATGAATTTGTAAGTCCTTTAAAGTGAGCATCACTTCATGATTCCCTGGCTGCCACCCAGTTCAGACTCATTACAGCACTTCCATTACTGCCCAGTCAAACAGCAGACAGTGTTTGTAAATGTTGTGTTAACGGTATTGCAATACCCTATACGAATAAGAGTCAAATGTAATATGCCAGAACTCATCCCAGCCTGATAAATAATACTAGCTGAATATAGCAAAACTGATATGTCATCTAAGTGCATCTAAGACTTTCAAAAACGTATTATTAAGGCTTACAGTGCTGTAGCTCAGAAGCAGCAATCAGTGGTAGGATACTTAACAGCTCAGACTCTGATAGGTGATTTGGGAGCTACAGACTTGGCTGAGGAGTCTGCATGAACAGCACAGAGTACTGCTGCTCAGGGATGGAGCAGCTGCCTTGGAAAGGGAAGAGATAGAGCTGAGATGGAAGCATGCCTTACCTGGCCTGGACCCACAGCCCCTGAAGGCCGTGGAGTTAGAGCAGGGAGAATGGGCGCTTGATCAATTTTTACTAATGGTGATACAGAATCTGAACTGTTATGTGATGAAATTAAGGACTCCCCAAAGCCACTCAGAAATACGGGATGGACGTACAGGCACCTGTACCCACAGCACGTGTACAGACACTCCTGAGTGCTGTGGTGACAACAGCCTTTTAGGAACTGTGGCCATGTAAGAGCAGCTGTGAGCACTCAGGGTGCCCTGAACAGCAAAGTAGAAGAGGATATGCCTGGGTAAACCAAGACACAGAGTACTTGATTAAGTCTAGTCCCTAGAACTCTTTCCTTCTTTATAATGCACAGAGAGAGCCTCAAAGAACAGGCTGCTGCATTTCCCTTGCATTCAGTCTTTGTCTGCAATATTTATTTGAAAGACCCTCTTGATGAGTGAGGAACAAGGAGAATGATGGTAACCATAACAGTGCCCTCTGCTTGAGGGAAACAAATCATTTTGATCAAATGGGTTAAAACTGTTTTTCAGCAATGTTAACCTCTATCTTGTAGGGAGGCCATATAAATAGCTGGAAGAAAAGATATGCTTATTAATGATCAAAACCTTCCAGGCTTTCAATTTAGGAATGAAAGAAAATCATGGCTTGTCACATCTGTGTCCTCTAAAATATTTTACAGAGGGGAGAAATTATAGGACATGTCCAAAATTTTTTGGATGAAGAAATTGAGCACAAGAAAACTAAAAATCTTTCAGGTGACTTTGAATACTCCTGATGAAACAAAAAGCAAGTACCAGTAAAGCTTGAAGGACTTCTGCACCTTATATCTTGCTATCTTGCTTTTGGAGTTGCCTTAGTTTTGGGGATTTTTTCAGAGTTCAGAAATACAAATGAAGAAAGAAATTAGGTAGAAATCTTCAAATGTTGTGACAAGTCTTTTCAAACCCAGATCACACACTGCATCACTGGATCACTGCTTTTATTACAAATGCTTCATTACAGGAGCTCACACCTTTCCCTTAGTCAAAAGAGAGCTAAGCCGCTAGAAGAGGACAGATGTCCAATACACATTTTTTCTTCACACTTTTTTTCTCAAGAAGTTGCTCTGATACAGCAGATCCAGTGCAGAGATGTGCCTCCATTCCTCCTCTCTTCCTTGCCTAGGTCTCCCTAGAGACCTCTTCTTGCTTGGTCTCCCTAGACCCTTAGCACAGGGCCATTGGACTCAGTGCTTTGCACAGAGCCCCTCCTTCAGGACCCTTAGGAACCACCACAGCACATGAGCAGAACAGTCACTGTCACCCCTTCCATCACTCAGGACAGACCTTTTACCCTTCCAGGATGTAAATCCCCAGCTGTCAGGTGGCACTCAGCTCCACATGAAGAAGTGCTATAGAAATGTTAATCAATTCTAATCAATACCAGGTCCTGTGTCTGAAATGAGCTGCTGGCAGCAAAATGGCAGCAGCAGAGCTGAGGTTCTCCAGCAAACACTTAAGGTACAAAGGGAAAACTACTGACCCAAAATATCCCTCACATTTAAGAGCAGGCTGGCAGGAGTGGCACTGAGGAGGTCTGGCATAGCAGGTATGAACCTGAACCAGCTGGCAAAGAGAATGGGTTTTGGTTTCCAATGCTATCCACACAATCATTTTCATTAAACAGGATCCCAGGTTTTTCAGCCTGTGCTCCTGTGCTCTCCCTGCACTGCTGGGACCCTCAGCATTGGCCCCAGGGCAGCATCTGCCATGGCAACCCATTCCAAACCCATGGAAAACAGACCATGTGGTACCTAGGTGGATTTGAACTCCTGAAAACACTAATGGCTGTTTCTTTTCAAGAAGGGGAGAAGAAAGGCTGAGAAGAAAGGCTCATTATTCAGTGGAGGAAATGTGACATGGCCCAAAACTGAATGACAGAAATACCTAGACAATAAGATACATATTTTTAAAATACGATATTGCTAGCAGAACAAGTCCAAACATGATTCAGGGAAGGAACACAAAGCAATCAGACACTCTCAATACACAATGATGGACAATAAACCCATCTGAACCAATACAACAAATCGGACGTGGCTTCCTGCATCTTTCATGGACCACCAGCTGCCATCTGTATGCTTCCATATTCATCTATCATTATCTCATACTTATTATAATTGTCACAAGCTTCATGAGAGCACCCCTCACAGTGATCCCAGTCTGTCTTCCACATAAAAATCAATGTCAATATCAGAGTCCCAATGGACTGAATCTTTGTTATTTCTAATTCTGGGGACAGAACCCTTTCTTTGACACACAAGAAGCAAATTATTTTGATAGTAAAATGTTCAAGAAAGAATATTTTACTGTAGTATTTGGGTGAATAAAATATTTTAATAGCACCAAAATATTGCTTGATTTTGCTTTTTACTTGTATTTTTGGTACAATAATTACTGTATTTTAACCTCCCCAAAAATCATAAACAAAACTATATTCTTTTATTTTGAACATGTAGGGGTATCCTGGTCCAGTTTCAAAATATTTTTGAATGTTGTATAAAATTAAAAATTCATCCAAGCTTAAGAGTTTTGAGTTTGGCCCGTTAGCATTTTCTGGGTGAAAAAAATAAACCAAAACCTACACCAGAAACATGTTGGTCAGCTTCTGAAAAGATGTGCTTTTAAAGAATCACAGCTGGGCTGGCAGGAGGCATGAAATAATAAATACTTTTAAAAGAAAATAAAAAATCTTTCTATGCATTCATATCAAAAGATTCTCAATTTTTTGCCTTTCTTACCTCAAAAACAGAGATATATAGATAGACAAATTGGGATTGCTTACAAGTTGACACTGAAATTTCAGCTCATAGCTATGTAATACAGTAGCATGCTCTAACATCAGAAGTCTTTAACAAATCAGTATTAGATACGAATTGTTCCTATTCTGAATTCCTGGTAGTTTGCCACTTTAAATTAGGTACCAGATGAGATCAGATGAGAGAGGAGTTTTTTTTCATTGTTTGCTCATTCTTGTGCATTTATGGAAGCAATTTTCTAGTTGTCTAAAAGATCCCAGGTAAAACACCGTAGAAATTGAACACACAGAATATTACAGTAAAATACAAAGAGGCACAGTATTGTATTGTCTGAAATATAGCTCTCTTATTAATTGTGCATCCCAAACAGAAATTAATGCAAATCAATTTTTCCTGTAAGATTTAATTTCATTCATTCATTCCAGTGACTTGAACCACAGAAATAATAATCAATATTTCACCCTGACACCCAGACATCCATTACAGGATCACATCCAGGCATTTTTTCTTCCAAGTAAGGAGCTCAGTTCTCCTGAATCAATTAATCTTTGTTTACTTACATGTTTCCCCATCTATAACAGCACTGATTTAGTAAATCCCTTCTAAAACTAAATTTCAACATTAAACATAGAATTTCGACACGTGAGCTGGCAGAATTCATCAGTGACATAAGGATATTCCCCAGCTACAGGAAACAGGAATTTATTCAGCTCAGGTTTATTGCTGGCAGTGTTTCCCTAGCACACAGGCTGCTTAGCTCTGCTGAAGTATGTGGTGTGCACCTTACGTCTCAATAATAAAATGTACTCCTAAAACCAAAGAGTTCCAGTTCCTGGCTCCGGCTGGAACTACACACCTCACACAGATCAGTGAGGCTGGTCACTCTCTGAACAAAACATTTGCAGCAAAAACCTCAAGACATGCTGACTTGAAAACAATCTTTCCACCCTTGTGTATAAATGCACTGAACTAATTAGAAGGTGTCTAACACAGACATCAAACTGCTTTTGTTGCCCTTTTCCCCAGGCAAAAGTGGGTATAGCCCTAAAAAAGGACTCAGCACTCAGCTGACCTGAAGTAGGAGGTGAGGTCTCAGCTGATTTGCTGTAAAAAGTGCAGCTCACTAATTTTGCCTGAACACAAAGGAGATGGGCAAGACCAGTTTTGGGGGGCAGGGGGAGGGGGTAAAATCTCAAGTTGCTGAATGTTACATTAGTGTTTTTCTTAAAGGACTTTACTCCAGGAGGCATGATATTAAATAACAGTGAAAGCTTTTGCTTAACAGAAGTTTCTATCCTCCCTGTCTGTAGAGAAAACCTCCTAAGAGCTTAGAAGCCCTCTTGTTATAGCATGTCATCATGCTAAAAATAAAACAGTGATAATCACAGCCTAGCTTAAAAAATTAGATTTTACAAAATTTTAATACCACACTTCGAGTCAGGGTTGGATTCACTCTCTCTTTGGATGTCCGTTAATCATATTTTTGACTTCTTCATCAGGAGTCCTAGACCTTTGGCTTCTGTCTTCAATGAAAGTTGTGATGTTGGTCCCTGTGTCTGCAGGAGGGACCACACCAAAATCTGTAGGACTTGCAGAAAACTGCAAGACCTGCTCAAGTTACCACTGCCCTCGTGGAAAAAGGTAAAGGTTTGTAGGCATTCACTTACACAAGTAAACCCTCAGCTGGCTTTTCTCCCCTACCCTAAAACAGAAATTCCCTAAGAGGAGAGTACTGGAGCAGCCCACACAGGTCCAAGCACTGCAGCAGCCTCTTCTTTCTGTGGTGGTAAAGGGTACAGTCCACATAACATGCAACTTTTTCTTTTGCTTTAGCACAGGAGAGGTTTTACTGTCTTATATTTCTTATATAAGCCATCTCTCTTCAGCACAAGCAGACACAAAAAACCCATGATGGGGTATTTCTAATTCCTCCACTTAAATGCTTTACTCTGAGTACAGCAGACTGCTGCTGAAAATCCTCCTGGCAAACAATGCAGGATCAAAGAGAAGAGCAGAATTCTCTGTGACTTGTTACTAAAAAATGAATGGTGAGGTTAAACAACAGCTTAGGAAATTACGTAAGATGTAAGTATACATTCAAAACAACCCCTTTTAAGCATCCCCCAGAACACTCCACATAACAGCTTTTAAATGGAATATAATAACTGCTATACTATTTAATTGTCTTGATATAAACTCATCAAAAAAGTAAGATAAACCTTACCAATCTTTTCATAGGAAATAAATCTTAAATTTTAAGATAATGGCAATAATTTTAAACCATATACCAAAAAGAGCCAAAACAAAAATAAACAAACAAACTCCCCAAAGTCCACAAAAATTTAAACCCGTTATAGAAGATCTGAGATGTTTTCTTCTGTAGGTCTACAAGCCAATTGCCAAAAATCATTGAGACCGAACTTCTCACCACTGAAGAATACATGGAAGAACCAAACTCAGCCTGCCTTTTGTTCACACCACACGAGTACAGCATTCCTCTCTGGGAAGTGATGCTTACCAGTTTCCAAGCAGGACTACACAGCTCCTTCAACAGTGTCTTCATAAAACAGACTTTCTTTTGCAGCTGTGTGGGCTACAAGAGAAAACTGAGCAGATCTTTCTTCAAGCAGCAATAGTAGTAAGAGTCTGTCAGTGCAGCCAGCAGAAACCACCACTGACCCAACTCAGCTCAGCTGCTTAACAGAACCAAGATGCAGAGTGCACATGTGTCCTGTGCAGGCAGAAAACATTTCCTTGGTAATTAGCAGCAGAGTCCCCTACCTGGGGAGACACTAAACTGCACTCATCATGAAAAATTAAACATCACCGATTGAAACAGAAGCATTTGTTCTCAGTGTCAGGCTTTGGCACCATAACGGGAGATGAGAGACTCAATATCAAATAGTGACGATGAAGGCAAATCAGTCAGAATTCCCAGCTTAGCATGCAGAGTATTACACTGGTGACAAGTCAAGGATTTTGTTCTCAGATCTGTTTGTGAGAAGCAGTTTTGTGCATTCAGCAAAGGAATCAGAAGGGAATAGCAATTACAGAGAGCTGCCGCAGCTGAGCTTTTTACACCATCACACCAGTGCAGCCCATTTCCCAGCAGGATGCTCCTATTGGGAAAACCTGATATCTGCTTGACATTACTGTTCTTCCCACAGCAGTTCAAGCAGTAGGATGCTTCTAAGCAAAACTGTAATGATTCTACAGAGAAATGTTCCACCCATAGAGGAACAAGACGTTACCTCACCAGAGCCAGCCGCTTTAGTAGATTTATTGCATGTTATCCCACAGTGGTTATTTTTCCTCCCAGTTTTAATTTTGTAGCACATAGTGGTTCCTTGGTACAGGAACAATTTGCATAACCAAGCAGAGACTCATTTTGAAGCACACTTACAACAGCATCCAAATGCCATGCTGTAAACATGGCTGGGAATGGCACATCAGGTTTCAGTCTAGTTATTAAATCTTATTACTTCCTGAGGGACGAGTAGTCTTAATTGTATCTCGTGTCTTTGCCACAGCACTGCACATAGTGTCATTTCAGTACAAATCAGATGAAAACTTGCACAGATTTATCTGATCTGTTCCTCTATCAAAATTTTTGAATCCTGTTTTCTCTGGAAACCTAGGAGGAGAAGATAAGGTGCAATACAGAGAAGTGAAAGATTAAAAACACATTGCGGTGTCTGTGTATTGGTACAAAAAGTGAAACACCAGGGAAGAAGGGAGTGTAAAGTGCTTGCTGTTCTCCCAGAGATATCAAACAATGATTTTTGGCAACTAACACTTAAATTTCGGTTAGCTTCCTCACAGTCCCTCAAAATGCATTGCCTTTTTTTTTTTTCTTTTTTCTTTATTATTCTTGAATTTCCCAATGCAGATATGGTAGGGCACCACTGCATGTTATCTGTATAGATGGTGTTTTAAAAATCATTTAAGGAAAACACACTGTGCTATATTTGTTCAACCTTACAGTAGAAAGCAGCTGTTTTATTATGCCAGCCTGTAAATCCAAGTTGTTTTTAAAAGTACCAAACAAGAATTTGATGAGGGTATTGCAGCACTCAAATGAAACACTGTATGTGCATAATTGGAGGTGGAGCTTCTGGACTGTCTTGGCTTTAATGTAGCTCTTTGTTTATGTTTGCAGCCCACCCTATGGTGTGCATCCTTTTGTATATACACAGCTGCTGTGATGGTCTTCTATGAGATGTTTCTCTTGTGCTTCTTTCTCTTTTTTAATTATTTGGTGTCAGAATTAATAAACAGCTTAGAAAATGAAAATGTCACAGCTTAGTGCAGAATGCATCAACTAATAAAGTAGGATGCAGGACATTTAAAGGTACATTCCCTAGTGGCAAGAGGGCTGATCCTCTTCCAACTGGAATACAAAGCAAAAATATCCCATTGACTGCAATGAGAGCCAGTGGGCTTAAAAGATTCTCATGATCTTACAAATTAAGACAACCTACTTTTATGAACAGTGACAAAACTTGTAGTCTAAGCATCATTTAAGAGCTATAAAGTGCACAATACGCTCAAAGGGATTAAATTTACTTTAAAAAAGCAATTTGCAGATCTCATGAAAAACCTTATAGCAGTTTGATCCAAATATGTGTGCAATCAAAACTGCAAAAACTTGCTAATCTCTCCCCTTCACTCAACCTGTCCTATAATGACATACCTTGGGGAAGGAAACAGGCCATAGGATATAACTTTTAGATTTTTTTGATTCTTTGAAGTACTTGGTCTGGGCATAAGCAGAGAGGTTGATAGGTGCTTTGGAGATTGAAGGGTAGTTTGGGCTTAGCTTTATCAACTGGATTTGAGGAAATTGCTGAGATCTGATTGAAGAAAGATACACTTATCCACTGGCTCCTAACACAGTTTTTGCCTACGTGCACAAATGCAATAATAATGCTTACAGAAGCATTCATGGGGCTCTAAAAACATCTAATACAATCCAGCAAATCCTGAAACACCATTTGTAGAGGCAGAGAGAAGCAAAAAAAAAGGTAAAAATTTTCACCGTGACTCCTCACAGCCTCTCCAGTCTGGATGCAGAGACATCCCTGTTTCCTCAAATCTCTTTTCACTGCAACTGTTTTTAGCCATTCATCAGAGAAGCAGGTTGGGGGAGATTTTCTAAAGCAGTATCCCAATCTCAGCTTGGGGACAAGGACCTGCTGCAGGGGGGGCAAAGCCCAGACAGTGTGGGTCCAAGGCTACATTTTCTTCCCAGGGACATCTGAAGCAACACACACTAACTGCATATTAGAAAAACACTTTTTCTGAGGGAACAATGTCAAATTGTGTATTATATTAACATCAAGAACCACAGTTCAGCAAAACAGGTATTTCTTAATGACTGTAATCCTCTCCAGCTGAATTCCTGTCAACTACATCCAGTGTACTTCTGCTAACAGAAAACAAAGTTTCCTTCTTGAAACAGGCTGGGCATTTTAGGCCCAACTGAAAAAAGAAATTCTCATCTCAATTACTTATTATGTTTAACCCCTTGAAACATGTATCTTTTACTCTCATCATTCCCCAACAGGCCCTCATTTTCAGTTGCTCATATGCAGACAGTCAGGTGTTGTAGGCTTTATACACAGTAAGAAATGGACACTGCCTCAAAAAGTTGAAGCAGGAAAAGTTAAAAAGAAAGTGTGGGGGAAATCCAAAGTCATGTGGAAGAGACAACTGCGAAAAGCTTTGCCCCAGGTCAGTGGGCAGGTAAGTAAAAGAGAGAAGCACTGATGATCTCCTGATGCTCAGTTTAGTGCTCTGTTTATAGAAACTCTTCACTTTAAGCACTTCATCCTTCTGCTATAAAAAACAAGCACCTTATGCAGCTGAGGAGAGAGTAGGCTGTATGCTCACTTTAAGAAATGTGGATTTCAAACTCAGTGATGCACTCCAATGTAATTCCCCAGGGCATCTATGAAAACCCGTGCTCTCTGTGGCTGGGAAAGGGTTCACAGAAAGACATACCTTAGGTATGTGCAAAAGCATCTTCTGGGACAACAAAACGTATGTGATGTTTTAACTGAGAAAACACAGAATCAAAGCTAAAGAGGAAATTATTTTAATCTATCCTGTGGCAGACAAATTAAATACAGAGGTGTTAATCCTTGAAGGCATATAGATAGATGTTTGATTAGGCAAAGTGTATTGATTGGTAAAAATTAATTCCAACATCAAAACCTGTATTGATTGCCGTCCCTCTGCTAACCCAGTTTAACTACTGTGGCCTAAGAGCCCCAGGTTTAGTGAAGGTGGCTCTGAGAAGGGGCAGTTCCCCTTTCCTTTTCTGCTCTTTCCTCCCCATCTAACAGGACTCCTTCAGCCCCTCACCATGGCTGCCCACCCACTTTGCTTATGCTCAATTCCATTTCTATCTCCATTTTCCACCTCGATTTCTTAGCAGGAGCTAAGACTGAACACTGGGATGAGTGTTAGATGCAGAACAAGGTGAGTTGCTGCAGGTTCTCAGCAGAGCTTGCAATCCCTCCCAATCCAGTACTACCTTCATATTCAATTGAGTTCTGTATTCACAAATCAGACTTACTGAGAATTCCTGTGGGAACCCAACAGGCACTACATCCCAATTTAAAGTATGACCATCTCCCATTACCACTGATGCTACTTTAGGTATGGCTGATTGGTTATTTGGGCCCAAGAAAATTTATTTGATGTGGTAGGCAAGAGCAGGAGGTGATGGTAGAAGGTGTTCCTGTCTATGGCAAGGAAGTTAGAACTGTCTGGCCTTTAGGGCTCCTTCCAACACAAACCAATCTATGTTTCTACAAACTATATCAATAGAAGGTCAAAATTAATAATGTCACCTTTAAATGTCACTTTTTTATTCTGTGATTTTCCTTTATTGAACCATATGTACATTCCTAATGAATCCATTCATGATAACTTACGATTTTTCTCTTAAGAGATTTTAACTATTACTTTACTCTGGTCAGAATTCAATACTATCCAATGACATATACCAGAATAATTCTTTTAAAACATTGCAATATTGCCCTTCTCAAATGGAAGATAATTCCAAAATTCTCATGACTGCTAAACAAATCTGCAGTGATGTAGTAAAGGTAGGTAATTCCCTATTTCATAGATCCTGTTCCTCATACTGCAGGGCATCTCTAACTGCCTCTTGCTCTCTCACCCATGTAGGTGTTTATTTAGTGTTTCATTTATCAGCTATCCATGCACATTAGGTATGTATGCACATTATTGGGGATTTTTTCCAGCATCAAATGCATAGATGAACAAGGAAGTGTGGGAGAGAGAAATCAGCTACAACAAAAGGGCTGAATGCAAAATATTTCAAAGTCTTACTGCATTTTTTCTGGGCTACTCAGGATAAATGTGAGTGACCTACATACTGTGCATACACATGAACTTATCAATTGGGTTAGAAAGGTTGCATCTACAGTGGCCCAGCTCCAAAGCAGTTCAAACAGAGCCCTCATAAAAAGAATCTCAGCCCTGCCTATTCACATTAAAACAGAGCAATTTCTCTTTATAATTCACTGTTCCATAGTTCACGATTCTCATCTCTCTTGGTATTCACTTCAGTTCTGGACCCAGTGCTTGTCATTCAAGTAAGGAAGAATCTTTGCAGATATAAAATGCAATGCAAATATCAAGCTTCACAATTTTTTTTGACCAGCATTTTCATTTTGTCTGCTTGGTTAATGAGTGGTTTGACTCCAAAATTATAGCAACCCTGAAAACAGTCTATAAAGTTTTATTCCGTCCATTAAGATTAGAGTAATATTTTTTCTACTGGCATTCAGTGTTGCACCAAAATAAAACAGATCTGGTGTTGCCAATACAGTTACCACAAACATATAAAAAATCATGCAAAGATCAAGCACTGAGCAACATAAATCAGGATGCATAATTACACAGCAGCTGCTCACTGGCAGCAAGGAACCCTGTGAGCAAAATTTGGCCTGGTGATTTGGAATAGGATTCAAACAGATGCCTACACTTCTCAAATGGCTGAGACTTAGTTTAATGTTAAAGCATAATGCTAGCTGGATCCAAATCATCGTAACTCTTTACAATTTATTTTGTCTAGGATGTGCAGTCATAAAAAATACTGCTCAACTGTCAACCCCCTTTTATTTCAAACATGCTTTTGTTGTTACCTCCACTCTTGGGATCAGAAACCAAAGGTGTGTAGATGCCCAGAAGATGCTCTGAGAATGCAGATACTTTTTATATATACATGTATCCAGCATATAGGGGTGTCAAAGGGTTTTAGCACTGCCCAAAAATTCCTGAGTTGCTTTCCTGGATTTAAGTGCCTTCTTCCCCCTTGAATGCCAAACATGCACCTCCAGCTCTTCTACTGGTATCTAGCACTGGGTTCTGAGGTATAGTACTGCAAGAGGCCAGAAGCCTGAAAATAAGCAAAAATTAGCACCTAGCTTTAAATAAGGCTTTTTAGCCTTTTATAGGATTTCCTAAAGCTCGCTCATCAAAAGTAGTTTTTGAAAATAGGACATGGCTGTTTGAAAATCTCAGACATTACTGAGGTCAGGGAGACTGCTGCTCTAAGGGAGCTGAAAGCTTTACAGGGAAACCACAGGAGCACAGGAGGAAAAGCGCTTTAAATACACAGCCCTGTTTTCAATTACCAGCATGAGCACCCTTTTGGGGAGAACAAGCAATTTCCTTTGCAAGAGCTATCCCAAACAGCCCCTAGCCTGCTCCAGCACTGACCCTCCCACAGGGAAGAGGAGACCTGCAAAATGTCCCCATCTGGCTCACAACCATCTCCTGCACCAAACAACGGACAGGGCTCTTCTTTGATGGGCAGCTGGACTAGGTCACCTTCTGCACTCCCTCATAGCCAACACTGTATCCTGGATCCCAAAAGGAGCTGGAAATAAGCTTGTTGCTTTATATATATATTTATGTTCAACACATGCACCAACAACCTGCCACCCCACTGAGCAGGGAGGATGGGGGAAGGGAGTGCTGATCTCAATATCAGAACCTGGGATCCATCAGATCCCAGGATGCAGATGGGTAAGCAGGGTAGAACACGCTTCCAGATAATGACAACAATCTTTTTAATGTATTAAAAACTCAGCCAGAAAGGTGATAAAGGAGATTTTGGGGGGGAAAGGAAAGATCAAAATAATAATAGTTTCAAAGCACTGTACTTATTTTAGACATTCTTACAGCATGTTTCCATAGGAACTGGAACGCAAAGGAGCACACTGCAGCAGTGTTCACAAATGTTGTGTGGTTTAGTGGCTTGTAAAGGATTGGATAAGGGCACCATGACCACTCCGAGTGCCAAGCACCTGCTGCCTTTGCTGCACAACAGGATCTTAGCTGTGAGGTTTTGCAAATTTTAGGAAAAGAACTTGTTTTCCCTTTTTTTTTCCCCTGTCATCCTGCAGGCATGGCTGCTTTCACATCTGTGTGTAGCCTCATTCCTAAGCACTCCCCACGCGGACCCACTTCATGTGGGGCACGGAGACAGCAGCATTCAACCCAGGTTGTTTGGCTGCTGAGGAGGTGGTGTGTCCTAAGGAGCAGCACGTGGGCCTGGGTTTTGTATCCAGCTTTAGTACCCACCTGCTGAGTGACCTTGTGCAATCACATCAGGTAAGATCTGCTCCATCTGTCAGCTGCCCCAAATGTATCTCCACTCAGCTCTGCAGGTGAGCACTTCTCTGGCCAACAGGTCAGCATCTATCCTGCCTGAGACACCCACACCATGGGCAGGTCTCTTGTTCCCAAAGCACCCACCTGCTCACATCCGTACACTAAGCCCTTTGCCCACATGTCAACATGCCACATTGCAATTGATTATTTTCTCCATTCAAAATTGCCTGTTACAAAGTGAGGTCTGTGTTGCAGCTCTCCAGAGCAGCATTTAACTGCATGAAGTGGGTGTTGCACGTCTTGCAGCAAGGCATGGGCACGTGGGTGCTTTTGGTAACCTTGCTAGTGGGACAGCACTGGAGGATATTTACGATATTTACCAGACCTGGTGTAGTGTCATCCTTAACTCCTCCTCTGTCAGCCCCCTCCATAAGTTATCCTCAAAATTAAAATGGGTTCTTTCTCAGAGGGAATAATTAGTTGTCTCCAAAAGACAGCATTGGAAGCAAAGAAACCCAGCCTATCAAATCCAGGCAACAAGGACCTGGGACTGAGCAGGAGAATTAAGCTATTTAACTGCATTACTCCAAGAGAACAGAGTGTGATGAACTGTGCACCTCGCCCTGTGGTGGTGAGCCTAAATGACCAGTTTAACTTTAAATGGTAAAAATAAGACAAAATTCCTCCCACCCCCTGTTCTGTCATTCCTCAAAGCATGCAAAAGTGCAATGGCAGCAATCCCATTTGCAAAGACCTTTCTCACCAACTCATGACAAGAGCTGTGCAAGCACTGGTTACTTGTACTTATGGATTGAGAAAAAAATAGAACTTACTTATGGATTTGAAAACCCCCTAATATAAATATATATTGAGACCTGCCTGACTCATACAAGTAAAGGTGGATAATTTTCAACCATCAGGGTAAAACACATTCTTCCTTGGACTTACCAGGTTTAACTTCACATGCCAGCAAGAAACTAAGCCAAAACTCTGGCCAAAGGCCTCTATCCAAAAGTATCATCCAGACCACAACCAGAACAATCACACAGAATCACAGAATATGCCAAGTGGGAAGGGACTCACAAGGATCACCAAGTTCAACTCTTAGCCCTGCACAGGACATCTCAGCCCAAAAATGCTCCATCACTTGTAACCAGCTACAAATATCTTTATGCTATTCTGTAAGTGCTAAAAACTTTTTTTTTTCATTTCATTTTGTAAGTGAATTCAGTGGCTGCCTACAGCACAGAGGTATTTTATAAACACTATAACAAAAACATATCAATTTAGATATTTAGATACTTCACATACTGCAACGCCTCTTTCTCATCCAAACAATTTCCACTGTATATATTGCCATAAGAACTCATATTTAATTACAGATTTAACAAAGAAATATAGATGTAGGATTCCTGAACCCAGGTCTCATTTCAAATGTTACAATGACAGTTTCAGTCAGTGTAAGGATAGAAGTATCTGGGAAGCCCTGACAGCCTCACACTGAAATTGTGTTTAAAACCTGATTATTTAAAAGAGGAAAATTCTGATTACTCAATCTCTTTTCACATCTCTCCAAAAAAGCAACTTTGGGAAGGTGCATTGAAACTGTAGTGCACTACATCTACACCTTTTATTTTAAGGATCAGAAGCAATATGTCACCAATATACATATTATCTATGCTTTTGTGCTTCTGAAGTCATACATTGAGGTGGCAGACACGTTTTAATGTCAATTTTCAAATCTGAGTGAAATTCAATGACTTAAACCAGTGCTGTTACAAAGGCAGTAAAGCAGGATGTAAATTTTGCACACCTGCATGTATTTGCATGCATGCACTCCAGATGCAAGCACTGAAGTTCCCAGTGGAGAATAAAGCCACAAGCCACAGTGAGATGTACTACACACAGAGAGCAGTCTACTTCACAGCCCAAACTAAACAAAACCATACATGTAGCAGCATTTAGTATACAGAGAGTGTAGAGATATCAGGATTTCTGATATTGCTGTTTTTACCTCTGATAACTCAGTCTATAATGAAGAATACAGTGTTCTACACTGGACAAGTCGGCTGCTGTAAACTCACCCAAGCCTTCAGTTTCTGTTCTAGGTCCCCTTGTGGGCAAGTCAGATCCAAGTCTTCTCTCTCGCATCCAAACTTTATCTGTTTTTACCCAAGACCACATCTCACTCCGAGAAACCATCACTTTCAAAAAGAGCACCGATGTCCAGAGTGAGCCTGGCAAGGGCCAGGCTGCAGGACTTCCCTAGGGGCTAAGAACAAGTAGGGATCTGCCAATCTGGCCACCCACTCCTGAAAGCATTTCTCCAGCTTAGCTTTCCCACCGTAAATTCTTGATGCAGAGAAACAATTAAAACAAAAACAAAAAAAGCAATCCAGTCGTTTATCCTCCAGGCTGGAGAGAAGGAAGGAGGCTGCCACAGCAGTGCCTGTTTTGAATGCTTGGCAGGTACACAGGCACAAGGGGGATGATGCTATAGATAAGCATAGACAGAAATAGCTAGAAGGATGAGCTGGCTCAGGGTAGCAGTGGTGAAAGGCAGCAATCTCCCTTCTCCTGTGATTGCACCAAAACTAGCAGCTGACCCGCAGACTCACCGAGAGTGCTGGCAGGAGAGGGTCCCCCCAGGCTCTGAGCCTCACACTGGAAATATCCTCCTCACACAGATCCCCTTCCCCATCTTGCATACATGCTTTGAAGGCTGCATCTTCTCAGCCTGCTTCTGACTCAGAGCACAAAACCTGCTTGCTGCCTCCTGGGGGTTTTGGTGCTGTTCCCAGAATCCTGCCAGGAAGCTGCAGCTCACAGATCCCCCTGCGCCAGCAGGAAAATCCAGTAACTGTGGCTCGGAAAATACTGCCAAAGCACCGAACTGAAGTATCTGGGCAGCCACCTCATCTCTCCCCCATGAGCAGCCTCACACAGTTCCCCCTACTGCTCGTACCAGCCCACACAGAGACAAGCACAGAGATGTCACCTGGCACTTATGCAACTCCACTGCAAAATACAAAACAGTCAAATGCGAGGGTTTTACCCAGCTGCCACCATTTAATAACCGTTTCTTTCCCACTCCTTTTCTGTATGGCAACAAACCCTAATTTTCTTCTAAAATTGGAAAACAGTCTCTCACCTGAATGTACTTGCACTGGGGAAGAAGAAGGATTAAAAATCCTGCTTTCTAAAGCTGCTTGAGCAGGAAAAGATTAGTCAGTGCCTCCTTTACTCTGCAGTATCAATATCCAGGAGCCCAAATCTTTGGCTGTCAGTATGATGGGACAATCTGAGAAACTTCACAGCTTGCAGAGGGTTGAGATGGATAAAGACACTGAGCTCAGCTAGAGGTGGCAGTCCAGGAAGGGAGACAATCCTACTCAATCTGAGAGAAAAAGAAAGGGAAGTAAAGAAAGGGGAAAGTCTCATGCATTACTGCTGTGGTTTCACTGAGTGGAAGCAAGGATGGTGAGGGCATGACCAGTTGTGCATCAGAGAAGAGAAAAACTTATAGAAGACTAGGACTGGGTCACAGACAAGCGAAACTATGCAATACAGCAGAATTCATGAGTGGGGCAGGCAGCCAGGAATGTGGGAACACAACAGAAGGAGGAAACAGGCATGGGAAGAAAGCGATGTCATGAGAAACTCAATGCTTAGGGAAGAAAATGAGGAAAAATAAATCACAAACTAACACCAACCTCATTTTAAATCATTTTGTTAATCTCTTGAGCCTGAAAACATCACATTCTGGCACATGCTCCAATCCCCTTGTTTGCTCCCTTGTAACCACTGCAGAGCTGCTCCAGGGTGTACATTACTTCACTCACTGAACCGTGCTCATGTGTCCAGCACGAGGTGAGGGACATTCCTGAGAGCAAGGGGACAGAGGACAGCTAGGACAGTGCTGGTGGCAGGGCAGACAGGAGCCACACCACCGCAGAGCTCTTCACCTCCATGCCACCACTACATCAGCCTAGTGGAGGGGCATGTACAGATGTGGGATCAAACACTGCTATTACAGCACAGCTGCTGCCTTGCTCACCAGCTGCCAGCACTGCCAGCTCAGGCTGCTTGAGGAAACCTCGGAGACTACAGCTATCCCATTAAATCAGTCATTCCCAAGCAGCTTCCCAGGCATAAGGTCGCCTCCCAAGATAGGACTGAAATGGGTGACTGCACACAAACCGCCTGATGAGAACATGTCCTGACCCTCCAACTCCTGAAAAAAGGCCTGGGAACCCTCTGGGAGAAAGTTGCCTGGCAGGGGTCTAATTCAGGCCAGGAACTGCTCCAGCAGCTCCCCAGTGTCAGCAGATAGGCTCTCCTTTGGGCCTGACAGTGCTCTTTGCTAATACAGACAAACCTGTAGCTTTACATAATACTGCAGCTGGTCAGAAAAAACCTATTATTTTTTCATCCCCTTTCATTTGTCTTGACTGGCATATCAGAAAAAAATAGTATGTTTGTCATAGTAGGAGAACTCGAGAACCTAAAATAAATGGCTTTTGAGATAGGGTTGATAAAGAAAAACCTTAGGTTTAGAAAGATAAAACCTTCAAGTGACAGCAGAGATACAAATGGAAACTTAAATTTGACAGGAAAAAAAGCCAACAGCAAGGGATAGCTTTAAACAACTGGTGCCCAGACAGTCTTCAGGCACATCTTTTTGCTGTTTTCCATGAAGGAAACCATTATTGTTATAAAAATTACTGCACATTTTTTCTGATTATGTTGTTTTGCTAGATAAGGACCAGTGTTGCGCGACAGTGTTTCAGTAGTGGTACTAGAGTACTGGAGCACCCCATGCAGTTCAAATTTAAGCTTTTCAAACTCATTAAACAAAGTATACATGGTCCATTAGAGTAAAAAGGGCATTTGAAAAATTCACGGGATGTAAACTGTTCCTTTTTAAAACATCCCTATCAGCTAGGGTTACCTCCTTTCAAATTACTGGGGAAGGAAGTGTGAAAAGCAGGTAACTGTGACCTAAAGAAATTAAGCGGGGAAAATGTTTTGGCAGTTGATTGGAATAAGTACTTTGCATCCAGAAGCTGATGATTTCAGACCTGCCTTGTGTGTTTTGCACTACTTTCACCATAAGGTGAACAGTTACCCCCTTTTTCTTTGTCAAAGGGAAGAACACAGTTGAAGTATTTACTGGTTGTTGTTTACCATTTAAATGATGGGTTAGCAAACAAGAACAGGAGCAGATGGGCTTCTTTTAACTGAATTCAAGTTATTTAGAGCTATTTCTGGTTAAAAAAAAACAAAACAGCACGCACCAAAAAGCAAACACAATATGCCTTCCTGCTACATACTATTCATCTGAGATTTAACACCTACATTTGTTGAAATAAAAGTGAACTGGAGTCCAGTTTTTTAAGTATATGATTGATACAATTTAGTGCCCCATTTTTAACCTCCAAAGCTGTTGAAGGAGCTGTTTTATTTGCCATGAGTCCTTAAATATTTCTTTATCCTTTCACTGAATTTGGTTGCTGACTACTTTCACAGCTAAAAACCTGTCTTGTATGTTTAGTCTTCCTCACCAGCACCTCAAATGAAAAAACTGCCTTAAGCTCTTTATTCTGTCTGGAGTAAAAACTTTTGAAAACAAACTAGGAATCTCCTTATAGGCAACAATATATATGCAGCTTATTTCCCAGTGTAGTTTTAGGAGGACACTCTTCCACCTGACTCATCATTATATAAGGTGCTGCATAAAGACCACTGAATCAGTTTTCCTCTAGGAAATACACCAGTGATAGATACCCACACTCCTGCTCAGTCAAGCCAGCAATAGCCAAAAAAAACCCCATACAAACCTTGTTGTAACCAAAAAGGGATATTCCCAAAATCAGATACAAGAACACCATGAACTCAAGCAGCTCCCAATAATAGATATAACAGCACTAGAAATAAAAAAACGAAACTGTTTTCTTTCTCTACAAAGAGCTTGTGTGTCATGATGTGCTCATTGTGGCTGGGATAGAGTTAATTTTCTTCACAGTAGCTGCTACTGGACTGGGTTTTGGATTTGTGCTGGAAAAAAATAAAGCCTTGGTAATTCAGGGATGTTTTAGTTACTGCTGAGCAGGGCTTACACAGGGTCAAGGCCTTTTCTTCCTCTCACCCCACCCCACCAGCGATGGGCTGGGGTGCACATGGAGTTGGGACGGGACACAGCAGGGACAGCTGACCAAAGGGATATCCCAGACCATGCGGTGTCAGGTTCAGCATATAAAGCTGGGGGGAAAAGGAGGAAGAAGGGGGGATGTTTGGAGTGATGGGGTTTGTCTTCCCAAGTCACTGTTATGTGTGATGGGACCCTGCTCTCCTGGAAATGGCTGAACATCAGCCTGCCTATGGGAAGTGGCGACTTGATTTCTTGTTTTTCTTTGCTTGCATAAACAGCTCTTGCTTTCTCTATCAGTCTTTATCTCAACCCACAAATTTTCTCATTTTTACTCTTCAAATTCTCTCCCCCATCCTGCTGCTTGGGAATGCATGACAGGCTGACTTGGGGCTAAATCATGGCAAAAAATACAAAATTCTACAGCTTAAAGGAGGTTTTTGGGTTTTGTCATTTGGGGTTTTTTCAAATCCTAGCTTCTGAAAAAAACATCATGACTGATTTGCTTCAGAAATAAGCATATTTTAGCTCAATTGACTTGTATACTTAACTGTCCTTTGTCTAAACTGAAAGCATTCCCATTCAGTGACTGTGTAGCACAGCCTGTACAAGCAGCAAGTTACGATCACCACCAGAATCAGTTTTCCTCTGACACCAATATATGTAATCCCCATTACAGAATAGAAACTGTCTAGAAGAGAAGTTGTAATTGTCCATAGTGTACTTTAGCTTACAGTTGTAGAACAGTTTTTTGGGGGGTGGGTTTTTTTAAATTTGCTTTTGGTGTTTGTTAGATCTATCATATTGAAACCCTAGAGACGAAAATCCTCCTTGAGCTGGAAAATTGTCACAGCTGTCCTCAGCCATTGTGAGGGCCAGAGGTGCTCCATGATTGCTCCATACACATTCAGCTCTGGCTTTTCTGAGGAACCTGCCAATTAGGATTAGCTCACTGCCTGCCTTTTACTGTATTAAAATGCTCATCACCAAGGTGTTCCATGCTTTAATCATCTTTCTATAAAGGAATTGGAAAGTGTTTTACAGCAGTTGCCCTCTCAGACAAGAGCTGAAGCCCATCTGGCCTCTCATCCCATGTCCAATAGCAGGATGAACCAATACTTCATAGATGATGTAAGATGAGTGCAGAGAGTATACAAGGGACAAACACTCCCCTCATCTATGACGCTCCACAGCCTCAGATCCAGCCATTACCAACCAAATGAGCTCTCACATGTGAGGGTTTACTTTATGCCCAAGTACACCCTAAATTACTACAGTTTGTGCGCATGGCCTGTCTTCTTTTTAGCTTCCTGACCAGCTTCAAGGAACTGTGATGGAAGTGCTGAAATCCCACAAGTTTTGTGAAAGCTGGTTATGGGGGAGTAGAGCTGAGGAAAGCCTGAAAAGCAGCTTTAACTTCACATGACAACAGAAAGTCTTCATGGGAAAAAATTTCCTTAATGATGAAAAAGCTGCAACTGGAATAAGTATTTTATGATACACCAGGGAATTAATCTCTTCATCACGGTTTCTCTCCCATGGTGACTGTCTGTTGCCTAATGAGGTGCTACTGTGACTGATGTTTTCACAGCAATTTCAGCATCTCTAAGGACTCTCCCCTGTGTGGCTTATCGGTACAAAAGGGCTTGGTACAACTCAGTAAAAAGTGAACTAACCATGAGAGGCAAATCCAATAGAAACCAAGCTTCAGTAGTTCTGCTAGTTTTGTGACCACTAGAATAATTCTGTGGTCTTGAAACCCATAAAACTATAATTTTTTAAAAATTCTACTGATTTTTGATGTACACTGTTTCATGGGCACGTTAATTGATAAATGCAATGGTTCTTTGTATGAAAGGGATTTACTCTTTCTCCTGAATCAACATTTGATTTTAAAGACTGTCCCATGGTTTTCATCGTAGAATGCAGGGTGATTTGAGCTCCCATCACGCATAAGAAAATTCTCTAAAATTGATTTAGCACAGTGGAAGTGTACCAGATAGCTCAGAAACAGCTTCTCCCTACCCTAATTTTTGCTGATACCCTTATTTGGACATGATAACATGTGCTGTGTACAAGAAAAACTCTATAAATACTCATAACACTGCATAAGAACTCATATTTACATGTATGAGACTTGTTTGTTGTAGCTCCAGTTTTAAGGACCAATAATTCAAACATGGGGCAAGTAGGGAAACAGAAGCGTGGGGCTGTCCATCGACCTGGCAGAAGATCATAAATCACACCAGTCACAGATCTCTGGTAAGAACCAAAACTACAAAACACTGAGTAAGAGGTTCTAATTACTAATGTCCTTTTCTCTAGCTACCTTCCCCTGCCAGTTAAGTGGATGCTAAAAACCAAAGTGTCCTTCAACAAAAACAAACTTCAATTCTCTTGCTCTTCAAGTTTAAGTTATTCTCAGTGCCACAGATAGACTTTCTCCTGAAGGATTGGTTTTACCATTCTAATACTGGTATCTGACGTACACACATGGTTACTTCTCAAGTTACTTTTACTGAGGGGACTTTCCTAGTACCTGGGTTCAACTTCCAGGCATGTTTGATATCAATTAAATCTTTCCAGATGCCTGAACAGAGTCTAAAAGAGTACCTGTGCAATTAATGAGTGCCATGGATTCTCATCAGTGCATGTGAAAATGGGTCAGCAACATTTCAGAGTGTGCACATGTAAAAGATGATGTCTCAGGATGCCTTCCAGCTCTCCTCTCCTAAGTCTACACCATACACCAATGAGATAAAGCCTGTGTTGGGCAGTATCTGTTTCTAACATACTGCAGACCATTCCCCCACCTGCTCTGAAAGCTTTTGTTGGGTCCCTGAAGTCTACTTCCTCATTATCCCTCCAGGATTTATCTCTGTCCAGCCACCCCTTAGACTTCTTTCAGTCTTCTCCCCTGATTATCCTACTTAGACAAAACAGACTAACCTCAGTTTCCTGCCTTTCTTCTGTGTTTCTACTTAAATTTAAGCCATGTTTGCAGTCATACTGTACTGATTGTTTCCTTAAATTGCATATGAAAATAAGTGATAAATACCATCCTAAGACACAGCTGAAGCTGTCAAGGATTCTCTTGGACATTAGTTATGAAAGACCTTCAACTTTGCTAAGAGATTTTGTTTTATTCACATCATTCTACTGTGGCTTAAGATCATGCCCAAAGATGCTCTGGACACTAACAGTTAACCAGAGCAAGCAGCTCAGTTCTATGTTTTTCAGCCTTGAAGTGCCAGATATTTTTTATGTTATTCCTACACAATTCCCAGCAGCCAGGGCCAGAACCTGTGTAATGATGTGTGCCACTGAGAGCCCTCTCCTTCAGTGTGCAGTGCCCAGCCATGCCAGCAGCCAGTCTGCTAAATGATCAGTTAGTAGCAAGAATAAAGAGTTTAAGCTGTGTAAATAAGAAACAATCATGTATTTGGGAAGGGAGGCATTAGTCATTGTGCTAACAGAATATCCTGACTACAAAAAGGACCACAGTACACACAGATCAAGGATCCGCTTATCACTGATATCAAATAAGAGGATTATATATTGCATTAACCAGGGATGTTTTCATAGTCCCTGCTCTCCATATCCCAGGCAATTTTCTCTGGCCTCTCAGCAGAGAACTCAAAATGAACTTCTAAAATATAAAAGTTAATAAGCAGCAGGGATGGCTGAGATTCACTAGATCAGTGGGAAGCCAACTTCTCAGCAGAAAAATAAAGATTTCCTCTGTTCTCTGAAGATATTTCACAAAGCACATATTCTTTTATTACACCAACAACATGAAGTGGCATAGACTCTTCCACCTTACTTTGATAAACTACCTGCACTTACTTGCTCTCACAAGAATGATAGGCTGTTCCCCTTCTGGAGTGTAGAGTTGGATAAATGAAATGGTGCCTGCAAGAGGCCTCGTAGAATAATCAGCAAAGCCCAACTTTACTACAAATGAAGACCAACCATATTCTCTAATGAAGAGTGGCTATTTACAGTTTTGGGCTATTCAAGGTAAAGAGGAACCTTGGCATTGCCCTGTGTCATGTGTATAGCCACTCTCCCGGAATAAAAGGGATGTGTCAACTCAGAAGTGTGACCAGTGCCCTTGAGGAGGTGCTCAGTGATGGCTCCTCCTAGTAATGCCCTCAAGTCATGTATAACAACCAGACATTCTGCAAAGGGAAGGTCCCACTCTGACAGATCTCCACACTTAATAAACCAGATCCCAGGAGCATCAGTTCCACTCTGTGCTGTGGACCTTTCCTCGGGATATTGTCCTACCAATGGTTAGCAGGTGCATTTTTTCAGAATTAGTGCCATAAATTATTCCCTTGGATCAAGTGGTGTTAACAGTTTTTCTAATTCCAGCTGGTAAAAAAACCTCTACTCCAAGAACATGGCATAAACCAGCTGGATTTTTACAGCAGCAGAACCCCTTACTTCAATGCAGCTTGCAGCACTATAAGCCAGAAACTTAAGGGAAAATCCAAACTCCTTTAATAACATTTTAAAAATGAAATAAAATTTGGTATATTAGGAGATGGAACCTGGAGGTTTTTATAAAAAAAACTGGATCTTGAGGGCACAGACTGTGTTCTTAATACAATAAATCAATGAAGACCCAGTGGGCTCAATCCACAGAAATTTTAGTGGAACTTGTAAGCATGTGACAACTGTATTCCAGTCAAGTCACACTGCCTTTTGAAGGCAATAAGAAAAAGTAGATTTAAAAAAAAAAGAGAAAGGAAAGAGAAATCATAGACTGTTAAAGGGTTGGAATGGACCCTAAAGATCACTAGGCCAAACATCTGCCACCATGGACAGGGACATCTCCTACAGGCAGGACAAAAAAAAAAATGCCTCTGAAGCAGTGCAGGCAAGAAGAATTTCTGTTCTCACTGATAGGGACAGGATGATCTGATGGAGATGTGACACCCATGATAACCCCTTTCAGAGGATTTAGAAGAGAAGGATAGTTGTGGGATTCACAACAACCTACTCTAAACATGAAAGCTGAGCAAGAGCCACCAGACACTGGCAGAACCACATCTGTGGTCTGATTCATCCAAATGGCTAGTAAAGCCAGCAAGACTCCTGGCAAGCCTCACTTCTCAGAGGAGTGTCATTCTGCATTATTATTTTCTGATTTAAAGCCCCTCTTCAGCCAGAGCATGCTAAACCAGACAATTTCAAAGTGTCAAAAGACCCCACCCCCATAAATCAGGTGTCCATTACTGGCCATTCATTCAAGAGTTGGACTTGATGGTTCTTGTGGGTCCCTTCCAACTTAGAAGATGCTCTGATTGTGAACAGTGTATAGCTCAGGTGTTACTCCATGGTAGAGTTGCCGGAGCTGACTCAGTGCCAAGCCAGATGAGACATTCAAGCCCCAGGTAGTTTTCTTGCTTATTCTTGACCTATATTCTGTTGTGATATACTTGACCATGAAAGTCCAAAATGCTGAAGTTAATTCATGGACTTCACTTTATAAGTAGTCCATCTTTGAGAAGAGATTCTTCATCTCCAGGAAAGGTTTGCATCAAAGGGCAGAAAACTGAAATCTTTAATGTTCTTGCTAGTGATTTTCTTCATAATTAGAAGAAAATATACCCCAAACCCCTCCACAAATTAGAACAGACCCACCACTACTGACTAAGCACGAAACTGATTACAGTAAATTACATTACAAAAAAACTACTTTTACCAGCATCCCCATTCAGCTTCACAAGTTCTCAGTGTGTGGAGATAAAAATCAGTGAAATGCAATAAACATAATAACACTGTTAGAGGCACTGGTAAGTGGTTCATGAGTGAGGCATCAAACCAGCCAAGGATCAGGTAAAGATTTGAAGGGCATTCGGGCACAGGATAAGCACTTTCTACTGTGCTGACCATGAGTGAGAGGCAGCAAAGGGGGTCAGCACAGAAGATGGTGCAGCAGGGAAGGTCAGCCAGGAGAGACAGCTGTGATGGGAAAAGCACTTGCATCAGAAGTGGGGCACCAGATACCTAAGGGGTGTTACAGGAAAAGTGACAGGATTGCAAATAAAATGATGTGTAGGTAACTCCCTGCTGTGAAAGTGGAAAGGAGTCAACTGTGCTCTCTGCACAGAAAAATGTGCAGGGAAAAAAAGGGAGAATATCTATTTTAGCTACATGCCTGAAATACTGATGGGCCATTCACAGGGAGAAAACAGAGATGCAATAAGGTGCAGAATGGCATGGTAGGACATCAGGCAGATAGTCTTGGAAAGAGCTGACCTAGCAGTGGTAACTGCACCTGTGAAAGGTGGTAAAACCAGGACAGTTCCATCCAGGAGTTAAAAAAAAAAAAAAATCCCCCACTCAGGAATGGGGATGAGAGGATAAACTTATGAAGTGTAGTCTGGGCAAAATACATCAGCATGTTTCCAAATAAAATGTTTTCCATGTGAAGTGCAGTGTCAACAGCGAGACCGTAAGTCCAAGAACATTTAATTTTTTCCAGAATAAAAAAGCTGAAAAGGTTGAGGAAGAAAATATGTTTGGTGTGACAAAGTTTGAAGAGACCCATAAATAGTGGTAAAAGTGCAGCAGAGTAATTTTTCTGAGAGCTGTTTCCTTCATTGTTTCTTTATCAATAGATAAGCATTCCCTCTTGCCTCTGTCCAGACTTGCATGGCTATGATACCACCTCACGTAATTGCAGATCAGGGGAGAAACACCACAATTTTCTAACTGAACCAAAACATTTTCAAAGCATCTCAGTATGAATCTATACACAGTCCATTATAATTTGTGCTGTGCTCTCTCCTAGTTAGGAGATGAGTCTTTTGGCAATATAGCATTTCCTAACCCTCAGCATACCCTTCTTGCCTCTTGCCCAGGTGAAGGAAGGTGAGAAATCAAAAAAACAACTGATCCAGAAGATTTTTATTGATGGTAAAAGTAACTGAGATGAGTAGGGGAGCCAAGCCAGGAAGTTATAGCCCACATTAATTGAGGGAGAGACTTAAGAAAGAAAAAACTGGTTGCTGACCTTGATGGTGTGGAAGGTGGTGACAGTCAACACCTATTTTCTCTCATTGTCACAGCAAGTTTAATCTCAAGCATTTTATGATCTAGGGTGCAAACAATAATTTCTTCCCATTTGGGATCAGGTTTGATATTAGTAGAACTCAAGCTCCTTCATCTACTTCTCTAAGCTTTCTTCTACCTCTTCATCACCACTTGCAGCATCAGCAAAGCAGTCCTTTTCATATCCTTTAGAGTTTCATCTTCACTGAACATTATCAGTTGTCCCCAGAGTTCTAATTTGTATCCTATTGCAGCACTACATGGGAATTAAATGAGCAGATGCCAAGCCAATTGCCCTGGGAATTTTAGCAATGTAGTCTTTGAAATTTTCTAAGAGTGGAACATGTATTCACTGCAAAAATAAAATGATGTGGGTTTCTCTAAAAACTGTGGCAGGTTCACAGTTTTGTATGTTCTAGTCTAAACTAGAAGCAGCATAAACCCCTAAATATATGAAATATTTATGTTACCTTTTGTGAGCGAAAACTGAGAAAAATACACATTATAAAGGCAGCTATATGCCTAAATTCAGGCCTCCTCTGTTCAGAAAATCCCTAGGAGACAACTATCTAACAAATACATGCTTCAGGAGAATTTGGGAGAAAGATTGTACTTTTTTCCCTTTATTTTTAAACAAAGGCTTTTGGTATATTCTTGATCTTTTCTCATATTCAGAAGTGGAACAATTATTGACTTTTTTTCTGCTTTTTATGGGACCAGCATGCAAAGCATGCTTTTGACTCCATAGAAACAGCATTTTAATGTCAGTCAAATTAATAAAGCTCCAAAATTTATAGGAACCAATTTTAAACAGCATCAGGTACAGACAGAAGAAGACATGCTCTTACAAATCAGAAAATGGAGGACAGGCTCCAAGCTTCCTACATTTCTTTTTGGAATGGTTTATAATGCCAGCAAAGATCTCCTCTTCCTTAAGAGTTAAACTCACTTAAGCAAGAAGCAGCCTCAATCTCATCTTTAGAGACACCTTTATACATGGTAACTGTTCATACCCTGAGTAATATTTAGGCACACAAATAGCTTACTATAAGTTTCTGGCAAGTTTTTCTTTTTGAAAAAGTCGAAACTAATATGAAGGATTTTATCCCAGTATTCAGTAATGTAACAAAAACAACACATTGTAGGAAAAACAAAATATTAAACTCTTGCCTTACAAGAGGAAAAGATCCCTGCTGATGTTTCTGGGACAACTCCTAGCTGCTGTTGTGATACATCCCAACAGTGGAACACAGACAAATCTGTAACTGCAGCTCAAATGTAAGCAGATGACATCTGACAGGAGGAATGTGAATTCGAGAAAAATATAAATGCCAGGCTACAATCCTATGTACTTCCAGCAGGAAAAATAACTCAGTCTACATTTATTTACCTGTAAGAGTAAATAAAATAAATAAGAGTAGAACAAATTTTGCACTGAATAGCTCTGCAGCTGAAAAATTATGAGTCACTCAAAATGTTCATCATTAAAAATAAAGTACAACACACTTATTTGTCAATTCTTAATTTGTACTTCAGGAACACTTGCATTGCTTTTTCCCCTCAAACTGTAGGTATTAGAAAAAGCTTATACACATATGTATAAATAACATATATGCAAAACAGGCATTAAAAAAACCATGAAATGTCAGGAGACCCACAAGAAAAATTAGTAGGACTGTAATGAATATCATTATAATCTACTAGGAAAAGGAAAAAACAACTAACAGAAAGCAAGGAAGACTGTTTCAGTCTTGGTCCTTACAGCGTGCACAGATTATAACAAGCTCTCCAGGAACTAGAGACTAGATAACAATGTCCAATCTGGGGAAGAACTGAATAGACAGTCCCAAAAAGTACACTCTAACTAGATCCCAAACTCACAAAGCAACACAGCTCCATGTCACCCTGTCTCCATCTTTCTCACTGATAAAGAAACCCAGATGCTGTGCCAGCAAAGGACACCTTTAGATCCCCAAATCCTTGAACTGGATGAGGAAGGGCCAACCTCCATCCTACCCCTCATGCCAAATGAAGCAGCCCCAGGCACAGTATGCAGATAATAGGGATGCACGGAGAAAAAACACTGAGAAAGTCTGCAGTCCTGCAGACTGCAATACTGAATTCTGAATGGCTGGAGTGCTACCAGCGCTCAGACCAGATAAATGTGGGGATGCTCACATCTTAGTGTTAGCAACTCACTAGTGGCAACCACAGCTCTGAATGAGATACAGCACTGCCTCAAAAATGCACATCCCACCAGGTGCCACAGCATTGATTCATTCTCTAGAACTATCATTTGTATTTCCAGATAGTGCTTTGAACTTGTATCTGCATAGATCAGTAGTGCTGCCTTTTATAGATCATAACTCTCCAGCCTCACAGTTACTACTTCAGCATATATGAAAGGCTAGCAGGATATAAAGGGAACACATTCAGCTCAATGTGATAAGAGACTAGAAAAATCAAACAGGCGGGCCTTTGGCTCTAAATTAGTTCAAAGGTCAAGACAAAAACTGAGCAAGTTACCTGCCATAACATCTTCTGAGCGCTATTAATATTTTGTAAGCGTCTTGGTGCCAAACACAAACCGAGCCTGCAACAAAGTTAACACTATTACCAGTAGATCTTCTGACTTTCTGGAGTGACCTGTCAATTTACTCATCAGTGGATGATTTTTCCTTATCTAACATTAAATTGGGATTTGTGCTTACCAAAATATGTAAGCTTTGAAGGAGCAGAATATTGTTATGGTAGAGACTGCCTACTGCAGCCTACCTCCCTGCTCTCTGGCTGCCACAGCAGCTTCACGAAGTGGGGGTTCCTATCTCTCCATCTGAGAAGCTTTAGAGAAAAGGAGGTTTACTTTCAGCTACAAAATCTGACATTCATTTACAGCCAGCCTCTACCTTGCACTGAGGCTGTAAGTAGAATAATTCCAAAGGCAGTACCACTGATCCTGCGTGCTCAAATACTCTGGTGATCACCATATTTCACAAATATTTACTGGAAAAAAATATACATGGAGCAATAACTGTGCTGCACAGGACACTGTGGGTCCCTGAGGACAGCCTGAGCTGAGTGCTGGATAGCGCAGAGCACTCTCCACACAGAGGAGGGCACACAGAGCAGGGCAATTAAATCCCTCCCTGCCACACACCCACCTCTCCTTCAGCACTCTGGACACTGTCTAAGGAGCCTCCCCACACTTTCAGGTGGCAACATAGTTCTGAGACAAGATTTTTGGTTCATCTCAAAAGCCTTTAGGAACCTACAGATGTGATGGTGAAGGAACAGAACTAGGATGGAAACTCAAAGAGAAACAGAAACTGCAGCATTGCAGCTTATATTGGACAAGAACAGAATATAGGTAAGTCATGGAGGCATCACATAAATGCCACCTTCTCCTTGCCACATTTGATTCACAATTTTATTAAAACCACAAAACTATTTTTGAAAGAATTCAGAAAATTCTCCTCAGAAACTAAACTTGATGGGGATCTCAAATACATTTCTCTGTGGCTCAACATGTGATCATAACAAACTCAGATCAATCACCTTCTGGATAATTAAAGTAGAAAATCAACAAAAACATGAGTGTTTCATCTTTGGACTGCTTTGGGGCTGCACATGGCCCCAGCTGAGTTCATCTTCTCAAATGTGTACTTTTGTCTGGCAGGCATCCAATCTCAGATGATCTGAAGAACTGTGGATGTTCTAGCATCTATACACATGTGCAACAGATATTATATGGATGGCATACTGGAATACATGAATAATTTTTGCGTGTTTTGTCCCTCTTTGAGGCAGCAAGTTATATAAGCAGCAGTTTCAATGATTCAGGCAGGCAGCTAAAAAGAACAGACCTCAATTGATTTCTTTTTAAAATGTATACTTGTAAATTAAGAAGCATTTCAAGATTAGGCATCTGTCCAATTCTTTTTATCATTTAGTGTATTATGCTAATGAGGATGCTGTTACTTTAATTATGTCATTTGAAGAAAAAATTGCATTCAGTCCCTTGATCTTCTTTAAAACCATTCCCATGCCTGATTCCCCTATAGGCTTTTAATCACGCTGCCTCGGTGTGAAACCCCACATTTGAGCAAAACTCTTCTCAAAACTGGTTCACTGAGAAAGTTTAAATTGTTTCCTCTCATTAGAGCTAAATCCTTCACCACTGGGCAGCTTTAGGAGGAAGAGCTAGACAATTCAAACTAGCACTAGCTAGAATGAAGAGTAATAATGAAACTTAATATACTGTGTATGTAACATACTAAATGCCAGGACTTGTTGGACAGGGGTAGAGAGACAACTGAAGTGAGCTATGAAATAATACCTTTCCATGACACTTCATAGCAGAATTCACTAAATCCTATTTTAAAAAAAGGACATCTCATCAGCTGTTAAACTTCACTATGCAAAATTACCCATATATGATTTTCACAGGCATTTGTTATTAGTCAAGTGCTTCACTGTAGCCTTGTCTGTTTTAGCACACACAGTACAGTAACTAAGAAAATGTATGTTCTGATTATGGTATATCCATTTAGAGTTTCACTGCAGTATTTGTTAACGTGTTGTGCTTTCATCCTACACTGATAGACTGGATTTTGTTGAAACTAAGAGCCAAATTGCACTAACATCTTGAAGCAAAGGATTTACAAACAAATATTCTGACACCTCATTTATCTGTTTTGCCATAAAATTGGCTTATACATAATTAATTATGAAAAATAGGCACAGCATGCTTTCATGCACTTCTACTTTGAAATCCAGGTCACACTTTGTTTTGAAATTCAGGAAAACAATATAAATAATATAATTAACATATCAGAAGATTCTTTGCAAGTAACTTTATTTAAGCAGGCTAAACCTGGAGCTTATGAAGATGTTGCCATTCTGTCATTGCAGACAAATAATTTCTAAGCCCTTGTTTACGTACTTGACTTTATTTGAGCAATCCTTTGTAGTGAAAGAATATTTGGAGTTGGCATCCTCATACTAAGCCACACAATGCTGAATGAAAACAGTGTTCTTGTCCCAAAATATCTACAAGCTAATTTCTGCTCTGTGGACTTGTTTCCAGCTGGGATGCTGCTCCTTTGAAACAAGTCAGTAATGATGCGGTTATAGATGGGAACCCAGAAACCTGAGATAAACAAATCTATGATTTTGTATGTTGGAATACATCCTTAAGATCAAGTCCAACCATTAATCCAGCACTGCCAAGTTCACCACTAAACCATGTCCCTCAGTGCCACAGCAACACATCTTTTAAATACCTCCAGGGATGGTGACTCTACCACTCCCCTGGGCAGCCTGTTTCAATTCTTAACAACTCTTTCTGGGAAGCAGCTTTTCCTAATACCCAGTCTCCTCCCCTGATGCAACTTGAGGCCACTTCCTTTTGTCTTATTGCTTGTTACCTGGGAGAACTTGCACGTTGCTACACCTTCCTTTCAGGCAGTTGTGGAGAACGATAAGGTTTCCCCTGAGCCTCTTTTTTTCTCCAGGCTAAACATCCCCAGCTCCCTCAGCTGCTCCTCACAGCACTTGTGCTCCAGACCCTTCAACAGCTCTGCTGCTCTTCTCTGGACATGCTCCAGCACCTCGTTGACCTTCTTGTAGTGAGGGGCCCAAAACTGAACACAGGATTGGAGGCACTGCCTCACCAGTGCTGAGTAAAGCTTTCATAACCCACCTGAGTGCATACAGTGACTCATTGTACAGGTTCTCCTCTCCAGGCACTTAGTTGTCAAAATACCTTTGTGATGACATATTTCAGTATTATACTGTGCTTTTCTCAGGCATTTGCATGTGATCACCTCATGTGAACTATCCTCAATCGGTACAGCTCCTTATAGACCCTCCCCAGGTCTAGATGTGAGAGTCATTTCTGGCAACAGAGCAATATCACACATTCACCAGCTGCTTGCTACATTTAGTGAGCGTTTAACTTCTAGGTGCATGCTGTTTTCACTAAAAACTTTACCTGGTTATCTCAGTAACAGCCATTGCTCATTACTTTACTTTCAAGACCTTCACAAAGAATGAGAAAAGAGAAGGTTTATGAGCTTTTGACCTCAGCTGCTTTCTAGAGCCAGACCCAAAGCCAAGTGCAGCATCAACTCCAGCTCAGGAAGTTTGCCTTGTCTGCAGAGCAGCCAAGCAGCGACCACCAACTTGCAAAAGGCCACATGGACTGGGAGCTGCCAGCTCAAGAGGTCTGACCAGCAAACAAGAGCCTCTCCATGTCAAAACGAATGGCAAAAATACTTGTGATTGGTGTATTGCGGAGCCAGAAATAGAAAGCAATGCTTTCACCATACTGCTGGTATTTGAATAGCTTCTCTTTTAAAAGGGCAAACAGTTCGTCCCCCTGAGAGCTTGCTGGCAACAGCAATGGCTGGGCTCCATTTCAGTAAATATTAGAATTGCATTTTTCAAAAAGGAAGCTCAAGTCTCTCAAAGGTTAAGAAGGTAACAGACAAACACAAAACTAAAAAAACCAAAACACTAAAAGACACTGTACTTATTTATGAGAAACAGGGTGGGAAGATAAAGCCATGGATACCACATGTGCAAACAGAAAAGCAGAATCTGGAATATTGTCAAATGACAAGCTGAGAAAGAGGCCAAGGTCTGCTAGAAATCCATCAAGTGAGGTATTCCTCAAACATATATCCTCAAAGGTATGAAAAATACTGTCACATTGAATTTTAGTCTAGCAGAGAATCTGTTCCACAAGGACCACTTAAAAAGTGTGGCTTTGGGAAAGTCTGCAAATTCTAGCCATAGCTTAATACAAGAGAATAGTGAAATCAACTCCAGCTGATGTTATATTGGACTCCCACTGGATACAGGTAAACAGTTTAACTAGAAAATTATGATTCACTACAGGCAAAGGGCAATGCTCTAATTTCTTTTGCAAATGGAAAACAATATGTAATCTTACCCAATATCTAATTTACTTGTATGGATATTTTAAAAGATGATTTCTCAAAATTAAAAACAAATCATGTGCAAAACTGAGCAGGGGAAAACAGTCATGTCCAAAAATATAAAAAGGACCTGCTAAGGGATGTTTTATTATATGCCAAAAATAAAAAGGAAAGTCACTGTGCTACAGCCATGAAAGGAAGCTTTTATGGTTGAAGAGTCCTGGCTACAGAGAGTAAAAGCAGTAGCAGAGAAACCTGTAAAACAAATGCATAGTACATAACAGATGGTGGAAAGACACTGATAGCAATGAATACAAATTAATGTTGCAGAAATGCAAGCAAACAATGGAAGCAAAAAAACAATAAAAAAAACTATGATGAGGTTTATGACACTAGGAGCTCCTCCATAAATGGAACAAGAATAAGATAATGCCAAGCAATGACTTCAATAGCTGGTCATTCCAGACAAAAACTATCAAAAAAAAATCTAGAAAATGACAGATTTATTTGACAACTACTTCTCTGCATTCAGAAAGATGCAAGATGCCCTATTCACTTGTTACAGTGATAATGACATCACTATTACTAGAGAGAGCTTTAAATAGCCCCTCAGTTTAAACCCTTCATCCAAGAGTAGATGGGCAGATGAATCAATAACTTTTAATTCAATGACTCTTTTAAAAATCCATAGGTGCACTGAAGGTTTCTGGTGACTGGAAAGACTTACTGTCAAAGCAGCATTTACAAGGGTTAAGTGGGATAAGCAAAGCACCTATCGAGCAGTTAGACTGACATCAGTAGTAAGCAACAGCAGGGAAAGATTAGCATGGGACACAATCAATAAGGCATTGAAAGACAGTCACATAATTAACACCAATCAACACAGCTGTATGGAAAACAGGCCTGGTCATGTAAATCTGATCATTTGTATGCAGTGACATCATCGTTTGATAATGGCATGTGCTGACAGGACGTATTTCTAGCCCTGGTTTCACACTTTGCAGTGATTTAAAGTCATGCCATACATGAAATCCTGTATTGAAAGATTCACCATACTAAATCAACACCACTCATAGCAAGTGAATTTCAAAAGTGACTAGCTAAATGGATAACTAAATGGAGAATCAACATCCTGATAATAGAATTCTTGTCAGTCCAGCAGAAAAAAAAAATTAAGTACAACACTTGAAAGCTCAAAAGAGCTACAGACTGTCTTGGAAGGCAAGGCTCATTATTTACTGAAAAAATGTAATGGTGACATGCTAGATTGATTACTACTGGCACCTTTTAAAACAAGACCTGGTCTCTTTCAGAAAGATACACTACATAACGAAAAATAAAAGAACTACTACTGAAATACTATTAATTCCTCTGACCTCCACAGAGGAGGCAAGAAGAATAGAAATTCATGTGGACTCCTTTGGTCTTTAGATTCATAAACCTAGGAAACAATGACCTAAACATTATTAATCCCTCAGGAATCTAATGTAATGAGTGAATCATGCTTAATCCATCTGATACAGTGTAAAGTGTCTTGAGTATTTCTATGGGATTTCAACTGTAAGCCAGTGGTAAATTACTGGATGACTATTAAAATATTATCAAGTCACTTCCCTGAATTTCTGATTTTTTTGGCTGAAAGCAGCAAAAATCTATCCCTATGCATAAATAAGGGTGGGATGGTGTCAAACTCTTGATCCACACCTTCCCATCTAGATTGTTTTGACCTGTTCCTAGGAAGTGTCATTCACAGCAACACTATCAGAACAGTATTTTCATGGCATGTCAGAAAGCCTCCTATCAGGCACAGCTGTGACTAACACTAATTTCATGCAATTAGGGTTGTGTTTCTATATACTCATCATCTTCCTAAGCTGTGCTCCAAGACCAGTACAAGAGGTGAAAGTCACATTACCTCTGCCAAACATTATTTGATTCTGTCTGTTTGAAGCAAAACACAGGGTTTTGAAAATGCCATTCCTGGAAACAACTCCAGAATGGGCCAGGAGACTTTGTTCTTCCAGTTTTGCAGCAGGCGCCTAAATTGCTACAAGACTCACAATCCCAACAATGAGAAGGCACAGTTACAACTGCTTTTAGACCAGAGTCATTTTTAACAATGGAAATGCATTGAAAAATATTTCTGTACAATCTTTGCATCAGTGTCCTGCAATGTTGTCCTCAAAGAGATGTGCATTGCACGGTGCATTCTCTTCTTTCACGTGGGACAGCACACAGGGCTGGAACATCACAAGCCACCCGTGAGCCCATAAACACAGGATTTCTCTTCTTTGGTATTTAGACACCTGACTGCTGCAGGATTATGACCAGGATGTACATGCCACCCAGAAGACAGTGACACACCAGCTCAATCACTTATTTCACAGCCATAATCACATTATTTGTGACCGAGTGTGACTGCTGCCAGAGAAACAGCTTTTGACTTTGGGTCTCCCCAGGGGAAAGAGCAACGCTTATGCCAAGTTGATGTCTGAACTTCTCCAGCCAAGCTGTGTTTTATCACTTGAGGGACAAGATTATGCCTGGCCACAGGAGATGCACACACAGAGGCTTCAGCAGGCATTGTTATTGCTCACCATGAGCACAACCTCGCACCACTACAGGACAGATTTACCAGGAGTTAGGTCACAGTCATCTCTCCACTGACAAAGTTATGCCTTCCCATGAAAAACTATCTTCAGATTTTGTTATAATACCACAGAAAGTAACAGGATTTAGTTTTGATATATATAGTACATTGGTTTAGATAGTCATATTTTCACTATATACTGTACCTAACAAACATAGCAAAGGTTTTTTTTGTTTGATAATTCCCCACAGTAAAAGAGCCTCATGGTCTGCTTTGAAGTCACCTTTATCTCTACTGCTTACACAATCATTAAATGGAATTTTCATTGGACAAAATAGCACTATTCAAAAAGAATCAAAAGATTTCTTGAAAGAGTTCTTTGGTGGCAAATACAATTAAAATATGAAATCAGACATTAATGATACAGAAGACAAGCTTACCCAAAATGCTGGAAAAACAAGTTTTTCTTCCATTGGTGATAGTTTGCCTTAGAAGACAGTCCCAGGGTGGAAACCTTAAAAAAAAATAGAAAAGAAAAAAACAAAACCAAAACAAGACTCATTAGAATTAAAGTAGGTAACAAGGGCATACACCACCAAATCTTCTGTAAACACAGCACTCAAGATTAAACATCCTGCTCTTCTGATTAGGATCCTGTCCAAGTTTCCTGGCATTAGCTCACAGATAAGCTGATCTGTGTTAGCACTGAGTGAAGTGAAGCAATGCACTTACTCTCAAAAGGGGACTAGGATACAAAACCTTTGTGAAACAAACTCCACATTTTCTGTTCCTCTTCCTCCGGAATATCTTTAGAGTAAGTCAAAACTCAAGTCAACTTTAGGTACAGAAACTGAAGGGGAAGCACAGATTAAACCTAGTTAGGTTTTAATATATTTACAGAGATCATTGTTTTAAAGACATTGTTCTACTTGACACCTTGTCCCCTTGCCACATTTTGATGTGATATGGGTGATGTCAGGGAGATTTAGCTGCATTTGCTTGTGATGAGATCATCCAGAAAAAGTGTGGAAGGAAGGAAGAAAAGAAGAAAAACAGGAAAGGGTGAAGATCACCCAGAAAGCATACAGAAGGAGCTTCTCACAGAAGTCAGGAGAAGATTGCAATCATAAAAACTAAATGCTGTCACTCAGAGAATGTGAGTTATGTCAAAAGACAACAGGTCAAGGCAGAGAAGGAAAGAAAGCCAGTCCTGAGATTTGGTAGAAAGTTATGAGATGCTTAGACCAATGGTAAGAAAAGGCCAAAGTCAAACTGCTGAGATTCAGAGATGAAACCAGAACAGACTTCCTCAAGTAGCACTGACCAGATTAAAAAGATGACAAAAAGAGATTAAAAAGGTTTTGGATAAGGATTTTAAGAGAAAAAAAAAAAAAAAAAACAACTTCGAGGGTTTTTTTGTTATGTCAATGCTGTGCATTTATTTGTATTATGGTGGTAAACAGACAAGAGATATTAGAACAAAGAGATAACACAAATGAGTGCATGAAGACCAAGATGAGGGGTCTGACTGTGGGACAAGCAGAGCAGGTGGAGTGTAGATGAGACCTGAGAGTATGATAGAGAAAAGAGGAGAGAAAGAATGGAGAAGGACAAATGATGGAGGCAGGGAAGATCATGACGGCCTTTCTTTCCTTGTGCTAAAAACCAAGCAGAGAAAAGTCAGATAAAAGTCTTAGAAAATTAGAAGATGAAATATATAAATAGTATTTTAGGAAAGAGATTTAATCTAATAGGCTTTCAAAATGTTTTGTTCATATGTAACTGATGGTAACCACTTATGATACATTTCATATAAATGTGGCAAAATACCAACTCCAAAGTAACTCTCAGCAAAACATGCACTAATGGCTATGAGCTCTGTATTTTAATAAGAAATTCCAGGTACATTTTACTTTTTCCCCCTCATCTTCCATTCCCCAGCAAAGCAGGCTGCTTCTTTTCAAATAACTCAGTTAAATTAAGTTGTGTGTTCAGCCTCATTAGCCGCCATCTCCATTCCCCTGCGGTTTTAATTAGATGGGTCTCTTTGTGTACAGCTACCTCAATCCTTGCACCCAAACAATCCCACAACGTTGCTTCTTTTATGTCATCATTCTTCAAATGCTCCCAATTACACAAGAGGCAGCCCAGGTGATCAGGGCAGTGCTTGAGTTCTCCCATGGAGATGGAGAGGCAGGATCTGCACCCAGCAATACACACACACTCCTTGGGCAGGGCTGAGTTGCCCTTCCACACTGTTTCACCCATTTTAATTAAGACAACTAAATTAATGACAATTTATGACAGACTCAAGTGAAGGGTCAGACCCTCTGCATAGACACCTAGCCCCAGCCTTTTCCCAGTAGCCTCCTTCCTACTCCGTGAGCCATCCATCACCTCCACACGCAGCCCATGAAAACACAGAGCAAAAACAAGGCTCCTACACCCCATCAAAGCTGGGGGTCACAGAGGTCCCCTCAGTTCAGAATGATACCTGGCTGCAGCTCCTCCCCCACAGCACCCACCCCCTCAAGGCATGGCCCAGCAAACCCCTCAAGGCATGGTGCCATCCCACAGACAGAGGAAAGGCTCACAAGGACCTGCTTCAAGGCTCTGACCTAGCCCTTAGACTTTTTTTTTCTCCTAAACCAGCACAGGAACAAAGGAACCAAGACCATGAGATGACCAGTTTTCAGCTGGAAATGAAGGTAAATGCTGATGCTTTAGGCATAAAAAAAATACGGAAGTGGCAAAGGATGAGCTCTACTCATGAGGAACAAGACAGGGCAGGGCTCCTGCTTCAACCACTGTGTGCAATCTGTTAGAAGAAACACTGTAAATCCAGCAAGCATGGTTGGCAAAAAACCCCTCAGTGCAAAGGACCTCTCCTCCATGGCTATCCTGCAGCCCCAGAGGAGAGCCTGGGGAGCTCAGCACCACTCCCAGGCTATTCCTGGCTGCCCAGGGTCAGCAGCAGCACAGCAGGGATTAAAGCAACTTAGATTTGTTATGTAAGGGACATGTTGCCTCATGGCTTCTCTCAAATCCCAAAGACGTTGACATTATGTAATAGGAACAATCAAACAGGGCAGCTTTACTATGATTTGATTTTTCAGAAGTGCTGAGCAGCTAAAAATGAACACTCTGATTGTCTCAGACTCACTGTTATGTTTTCCACTCTAAATCCAAGTTTAACCTTAAAGATGCTGTAGCTTCCAGGGATAATGACTCAGCTCTTACTTCACTCAAGATACAAAAAAGTAAAATAAAGCAAACTTTGTCCACCTCCCCACCAGGTGAAGAGCACAGCTTTTATGCTTTTGTCTTCTGAACCAAGCCTGAGGGCTTTCTTTGTTTCAGCATCAGTATCTTGCTGGCTCTACTGACATTTAAGGATTACTCATATGAATAAAGGTTGTGGACTTGGCCCTGAACTTTGCTGCTTGGATTGGATGGTGGCTGTGAGGCACTCGGACACTGGGGCTTTCATCAATGAAAAATGCAAGCTCATTTGGCAGAGTCTCAAGAGTTTGTCTTCTTAAATTATTACTGTAAATAATTCCGACGGCAATGCACACAATTTTGCATGATACATCTAGTCATATACATGTTACTTAAAAAACATGCATATTAATACAAAAAATTCCATTGTCTCTGTAAGCCACTAAAATTCATACTTGGCATATGCTTCAGCAATATCAAGGATGGATAAACACAGATGTTTCAGGAAGTCCTGGTTGATAATTTGATCAAGCTGCTGTCATATCAAGATTAGCACTTCGCCCAGTCTGGTTTTGTTTTAGAAACTTACTAATTTATTTCCAGCTTACAAGCCATGCTTGAAGAGTTTCTCCTTTTTTTAATGTTTTTATAGTTTGAGACCTGAAAAGGAGAAAAGCACGCTTTTGATGTAGATCTGATTTCCTTTCTCCTAGCCTCTCAAGTTTTTAGCACACTGAAGAAACAGTTCAGTTTCAGTACCTGTGCTAAATACTTGTTGTGATCCTTTTAGCATTAAACCGCAAACAACCTAACCAGATTGTGATGATGATACAGCAAACCTGGCCTAAGCTCTTGCATCCAATCCCTTTAACATTTCTAGTCTTGTTCATGCAGCTGTTTGATTCCACCAAAGCTCACGTGAATTGTTTCCAGAGGATGTGCCTCACTATTGTATCGCAACAAGAGCAAAACAACTTTTCATCATCAGCAAGAGAAGGACCTAAAATCCCCAGAAGGAATGAATTCATCCCTAGAGCATGACTCTGCTGAGCAGTCAAGTGTAATTTACTTTTAAATGTCTTATCTGTGCCCAGCATCCTGCCAGCTTTCCCTGTGTATAGCACATCATGACTCCTCCCAGCATCCTGGCATAAGCAAACTGCATCAAGCTCAGAAATACTTAATACAAAGCTTTATATTTTTCTCCCATTGCAATCTATTTATTGTTCAGTAACTCTAATATACTCTGCAGCACAGTAACACATTACTTGGGTAATGGTCCCTCTGAATTTTTCTGGCAGGATAAATTTGAGAATTATTGTGAGACCTGCCTCAAACTGAAATCACAGGTATCTTCAAAGGTTGATATTCCATGTGCCCCATGCAAAACTTGGCAGAAAACACAGGCCAGAGGGCAAAAGAACTATCAGAGCATCTCTATCTGAGCCACCCTTGCCTACCAGACTAGCTCTTTGACAGCCCTAGTATTTTGCCATAACATAGAGTATGCCATGGGGATAATAAACATGGAAGCCAACTCATTTAGGATAAGCTATCAAATACTTAAAATTCAAAGAGTAAAATTTAACTGAGATATGAATTTTCCCTGGTACATGTTTTAGAGGCTTGTTTACTTTTTAGCCATGACTTCGAAGGGAAGTCATTCCCCTGTAAGTGCTTGGTGATTATGCTCATGAAGTGAGACTCACAGCTGTGCAAAGAAGAACAAGTTATACCTTTCTTCCAGCTTTGCATCCCATGCAGCAGCTGTTTCAAAGCAGTTTATAGCCCTCAGGCTCATATAAGGAGCAGCAACCTCTATTACACCAACATCTGAATTAAGAGTCACAGTTGCAGGCTGGGAGGGGAACCCAGGAAAATTTTGATGCTTTTGCTAGTTTTGTGAATTGCATAAAATCACTGTTCTGCAAGTTATGTCACTAACAGCAAAAGCCTGGTAACTGCTGCTACACCAGATGCTTCTGAGGATTAAGCCATTTTCAGAGACTTGATGTTGAGACCTCTGCTGGAGCAAAACAGACTTCACCATCCACAGTCCCCAAATGCTCCGCAAGAGTGAGCCAGCACACTCCCCCCCAGTTCTTGGAGAAGAACCTAAGGCATGGTCTTAAAGTTACTATATTTACACAGGAACAGAACTTGGATTTCCTCACCTTCCAGCCAATGCACTGCTGGTACAACTTTCTCTGCAGCACTATGTGCTATGACACACCACATCACAAAAGTGACAATAACTTGTCATTGAACAGAAAACAGTTCCTGCCCTGAAATGTGAAGATTCACTATCCCAGGAGTTTAGAAACTGTTTGCCTGACTGCAAGCTTCGTAGCCTCTTAATTTAAAAAGAAAATACAAATCCTTAAAGAAATTACTAAGGTAATCACTTAAACAGTCTTTCAAAAAGCAGGGTCTAGCAGACAAGTCTTATGAGGAGCAGCTAAGGGAGCTGGGATTGTTTAGCATGGGAAAAAAGAGACTCGAGGGACTTTATTGCTTTCTACAACTGCCTGGAAAAAGGTTGTAATTAGGTGAGGGTGGGCCTCTCCTCACAGGCAGTAGGCAACAGAACAAGATTAAATGGTCTCAGTTTGTGCCAAGGGAGGTTTAGGTTGGGATATTAGAAAAAATTTCTTCACTGAAAGAGTTGCCAAGCACTGGAACAGGTTGCCCATGAAAGTGGAGTCACCATACGTGGAGGTATTTAAAAAGCTATGTAGATGTGGCACTTGGAGACATGGTAGACTTGGCAGTGCTGTGTTAACAGTTGGAGTGTTTTTCAAATGTTTTCAATATTTTACATATGTCTTTTGGTTGCAAAATACTGACCTAGTTCTCTGTCTTAACAGAGTAACATGGGACAGAGCTTTAATTGGCATAAAACACTTGGTTGTCAAGTTATAGCAATTTATTAGTGGCTAATCATTTCTCCACTTGCTTTGCACCCTACAAACCCTTACTAAGAAGGTATTTCTTATTAAATCATTGACAGAGCTCAGTCAGGTGGTTTCAGCATTTGGTTGTACTCTGGGGATCTTTCTGGTCAGCTTAGATGAAGCACTGGATCTTAACCTCTTTCCAGTTCCCCACTGGAAAACCCAGAATAGCAAGATGATACCATATAATAGGAATGGGCAGAACGACTAAATCAGGTTTCCAGAAAGTACAGCATCAAAGGTATACCCAGCAACAGAAAGTGACAGCATTCCCAGGCTCACAAGGATGCTAGTTATATTAGGATAGTGCCAGACTAAGTTATACAAAATTCCATCCAAATAATTTTCCTAAAGAAAAACGGTTTCAATTGGTTTAAGTTTGCAGTAAAAAAGTTCAAGTACATAACTGCCATGCAGTTAAGTCTTACTCTCCTTTGCTACTTTCTTTCCAATTTCAGCTGCTTATGACTTCTGTAACAAAACTGACTGCAGCAGGTTTGGTAATAGTTGCATTTAAACAAGGTCAGTATAATTATAAATAACTTATGATAAAATGCAATCCTTCTCTAAGGAAAGCATTTGCTAAATCAGCTGTGTCTCAATAGTCTTTTTAGCAAACCTCAGCATCCAGACAGGGGAGGAAGAGAAGAGATCCTCTTGTACTGCTTGCTGCTGGCATTTCAGCAAATATCTTCACAAAGATGTCCATTATTATGCCAAGATCTCTTCTCCTCCAGAGTCTTCAATCAAATATTAAACCAATCACCGTGTATGAGTCTCTACTGTATCATGCTTCACTTTATCTACCATTGTATGGCTCTCCAGAGAGCACACATTTGACTGGCATTGGCTGCAGCTTTCTGTCCTAGGCTGATTTTTTGTGCTTCCTGCATGAACTTAACAGAGAACACACGCTAAAAGCTGAAAAATCCTAGTTTTCCTAACTTAAGAGAGAGCTAATTCTCACCGGTTACCAAGTTCCCTGCACAGGTTCTGATGTGCTTTACAGCTGTGGAGAGCTGCACTTCTGCTGCTAGCTCTCCTCTCCCATCTTCCTAAATAGCTAGCATTGCTTACTATAACATAAATGTATCTTGTATAAAAATACACACTCCAGAAATTAAGGCCAGGAGTTTAAAGCTGCTTTCTTGCTTGTTACAGTTGCTATCACTAAAATAAAAGACAATACCGTAAAAAACTTAACCACAGAAAGAGCTTTGCTGTAAAGAAATGAAAACCTACTTATCTGACCCAACCCTACACTTGCTGTTTGTTAGCTCAGTAGCCAAATACCTAGATCTGTCCTTAAAGAGACAAATATAAGGAAAAACATGGTGCCATGCCAAAAGCTACTTCAAACAAACCACATGGACAGAGCCTTGCAAAGATTTTCCTCAGTGTCTGTGTCCCATCCCATGATCCCTCCCCCCAACCCGCCCGTTCTCAGGTAGCAATTTCCAAACTCACAGTGCAGCACTCAAAGAATTACTCACAGAATCCCTCTTCTGAACCTTAGGAGCTGATTGTCCAGAAATTAAGGTAATGCTGAACACCGTAGGATGAGAAGTTAACCCTCATTTGCACACGCGTAGCTCGCTCCTACCGCTCTCCGGCAGCACAGGCTGCGCTGCTCTCCACAACAGATTGCAGAGAGAGGAGACAAGTAGCTGGGTATATTTAATTGCATTGGAAACAGGCAGACTGGTAAAGGTTTATGTAGCATGGGATACAGAAAAGCCCAAAACCCTGCTTGAAATTGGGGATGAGAAACGATAAAACCCACAAACACTACACTGTATGTAGAGAGCATGAAACAACCCCTGTATGAAATCACACACAAATCAAAACAAAGCATTTATGCATCACATTACACCCAGCTCATCAGCTGCCAAGTGCCTCCTTAATGCAGCCATGCGTTGCAAAGTTAACCTTCATGCAAACGATTTTGGTACCGATGTCTTAGTATAAGTAAATATTTCTAAAGTTTAACCCTCAGAGAGATGTTTGGGGGTTTTTCTCGATCGTTGCAGTTTTTAATTCAATTATAAATGTCAAGGCTCCCGCTGGTTTAATTTTTTCATATTTAGAGCAATCAGGGATCATTGGCTCCCTAGCAGAGGTAGGGAGCCGGTACAGGCTGGTGCGAAGGCACACAAGCCCCTCTGCACTGTTACCTTCGGGAGGCAGTGATGGGGGTAGGGGAGAAAGAAGCAGGGGCAAAGACAGAAAGGGAGATAACGCAAAGAGGAAAAAGATACCCGTACTCATTTGAACAGAGTTGGAAACGACCGACCTAGATGAACAGCTCTTCGAGCACAGGCATTTTACTTGAGTAGGAAGACCTGGATTCGCTGCCCTATCTTTCACACGTTTGGCATTCCCTTCCTAGAAAAACACTGCTTTTTATGCATAGTAGCTGCTTTTCCTTCCATCATTTTTCGAAAAAATAATGGGATGCTGTTATATGCCGTGGAAGGCGCTGAGAGCAGTTACAGTTTCAGCCCTGCGTGCCCGTGGGTTGCCGGCAAGCTCGGCACTTGCCCTGAGCCCTCCGCTCGCCCGTGTCCGGGGGTCTCGGAGCTCCCGGGACGCTGCTCCCCGAGGCACTGTGACCCCGCTGACACGCTGCAGGCGCGCAGCTGGCAATTCCCATCCGCGCACAGACGCTGCACGGAGAGCGAAGCCCGCTCGAGCCGGCCCGGTTATTGGCATGCCCACAACTTTCGTCCGAATAGAGTCCATCACTTAAATTATCCACCCTGATAAGACGGGCTCGCTCCCCCACCTCGTGCCCGCACCGGGGTACAGGAGCGGCCACCAGCCCCGCCGCGCCCCTCCCGAGCAGGAGCCATCCCCGTGTCCAGGAGCTTTTGCCCGGTGAGCACGGAGCAATCCCAGCCGCGGGGCGATGCGGGGCAGGGAGGGGGCGCAGTCACGAAGCGGGAGCGGAGGCAGCGCTGCCCGGGGGATGCGCGGCGCTCACCTGTCTCTCACCTGTCTCGGTGCTGGTACCGGTGCCGCCGGTGCCGGTGCGGGCCGGGCGGACGGCGCAGGGCGGGCGCGGGCCGCGCTTTTATAGCGGGCGCAGCCGCCCAGCAGCGCCCGCCGCCGCCCGCCCCGCAGCGCCCCCTGCGGGCCCGCCCGCGCACCGCGCTCCGCGCTCCGCCCGCACCCGCGGAGACCCGCGGGGCATCCGCACCGCGGCACACAGCCCGCAGGCGCCTTCGTGCGCCGTTCCTGTCGCTCCCCGCTTGGTTTTTTATTCCAGGTTAGCGCCCTGGAAGCACGTAGGTGGTTGTTAGTGCGTTATCGAATGGGGTTTTATTTAAGGGGGTAAAATATGCGAGCATGTTTAAGGTCAGCGTCTGCGTGACAGTGCCTCAAATGGCATCAGGCAGAAACGGGACTTGCTCGTGGCACGGCTTTTCTGCACCTTGCCTGGCTGCCCTCCAGTTCTCCCTCGCTCTGAGTTAAATTCTCTTACACTTCAAAACGAGCAAGAAAATAGAAAAATAAATAAATATTCGAGCAGAGACACGAATTTGCTTTTCAGCAAAACTTCTAACTCGAAGGGTAATCTCCATCACTTTTGCTATGCTTAAACTGCAGCCCAAGGGTTATACTCCCATAGCAAAGAGAGCTCTGTGGTACAGGCAGAGGATCTTTATTGTGTCTTTAAAGCCTTATCTACACCTACAGCTCGTGCTACAGCTCTCTCTGTGGGTATTGTTACATTCCTGATGAGCTGGCTCTCATTGTTTCAATCAGCTGTTAAAATCGGCAGCAGGCACGAGATCAGATGGGAGTTTTATGATCTGTGTCTAATGCTGGGCAACTCAATTAATTTTTATTAAGTCCTCTGGGCAAAAGCATGAAGATCTGTTCAGGAGGAGGTGGTGAAGGGATTCCCAGTTTGTGAGGCCAGCCAGATGATGCACAGCATCCTCCTGTCTGGGAGCCCCCGCAGTGATGCCTGGAGACACCGGGAGAGCAGCCAGGAGATTACATACAGGTATGAGACAATGAGTGCCTGGGAGTCTGGGGAGACATGGGAAGAAATGTCCATTGTCCGCATCCCAGTGGCAGCCTGGCCCTTTGGCAGTTGGGATTCAGTAGAGTGCTGAGGAAAGGCTTCACCTTCCCAGTGCCTGTGTGGTCAGGCTGGTGTTACAGCCTCATACGGCAGGACAGCCACTGTCACAGGATATATCCTTATTTCCCAGGCACACAATGACTTCCTTATTTCTGCCTGTGCTCAAACACACTGTGCTTGCATCTGTCTGCAATCTGAAGTGCCAAGTACCATCCCTATGGCACCATAAGGGTGTCTCTTATCCTTAAAGGACCTTCCTTTAAGGTTTGTCTTCCTGCTGAATAAAGCTGTGTTCCTTCCCCCCAGCCACACCACGCTGGACTAAATGCTACGCTTCAGTTACAGAGACAATGAAGATAAAGGATCTCAGCTGGTAAAGTCACTGAGAGCATCTCTCTGGCCAGCACAAAGGAGGACCCTGACAAACCAGGCACTGGCTGGTTTATCTGTGGTGGTTTAGTACATGAACCCTCTTGCCTCCCAGCAAAGCAGGCAGGACAGGAGACGCGGCTGCACTTCAGCTCACAATAGAGAATATTATTTATCTTCTAGCCCTGAGCTTATCTATGGCTAAAATAAGGAGAGGTGATTCTGAAGAAGCAAACAAAACCATCCCGCACCTCAGCCATTGCTTTTCAGAACGCAGCAGTGCCATTTGTCTTGTCCAAAGGCATTACCATGAAGCTGTTGATGACAGGGATTTAGCAGGTTTTCGCTGCCCTCTTTTACATCAGTATTGAAAGGACCCACTGGCTCTATTAAAACAGGGACAATAACAGAGAAAGTCCAAATTTACTCAAAATATTAATCATCCTGAAAAGATCTATTATATGGAAAAAAACCCAAATACATGCCAGCATCGAGTTTCTTCCCTCAATCATTTTTACAAACAATCATTGCTGTCTTCCTTGACTTCTGATCTTGGAACTATTGCACTCTAAAAGATAATTCATGCTGTTATAAAACCTAATTAAAAGCTACTTAGCTGTAGAATGTGGGCCTCGCTTTATTTTTAGATTCTGTGCAGAACTGAAATTATCTGCTGTAGATAATTCACACAAACTTGTTTTTCTTCAACATTTGGAAGAGAGATCTCTAGCCTATACAAATGTTCAATGAAAGATTTCTTATGCAACTCCAACAAGCAGAAGGCATAACAAAAGAATAGTTGTTTATGCTGTAAAGAGTAAAAGAAAATTATGAGAAAGTGAAGAGTGGGTGGCTTTTATAAATGTAGGCAGAGCAGTTTCAAGCCGAACCCACTTTGCTGATGTGTTCAGGAACAAGCTGCTGCAGCTACAGAGAGGTGGCAGAATGGCCTCACACAAAGAAATAGAAGGCAGTGGGGAGGCCCAGGGCAGGGACAGCCTGCCTTGGAGCACACTGGACTGGATAGGACCCTGATGGAATTGGGGAGTGGAATAACCACATGCCTTGGCCTTCCCTCCCTGTCGTTTAGAGCATGGATGGTTGGCACACTTTTGCTGCACATCCAGGCTTCATCCCTGGTGTTTAAATAAGCACCAGGACACCTCAGTGGCTCTGATTGTACTGAATGATATGGTGGGACCAGGGAACCAGCTGGACTGGTGACCATCCATGCTGATTAATTGTAACTGTTCTGCAAGGCCAGTGCCCTGTAGCCTGGCATGGCAAGACAGTGCCTGGGCATAGCCTGTGGGGTGGCATACAGGAGGGACTGTGCCCAGCACAGCAGAGATGGGACTGCAGTGCTCCCCATTTCCTTCACCCTATGCAGTCTGCCAGCTCTGTCACAGGAGGCTTTCAGCCACAAACTTCACTCCAATTCATGCAATCCACACCCTGTTTCATGCAATGAAGCACCATTCTTGTTGGCTGCTGCACAGCTTTACATTTGCTCAGGCAGCACAAGTCGGGAAGAAAAAAATAAAAAAAAAGGGAACATCTCTGCCTTAATACCAATGTCTTAGGGCCACAGGGGCACCAGATGGAAGACCAGGATCAAGTACTTTGCAGCATGGATATAGCCAGTCTGTGCCCGTGGCAGTTCCTGGCTCTGTTTATTCAGTGATAAATACAAAGCCGGTGATGCCAGAAAGCTGCATAAGGCTCATTTCTCTGCAGAAATAAGCAAGAGACACAATCAGTGTTCAGCTTTGCAGATTATCTGGGAATGATGAAAGTCAGGGGAAAAAATAGCCTCCCCTCCTATGCTTAGATAAAGTTGTAGAAGATGCAACATCATTTTAAGGTTATTAGCTCCAGAAGATTTTTAAAAGGTTTTTGTAGGGAGGATGCAGCTTGGGTCTGCATGAGGAAGGGTCCACAGAGAAGCTCCTGGGCTGCAGGCACTGCTGAGGGCACAGGAGAAGGGACTGGAGCTGCTTCCTGGGGGTACAGACATGCAGCTGCCTGGTGCCCAGCTCTGACTGGGTAGGATGCATAAGCTGCTGTCTCTTAAGGGAACTTTTCCTTGGCCTTCCAGGTCTGGCCTGTGCACATTTTATGAGCAAAATTATTGCAGTTGAAAGTATGATTTTTTAATCTATTATTCTGGTTTTGTTTTGTTGGTTTCTTTTTTTTTGGTTTTTTAACATTTAAGTAATTACTGTAGTCCCAGCAGCTACTTTTATTTAAGTGCCATCTTAAACTTCAGTTACACCAGGTAAAACTCGAGTGCTGACATACTTGTCCCGTATAAAGCTATCTGATACTGACTAAGGTATCTTCTGGTCTTGAATAGCTGTAACAACACAGGCACTTTTCCATTAACACAGGCAGTGACTGGGTCACTTAAACTGTTATCAGTGTTGTTAAAGTGGGACAAGTCTTGTGTCTCAATGAACACTGAGAAGCTGGCTCTGTCTGTGACTGCTGCTTTTCTTGTCAGGGGAGAGACTGGCTTGACACAGCCCTCCAAAAAAACCTGTACTGTAAAGATGCAAGGGAGCTCTATGTAAATTACAGCTAAACCAACTCATTCTCTCATCTGTGAATGCTGGCTGGTTAATTTAATAAGAAATAAATGGCTGCAGACAGGGCAAATCTATCATGTAAAGCAAACAGTCTTGCCCAGGAAAATATCAAGTTAATCTATGAAGTTGATTTCTCCTTCATTTAAATTATAAGGACTATCTTCTACACTCAAGTACCTAGTGACTCAAAATCCTGCAAAAACGTTGCATTAGGCACTCTAACAGCAATAACCTGCTCATTTTTGAGTAGGGTACAACCAAGTGGTTAGGATGACTTCAAATACTCTTCAAATGGCTGGATTATTTTAAGCCATAAATTCAAAATCTTCTGGGATCACAATAGTTGCGTCTCTGAGCTGTGTTACTGCTTGATAACAGCAGTGAAACACTGCAGACAGATGATAAAGCAGTTTGATGTGAGCTCTTGTGAATGACACCGTGGAAGAAATCTGTCCCATGAGACCTGAGGAATCCCAACCATGAAGAGGAGTAATTGCGGTCAGATAAAAATGGCAGCTTGCATAGCACATCAACTTGCTATCTGAATAAATATAATTAAGCACATTTTCTTGGACCAAGGGGACTTTCTGTGTGCATAATTTCTAATCATCATGAGAAAAGATTGTGCAATTTAAGTAATATATATACAGATCTTTTTTTCCCCAATTTGAAAAGAAGAAGAAACATAACAATTGAGAAAAACTCAGTTGTTGAGGTAGCCCAAGAAGTGTGACACTCTGTATATTATGAATTTCCATGGATTCATGCAGTTGCATATATATATGCGTACATACCCCTATATGTAACTGCACATACATAGTCAGCAGTCTATTAGCAGATTCTCTGCATCTATTTCCTTTTGAGCCACAAAAATCAAGTCCCTTGATCCAAACAGTTCCTGTTCAAATAGCAGCACTCAAGACAACAGGATGGCCACATTGCAGAAGAACCACCTCCCTCCAGTTCCTCTGCCAAGAGATGGGATTTAGAGACTGTCAGAGTTCAGAACAGGAAAACAAGGAGCTCTGATATTAAGCCTGAAGTGGGCTTTGGTGCTGCTTGCACACACTGGGCTGCTGCCATCAGTTGACACACTGAGCCCAAGCTGCACCTTACCGGCCATGGGTGGGGAGGTCTGATTCTCCAGCCCTTTCCCTACACCTCCAATCCCAGCCTGCTCCCTCATTTCCCCAGCCCTGTTGGTTGCTGAACCCACACCAGAGCCAATTCCTTTCACTAACCCTGCTCAAACCACTCCAGCTGTCATCACACAGCAGGGCTGCATTCCTGCTCTCCTCAGAGTGGCCCCAGCACTTGTTGGAGCTGCTCTGGGCCACACCAGCATTGCAAAAAAACTAACAGGACAACAAAGATCTTCTCCTGAGTTAGTACATTGAACTGCAGCAGCAGCAGCAGGGCTGCAGCACAGCACTGGGGATGGCGGGCGGGAGGCAATACCCTTGGAGTCAGCAGCTGTTGTCAGATTTGGCAACACAGCCAGTCTGATTTAAGATGGTTCCTTTTCTGCCAGGTTGATGACTGACTGGCAAAAAATGGGGGGAAAAATTAAGAAAACTGATCTGCCTCACAAAGGAGTTCAGTGAGTGTCAGCATTGGTATATGGGGTGGAGTGGGGACAACAGGAAGGGGTAAGGGGGAAAGGAGAATATGAAAGGAAGAGAAAGATTTCAGCTTTTGCCAGAGCTGGTTAGATTGACTCAGTGTATCATGCAGCTCTGCTCATTAAAATGCAGTTGGTCACCCAGAAAACTCTCCCCACCCAAGGGAGGCCAGCCCCTTGTGCCTCCCTGTGTGCAGGACTGGAGAGCTGCCCAAGAAATGGCATGGGAAGGAGCAGGTGGAGGGAAGGACAGCCAGCAGGAGTCCCTGTTGTGAAACCACAGCCGGAGTCTTAAAACTCTGCCCTCATATTACAGGCTGGCTTAGGGAACTGAGGTGCTATTTTTTAAATTTCCAGAAAATTGTTTTAGGAAAACAGTCCCTGTGCAATGTAATTAGTGGTTGGACTTCCACAAAGAGGCAGCAGAATGGGCTGCAGGCTGTGGGGTACAACAGTCCTGATTTATTGTAAGATTGCAAGCCAGCAACACCATTCCTTCAGCCACCCAGGACACACAGAAACAAAGGGCAGAAAGAAAGGACGTGTAATGGAATTATCCTGTATGATCAGCAGAGAAACAAGGAACTACCTGTGCAGGAAGCAGAGATACACCCTGTCCAGAAAACATGGGTAGGAAGAAGGACTTAGACCTAAATTTAGGAGCATATTAATGCTAAGCTATTGATATGCATGCACCCAGCTCTCCTCTGGCAGCCCAGAACATACCTTTATCCATGTAACTTACATCACATCGGTATCCATCACTTCAGAGATCCGTACTGATCATTCAAGCCCCTTCTCTACCAACCATCCTCATTACTGTGTTCTCCATCCTTTACCTTGATTGACTTTCGATTCATCTGAGGAGGAGGGAGAGGAGGAGGAAGATGTGACTATTAAAAAGCAGCAGCAAGAATCCTCTCAAAAATTTTACAGCAATTTTTCAGCTTGGCTGGTGAAGTGACTGAATTCACTGGAAAATGAACCAGTTTTTCCCTTAGAATTAATGGAAGGAAGGAAGGAGGATGTGTCAGGGACTTAAGAAATATACCTTACATACACAAGAACAGAGTAATAAGATGTAGAGGATGAAGACACAGGAGCAGGACTGTCCAGATCGTCACCTGAGGGGGACCAGGCAGTCCACTGTCTTGGGTGCTTTATCCTTGAGAATGCACACCCAGTACACACATTTTACTGTGAGCATTTTCGATGCCTCTTTCTGAATAGCCACATTCAGCATCATCTTCCTCAGATGAATCAAGATCTGTCAAGTCAATGCAGTGTGAAGGGCAGAAATGGAGGATAATGCCTGAATGCTCTGTCTCTAAACAAAGCAGCCAAGATCATTTCCAACACTTATCTGCTCATTAATTTTGACAATAAAAACCGCTTCCCTATCCATTGCATGGCTTGTGCTCATGCTTTTCAGGAACATGTTCTCAGTGGGAAGCAGAATATGTCTGTGTATTTCTTCTGACTAGTCAAAGTAAAAGCTGAAGGTGCTTCATAGCTCTCTCAAGGCCCATGATTTCAGTTCTCTGAATGCTGTGTATGGAGAACAGCAAAACCCAAATGCACTCCAAACTAGAGCTTTATATTTGAAGGTGTCTCTGCTGTGGGGGAGCCAGGCCCGTACAGGGGACCTAGGCAGGTTGGATACAGGATAACATTGCAGTCAGATGTTTTTACAGAGGGTTATAGACCTTGCCAGACCTGCTGGACATTGCCATTTTAGAGATTGCTAGCAATGCAGTGGTCAGAGTAAGTTGTTATAGAATCATCCCCAAAGATATCCTCCTCAGCTGCCTGCTGGTCTGATTTACACCATGGCTTTGCAAATCAGCAGTAGGAAAATACACCCTGTTCCCACCAACTATCACTGTTTGGACCTGTGATAAATCAGACAGAGAAGAAGAACACAGTAGTTTTTTTAAGAGAATATTCATTCCTGTTTGGATTGCTGCTTTTGAAAACTCACAGCTTAGGATGCACTGTAAAAAGTGACCAGGGTACACAGAATGTGGCCAAGCCCTGGCTGAACCAAGCCAGCATTGCTGGAGCAATGGTAGATGTACATGTCTTTCTCTGCATCTCCTCCTGGGAGAGTTGGGAACTGTCAAAATCAAGAATAAATTGAAAACAGGGATGGCTTATCTTTATCATGGTATCAGCTAGATTTCCTCAGAGTATGTTTGGATAATAGCACTAAAGAAAATAGAAGCTGGTTTACAGTAGAGCTGCTGCTACCTGTGTCATTCAACTGCTGGAAAAGCAGCACCAGGTAATTTTCAGGGAAAACTCATTGCATATAACTGTGTGAGGGAGGAAAACAGCCACAAATGAGGACCAGGAGGAAAGCAACAGCAATACAGTCACAGCCAGGAAAGCAAAAGGGAACTGACACTCATGTGGATGCAGAATAATGAGCTTTGTGGAGCTGTGACTGACAGTGGGGCTTATCAGCAGCCTGAAATGGCAGGGATGCTCCTCCAGAAAATGATATTGCAAATGAAGTGGAAGAATGAAAAATTATGACAGTGACTCTGACAAGCTCCAAGGAAAGTGAATTCTACAGCAAGTGCTTTAGCAGGCCCATAAGCAGCAGTGACACTGGCTGAAGATTCTCTCCTGAGGGCAGCTTAGTCCAGCAGCCACAGAGAGGAGGGGCAGTGAGAACAGAGCTCAGCCCTGACAGAGATTTCTGCATACTGCAGACAACTGAAAAGCTTTAAAGAAGGATCATTATTTATACAGCATTTATATTAAAACCTGTGCCCTCTTATGTGCCATCTTCTTATCTGTCAATCTTCTCTGGCTTTGTGGCACCATCCAGTAACACCTCAATTAAACTGTCAAACTTTTGACTCTCACACTTCTTTAAAACCCCGGGTTCAACAACGGGGGCCAACAGCCAGCTGCCCCATGGGGAGTGTTTGAGGTATTTTTCCATTTTGTTTTCCACTGGGGCAAGATTTCACTGGACATCCCTGAGCCCAAGTTCACCTGTGGAGACATCACGGAGTTTGGGACTTTCTTGCTGAAGGTAACTCCTTGCCAATTGGGACTGCAGTTTAAAGAAGGGGTGAGTGGGGGAAGAGGAGTTTGGCTGAGTTCTCAGCCCATCTGCCTGTGCATGGCTGATGGTTTGTCAGGGTTTATCACAGCCCCAGACATCATTAGCTTCCTTAGGATCTGTATGCATCAGAAAAGAGAGACAGTCAAGAAATAAGGACCCTCTTCCATATTCCCTAAGAGCAGAGAGAAAAAGCTGCTCCAGGGCTCCCTGCAAGCATCTGTTATACAGGCTCCCTCAGGGCAGGCCACCTGTCAGCCTCCTTCCCCATGGACATTTCCATTTGGACACTGCACTTTGCGCTTGGCTTTGCTTTTTAATGAGACTATGTGGACTCTGAAAGGAAAAAAAAAGTAAAAACTGTGATGTATCTGCTCTTCTGTGAAGAACACATTTATAATTAAGTCCTACAGACAGGGTTGGAGGACTGAAATGGGATTTTCTCCCAGTCCTGTTTCTTTACTTTCTTTCCCCCTCAGCACATACTTGTTTCACAACACTTTCCTGCGCTAACCTCAGAGATGGACATGTTTTCATTTCAGGCACTTGACCTATTGTCCTTGGGTATTGTATCTAACCAAACTCAGCTCTAAGCCCCTAAGAATGAATGGATTACTATCTCTCTGTGATATTTTTATTTTGTAAAAATGCCGTAGGAAATGTCAGCTTCACACTTTCCAGGGTTTGTGTTTAAGGAAAAAGGATTACTGTGTCAAACAGTGAATTACCAGCTCCTAGCTCCTGCAAATGAGACTGATGCAAATCTTTTTCAAGCATGTGAGAAAAACTGTACTGCTGCAGTCCAAACACTGCCCTGTTTGCCCTGATATCCCCTGCCTCCCTGTTCCAGGAGAGGCTGTGGCCATGCAGTCACCCTCACTTGGGGCTCATGGTCACAGCTGGGGACACCCAGGGGTGCTCCCCACACTGGCAGTGTCCTCCCTCAAAGGGAGACAAAGGTGTGACTGCCATCCAGCTGGAACACCTCACAGCCTGCATAGGGAGAGCCCCCCTTGTTTTATCCCTGGTGAGCCCTGGTAAGGCTTTTATTGAATGGCACAAGCCTCTGGCTCTGGAGCTGCTGGAGCCTGTTTTCCCCAGGCTTGGCACTGCCTGCTTGGGTTATCTGTGATAAGGTGAGGCAGATGCAACTAAGGCAAGAGCCCCATAGGCTGTGTGGGGATCAGCCAGACTGCTGAGATACCCTGTGCCCCTGTGGCTTCTCTGACATCTAATAATGCAAATCAGCTTGGCTACCTGTGCTTCTGGGGGGAGCACATGGGGTAGATGGCTGCTGCCTTCATGCACAGGTGAGTACTTGGGATATTTAAGATTTCTGTTTCCATACCAAACTTAGCTGAAACCAGCCAAAAGGAATTAGGATTCCAAGAGACTCAAAAGACAAGTAATATTTAATGGTGTGACTCTTGTGCAGGGCCAGGAGTTGGACTCAATGATCCTTGTGTGTCCCTTCCAACTCAGCCTATTCTGTGATTCTGCGACTCTGTGATTCACTTCCATTTGAAAAGCAAGACTCAGTCCAGGTTTCCTCCACTCCATCTCACCTGGTAGGTCGATTCTTTGCCACATTGAGTGCTGCCTCATCACTTACAACCAAAAGTATGTGTAGATGTGTTATGATAGCTCCCCATAGGCACTCTTCTCACTAACCACATCTCCACTTCAGGATGCTGACCATGTCCAGACACCTGGAAAGGGTGGTGGTACCTGATGGAGTTAACGGCCACTTTTCCTGGGAAGAAAGAAGGTGGAAGAGAACCATACCAGGAGAGTGTGCTGATACAAGAACAGCATGGGAGAATATAGTATGGATGGGAAAGAAAAGGAAACAAAATAAAAGAAGGAGAGAATATGAAACAAAACGAGAAGGAAAGTGTAGGACGAGGTAAAATAAATCCAGCATTAATCTGTTGCAAATTTACTTGCATCATTCAGTTAGAGACTACAGTGCATATGCCAGTAAAAAAAGGTGTGTATATACTGTTCAGGTATTCCTTCCCAAGGATTAACCGTTTTCTGGGAGGAATAATGTTAATTTCCAATAAGGAGAACATTAGTACTTATAAAAAGAATCTCAGGGCAGGAGATGAGAGGACACCTGGCAGTAGTCCTTATCCCATAAGTGGTCTCCAAGCTAGAAGTCAGATTTGAAGTAAATAAACAAACCTGAGCAGGAGCATGCTCATCTAGATGCTCTTAAAAATGAGCAGCATGTACAGCTCCTAATTACAGTGACATCTGCTTTGTCCTTAATGAGTGACAACTGAGAAAGTCTCTTCCCAAAAACACTTTTGACATTATCGACATAATCAGCAGTCATCCCAATATATGCAGGCAATTAGTGATAACCACATTTCAGATAAGAGGTAAATCTACCACAAATGTCAATATTCATCTGGAGAGTACGAATCTTTGAGTCATATTTAAATGAGTTTCCTTAATTAAACTGACAATGAAGTCAGTTCATGTTTATGAAAGTGCACCTCTTCGTCTATCATCACAGGTTAAAGATTCTCTGGAACATTCTCTCCTTTCTTTATTAAGAGCTTATAGAATTGAACCAAGTTTAACTTTCTGCAGGCTGTGCCTATCAGCAAACGTGGGCTCACCCACATATTTTGGGTGCCCACAGAAAAAGAACTCATGCTTTAAAAAGCTACAGCACTGCTGAGTCTGATGTAAGCAGGGGCAGGTATGGGTCTTGCCCTGCATTGATGGGCTGCTGCCTGCCAGGGTATGATTTAACATTGCATGCAACTGTACAGGTCTACATTTAGATTCGCTTTTACGTTTCAAAATCACATATAAAATTACATACGAAAAGGTGAAGCCATGTATGAAAATATAATATTGTTAGGGTAGAACTTTCTAGCAGTCATAGAAAGGGCCAACTGGTATCAAACGACTGTGCAGTTGCACTTGTCTTTAGTTTCCAAAATATGGTGCTTATTAGCAAGAAACTATCTGATAACCAACTAAAAATGCAAAACCAGTTGCCTAAATCTGTAAATGCAGGGCTTTCTTGCACAGATTTATTAAATTGAAAGTATGAATAATGCTATCTGAGTTAATAGTTGTTTCTGCAGGGATCTGAGATGTTAGCTCTCTGGCTAAACTGGTCTTACATACTCAGCTTAGCCTGCCTTGTGCCTGGATGATTTGAAAAGAACTATAACCTAGGATGGAATTGCAAGTCAGATCTAGGGCATCTGTGCCTGGGGTATTGTTACATTGTCTACAAGCATCATTCAATCTCCCTCTGCTGTCTGCATTCGGTCCTGGTAAATAAAGTAAATACTGCCTCCAGCTTAGGCTCTGCTTTTTCAATCCTAAGTCTCAAAGCTGACAATAAATAGGAGGTAAGCATTATCAACAAGAGTTTGCTGAAATCTTGATGGAGCTATTCAAAGCAATTTTTATGTGAGAGACTGTGTTTGAGATAGGAGCCTGCCATGTCAAAGGGCAGGCTACTCTTTCTCCACCTGACACAAATCTCTCCGTTAACATTTCAATAAATGCTGCTCCTCAGTTGCCTCCTGGGAAAGGATCAGGGTCCAGGACAACAGCTTTTTTAGCAATTGTAGGAAAGAACACATTTTAACTAAGTAATGGAGTTTTCTTTCAGTGCTGAAGATGAGTCTGGAGTGGTTCATGCCCTGAGTATGTAATCACCTCTAGCTTTACATTTCCTGATGGATTTCTCTCTTTGCACAGACTTGCATCTATTTTCAAATAATTGCCATCTCCTTTTCCTGTCTTTGAAAAGTAGCTCCTGGGTAAGCTACTGTCAAATTCTATCTTCCCTCCACACAGTGTGTCATGTCGTGATTTTCCTAGGCCAGCTGATGAGAGGCGTTAGACACTGTTCACGGGTGATAAAGAGCCTGTTTCAAAGCTTTGTCAATTTAATTTTTACTCGTGAATTAGAATCAAAACTTTAATAAAATGTCAGCTAAGCTGAAAACATGGATGAAGGGGGATAGGAAGGGGGATATTCAGTTTGTTGGATTATTGGGGAATTCCTAACTATGACTACACAGCTAACTGTAGATAGGAGAGCATGGCTGACATTCCAGGTCAAAAATACATCCCGTTGTAAGCTGCAGAATGCCTGCAGCTGCTCTGCGGGGACTCAGAATCTTCCAAACCGTTACCAGTCAGCAGAGGGCAACACAGTCACAAAAACAGGGAAAAGCTTCACAGGCTCTTCACAAAAGTGTAACCCAAACCCACAGCTCGCTCTGCTAACGTGAGCAGGATCAGGTTTCAGCCTACTGCAGCCAACGATGAAACATTTTGTTCAAAACCCTGTTTTCCCCAAATACAGCTGATAAACAAATGAAAGGACACATAATAAGTAAACCAGCTACAGTTGTCCATATCCCAGTAGAATAATTCAGAATTTCTATGTGATAACCAAGAAATACCTGGCCACAGCAAAACCTGTGAGCTGGCTGCACACATTTTGAATGTAAGTTCAGCATAGGGATTTGGGACAGACTCTTAGCTGGAGAATTAAACAAATGGAAATTCTGGTGTCACCTTCAAAAGAAAGTTGCAAGAAAGAATTCTTTCACTCTTGATGGCAATGGTACAAATACTGGACCAGACCCTGAAGGTCCAAATTTTAGCACAATATGTTCTACACCTGTGTGGTACCCTGGCATTCAAGAGGGAGCAGTATGGAGGGGCTTAGTCCCACACTGCACCTTGGTTTTCCTTCATGGAGGGTGGAATTTGTGTCAGACTCAGATCGAGGTGAGACAGACACATGCACAGTGAGGAAACTCAACAGAGCTGCACCAGGAACAAGAGATAGGAAACATGGCAGGACAGCAGCATCCACTGGAGATTTTTGACCTTTTTTTAAAAATAGTCACTGCCTGTATGCCAAGTCTCTGAGAATATGAAAACTATATCAGCTGGGATCAAAAATCAGTTAGCTCTTCTGACAATGACCAGAAGTAGATGCCAAGAGAAATGTTTAAGCAAGGAAATGCCTGCAGAGATACTGCCCAGAACATCCTGCCAACCAGTCACAACCTGCAGGGCAGTGACTGCCTGGTCCATATGGGCTGTGTTTGTGCTTACCAGCCCTTCACTGATTTCTCACTGATGAGTTTTTAAATGCATGAAGACCTTTATCACCCTCCAGTTCCTGTGACATGGAGTTCACAGAGCCCATAGACTTTTGAGGAATTGCCTTGGGTTTTGCCCTGAAACTTCTTACCCACTGGTTTCCCTCATGTTCTTGCACTGGGAGGGGTGGTGAAAACCCTCGTCCTGTTCCTGCTGCCCCAGCACTTAGAGGATGCCTTCCTCTCTCCACTGTCACCTCTTCTCCAGCTAGAAGAACTGTACTGTTTATTTCTTTTATTCTGTAGGGAATAAGTTCCACTCCATTGACTATTTTGACATCCTGCTCTAAACATTTTCCAGTCTTAATCCAGCTCTTTTGAGAGGCAGTTGAACTTTCCACTCCTGTTTTGCAGGGAATGACTGGCACTGAACTGTACTAAAATAACAACTGTAATTGAAGATTGCTAAGGTACAACACTATTCAGCTGCCTATCTGCCTTGTCACGATGCAGCAGAAATGTACAATAAATACTACTATAACTTAAATGACAATCAGGAGTCAAATAAAACTAATAGAAGTCAGATGGTGAAAATCATTCCTTCATTCCTCTAGAGAGGAAAGCCCTCACAAATGGTCAACTCCTTCTAATTCTGTAACACAGCATCCCGTATCTTATTCTAATGGCATCTGTTCTGATTTCCCATAGTCAGAGTGGCAGTTTCAGGTTTCCAAGCCACGCACAGCTTTCTTTTCTCATCATGAATTCTGCCTTTCCAGCATATCAGACATAGTGTGGTTGCTATGGAATTGAATTTGCCTTTTGCTGTTAAAAGTTGATGGGCTTTCTCATTTAACAGCATGCTGTTCCATGGTCAGGGCCTGAAGGGGCTCCAGCACCTGGCACACCAGAGGTACCTGATGTTCCCCTTTCAGGTTTTCATGATCCAATTTGCATTTTCCATACACGTTCTTTCTGAGCAACCACTTGCTGTTTAATTTTTTCAATTTCTCTTTATGAAACACAGTTGGCCACTAAGGATCCTTGAACAGACTTCTCCTCCATTTTTGGAATGGGGAAGAGCACAAATATAAAATCTGTAGCTTTGGTTGTTACACATCTGCTCCTTCTGACTGCAAGCACTCATGCAAACCCCGTGGCAGCCTTTTGGTTTGCTGCATCCCCCCTGCATCCCGGGACAGAGCCAACCTGCTGCAGAACGGTGACAACTTTTTGCACCGGAGTATGAGGGATTCACGTTGCTGCAGGTGGGTAGATACTCCACAGGCCGCTCTCCTAGATCAATACTAGCAGCCAGGATTATTTGGCATCCAGGAACAAGCTCTCGCTGTGGCTGAATGTATTGCCAACACAGGCAGCATGCGGAGGCTCACAGGGTTTGCCTGAGCCAGAGCCGTGCTGCGGAACACGGACACACGGGTGCAGCCCCTGAGCGCCTGGAGGAAGCGAAAGCCTCTCTCCCAGGCTTTCACGGAAGGTGTCCATTCTTCTCCCAGATAAGGAGCGGGGTGCTGAGCCCCGCGGCTCGGCGGGGATGCGGGCAGGCCGTGAGTGCAGGCAGGCACGCCGGGCTGGCCCCAGCTGTGCGCTGCTCCACACGTACCGGGAGCCCGCAGGAAGGATTTCCTCTGCTCGCTCCCTGCCCCTGCACGCAGCCCGAGCATGAATCACGAGCCTACAACTGCGAGATACCGGCGAGTTTTTTCAGCTTCCTGGATGCAACCTACCTCAGCCCCAAAAAAAAGCACTGAGTTAGTGGTGCTCTGCCCTCTCAAGCTCTGTAAAAAATATGCATCAGCTGCACGTTTCATTTTGCTGTCCCTTACGGCAGGAGAAGTGAAGGCAGAAAAAAGCAGAAATTCCACAGATGAGTTATGTGGAGGCTGAAAAAAAACATTACAACTCACAAATTTAATTTTCCCAACTGTTTGGCTTTTGAACCCCCTTTCTGAGATGACACTGGACAATTTCAAAACTGATTAATGAGTGTTACATTGTTGACTGCCAGGAATAGCATCCCACTGGATCAAAAGAACAGGCAGCCTCATCAAAGAAAGACCAGACACAAGGGATTACACTTCACATGTCACTGGAAACCCACCTATGGAATCAAAAGAAAGCTAAAGGTTGTCAAGGGGCATATGCTCAAATTTTATGGTCTTCCAGGACTTAAATATCAGACTCCAACCCAAACTGTGTAAAAGCACTACTGTTTTCAGATAGAAAAAGCTGTCAGTTTATATGCAGCTGCTTGACTAGAAAACACTGATTTTTGTCATAGAAGGGATGGGAAACAGTTAAAGTAATTCTGAGTGGTTATTTCTCAAAAAAAAATTAAATAATCTTTATCTTACAAAACAAGTTGAACCTGCTTGAGTGATTAATAAGTGGGAAATCCAGGGTCAGGTTTTGTAAGGCCTGTTCTGCTGCCAGCTGCCCACGGGCTGGATGGGTTTGGGAGAGCAGAGCAGATCTGGGGAGAATGACAGTGCAGGAGACTGATACATGGCATGACACAGTCTCTGAAAGGTGATCTTACTTTAATAGTCTCGAATCAGTAATCTTAAAGCCAAAATCTCCTTGGACATCAACAACCATGAGAATTCAAGACACCTGGCAGGAAATCTTGGGATTTGATTGCTGCAACCTAGGTAGGTCAGGGAAAAGTTATGAAATGGCAGAATGAGATACCTCCCAACTCATTACATGAAAACCACAATGGAGAACAGAATCCCTGTGTAGATGAGCTCTGGCCAATACTGGAGTCAAAAATACCTTCAGTGCTATTTTCATTTCTGGGAAGGTCTGTGGGGGAGGAAAAGGTTGTCCTGGGAAGTAGAAGCAAGTGGCTACACAACTGTACTTGCCACAGTGAATTTAGCAGCCTGTCATAGGGCCAATTCAGAAAAACAAATATCCCCTAGTGAGCCACGATGCTGCTACAGGACAAGGACAGCCTTTACAGCAATCAGTTGACACAGGAGAGTGCATCCTCTCAGTTTCTGCTTTGCTCTCAGCCTCAGGCTTTGGTGGGATGGTGACAAAAATATATTTTAAAATTTATGTATGCATTCTTTTGCATGGAAGAGTATGAAGTGCTTATTTATTTTTAAGGTGAATTTAAGGCTATTTGAGGTGAAAAACAAATATACAATATGTGACCTAACAGATTTTTATTCATTTGTGAAAACTGTTGGCAGCAGTATGGAGGCTGCTCTGTACATGTGCTCTCCTAGGAGATGGAATGGTCCTTTGATTAGAAAAAAAAAAATTAAAAAACACTGTCTTGTAGTATCCTTTGGAGATTTTCAATTGGAATATCTTCATTGAAACTCCCTCCCCATGAGGGGAGATGGCAGTTTCAGTTCCTGCTCTGAAGACTGCCAGCAGTGTTTAGACTGATGCCCAGCACAAGGACCTAGATATATCCACGTGGGCAGTAGAATCAATAGCATGGGAAACAAAATGAGAAAGGTCCCAGCATTCATCTGTCATGCCCCGTTGCCTTCCCACTGAAGCAGCAGTGGGCTTGTGCTGGCAGAAGCATGGCTGAGGCACCAGAGGGAGAGGATGCAGCAGTGGGAGGCAGTGTTGCATCATCCGCATTTAAAGTCGCTCTGTTTTCCCTTCATAAACCAGGGGAAGGCGCAGCTCTTAAGAGCAATTCAGAGAAGGAGACTGTATTCAACTCTCTTTATTTTACCAGTGGGAGCTTTCAGCTTTCCTACCCTATTTGAAATGATACGCCTTAGTGCTTCAAAGTCATTTTGGAAAAAGCAATGAGTACATCAAGCTGCAGCATAAAGAGAGGTCAGGAGTTGGGTTTGCATAAAGATTATGTTATCCAGTTCATGGGGAACTGTTATTGCCAGGCAGCTTCAGGGATGGAAATGGAATGGATTGGACAGATCTTATTGCTCCCGATCACATCAGTGCTGATGAACAGAAAATTTGTTTTACAGTTGCACAACCAATCAATCTAACTCCAGCCCTCTAGAAACAAGACTGCTGTAAATCAGTCATCAGCACTCCCTTCATGATTGGTGGCAAAAGCCAGGTGCTGTCAGGCAGGTTTCACTCCCCATGGTAGCAGGCCCTGTCCTGAGATGCCACACAGCCCCTGTCAGAGCAGCACCCAAAATCTGGTATTGTTCACCTGGGGAGCCTGCAGCCAAAGAAGCTGAACGTGGTGAGGCCCCCAGAAGCACTTCCTGAAGTTCAAATAATTCCACTTACTTTTCATTTATGGTTGATAATTCCAAGTGCTGCTTTAAGCATCATGCTTAAAGGTCATGCAACTCACTGTGACACACTTGCTGCATTTCGTTTTCCTGGAATTATACAGCCTTTGCTTCTCTTGCAGTATCTGTCCTGTGTATCCAGGACTGACACATCAGATAGAGGAACTCCAGAACCACCACTGGCCTTTGTGTCCTTCTTTGGGATTTCAGGGCAGAGAACAAAACCACTGAGAGGAGAACTGAGCCTTTGACTCATTAAATATGAATTACTCATGGGTTTTTGTTTTGTTTATTGCAGTTGGGTTATTTTGTACCCAGTTGATTAAAAATCACTCTTCCCAAATATAAATCACTTTAATGACTTAATGCTAGACCATGAAATAGGATGCGTAATAATCCACCTTATCCTTTATTCAGCTGGAGGATAAAATAACCACAAAACAAAAAATCAAAGCACCACAAACAACTTTGTTTTTCTGCTCCATCCATATCACTGTTTGCTGGGGCTCATTTGCCTGCAGGCTCTAGAGATGCTATTTCAACTTTCTTGCTTAAACAAGCTTCAGTCCTCAGGAGCAGGCAAACACTGCTCTTCCAGACAGTGGGCACTCCACAGTGAGTCTGAGCTGGGCTCTGCTCATGATGCTGAGGCAGTTATTGGGTCTCCTAAACACCTCCTTCCAGGTTCTGGTCCCTCGTGCACTCCTCAGAGCCATTGGGCTAGAGCCGCCTGGTTCGGCTGAATTGCCTTTCCAAGTCAATGCTACAGAGCCCCAAGCCCATCAAGGGAGGTAGAAGCTCAGGCAGCAAACACAGACCATAAATGACTGGATGTGTCTGCTGACAACTATTTTTGCTTGTCCTGTTCTGTCACAGCTGCTAGAAGTCAGGGTGGTGTTGATTCTAGGGTGGACAGAGAGAAGGGATGATAGCAGTGTAACCTGTAACTAGGTATACCTTATAAAAGGATCAGCTCTCTGAATCTATGGCCAAATTACTTCTCCAGCCTTTCAGGTAAGTGTTTTGCACAGCCAAGAAATCCCTAACTCCTAAATTCCTCCTTTTTCCCTGTCACACGATCACAGTTGCTTTGTATTTTGAAGCCCATCTGAATTTCATAGCCAATAATTTTGTCACTTATTATCATAATGGTTCACATAAATAGACTGCTTGAATATGAATGCGACCCTCATCATCACCCTTCACCTTAAGCAGGCAAGATGAGTGAAGTGGGTCTGCACTGATCATCCTGCAGATCATTTTTCAGCCTTGAAAAACTCTCTTTTATTTGAGGAAGGATCCTGCTGTAATCAGCAGAGTACTGATACGTGGCAATTGCTGTCCCAAAGAAGTTGCCATGCCAAAAAGATCTGACATGTATTTTTAGACAACACTTTAGGATAAATCAACAGCCAGGTACTTTCCAGGTACCTATGATATCACTGCTTCTCTACTGAAAATGAAAGTCTGAACAGTATAAGAACAGCTGAGGTATTTAATCTGTTCACTTTCATAATTTTTGTGTTAGATAACTGTGATACGCAGCATGGAAAGTGGGATTCTTATGCATTACTTCTCCTTCTGCTCCCAAGCACGTATTAGTCCAGCTCCAGCCTTCAAATGCCCATTTACACAGACTCATTGTCTCAAACGTGCCTGTGCCCCATTAAACTCCCAGCTGTAGTACTGAAACGTGTGCTCCAGAGAGTCTGCCTGGCACTGGTCTCACATCCTTTCCATATGTATATGAAGGAGGCAACAAGAATAGTGCCAGATGGCAATGGGAATGGAAATGATGTGACGTGTGTATGTGATGCGATTTTCTTTTATTTTTTTCTTGTGAATAAAGCATCTTGTGAAAAGAGGAATTAGATGCAGTATTTATAACAGTCCTTCATAAACATCCCCAAATTCCAAGCAGAAGACAAAAGGCATGAATCATATCACAGCAGGCGCTATAGCTGGGGAAGTGGCCTTTATGAAGATTGCTTCCGTAATTTGGGCTCCAGAATGAAAGAGAGCTGCTCTTAGGAGATCTGTAGGAAGTTGATAATGGCTTATTTAATTGTAGTATCACTAATAAAATCTGTGTTTTCATTAGGAACATTTCCTTAGCTAAAAATGCCATGATTCTTCAACTGTAGTTTGATCCTGTTCATTTTGTCTATAAATGATATAATGCCAAAAAAATAGATTAGGACATTATAGTTTCCTTTAAAAGGAAACTTTTAGACTGCGGCTGCAATCCACACCATACGAGATGATAATCCCATAATAACTGACTTGGTATGCAGAAATAAAACAATTACTCATAAATCAGAGATCATAAAGCCTGGAAAACTGTTCTCTATCAATTATAGAGGAAATGAGACTATAATTTGCTCTTTATGACTTGACAGCTAAAAATGTCCCATTAACTGAGTCTTGTTATTAAAGGAATTCTTGCCTTGCATAATTCTCCAGCAGTTTTGGTGGCAGTTTTGTGTTCTTAACCTATTTGGTGACATTGAACTTGCATTGTATTCCTTGTACTATAAGAATATCACCCCGTTCATATTAGTCGTGGGAAAACCATGAAATAGAAAGGATCTGATCTGAAGCAGCTTCTGGTGTCTACACTGAAAAGCATAAGATCATCTAGATTCACAGGATCGATGGACACCAACTATCAAATCAAAGGGATCTACACACACCAGTCATTTTCAGATATATCTGACTTCAGACAACCAGAACAGAAAATAGTAGCTATCAATATAATTTAAAATTCAAATATAAGCTACTAACCTACCTGTTTTTCCCACTATTAAGCAGCAAAAGTTTGGCAAAGCTGACAGCAGATCTCAGCTCATTCAGCAGTGCTAGCCCTGATTTGTAGCTAGATTTTTTTCCTACTGAAAGTAGGCATGGACTTTTTGGGAAGAAAATAGTGGCATTAATGAGCAGTAAGTATTGCTGGACTCAGACATCTGTGAATACATTCCCTGTACATATACAACGAAGGGGACAGGCTGCTGTAAATTACAGGGAGATGTAAGGTAGTGATGGTCAACAAACACCCAATGACTTGGTGCAGATAATAGCATGATTATCCCTGTATCCTTGATGCTGGCCTTGTGCCTTGTTTTGTGGGCCCTGCAAGGCCTGGTTTGTAGTTTCCTCACCTTTGCATCATTAATCTCCAGTGCAGAGGCTGCAGCTGGATCTGGAGGATACACAGAGAACACAAAAGATGTGTGGATCAAAAGGTGAAAAGCTCTTCTTCCTGCACACAGACATTTTGGCACAATCCACCTTACCCTGTTTAAGGTGCTCAGCAGTCGGGCATCAGTTCATAGCATTTTCCACTAGAGAAGTGCTCAAGGTCAGGGTAGAAAGACCCTCAGAGCTCTATGAATAATCCTGCACAGTACCACTGCCTTGGTGGTTAGCATCAGGAAAGCCAGGCAGAAGAGGATACAATGAGATTTTAGTGGTAATATATCACTTCCAGCTTGTTAGGACTGCAGCCCATCCAAGGGAAGATAAGGCTGGAGCATTCCTTTGCACTTTACCATCAAACCAAAGAACTGCAAATGATAGCTGACAACAGCTTTAAGGGTGGAAAATGGATGAAAGCAAAGCTTTCCCAAGCAAAGCTTCAAAGCATGAAAGGCAAAAAAATTCCCAGAGCTGTCTACTTGCAAGCAGTACCAGACTGCCTGCAGATGACTCCAGACAATGCCAACAACCTCAAAGGGATAGGCAAGATAGGATAGCTGCAAAATCAAATATTGCCAGATATCACCATCCCAGTCCCACATAGGGCATGACTGGAATGATAACCAGGGCTCCCTAATAGCCATTTTACAGATTGTGTGATATTGCATAGCATTCAGGAAGGTTCATATGCATGAAAAATATATGGGAGGGAGGAAGGTTTGGTATGAAGAAATGTACAGTGCAGTCGTGGCTGAAAGCTATGAGTTGTTATTGCTGTCATGCAAATTGGAGCAAATTTGATCACATTCAACATAGTACATATTTTCATCAGTAGGGAAAAAAATCTATAGACAGTATTTTTTAAAATAAGAAATTTCAGGTATAATCAGAAAATAAAGAGTCTCAGTTTTTGCTAGCTGAAAGAATGGTTGATATTCAGGAAAAAAATCCTTTAGGGAATAATTATTACCTTGATTTCAGTTTTGTTGTCAAGTTGATGGGACTCAGCAATTGAGACAGGCTTGCTCTGATAATGCTGGCAGGGTCACAATACTGAAGATGACAGCTTATTTTCTCATGACTTCTTATCATACAGAGGATTGTCTTACTGACAGACATTAATGTGACAGTGCTGTAGCTTCCTCCATCAGATGTGTTCCCCAGGGTTGTTAAAGCATCTGTTACTTCTCACCTTTCTGAAGTAATTGCAATTGTCTTCTACCTGCAGTCTCATCATTCTGCTGAGATATTTCTATGCAATGTCCATTATAGAAGGGAATGAATAATTAGCAACAGCCACTCATTTTGTCTTTCTAAATTCCTTTATCACTACAGAACACATTAATGTATTATAATAACTATACTTGTGACCTAATCTGCATACATTGTATTCCTTCCATTATGTGCAGTGATGATACAGTTATTGCACAGGTATTACTGATAATATCCATGAAATATCACAATGTCTCTCTTTTTTTTTTTTTCTTTTTTTTTATAGGACCAAAAGATCTAAAAATTTCACCTTGCTCACCTTTTTTTTTTTTCTAGCGCAAATTCATCTTTGCAGAGAATTTTTATCATGTTTTAACAATTTTTTTCTCCTGCACGCTGCTCAAAAATAGTGTTAGTATTCAACAGCCTTTCATCATTCATTAGAAGATTGGTGTGGGAGGGGACAGGAGGGCAGGGGAAGGGAGGAGAGGCAGCAGAGGAACCTCTATCTCGCATGCTTCCCCTTAAATTTCCTGGAGTTATCCTCAGTGTTTTGATCCTCCCTGCATCCTCTTAAAACCTGCGTCTTGCATGAAATCTGGCCACTGAAATGGATATAATCAAAGAAGAATGTTCAGAACTTCATTCTCCTATCTGGAAGTGTGGTTCTTTAAATTTTATTATAAATTTCACCATTTACTATGGGACTTCACACCACCCAATTCTGAAATTGGGCTGAATTTTCTACTAGCTTAGAAACAAAATCCACTCTTGAAATTCTAGGAATAGAATCATTCCCTCTCACATGCAGTGTTCCCTGAACCCTGTAAGTACACCCATTTCTTCAGTTGTGCTCATTAAATAGGTAATTAGTATAATGGGTTTATAAGAGTCTGAGGTGATTTCACAAAAAAAGTGTAAAATATTTTATGTTGAGTTCAGCATGAATGAACTGTGAAATTGTATTTGACTTAGACTGAAGAATTGCACTAGGATGGAGAATTAAATCAATCTTTAACCAGTAATTTCAGGATGCTTACTTATTAAAAATATGCATTTTGCTACCTTCAGTTAAAGAATGCCTGAGGCTACATTCATTTCAGCAGCTTTTTAAAGACAGGTAAATAAGTAAGAAAGAAGAAATCAGATATAGTGCATATTAGTTAAGATACTGGTACCAAATTTTATTCAGAAGATGCAAGAATGAGGATGAAGTCAACCTCACCTCCCACCAGTCATCCCAAAAGGAGGTATATAGTCTACACCACATGCCCAGGGAACAGCATGAGGAGAAGAGAGATGGCAAAACCCAGACAACCCAGCCCCACCTCATCCACTTTTTACCTCTCTTCATCCAGGCTTAGACAAGCAGTCAACAAACAGCACACAGCACACTGCCTGTGCTTTGCATACAACCAAAAGAAACGAAAAGTGCAAATGACACTGCAACAGCAGTCATGTCAGATCTCCTGCAAACATGAGCTGAATTTGCTCACAGCAACAAGGCACAATTTCCAGAGAGGATCTCAGTGCACCGGCCAGTGCAGGTACAGTTTAATGAAAAGTTTCAGTACCTTTAACCACAAGCCTAGCTGTCACATCATGAAGAAAAGTAGTATTTAACTTACTAGGCAAAGGAAGATAGCCTGTGGCTGTCGTGTAGGCAAAGCATTGGAGTGGCTTGGTCAGACACTATCTGATCTGCAATAAATCTTATCAGTGTAAAGTCGCATTAGTGGTTTGGATTGGGATGAGGCATGATAAAATTGGATTTCCTCTTTTCTTAAACCAAGGCTCGAGGACAATAACAGTGGCAGTCAGAAGTGTTACGCTTATTCAGAGATTAAAAAGAAATAGCTCTGCTTAGAGATGAGATATCACAAATCAATCTCTCCTTGATTCACACAGTAAATAAGTAAAGGTCTTTTAAATAGTTATATTTGTTGTTGATATCTTCTGAACAGGCCAAAGAAGCACAACTCACCTGTCACCATCTCATGAACCCAAGCTTACAGATGAGTTGATTGCAGACATGGGCAAGGCTGGTACCTCCTGCACTAGCAGAGCTCTTCTGGAGCCCCAGAGGAGTGCCAGCCCCTCAAGAAACACAAAGACAAGCAACAAAGCAGGGGCTCTCTACCAGTTCAGTCTTATAAAAGCTAAACATAAGCCACAGTCACAAAAATTTGAAATGGAAAGGATGAACTTCAAGCTGTGCTATTTCTAAATGAGTGTGTATTCATTTATCTCTTTAAAGGTTTTCAGGGGTTTTTATAAAACAGCAGTATCATGATGTCAGTCCAGTTTTCAGAAAGTTTAGAGCAAAAGAAGAGGGGGGAAAGAGGGTGTTTTGAGTACTCAGTGTTTCACATGTCTGACTTTTTCCAGGGAAACATTATTTACACTTAAGTACAGTGTGTGATATTGCAAATCCATTTTAGGAACCTATTTGAATCACTGAAGATATTTAGTGATGTCTTCACTAATGTGTTTTTGTTTCAAAAATAATAGAAAGGTTTGGTTTTGAAAGAGGAACTTTTCCCATGTTGGCCTGGAGAACACATGCAAGTTCAGGCTCAAAATATTATACTTGTAAAGGGTTTTCTTGTCAATATAGAATAAACAGAGCTTATTCAAGTTCAAAAAGAAAAGATATGAGAAGGCATAATCACTTCAACTCAGAGACTGGATTGCCAGTGCTGAAATGGGTGTGGATGGAGTGGGACAGGCAGAGAGCACAGCCAGTGTAAAATGATAGGGAAGCTAAGGACACTGGCTGGTTTCGTGGAGAGCAGCTTGATCTGCTGGTGACAGCATGGCTTTTTGGTTTCCATATCTTTTTCATGCTTCCAAGCTTCACTCACCCGACATCTGCAAAGAGCTGGAAACAAATATGGAAGGAGGACCAGCTCCTTCTTTGACGTGTCAACACCGGGGAATAAAGCATGGAAATAACAGTAGGTGTTCCCAGGCCTCAGGCATGCCAGGGAGACAAGAGCCCCCAAGGCCATCACAAGGCCTCAGCCAAAGAGAAGCGGTTAGAGGAGACGGGATGTAGGAAGCTGGGCGTGAAATGCACCAAAGGAGGACACAGGGTAGCAGGGAGTTAAAACAGGAAAACCATCACAACACAGTCAAAGAGAATCAGCAGCAGAAAAGAGAAGAAAAGAAAATGAAAAAATCTCTGAGAGTCAGGCAGCACTTTTTCTGCTTGCCAAATTAATTTTGCAATTAAGTCCCTAAGTGCTTTATTAGTTCTTTTTTTTCCCATTAAGCAGTGTTAACAGCCATGGGCACACCATACCAGTACGGGCAGGGAAAGCAGACAGCATAGTTAAGAACAGGAGGTTCACTAAAGCACACTGTCACTATCAACTCTCTTATGCAAAAACACTTGATAAGTGGTTTCCCACTTCCCCTAGCCTAATTTTTTAAATAGACAGAAGGCAAAACTTGTGGCTCACAGCAAAGCAAGCTTAAAGCTCAGCAAGTTCTGATCAGGCTCAGGAAGTCACTTTCAAAGCTCTCTGAAAATTACTTGTACCTTCTCATAGAAAAACAACCACTCCCAGGCCCATGCGAAAAAAAACCCCAAAGTTTTTCTAGCATGTTATGCAAACTCATACCTTTATACAACTGAGTAATACAGGGCAAAACTGCCCGTAACTAACTGTACGTATTATAGCCCAGAGAGTGCATTTTCATGCAAATTTATTTGAGCAGCTTCTCCTTTTTTTTTAATTCATACAGCCTTTGCCTTTATACTCCCATTTTTATGCTCCCAGTTTTCATGAAATCTTTTCAAAATGCTAGTAGCTCTGTACTTCTATCAGCACTGCACTCCTACTGAAATAGGTATAGTCACGTAAACAAAAGTCCACCTACTTCAAATTCCTTTCTCCAGCAGTGGCAAATAACAGATTCTCAGAAAACAGGTTAAAGAACAAGTACATATGCTGGCTGTACCCAGCATATCTTCCCTGCTTCCAGGAATCATCAGTTCAGGAACTTCTTGAACCAGGAACTTCATCTGTCATGGTTAGGTTATTGGGCTTAGTAAGTCCCTGAAGGACCTGTTTAAGGTGTGTAACCTGAGTCTTCACACTTATCATTCAATTGGCTAAACTCAACACCTCCCCTTTATGAGCTCCAATTTCCAAAGGAACGGAGCTGCTTTATTATTTACTTTGCATGTGGGAGCAATAGATAGCATTCAACACTATTCTAGAAGAAATTAATTTATGGTGATGCCTAAAGCTGGATCCAAGTGCCATATTATTTTCACCAATATTCCCCCATCTTTCTGTATAAGAAATCTTTCAAGGTACTTGTCTGAAAACAGTACATGACAAATCTGAAAGCATTGTGATAATCTGAATTTCAGATTGCGATAATCTGAAAGAACTCAGGGAATTTTTGGCTGCTGTTCTATGATACCTAAGAGAGCACCTGCAGACCTACTGTCCCTGCAACTATTTTTAAAAAAGGGTGTAGTTGGGATAAATACCCAGTGATGTTTATGTGCGCAAATATACAGCAGACTCATGTCAGGGAAGGAATTATTTCAGTTAAAGTAACAGGACATACTGAACATCACAGATCTTTCGGAACAGATCTGTGCAGATGTTTGGAAAATCTGGGAAATGGTGTATTTGGGTATTTTCTGATGGATAGGAATAAGGACTGGTAACTGTGTACCCTGCTGCTTTGAATGTCAAGAATAGTTTTGGTGGTCAGTTGGTGGAGGGAAAATGTCATTACCACCTAAATCACAGCAAAGCAGACTGAAGTCCTGCTTCCTCTGAAACCTTTCACAGGTTCACCTTTGAGACCATTTTCCTTTTCCCCTGAGAATCTAAAACTGGAAAGAGTACATGAAATCCCTGTCTGGGGTACAGACACAGCCTCACTCACCCTAATTCAAACTCCTTCAAGTGATGAAGACTTTGTCACTGATTTCAAGAGTTCATGCTGGACTGCTCAGGCTCAAGCCTGATGCACGGTCACCTGGCAGAACAGCAGCAAATCTCTCATTGACTTTGAAAGATGAGAACAGCTCCTCGTCTGTCACCACCTTCCTGATGATACTCAGCTTAAATACTTGTACCCTAAGCACACTGCATTCTGCTTTGTATCCTAAACACATTGCATTCTGCTTATTGGTCTTTGTGAAGGTCCTCAAAAAGCTGCGGCTTCTCGTGAGGGCAATGGTAGACGATGAGTCCTTATCTCTGAAAAGAGAATGCAGCCGGCCAGTCCCAACAACTTACTAGGAACGAAAAGCACTTTCATTTAGCAAACGGGAAAAGAACTTTGCACGAGCAAAATTTTATGAACAGATGAAATTTAATAGCCTCCTGCCACAGAACAGCGTGTGACTCAGAGGCAGCCACTCCAGTTCTGCCTCAGCTGCTTACTTTCAGTTCCTCGTTAAGGAACTGTTTACATTAAACAAATGGAAATTTAAAAAGGGAAAGAAACCTGCTGTTTCAGATTAAAAGATGCTTCTGGGCAGAAGGATGCCTCTGTCCACTTCTGCAAGCGGGTGAAGTGAAACACAGACCGAAGAGACGAGCACTTGCTGAGTCACGGTAAGCAGGGATATCTCCAGAGCGCTGCTGCTGATCATCGCCACCCAACACACAGCTCGGCAGGGAGGGGACAGCGAGGGGCAGGCAGCACAGCGTTACCAGCAACACCAGTTATTTTTCAAAGACTAAGGTGCTGAACTGGAGCTGTAAAATGGCTCCCTAGAAATTCTGTATTAAGCAATGCAGTCAGACGTAAACAACTTACATCAGCTATCTACAGTGTAGAGCTATCACATGCCTGGTACCTAAATGTGATTGAAAGCCAAACAGGAAGGAAAACAAAAGCCCAAATCACCTCAAACACAACCAAGCAACTGCATTAAATAAATTTCAAATTCTCAGGTAGTCTGAAAACCAGTCACAGCAGATCTAGGAGCTCTTGTAGCTTTGTTTAGGACTGGGCAAAACCACAATGGGCTGTCTGCACCTGAACACAGTGAGAAGGGCGCTGCTAAATTCTTCTCCACTGAGTCATCTAAATAGAAAAGCCACCAGTGTGAAAGCCTTTCAATAGAAATATCTAAATCTGAGATACAAAATAATCAGAGATGAGCAAAGAGGACTTGCAAATACATAAATATGAGAGGTAAATAACTGAAAAGCAAAACCACTGAATAAAGCACACCATTTAGAAATAGTTGCTGTTACGTGGTGTGTGAGACGAGAAGCCAGCAAGAACACCAATTCTGTTAAGGTTTTCTTATTTAGAAAAAAATAAATATATCCTGATGCTTTACATATGCTTGAGGATTCAAAGAAGCACAGATTTTCAACACAGCACTTTAGAAGAGTAAAAAGTGGCATATGGCATGGAGACTACAGTCAGCAGTAGTGTTGGTGCTGTGACAGAGGTGTTCAGAACACTCCATTTTCAGGAACACAAAGTCAGTGGGATGTCATTGCCCACAGCTTTACAGTTACATTTAAACTTAGGTATGCCTCTGCAGAATTACATGACTTACTCTCTTCTCCTTTCTCCAATATCTGGAGAACTTCCTTCAAATGTCTTTGTTTGCCCTGCTCATGGGCATGACACAGGATATGAAAGGTTTCTGCAGAACTGCATTTTGTATAAAACTGACTATCTGCCAAAAATATGCTTCTCTTCCCTTTTTAGGTTCCTTTTTAAAATTTGTTTAAGCATTGTTATCAAGATAGCCTTGAAAACATGAGCTGAACATTAGTAAAAACAGTACAGTAATGTTACTCTGTAAGCCATAAATGACATGTAGAGGGCTAAGGTTCTCAGTAGAATGCTAACATGGTAAATTAAAGCAAACTCAATTTTAAAAAGTACTTAACTTCTTAGAAGGCAATTAAACACATTTTATGTGGCAGTACTACTTATTAAAGTACTACTGATGTTTTCAGCAAAATATTTCAGCAAAGCATTTCTCCAAAATGTCTTCATCTTCATCAAAAGAATCTGCTAGGAAAAAACAATGTTTATAGTATCAATAGTTTGTGTGAACATAATTCCTTGAAGTGCAGGAGGCTTTATTTGACCATTGATATCACTGAAGGCAGCATAATGCCTTTAGTTGGTGCTGGTGGGATCTCTCAGAAGTCCCCTAATGCTCTGAACTTTGAGCTTCATTGCATGCCTCCCTTTTTGCACACCCTGACAAACAAGCAACATACCACCTTCTAAGATCAGTAATTTCTTTGGGCTTCAGATTTTTTTTTTTTTATTGGAATCTTAGAAAGTGCTCCCTGAAAGCCTGACCTCTACAATGAATGCATGTGTTCCTTCAATTCTTCACACATTAAGGATGTTATAAAAAAAATGCAAACTGCAGAGTTGCAGCCCCCACGTGCCTGTGATCTTTGTGAAGTCTGTTCATAGGCATATCTCTCAAATTTGGGTCAGTGTGAATACTGGTGGAAGGGGAGAGAGAAAGCCAACTTGCATTTATTGTGTTATTTGGAAATGCCCAACTTCAAAGAATAAGCATCACCCAGCGAAGTCTGATCTCCAATCACATCTATTGCTTTCAGTTCCCCTTTCAGGGGAGCTCTGGAAACAAATGAGGGCCAAGTCTCTTCCAATGCACCTGCCTGAGTGGAATACGTTATGTCAACACTGGAAGATATTTATGAACAGGCTTCAAATTGTTGCACTTCGAGGTGATCAGCTGAGGCTGCAGCTTTGCCCTCAGCACTGGTGAGATCACAGCTTTGCTGGAGCCACTTGGCTCTGCAAACCCAAGCCCAAACTTAAACACAGTTACTAGGGAGGAGAGAATCAGAGGATCTCTCCAGAGCACAGATCCACAGCTCCACTCTTTGGCCCTGGAAAGGCTGTCCTGAAGGAACTGTGCATTAAAACAAGTTTGGCCAGCAACCTGACACTCAGCACTCAGACACTTGTGTTATTCGTAAGTGACACGCTCCTCAGCACAGCTGGATCTGGCAAGAAACTTAATGGGCCTCTGGACAACATCCCTCGGCAGAAAAAGAAAGTTCCAGCAGCCTTAAAATCCCTTCTTCACCCTGCTCAAGTAAATGTCAACAGCTGGATGAGTGACCTGAATGGCCCCTCTCACCTAGCAGCCTCACATGATTGTTTCAGCTTTACCTTGTGACAAACAAAATGCTGTCACAGGATGAGTCAGACTTTGGACTTGGACAGGAGAGAAGGACACTACTCTCTACAAGCTGATCTCATGCCAGACTGGCACTTTTTTTCAAATCAGTCTGCCTGTGAGCCTCTGTGAGCAAGCCTGTATGCTAGACCAAAGAAGCTCAAGTAAATGATTGAGGCCACTGAGCTTGTACACAGGGTTGATCCCATGCTAACAGACACTTGACAAGCCAGTGTTGTCCCTAAATTTGGGACTGAATGATGTGTCACATGGGAGTGAACAAGTTAAAGCATTACTCAAGATCATATGACCCATGTTACGGACAATCTGTCTTCAAATCACTTTATCAAGCAACTCAATGTTCATGAAGCTTCTAAACTGCCCCTCTTATTTTAAGAGAGCAAATACATCAGGTAAACTTTGAAGTTCTGACGTGCTTTTAGCAAAAGGGACTTTTTGCAGTAATTGTAATGGAGAATCAGTATTTAAGACTGAAAGGAGGTCCCTCGGGACTCCCCAGCTGTGTCACCTCTCCTTGGTGTAGCACACCTGTGCCAAGGCCAGGATCATTACTCGGTGTTGTCTTGGGAGGACAGTGCAGCGGCTCCCCGTGCTGTGTATGGAGGGTGGGCAGAGGCCGTATCTGAACCGCACAACTGCGGGTCCACACCAGCACAGCCTTCTATGTGGAGCTGCAGCACATGCCCCGGCAGCTGCTCCAACAGGGACACGGGGCCATTCCCCTGGCACTCGGCACCAGCTGCGCCAGACCCCGGGAGAACGAGATCTATCTCTTCCTGGCACTGCTGGGTTAATGGTTAGACTCTAATATTAGAGGTCTTATCCAACTTCAACAATTTTATGATTCTAATAATGAGAGACCAGCTGGTGGCTAACAAATGTTGCTTTTACACATGCTGACAAGCCGAGAGCACAAGGGGAGCAGCTATAATAAACCCTCTAAGCTACATCAGCTGAGAGCGGAGCGCACGGCAGCACGAAGGAGCAGCACGCCGCGGGTTCCCCTTCGGCCAGGGACGGCCACCTCGCCCCTGCGCAGGCTGAGCTCCAGGCCGGGGCCGCGGTGCTAAACGAGGCCAGAGATGCCGCTGATCACGCAGATCCGCGTTGTGTAAGCAGCCCGAACACGCCGCGGGCCGGGCAGCGCTGAGCGGCGCGGCGCTGAAATCCCGAGGTGCTGATGTGTCCCGACCTCTGGCAGCGGCCCCGCGCGTCCCCGGCGTGGGGACAAACCCCGCGGCAGGCGACACCCGCGGGCACAGGGACCCCGCTCCGCCGCCGAGCCGCGGCCCCGCCCGCCGCAGCGCCCCGCCCGCGGGCCGCGACACAGACAGCGGGCTGAGATGGCGGCACCCAGCCTCGTCCTCTCGGCCGCCGCGGCCGGGGGGGCGGTGACGGCGCGGCGGGGGACACTCCTCCGCTGAGGGACACGGCCGCCCTGTCCCGCCCCCCGGTGTCACGGCTCTGCGGGACGGGGCCGGGGCGCTCCGCGACGGGGGTGGTGGAGGATCCCCCCGTGCATGGGGCTGTCAGTGCCGGCTGCCGCCCGGGCGTTTCGCTTTCACCTCGTAAGCGCTTGCGGTTTGTTTTCTGGCGCAGGGTTTGAAGCCCAGACCCAGAGATGAGGAAGGTTCTGTTCGTGGAGCCCGTCATTTTCATCTACATTTTTGCGTCTTCCCTGACGAGCCCGCTGGTGCAGCAGTTCATCTACCGGCGGCTGTGGGAGCAGGAGTACAACTCCACTTTCGTGAGCGACAGCAATGTCAGTCACTGCGAGCAGAATAAGAGCAGCCCGGCTTATATCAAACAGAAGGCAAGTGGCGGGGGAGGAATGATAATTGTAAATAAACTTGCAGCCAGGAGGTGCTGCCTCAGTATAACCTCCTGTTTTATAACCTTAACCTTTAATTCTCCGGAAAACCCTATTTTTGTAACCTGCCCTCACTTCACTGTCTCCTCGCTCTAGTGTTGTTCTCTAGGTAGTGATAGTGCTTTAAAGACAGAGACTGGTCTCCAGGAAGATGCTGAGACAAATCCGTATTTTAGCGGGAGATGAAAATCGCCTGAGAGACTGGGGTCCAAGTTAGCATTGGGCTGACATTACGGCGGGTACAACTGGAGGCTCCTCCTCCCGTGACCATTGTGCATGTTGTGTTTGTGAGCCTCCCGTTGGCTCTGTGGCTCCTACTGTTCTTTGTAACCATGTGAAGTTTAGCAAACGCCCTGTAGTTTTGAGGAATAAGAGCTAGCTTAAAATACACGTATTTCAGAGGAACTACAAGAACGAGGAAGAGGGGAAATTAAAATAAAAATGTTTGTGGTTTTAAAACGTGGGGGAAAAAATTAACTGGTCTTTGCATGATCAAATACAGTTGGTGGTTTGTCGTTAAGAGTAGTAGTCTGCCTTGTTGGAATACAAGGATGTCAAATTACATTTTTAGCATTTTTCCATAGTTCAGTGTGCTGGATAGCTAGTTGTTGATTGGAACGTTTCCATTGCTCTTCTAGTGCAGTTTTAATGCTTAAGCAGAGGTAGCAGTGAGCTGCCAGCAGAAGAGACGGTCATTCTCCATTTCCCTCTCACCCCCTGTGTTGTATCTCACAGTTCTGCAGTTACAGGTTATGGTTTGGATTTGAGTGGGGGACTGATTCAACGGAAAGCTCATCTCTTGTTTTGGGGTTGTTGCTTTTTGAGTGTTCGTTTTTTTTTCTGAAGCAGTACACTGCTCTGGCACACTCAGTCGCCACATGAGTGGTGTGCCTGACATGGGAATAGCAGAGGGAACATATTTTCAGAAGAGGTGCAATAGAACCATACTTGTCAACAACAACTGGCAGTTGGGTTGGATAAAGTGAAAGATGAAACACTGTAGGGTCAGAAAAGTAAATGATTCACCGTATAAATCGCACAGAAGTTGGGGTTACAGAAACAGTTGGCTGGCATTCCCTTACACTGCTGAAAAGGTGGTACTTGAAAATGATTGCTCACATCCCATATTTGAATCTCTGATGTGCTGCATATGTGCAAGACGACATCTGAGCTTATCTCCCTCATTGGTCCTATATAAAAGGAGATTGTTAATAGTACATACTTCCAGTGAAGGTGATCAAAGAAATAACTCAGGACTTCTAGTGTGGCGTAGGTTCTTTGTCGTGTGACAGAAGCTGGTCTTAGTAGAAAGAACGTGAAAGTAAAAAGGTCAATAGAATTGTGGTCCAGCATGGCTTCTGGGCTGACTCATGGAGGTAATTACCAATTATTGTCTATGTAATGCTTGTATGTTACTCCCAAAAAGTGTTTTCTTTAGTATTGGCTCCCCATTTGGTGCTGTGTCTGGCTATTTCCTCTAAGCGTACAATTCAAATTGCAGAGCCCATCAAGAAATCCACGTTTCAAATGCACCTTTGCATTTTGCAACCCCCTCAAATTCAACCTGATTTTCAAACTGCCATCACCTATGGTTCAAGATAGAAGACTTCATATTTCTTTTCACAAAACACTGAAGCAGAGTGCTTAATTTCAGCTGAAGTTTAGATAGTGCCTCTGATGTGACGGCAAATTCACACTTTACAGGTCTTTTGTTTACAAATTATAGTTAATTTGATATTTGAGAATGAGTCTTCCAAGACAGCGGTTGAATAATGGCCAACAGAACTTCTTAGTTTCCCTTTCCTGCCAAATTTCCGTTCCCTGCATTTCAGTGATTGCCAGTAGGGCATGAGCTTTTGAACAATTACACTCTTGTCTAGATGCCTTGCTGCATTTTTATACCACACTAGTTACCATAGTGTAAGAATTTAAATGCTCAGAACACGCATTAATTTAAGTGCAAATGGGCCTCTGTGCTGAGCAATAGTCCTGTGTATGGGGCAAAGAGTAGATCCAGTAACTTAATTCCAAACCCTTTCACAAGGAAGTAGGTGTTCCGGATTTTCCAACACCTTCCTAACTGAACAAAGTTTATAGATGTTGTAACTTTTGCTGTAAGGCCCTGTTTGGCATTAAAGTTTAAAAGAACATCTCTCTTAACAGTTAATTTAGTGTAAGTCCTTATGTTGTGAAAATGAAAAAGCTTTATATAATCTCACCTATTTCAAAGCAAAATGTAAAAGGAAATTGAAGACGAAATTCACTTGGAGCCTGTATAAAAGGTAGAATGTAATTCAAAATGGTCAGTCTTTGCAGCATTCAGATTAATTATTTCTTACAATTTGAAAAAGATAGTCATCTTATAGTAAAATGAGTTCAAAGGTAATTTGAATATAAACTGAAGCATTCTGATCACTGACTTGGATAATCCTTTTTTAATATCACAGAAAGAGATACATTATTAATAATTAAACATGTTTTATCATCTCATGGATTTATTATCCAATCCATTCATTTCCCCTTGCTACTCAGTAATTTTTTATCTTATGAGCCTGTGACTTTATCATGTCCTGTGTAGTGTTCAATCTCAGGTGCTGCACTTCTCTCTTAATTTAATCATTATATAAGTTACTTGCTTCTTCATTTTCATTCTTTTACTTTTGTAATAGGTGATTTTAATACCTATTTCTGTCTACCGTGAGTAATTTTTCTGACTGAATTTGCAGATTAAAAGACAAGACCTTTCTCTTCAAATATACGTAATTCCATTGAGTATTTAATGGAGTTGCGTGATTTTTAAAGCAGCTGAAGGTTTGACCTATCATTTTCTATATTCTTTTCCTTTGGTTTTATAAAACCATAAAGTGGGCAGTTACATGCCTTACACTCAGTAGACATCAAGTTTTTTATGTCAGCAAGTTCATGGTCATGTGTGGTATCTGGATGTGTAGCCAAGTTTTTTATGTTGCACAACTTCTTCCAAAACAGGGACACCAGAGTTGGTTGTTTTTTTTTTTTTTTCATTCCTTCAGTTTTACATTTCATTTTGGTTTGGCAATAATATTTGTATTATGTGGTTAATGTGGGTTGAGATGATACATATTAACATTTAATTTATGCTCATGTCTTTGGACATGATGATCCTAGTAAAGAAGCAGTGTCTGCAAATACACAGAGTTCTCTTTGTCAGCAGCAGAGGAGTTAAAGATCAGAATAACATTTTCCATCTCAGTTTGTTCAGTCTTTATGGCTTTGACCCTTCCAGGGTGACAGCAGTGCTGGCCAGTGGAGAGGATGTCATGTATCCTAAGGCAGTCAAATACTATAAGGGAAGAGAGTAAGACTTCAGGGTACTGAGGATCTTGAAGGCTTTCCTTGAGAACCTCAGGATCAGTTGAATTTTCCTCTTGCAATAAAATGGTATCTTGTAAGGAAAGGAAGAGATTGAACTAGAAACTCATGATCTCTGCCTGTAAATATAAATGAGAACTTATAAAGCATTGGGCAGCTTTTAAAATTGTCCCAAGTACATTCCTATGAGTTCTAGGGGTTTTTCATCATTTTGGATGCTATTCAGTCAGGATTATGTTAGCTACAGAGGAGAAGCCTGAAACGTGGAGTATAGATGGCTTGAATACAGGCTGAGAATGGCATGAGCAGACTTGCACAGCTGTACCTGTTGCTGACTGAAGAGCACAGTGCCTGCCCAAGTCAGTGTTATGCCTCAGAAAACTCCAAGAAAACTTTCATCATGACTTTACTCTCTGCATCTGAAAGTTTATATTAGAGAGTATAAAGGGTTTGTGCAGACAAAATTGCTTCCTTTCCCCCTGCTGCTTTTCTGTCTGATCAGGTGGTTGTCTTTGAAAGGGCTGCTGTGGCTGCTCCTTTGTCAGGTCTGCATCTATGCATTAAAAACAAGATCTGAATTAGCTAGCTGAGTGTCCTTTAGCAGCTGGCATCATAACAATTTTATTTTTTTTAATTAAACTTTCTTTAGTTCCTTTTTTCTGCAGCAGCAATTCATGCACTGTTAAATGGTTGCTTTTCAGCTACATTTGATTTTTATGCTTCTCTTAAAAAGAACTCTGAAATTTTCCCCATAATGGGTGTTTACAGTTTATTTTTGTAAGTGTTAGCTGCTGTTCCTTATGTGAACACCTGCTGTGGTGTATCTGTAGAGATATCACTGATATGGACAGTTTCTGAACCCAGAGCTCTTGAAATCAGTGACAAAGTCTTCATCACTTGAAGGAGTTTGAATTAGGGTGAGTGAGGCTGTGTCTGTACCCCAGACAGGGATTTCATGTGCTCTTTCCAGTTTTAGATTCTCAGGGGAAAAAGAAAATGGTCTCAAAGGTGAACCTGTGAAAGGTTTCAGAGGAAGCAGGACTTCAGTCTGCTTTGCTATGATTTAGGTGGTAATGACATTTTCCCTCCACCAATTTGCAAAATCCATTAAGTCATATACCCGTGAGTAGTATTTAAAGCTGTATTTCACATTTGTGGTTGCTACTGTTGTTTGTAGTAGTAATACTAACATTGTACAGTGGGATGTCAGAGCAAATCCTCATCTGTTTACCTTCATAATGTGCTCTAGTCCGTGAATTGTTTCTTGTAACCCCCTCAGTAGAATTATTTGGGAGGAAGAATGACCTCCTGTGAGGAGGGCGCATGGGGTGTGTTCCTTAATCAAAGACTGGTTTATTACTGATTTCTGAGTAGTATTAAAATAGCCCAGTGCCCTTTTGCCATACCCTGTATCGAAGGAGATACTTGCAGATAATTACAGCTCTTGTGAGTGCATGTTCAAAAGGATTGTTCTCTTGTTTGCATTGAAACTTCCCTGTCAATAGTACTAGTAAGACTGTGTCTTAAGCATTAAGTTTTGGGTTAAAATGTAACAGGGAATGTTTGAGGAATATTGAAGATCAAACTACAAAAGTCTGAATATGCAATTTCTTTGTATTAGTGATTACTGTAATATGATGCATTTTTATAAAGATGTAGTAATGCACCATATTTTATTGTACCTTAATATATCATAATGTCATATAATCTTACAAAACTACATTGCATGTATTATGTTTTATAATAGTATAATTTATAATCTTTAAACATGTACAGTGATATTCGTTATATTGCATATGAATAATTATGTGTGTAATATTGTAACAGATTTTTTTCCCCAGTGTATTATGGTATTTACAATTATTTTTATTTTCTCTTTGCAGGAAGTTCAAGAAAAAGCCTCTGTTTTTAATATGCAGTTGGACTTAACTAGGGCCATTCCCAGCCTTACAGTTGCCTTTGTCATTGTAGCTAATGGGGATCGCCAGGGACACAAAAGGTCTTTAGTTTTACCATCAATGGGAGCTTTGATTTCTGGTATTAGCTTCACTGCAATATCATATTTCTCCTTGTCACTCTCTGTCCTATTTGCAGTCGCATTTATTACCGGACTGTTTGGGAGTATAGCAACTTTCCTTGGAGGAGGCTTTGCTTACATAGCAGAGGAGTGTCACGATGAGAAGCAGAAAACAACACGAATAGCTGTAGTGGATTTGATTTTTGGAGTTGTATCTGGATTGGCAGGACTGTCATCTGGCTACTTTATAAGAGAAATAGGCTTTGCATGGACATTTGTGATAGCATCTCTGCTCCATGTCATTAATATAATCTATATTGTATTTTTTCTGGAAAATACCGTAGGTGTATCTCAATTCCAGCATGAAGCACCAGTATCCTGGAAAGAACTTCTTAGGGAGACATTTTCTGGAGTGTACATGCTTTTTAAAACTGCCCCTTACAAAAAGAGAGTTTTAATAACTGTGCTACTTTTTACATTTATGACTTATTTGTTTACTCTGCTGGGTGGGAGTTCACTTTTTACACTGTATGAACTGGACGAGCCGCTCTGCTGGAACGAAGTATACATTGGATATGGAGCAGCTGCATTCACTTCTGTGTCTCTGACCAGCTTTTTAGGAGTTTACTTATTTTCCAAATGTCTCAAAGACATATATATTGTTTTTATTGGGATGTTTTCTTACATTGGAGGAATGATCATGGCTGCCTTTGCCAAAACTACCCTGCTCATGTTTTTAGGTGAGTTCAGAATCAGTTGTTCCATGGTCAACAATGTATATAAAAATACTGCTGTGTTATCTGTAATGAATGCAGGTGCTGGATATTGAAGGTACCACCTTGACAGGGTCATAGAGAGGTAAAATATACATGATTGATTAGACTGATCTAGAATTTAATTAAAAGATGACCTGTGTGGAGAGAATGGAATTACTTGCTTATGATTTGGTTTTAGTGCCATAGAAATATATTTGATTTATTAATTTCTCTGTGCTTGGATAATTGTGTCTCAGTGCACATCTAGTCTGACTTTTCTGTTGCCTTTTACTGTTTGGGGAACTAAGCGTTCAAAAATATATGACTGATACATTTGCAATACATTTGTAAAATCCTGGATTTTAATTACTTCAATGTCTCATGACTGCTTTGCAGTGAGAGTGCCATCTTTGTTCTGCTTTATGCCTATTCCTGTTCTCCGATCCATGCTGTCCAAAGTGGTTCTCCCTGGCGAACAGGGTAAGTAGAATTTTTTTTCAACAATAAAATAATATGGTACTTCAGAACAGAGATGCATGAAGATTACCTTTAAACAAGCAGATCTGTATTGGTATTTTAAGACTGCTTTTCTTTCAAGTTCCATATAATATGACCCTGTGTCTTGACATTAATGGCTTCTGGTTCTGAATTTAATATAAACAACATTGTGTTGTTTCAACTGCAAGTTTCAACTTGCAAATGAAATACTGTTCTTAAATTAAAGACCCTGGGGAACTTGAAGCAGAAGAATGCTCAAGATTTATACAAGTGTGATTTCACAAGGGCTTCTACATTCACAAGATTTTGGCATGCAGAGAAAGATATGTTTCTGTTATTTAGTCAATGTCACACTTGCTAATTTAGAAAGGTAAGCAATAGGTGTCAATCTTCAAAGTACTTGGAAACAATTAGACTTGGATCCTCAGCTATGGAGGAGGAACCCAGCTTCAGGCCTGTGGCTTCTAAACATGTCCCAAGAAATATAACATATTACTTCTCAAAGTCCTTTCTTTTTCCATCATGTCATGCCTCACAATATGGCTCTAACATCCGATATTTTGCTTTTGGGGAGCATCTACTTTCTAGATTTTGGGAAATGTATACTTTCTAGAAACATTTTCCTGAGTTGATTTATTTTTTAAAAGATTAATCTTTGTACACTAAAACAAAGATCTCTTTGTACTAGCTGTGTTAACATACACTTCTGGTATTAAGGTTTCTTGGCATTCCTCAGGGCTTTGGCTACTTGAGGAGTTTGATGCTGGAATCAGGTTGCCTCTTGTCATCATTTTCTGCTTACCTAGTGTGATTTTTGTGACTATGAATGCAGCTTGGGAAAACGTGTTCAACAAGACACTGATGGGATAGACTGCCACCCCAAAGGGTAGTTCAGTCCAAAAAATGTTGTTTGTTTCTTTTAAAAAATGAGAAGGCAATGGTTGTAAGCAGTCCTTGTTGAATCAGTTTTTTCCACATATAAGAGCAATGACTAGGAAAGAAAGGGAAAAGTAAGAATGAAGAAGAGAACTGGAAGGGATAAAGGATGGAGATGTGCGCAACATGGTTAGTGAGGATGAACAGATTAAACTTCATGTGATAAGCAAATGCAAGAAAGTAGGCGTGGTGACAGAATAATAGTAAAGAGAAATAGTTTCCATCAGCAAAATGTGTTGCTTATTTGTTTTTGGGTTTTTTTTATTTAAAGAAACTAGCATTTTGTAGAAGTTGCCACAGAAGACACTTTCACAGCTAAGTATGACTCTCTAGTGCTTGTAACTTGCGTACTTGCAAAAATACTGTCAACAGATATAACTTTTGAACTATGTTTAAAAACTTCAGTACTTTGAAGAGATTTTGCTTTGTTTTGTTTTGTTTGTAATTCACCTATTTCGTTTTGGCAGGTGCTGTGTTTGCCTGTATTGCCTGTTTAGAAGTTGTGACCGGCACTATGTCAATTTCAGTGTTTAATATTCTCTATGCAACTACTGTTGCATGGTTTTCAGGCTTTAGCTTCCTCCTATCGGCAGGCCTTTGTCTAATTCCACTGTCTGTCCTGTGGTAAGTATGGATCAGGAGGATTCTTCTGACTGCCTTTGCCAGTAATTTCTATTCTGACACCATACCCCTGATTGCATGCTTGAGACCTTTACATGGTCTTTCTTACCGGAAACCCTTTCGTACAGATCACGTGAAAGGCATGAGCTTAATTTTGCAATTTGAGCTCTTCTAGGTGCTAATGAGGGTTATAAACATGAAAGAAACCCACTGGGTTTAATGGAAAGCTATCTGTCCTAATCTTTGGTAATTAATACCTTGTAACGCAGTGCCGTTAAAATCTATAAAAGATTTTAAGGCCCAAAAGAATAAACCTCTAAACATGTTTTAAAAATAGGCCTCTATAGCAGTTGTGTCTAATCATATCTAGTGACCATGTAGTAATATGGACAGTGAAATACCATTCACAAGTAGTCATAAAGCAAAGATCACTTTATTATTTCCAGTATAAATTACTTCTTTTTTGGATGCTGAAACAAAAATCAAAATGACAGAAGAATCACTTTTCATTAGATAGATTTACAGTTGGGGGAAAAGATGTTTTTCTTAAGAGGGTGACACTCTGTCTGGAGACTTGAATATTTTTTCCTGATACTTTGACTTTACCTCAGTCACCTTTTATCTCTGCAGCAGCTGCATTTTAATATTTAAATAGACAGTGGTAATGCTGTAGATTTAAAACATTTCACATAATTTCAAGTCTATTCCTGTGTCATTATAATTCTTTACAGTCTTTCCAGAGAACTACACTAATGGTAATTTAAGGTAGTGATGGGTATTAGACCTAAGGGAATTGAAGCAAAGGGGTCTTGTATGTGTGACTAGAATACTTTCCAGTAAAGTAATAAAATAATTGAGAAATTCAGTTATATTAATAAAGGCACAGTAATTGTTCTATCAATTGTTCTATCAAATATTATCTTTAGTAGTTCAGTGTAAGGTAGAGAAAGTTTCTATTAAAAAAGCAAACTCTACTGCAAAAAAGGTAACAGATATTTACCATCAATCACTCCATCTTGCAGTCAGTACTGTAGTACATCATCACCATAAATTTCTGAAAGTTATTTTTCTTTACCTTCTGTCAATAGTTTCAGATATCTGACCCTTTGAATACCCTTTCTCTGCACCTTTCTTTTTAGAGTATCATGCAATGTTAGAGTTGGAGAGCAGCAGGTGTAGTTCCAGTCTGTAAGAGGCAGAGTAGTTTAGTACTGTGTTCCAAGGCAGCAGTAATGACATTGCCTGACTTGTGTTATTAGGGCAAGAAGTGCCATTGCTTTTGTTTACTAAGACACATCACCAGCTTTGTGCCACAGAGCATGGCTGTAGAGCGTTATCCAGGGTGTTTGTTAGTGCTGAATCAGCATGCTGCACTGAACTACCTCAGCTAAAGATACCTGTCTTATCTTTGTCTTACAGCTGGCTTCTGTGCAAAAGCTGGAATGGGGAGGACTTGGCTCTGCTGGTACCTGAAGAAGTATCCAGCATAGAGAGCGCTGATAGTTGAACACAGGATCCACATACCCGGGATTTCTAATCTGACATGCAGTGACAGAGATCATTATGTCACACAGAAACCACAGAGATAACACAACACAATCTCCAAGTGACCCTGCAGCAATAAGCACTAAATTGGTACCACTCAATACCCAGTCTCTTTTTAGCACTTGACTAAAGCTAGCTCTTAACTATGCAAATAGGCTGGCAATTGAGATTAATGCTGCTTCAGCATGAAGGAAAAAATAAGGTAGGATGATACTTTTTCCACTTACCCTTTCTCAAGTTTGAGAATGTCAGCTGTGGGTTGTGATACATCTTGTATCACTCTGAGTCGGGTGACAGAGATAAGCTTAGCAACCCAGAGGATGCTGGCAATTCTGCTGAAGCCATTGCAGCTTGTGCCAGCTGAGGATGTGGTCCACTGTGTACATCTTGAAAGGCCTGTCTTAACAGTGGAGGCCCCAAACTGTCTAAAATTACTAAACTAAAAAATAGTTTTTTTCAGAAAGCAAACTGGAGGTAGTACTTACACCTGCTGTAAGTACACTTACTGTTCTGCAGCTAGCAGAGTGTTTGTGTAAGTTTAACATATGATGTGTGGACCTTGCCTGTGACTTAGTTCTTGAAATGGATTTTCACACAGAACTGTCAGAAAATTTCCACCTTGCAGAGTGTGAAGTTCAGCCTAAACCTACATTTTGCAGAGGCCATATTGCACATTTATCATTTTCCATAAATTAAGGACTGCACAGACATCTCTCTTTTGTCCCAGACATACTTGTTTTCTAGTTAAGTTGGTACTTGACTTAAATGTTTCTTTTAGTGAAAAGCTGTGATAGAATTTCTTATCTGTAGATCTTTATTTTTTTAACAACCCTGAAATGAGATGGCGAAATCAGAATCATGAATGTAATCATCCTGCAATGAATGCAGCATAATTTATGAGCACTTGAACAGCACTTCTAATCTTCAAAGCACTTTACAAATGCTGTTCAAAACATCCTTCCATAATAGATACTATCCTCCCTGTTGCATAGAGAGAAAAAAATTAACAGAGAGGACAAGCGACATGCCCAGGGCTCCAGTGCAAACTGGTGAGACTGCCAAACCTAGGAATCAGTTTCAGCACTGACTCCTCACCCTTTCCCTTAAGATCTTTAAGTAGAAATTACCCAGAGTATTAGGTTCTGGAATGCACAGCACAGCAGAAGTGTGAATATAACACCATGTTAAGGACCACTCCCATCTGTTGATTTTGCTAAGATTTTGACAGCCAATACTGTTTTGATCTCTCAAAGCTGTGTGCAACTCTTGTCCCCCAAAGCAGATTAGGCAGAGGAAGCAAAGCAATGTAAAGCAGTTGCCATTTAGGGAATGAAACCTCTAGGAAAGCAACTACAATGACTTCACATACACACAGCATAGGATAAAAACGCAGACAGACATAGCATGTGCTGCATAACTGGTGAGCTGCTTACAGCCACTGATACCCATCCTACAAAGAGATTCCTGCAGAACTTCTCAGTGGTACTCCACCAAAAAATAGTAATACCAAATCATAATATTGTAGATCCCTTATAACTGAATGACTGCATTGTTTCCAAGTTATGTATCATGAGCACAGAGAAGCCTGGAAGGTTTAAATAAGTTAAAGGAGTGTTTACACTATTCAGGAGACCACTTTCTGCTCATCACAGGTGAAAAGAGAGCCATTTATGCAGGCCGGAGGGAATGTGCTAACACCTCTAGCCAGCTCTTTACACTTCTGTCCTGAACTCCCAAGACTGATGTTGGCAATTAAAGATCATTAGCTTTCTCTCAGTAGTTTAGACAAGAGCCAGAAAATAAAACTGCTTAATGCCTTTGAGGTGCCCAAGCTACTGCCAACTTGTTGGAAACATGAGCTGAGTTCTACAATAACCAGTGGGTCCAAAACATAATGAGTACTTGTAGAGAGATTAAGAAAACACTGATGTAAAGGATTTCAGTACAAACATTACATTGTCTTCCTTGCCTCTTCTTTATGCAGTTATGTAAGGCTTTCTGAAATTAACCGTTTCACACAAAACTGCCTGGAAATAAAGCAAATGCAGAAGGGGCATGGACCTTCACTTTGTCTTCTGCAGTGCACATCTCTTCTAGCACTCATAAGCTCCCAACAAAGCAAGCCACTTCCACAGTGGTGCTGTGTTGGTCCTACTGAGGACAAGCATGTACACCTCAGGAATGGCTTTGTTATGATTTAACTGCACAAAGTATGTGCTGTTTGCAAAGTATTTCTGATAGATGGAGCATGTAGAACTGGCTACAAATTTAGGTCGGAACACATGGAGGATATGAATTGTGTTTTTAAAATGCCTAGCACGGTGCAAGCTGAGGAACCAAGTACTAACATGCTTCAGATTATTAAAGGAAAATCTTCTAAGTTTATAATAATTTCTTTATTTGTGTATAAATACAAATTATTTTGACATAATAATAGTAAAGTTTGGTTTTTTAAACTCTGTTGCATATGTAGTTCTTGCGCTTTTAAATTTTGTTTTGACAAACGGCCAACGGCAGGACTGGTGGAGGACTGTTGGTGGAAACATGAGCAGTACTATGGTATCATCTATTTTTTATGGTCATAACAAACAAACAGAAGACCAGGAAGATGTGTTTTTTGCTTCCCTCCTGTGCCTGGGTGAGAAGAAAGGATGCTGCCCAGAACATCAGAACCAAGAGGAGGTGGGGAATTGCAGAGCAGGGACGGCACTGCTGCCTGCAAGAAGTCATGGTGAGGGCTTGTGTTGCACCTGCCAGAGCAGCAGAGCTGAAGTGCCTTCCTCCCCCAGGTCAGATCTGTCCCAGATCCACTGCCCAGCACACCCCACTTGGCTGCCTGTGGGTTGCTATGTGCAGCACCTGCTTTACAGGATGAGGCTTGTACAAAATGGGAAGAATGGGCTGGGGCAGGAAGCCCAGTCCACAACCCAACCTCCTGCAGCACTGAGAAAGGGTAACCCTTCCTTTTTACCTCAAAAGCTTTTTGCCTCAGTCCTGCTTGACTCTCATTTCTCTACTAACAGCATAAATTCTTGCACAGGCCTATTACAAATACTGTTTGCTTTCCAGCCTGGCTAACCCCTGGGATTAGCTTCCCTACAGACATAATGAACAATGCAACTTCCTGTCTCTGAATGTGGCTTGATCTCACCCAAGATTATTATAAAGTATACTAATCATTGAACAAAACCACCTAGAAATTGCATGCAGTCTCCTAATCTGCTTCTGGTTTTACACTGCACTAATGAGAACCTCTAGTAAATTACTTGTCTTAATGTAGTTCTGCTCAGATCCATCTTTCAATCAACACTAGGAAAGGTCAGCCACCTCAATACACTGGGGGAGCTGTAAGGTACCAGTAACTATGTCCGATTGTTGGATGGCTCCCTGTTTTCTTGAACAGTGCTAGTAAAACGGCAGAACTCCTAAAAATCCAGGCCAGCACCTTTAACTTGTCCCAGACCTAGCAATGTAATCCCTCAGCTTTTCTGGCCTGAGCCTTGAGCAGTACAAAGCCTATGGAATCCCAAGGTTGCTTTATAACAACAATTTAGTTTTGCTTTACACAAAACTGCAGAGGAACTTGTCAATTATTAAGCAGCAGCCAACTCTGATATTTAATAAAGACTATCAGCTCACAGAAGGATGACAACAGCTGCAGAAAACAAAAACCTGAGTAGGTCTACTCACACTTGCATGTTTAATTTATTAGTCCTATGTTTAACCTCCCTAAGGGAAAAAAACCCAACAAATTAAACAGCTTGTAATGCATAGCACAAGCCTCTAATCTCTACAAGTTTCAAGTGAAAGACAATTTTAGAAGCTTCACTTACTAAATGAAACGAGTTTAAGTATAAAACCAAATAAAACCACCACTAAAGTGAGTCGTGCTATCTTAATGTTTCCAAAATGCTGCAATGTTTTGCACATAAAAGCACTATAAAATTTACAGGACAGAAGCTAGAGGCTGTGGCCCATGTAGATAGGGAATTCGTAGTATCTATGAGCCCACTGAGAAGCACCATAGATGTTTGCAGTTGTGGAAAGAGGTTTATAGCAACATTCCTGCTAAAATGATCTACAACAGAACACTAATTACATTTAACCAAGTCATTAAAACCTGCTGAATAAAGACAGTTCCTACTTTAGAAATACTGTTTCAAGTTCTTCATATCTGACAAGAGAACATATTTTGAACCACAGACTTTCTCCAAATATGCCACATTGTATTAACTGCCTTGAAGGATTGATACAACACATGCACATGTAGGACACCAGAAGCAGTTGTTACAACCCTGAATTTAGTACATAAAAACCTTAGGCACACAAAACCCTTTCCTTAATTAAGATCTGATTGTTGTAAACGTACAAATAATTATTTCTGTATTTGTACCACTGTATCTTCATGTTCTTATTGCAGTAGCTTTACTAGGTACTTTCATAGTTCTGCATTCTTTCTTAATACTGAAATACCTAGACCTGGGAGCACTCCTGGATTATTTTCAAAAACAGATTTTAAAACCTCTCTTTAAACCCCAAGTGGAACCTCCTTCTACTTTCAGAAACCAAAATACCCTCTCAGGGACACACAAAGAAAAATCTAGACCTTTAAACCCATTCTTACAGCACTACTTCCAATTCTGCACAAAAGCTGAACAGCTCACTCATAAGAGTGTCAAGATAGGGATACAATGTATGTAGCAGGACAACTGGCAATGCCAGTTAAAGACCTTTAAAGATACTGCAATAAAAGGGACAACACTGGGTCATGGATAAGAGATTCTTGTTTTAGGATTAAATATATTTTGGAACGCAACAGCATTTATAGCAAACTTTTATTCAATAGTTTAAAAAGTGTATGGAAATTTTCATGAACAGAGTTATGCAACAGAAAACACCTTCCTCTCCCCCATTAAATGCATTTACCACAGTAGTCAGTTTTAAAATGCCTGGGCGTTTTTAAATTTCTTGTATACCTATATAGCATTTCCATATTTAAGAAGCTATTGTCCTGAGCAGTTTATGAAAAGGCATTATTTAAACTACCTAGTTACAGGACATTTGTATGATTGATAACAAGCACAGAACAATTTATAGACTTTAAACATTTAAATGTGCCTTTTCATCAAGGAAGGCAAGTGATAACTAGGCCTGCTTAACACTGTGAGTGTCAATTTAGTACCGGTACTTAGATCTGCGCTAGAAAAGACACACACAAAACATTTTTGTGAAGTATATTTTGTTACAATAAACCGAGCTTGTGCTCCATCATCATATGTGGTTCTCCCATAACCTCACTCTGGGAAGGATCTGGAAAGAGAAAAGTTGACAGCATGAGGCCTTTAACAAGCTACAATGACTAACAATAACTAATGAAGATGCACATCTTTTTTCATTATAATGCTTATTTCAACAGAGTTACTGGACTGATTTTTTGATGCAGAGTGCAGATGTGGAACTCATAAGTCTATCCAAAGCATAGATGAGAGAACAAACACATATATTGTGGAACAGCTTGTCATAAGGACACACATATTTCAATTAAAACCAAACAGTTCTGCATAAGCACAGACTCCGACTGCCTGAATCTCAAAGGGATTACACTACAAGTTTAGTGCTTGAGAAAACTCAAGTCTGACTGAAGCTTTTCTCAATAGTCACCCTACACTTCTTTCCAATACAACTTCTCTGCACAACAGGAGCTCACAGTCCTCCGTTCTGTTAGCTGGGCCATACTCCTGGTTTCCCTTCTCCATCCAACTGTCTAATCTCACAGAAAAATTCTACACCCTTAAATATCTCTGATATTTCCTCCACTCTGTAAAGTAATGTTAACATTAGCCACTGCACTTAAAGGCTACCATGGAATGTGCAGGGGACACAAGAGAGACAAATACTGACAGTATGAACTTCCTTTCCATACAAAAAATTAAAATTAAAAAAAATAAAAACCAAAACCAAAAAAGCAAACTCAAGGCCAGAACACAGGCTGTCACTGTTTGGAGGAAATACACTTGTCTTTATGGGTGCATCAATCATGTTTTCCTTCCATAAATAAGACATATTAATGCCTCTGATTCCTCCAGAGACAACAAAAATACCCAATCCAGTTCCACCTGATAAATACAGCCTTACCAAAAACACTTGTAAACCACTCACCCCTCAGCACTCTATAAAAATCTAACAGCTTGTTGTGAGTAATGGTAAATAACCAAAGTTTTACAAATTATGTTTGACATTGCTCTACCCCCATGGAACCACAATAGCCCAAGATTCCTTCCCTTGGTCCCTGTATATCCATCTCAGAAAATAACCCCAGATTTACACTATGCCTCTAGATTCAGATTTGATTCTGCATTATTTCTAGCTTCCTATCTCCCTAAGCTATTTCTATTCTTCAATCCCACTTCAAAATACTCTCTGCTTCCTTCCATGTTCTTAACTACCACCTGGAAATAATTTTTTTTAAAAGCCGTTTTTCCAGGTTTATTCTATCCCACACATACTAATAGTCAGCAGACTACTATGCAACTGCAGCCTCTTGAGCTCACCTGAGGGAGCCTCTTCCCTGCTGTCTGGTTCATTAGTTCTGTACCTCTTCTCTTACATTGCTTCTTAATTACAGAACTTAAAAACTTCTGTAACCTCTGCTTCACAAAATCTGCACAAATACTTGAAAAGTTTCTGAGGAAATAGGCACACAACCTACATGCATAATCTACTCCCTTAGAAACCCAGCCTACAAGCAAATACTGTCTTGCTCAATATTTCAGAGAAATTTCCACATAACTTACTGCTGAACCACATTTATTTCTCCTTCCCCAGTGCTTCTTTGCTTTTAGGATTTAATTTTGTTCTTTGTATTTTGGGAGTTTAATTCCCTGGTTCAGTAGAGGCAAAGAACTTCAAACCTCCCATAATGTTTCCGTAACATTAAAGCCAGAATGTATTTACCATTAAGGATATCCTCAAAACCAATGCATTCATCATTTCCCCTCAAAATATCCATTGCCATGTTTGAGCTGTGAAGAAATGGGAGACGCTGGACCTGTAAAAAGAGTTCAAGCAAGAGTCCATTGAAAGGGTTCATATTTGGATTTCTCCGTCTGAAGTGACTGAGAGGGCAGAAAAAGTAACAGTGAAATAAGAGAGCTACTGGCACATAAAGACATATGAACACCATCATCTTCTTTTGGTTACCCGTTGAAAAAAACCACCCTTCTAAAAGATTTTTAGCTTTCACTGTGGTGTAGCTACTACAGCAAATACTGCACTTTAAAAAATAACAAAGTACTTTCTGTCTCCTCTGTAAAGCTCCTCTCACATAAAGCTAAGGAGGTTCACTGCAAACCTCCACACCCCGAGGTCAGCACCAGGCAATTGATGTATACTACAGAGTTCAGAAACTACATTCAAAGCCTCCTCTAATCTCTGACACAGGTCAGGAATGCAAGTGAAGGAGCTACATTGGCTTTCACATTCAAACATAATCCCCCTTTTAATTAATCTAAATCATAATTATGTCTCTGATCTCAACCAGTTCTTGAGCTTCAAGTCCACTCCCAGTTACTTTCAACACTCTTCTGTATCTTCCACCCACAGTATTCCCAAAAAAAAATTCAAGTGGCACACATAGAATTCAGAGCATAAATATTCTGAGAATGCATTCACAACTACTAGAGATACTTCAGTGAAACCACAAGAAAACTTGTACACCCTACATGAATCTGGAAGTGAAAAACCTCCTGATCACCATATTTCCCCCACCCATCTCCCAAAACCACCTCTGGAAGACACATAACAGAATATTCTCACCTCCCTCATTCTCTGCAATGTGCTAATGTAAGTTACGAGTAAGATTCCTCAAGACAGCATAGCTGAGACCAAGGGATGGTTTTGTATGTCACATTCTGACTTGCACATCTTTAGGACCAGTAACTTCTGCCAAGCTTAATGCAGCTCCCTCTGGCTTAATAGCACCTCATCATTCAGAGTACAAAATCTCTCTAACTCACTTGGAAAACCTATTCTTAGTGGCTTGACAGCCTTCAAGAAGACAAAAAAGTTTACTAGGACCAATGAGCTTTATGTGTTTCCCTTTCTCCAGCTACCCTGAATCCCAGGAGAAAAGAAGGAAAAGGAGACAGACTCAGCTTCTCAATTAAGAGTTAAAACCTTTGAACTTAACTCCCTGCAGACCTCCCTTGATCTTACAACAAAGGCTGAGGAACTATAAGCACATAGCAAATTCTCTGTTTCAGGTCTCACATTACCTCTGTATCTAATCCCAAATCACTACCTGCTCCAGATCCCTAAATCTCTCTTCCCTACATCTGCAGACATTCCTTCCCATGAAAGCCATACATTCCCCAGATTATTAAGTTTAGAAATTAACACTCAATTCCTCCTGCTTTTCTCTAAAGGTTTACAGGAAGCTAGTTCACAGAAAAGCTAGAGCAGTTACCACTTCACCAAATAACCAATAAAAGAACTGCAGCTGAAAGGCTTTAGAATATTGACTGTTCTAAAAACTAATAATTGCACTGTTTGATTCATCATTTTTAACAGTTTTCTAAAAGTGAATTAATTTCTTTTGGAAAAATAACGTATCTCAACAAAGAAAGATGTGTTTCTGAAAGCACGTTCCAAGATAAACATTTTTTAAAACGGCTTAAGTTATACCAGTTGGATAAAAATGCCTACCTGTTTCACTGCTCTGAATTCCATCTGCAGCTTTAAAGGTGCATGGATTCCTTGAATATTTCTCAGCGTGGCAAAGTTTGTTTTATCTTGATTTAACTGGAACTGTCACAAACAATATTGATTTTTATTTTAGAAAAAGTTACTTTTAAGTACAGCCATACAAGAAATTTGTGACATCCTACTTAAAAGAAGCTGCTTACTAAATTTGTATGTAAAAATTCAGTGATACCATCCAATATGTCTCAAGTGTACAGGAAAGAGTAATGCAGTAAGATTCATTCTATGTAGCTGAAACTGTTTTTTGCTGGATTTTATTCCAAATTAATAGCAGCAATTTTATTTTGTTATTTTTGATCATCAGGACATGTAACACCACCAAGTGGTATAGCTTTGCACTACTTCACTACAATATTGTCTGGATGAATAGGAACCTAAGTCCAGTTTGAAGATCACAAAAGCCAATTTGATGTCATTGTTAGTCATCAAAGACTACTTGTAAACACTTGATATACTTCTTTTCTGATCAAGCATGAAAACAGAGTACCACTTACACTCCTTATGATTGTGAAAAGTAAATGAAAACTCATTTTTACCAACTGCTCTCAAACTGATCAGTAAGACAAAGAAAATCTATTTAGTAAAGGCTTTTTAAAGAAAACATGCTCACTGATACATACTGGAGTACAAAGAAGATACACTTAATGTTAAACATAAGCTTAAATATTCAAAAAACTCAAATTTCTAATTTTAAATTCTGCTCTCCATCATCATGACAAAAGTCTATTATTATGAGAATATATTTATGAGATCACAAAAACCAACAGAAAAACACAAGTCAAAGGCATAACAAGCATTTTCTTTGAGACAATCTCTTTGTTGAATTGAATGCTCCTCAGAAGTTAGCAGAAAATATTATTTATATGCCTCATCCTAATCCTATAATTCTGGTTACATTATTTTTCCATTTCTTTTATTTTAGAGAGATATGGATTTTTGGATAGCAGAAATGTTTGGGTTCTACCAGTGCTACCTGAATAACCTTTTTAATATTTATAGCAGCAAAAACAACCATAACTATCTCAGGCTTAGTCTTTTCCCATTCAAACATACATGAAAATAATTCTTAAACTGGCCTGAAACTTACATAAAAATTAACCAAATACAGGAGAAACTATTTAGAAGACTCACATACTTCTTAGGGGATCACATGGCCTGTTTTAATTATTTCTGTACATTTTTCTCTCTCTAGCATGTGATCTTTAAATTTTGCAGGTTTTGTATGGCAAGAACAGAATTGAAAATTAAGTTATAGCAACCAGCTAAAAAAAAAATCAATTGACAAATAGCTCTGAAACATCTAAAGTATTTATAAATAAGCTCACAGAGTTGGTGTCACAATAACATCATCCTTTTAATGCAAGGCAACACTAACACTGGCTAAAGTTTGAATACATTAGACATTACAGTCAGACCTTGTCATGCTGCTTAACTTCGCCATTTGGAACATTCTATCAAAACAAGGTCTTTGCTTCAGGATAGTTTGATACATCATATCTTCTGCACTGACCAGAGACATTCACTACAAGCAGCAAGTCTGGCCTCCCACTACCTTCCACAGACCCCTTGTAATGGCCCATGAGTGATGACTGAGCCAGACACAATGGCAAACACTTGTGACAAACTGTAGGCGTAAAATGCCTAGATGGAGTCAAGCAATATGCAAAAATTATGTACATGTCCACAGGCTGAAAGTATGAAAATTAAGATACATGGTAAACTTACAGACAAAATGGGAGGATCAGCCTTCCAGAGGTCACAGGTGTGCCCCTGACCTACCTATGGAGGCTGCACACACACTTTTAGATAACTAAACCTGACCACACAAGTCCCTACTTTGAAGCCTGCTTATACACCTGAAGTGGAAAGAGGTAAGTAAGAGATTAATATTAAACAGACTTGCTGACAATGTTATCTGTATAAATAAAATGTTGCTATTGTTGAACATCTTCATTCTGCAAAAGACAAGATGAACTCGTAACTTGTTACTGCACAAAGCAGTCCAGATAACCACATTGTTAATTTAAACTTCTTAATTAGTTAAGAGTGAACATGGCTACATTTGATATTATGCTTACATTCTTTTCTGTCAACTCCAGTGGGTGGCTGGGCAACAATTCATTTTTCACACTTGTAAAGCTAGAAGAACAAGAAAAGACATTTACTTCAAATTAACTGGGCTATGGTTTTTTCAGTTGCATTCCAAAACCAATCCCAGATAGAAACACCAGCCCACAGAGACACACAACTAGCAAAATCTGAACCACAGAAACAAAAAGGATAGTGAAGCAGAAAGTAAAACCTTCAACTACAGCACTACCTGAAGAAAAAGTTTCAGACATTCTTTATGCTTGACAAAACAGAATGTGTTTTTCTTCCTTGATTCCTTTCAGAAAGAGATGAATATATTAATAAATGAATTATGAGATCCATTATGTCCATGCTACACTGTATCTTATTTTGAAGTCTCCAAGCTTTTGCAATGGAATATTGTACACACCTTCCCCTCAATGCCAGTTGTATGGCATTTTAAACTCCATGAACTTATTTTGGACTCATTTTCCAAGATAGAAACATAAGTTTTACACCCATGTAAAAATGGCAAACTCCAAACTGTTTTTATTATATTACTTTTGGGTTTTGTCACAATGCTGAAATTAACCATTTCTCACAGTGTTACGACAGACTTACAAAAATGTATATTAAAACTACCAGACATTTCACAAGTATCAATACTTTTGTTTCTTTTCTAAAGAACAATATCACAGAGGTAAAAGCCTGTTTGCAACACACCTTGCAAGCAACTTCTGTAAAAAGCCAACATTTAACACACACTGAAGTTCAACACTGTTTATGACACAATTCAGCAAGCAAAGGTAAAGCATACCCTCTGCGCAGAAGATCATGACCTTCAAACAGCCCTGAAGCTGAAACGTCTGTAAATGAGATACTATCCTTCAACTGAGAAGCAGTGCCTCTGGAATTCTGCAACAAAAAGGAAAGGGAAAAAAAAAAAAAAAGTGAGGATTACTTCAACAGAACCAGACCACTTTTGTATGAGCCATTAAGCCAGGAAAATGAAAGGGAGTGCTCAAAGACTCCTTAAAGTACCCCTGGACAAGGCCTAGACTTTAGAGTTTCTTTAAAACAGAGGCAAAACAAAAACACACACAAAAGCGGCAAAACATAAACCCCACATTAATACAGAATTATTTCAGAGAGTCTGATAAAAACTGAAGGTACTGACAACATTTTTGGATCTGGTTGACCCAGATCAAATTAAACTCACAATATACTCCGTTTGTTCCCACCCCAGGCTGCAGGGATGGAAAGGAAAGGGGCAAGTCCTGAGAGCTGACAGGACAGAAAGGAGCATTGATTCATTTCCTGTGATACTGACACCATTAAGATCACACAAGGCTGCCATAAGGAGTACAAGGTGTATTCAAGCAGTCCAGTATGCCAGTTAACTGAAGGAACAAAGGAAAATAGTAACTTGTAGTGGATCACCACAAGTTCACTGACTTACTACGTACTACTAACTAGTAACCTAGGCCACTAATTTCACTCTAACCAATCCAATTTTATTGAAGCGATTTTAGGATTTTCACAAAAATTGCTCCACCAATAGGACGATATCTAATAAACAGCAGAAGGTGACAGCAGTAATCTCTGTAAGGTGCCAGGAATGAGCAGTTCAGTGCAAGGGCTTCCTCCAGCAGCACTGTCAGACCCAACAGTTAAGAACTTTTGTACAAACACGCGAGCTCTCAGTAACACGAGAACTACAAGACAGTCGTAACAGTCCTGTTGTTACATGCATATAAAGCATCTACCAATTTACACACTCAGCATTGACCAGACCTTTGTGAGACAGCTGTAAATGAAGGCATTAAAGAGATACGGTACCTGGGGGGGGGACGTGACAAGAGGGAAGATCAAAGTTAAAGTCACGGAGAAAACCATGAAACACTCCCCAAAATCAAAGCTCTGGAGTCACAGCCCACCGCGGCGGCCCGAGGCGTGACCTCGCTCCCCGAGCGCTGCGCCGCAGGGAGCCGCAGGCTGCGGGGGGCTGGGGACCGCCGGGGCTCCCCGTCCCGTCCCGCCCCGCTGCCAGGGAAGGGCTTTAACCACAGCCGCCATGCGCCCTTCGCGCCCGTGAGGCAGCCCGCCATGGCCGCGCCGGACCCCCGTGACTCAGCACGGCCCCGCCGCCCCTGCGGACGCCGAGCGCGTGAGGGGAGGGGGGGCTGGCGGGGGCGGCGGGGCGGAAAGTCCGGCCCGGTTCGGTCCGGTCCGGCGCAAGGACAGGACAGGACAGCCCCGCCCGCCCGGCGCCGCCGCCGCCCGCACTCACCATCTTGAGCCCCCGACGCGCGCAGCCACTTCCGCCGCCGCCGCCCGCTCACTTCCGCCCCGCCCCCTGTGCGTCACCGCGCGAGGGGCGGGCCCGGCGGGGAGAGCGGGGCCGAGGGTGTTGAGGGGGCGGTGCATAATGGTGGGTAATGGTGTATAATGGTGCATAATAGTGGGTAATGGTGGGTAATGGTGCATAATAGTGGGTAATGGTGCATAATAGTGGGTAATGGTGGACAATGGTGGACAGTGGTTGTTGCGGCGCCCCGCACGGAGCGGTGTGACGGGTCCGTGTCCCGGCGTGTGCCCCCCTTGGCCATGGCTTCCCTGCTCGCAGGGCTGTGTCTTGTAGACTGAACGCGCTGTTCACAGAAGCACAGAAGCACATAGGTCAGAAAAGATATGAGTGAGCACTGCCATGTCAACGAGGCCATGGCGCTGAGTGCCGCATCCGGGCCTTCCTTAAACACCTCCAGGGACGGTGATTCCACCACCTCCCTGGGCAGCCCATTCCAATGTTATATCGCTCTCTGAAGAAATTCCTCCTCGTGTCCAACCTGAACCTCTCTTAACAAAACTTGGAATAATTTCCTGTTGTCCTGTCGCTTGTTACCTGGGAGAAGAGGCTGACCCCCACTTGGCTGCACCCTCCTTTAGGGCAGTTGTAGAGAGCTGTAAGGTCATCCCTGAGCCTTCTCCAGGCTAAAACTCCAGGCTATTCCCACATGCCAGCAAAGCCCAGCTGTCTCAGCGCCATGGTGATCCCAAGCAGGAGCTGAAGTTCACAACACTTTCCCATAGCACACCAGGGTAGCACATCAGTGGTGTCAGGTGTGGGGAGCTTTCCTTGGTCAAACCCATCCTGTCCCACTCTGCCACAGGCAGCAAAAGCTGCTTGGGTGACACCAAGAGCATCACAGTGCTGTCAGCCTGAGGTGGTGAAACCAGGCAGTGGTGCTTCCAGAGAGTTTCCACATATTTCAAAGAGCAGCTCCACATGTGTATCTGGGATATCTATTTTGTATATTTCTTCTGAGACCTGTAGCTCATTCAACCCTTTCACCTGGGTAACCCAAATTGACCTGTTTTTGCAGATTTTTTATGTGGCAATTAATGCTGTCTTTCTCTCACACACATGCACACACACAGACACAGAGGCAATATTTAAGTAGGAATTTTATGTATGTTTTAATAGAACTCAGGTTTGTAAAAAAAAAAAAAAAAGACTGAAAAATTATTATACTTTATACTCAGTTTTACTCTTTCTTGGGCAAAATCTGTACACCTCTTAAACCCCCCCATCCCCCACATTCTCAACCCAAGTTCTGGCCCTTTGTATTTAAGTCTTAGGTTTAAAGCAAAAACTTCAAAAGAATGAGAATGGAGAACTGAAGTTTTTAAAATAATTTTTAGGAAAATGAGTACCACAAAGGTTTCTCTGATCTCATAATTATAATGGGTACTTGGTTATTGTGATGCTGGATTCATTATTATAGAATAGATGTGAATACAAAAAACAAATCAAGTTCCTGTTTAACTGCAGCTTACAGAAAGCTAGGTTTTGTCACTAAATGTATTTATTTATTGACTGAGTTTGTTGATCAGGATATGACTGTAGAGATGAAACATCTAACTTTCAAAGTCATTCTTGCAGGACACAGACAGGATGTGATCACTCCATGTACATTTTTGACATCACTGCGATCCACAGTCTAGGCTGCATAACATAAAAGGACATACATTGCAAGAAAGAACTTCTTTTCCTTTAGAGGCTTTCACACTAGGGAAAACTTCCAGACATAAACACAAATCTCACACATTTTTATTCTCATCAGATTACCTAGTATTTCAAATTGAAGCAAAGCTTGATTTCTTTCACAACCAACTTTGCTTTAATGGTTTTATAGAGAGCATCTCAACAGTGGGTGGTTGGGTGCCTCTCTGCAACCCCACTGCAAGTAAGTAGGAGTTGCATGAGCAATTTTTAGGGATGAGAAATGAGAACCTGTGGTGAGCAATGAGCACTTTGACAGCTCAGAGGCAGTGGGTATGGCTGCACTGCGTGTTGCAGGTCAGTTCAACGCTGCCACCATCACTGGGGTCACCAGAGTGCAGACAGGAGCCCACGGGCACTGCACCAGGCACAGCAGCCCCAGCACAGCATGCTCTCTGCGCTGAAACCTCCCTGCCAGGAGCCGTGCTGGCTGCAAGGCTGGATGCTCTGCCTGAAGGCATCTCCTGGCAGATGGTAACACGATAGAAAGTGAGATGCACTGGCTGCAATCCTAAAGGGGCCTTCTTGTCTGGAGACACTCTAAGAGGATGTGGACACCTTAAAATTAGTGTGAAAATAACTATATAGCTCCTCTAAATTGGTTACTTCCGTAAAGTTATGATGATGAATTTCACATGTTGCCTTTAAAGGTAAACTCCTATTTTTTTTTTTTTTTTTTTTTTTTTGGGAATTTTTTTTTTTTATCATTTTGTGTAGAGGAGGTCTGAAATGCATGACTGTTTCAAGTATTTGCTGGATATTTTGTACCACTGAATTTTTGGAATGTCCAATCTCATCTTTTTGGTTTAGCTGCGGACCTTCACTGAAGATTCAAGCTATCCTTAGACTTCTATACTTTTGTCTTTTGGAAATGAAGGAAGTGATTACTCTTTTTAAAAAAATAATACTGTTCAAATGGTCTGTTATCAGTTAAATTGGTATTTAAAAGCAAAAAACCTCATTAAACAAAGTTTTACCTAAAGCAAATTCCGGTTTCAGTTACTTAGCTTTCTCTTGCCTGGATCCCAGCAAGGCATCATTTGGTGGGACATCTGTACATTTCCCATTGAAACCTCCGGAAGAAAGGTGGATTCAAAAATTGTCACACAGAGGCACAACATTAGCTCTAAACCTGCTTTAACATAGCAGTACAGTTCCCAGAAGAGAGCTGGCTTCCACAGATCTCTTCCATGGGTAGAGGAAGCTGGTATGGGGCAGCCTTTGCTGCCTAGCTCTAGCCCTAGTCCTAAAAATTTTTGTATTAATGTGTCCTGATTTTCTGCTAAATTAAGTTGTACTTTTTCCCGTTCCCAGGGCTTTGTTGTGTGTAAGGGTTGAAAGATAGAAATAACTATTGATTTACACCATCACTCCTACTTAATAGTAGCAAAATAGTAGCAAAATAGTTCTCCAAGAAAACTTGTCTTTGTACCTATATTTTTTAATACTGATGCAGCTTTGTCAGTTTTCAAAATGTAATTCCTTTGACATATCAGTGTCAGCAATCTGTTCTGACTACGTGAACCTCTATCAGAAGAAAACCTTTTTCCTGTGGGACTGGGAAACTCTTTCACTGGTTTCTGTCAACAGCCAGTTATAACTTGTTAAAGTGAAAGTACTTTTTATTTGTTTTTAATCAAATAAAATAAACACTTTTTGTTTGATCTTTAAGAACTCCTTTCTTGTTAACTTGCTTTATACTTTTATGTTTTGGCATTCATTGTAAATCTAATTATTTAAAAAGTTATTTTGTTTTACATTATTAAACCTTTTCTGAATTTAAGATAAACAGGGGCATGTTTTGTTAAAGATTAAAAATAAATTTCACACAAAACTGCAAAATGTAGCAAAGATAATAACGTGTAGGCGTCAGAGTGTTCCAAAACAAGACTCTCTAGGGGCTCTTCTGAACACACGGCTTCGTTAAAACCATGTCCTGAAAGGGCTCAGGAAACCCCTGTCTCTAACCCACCCTTTCCTGAAGCTGGTGAAAGTATTTAGAAAAAAAGTTACTGTTGCAGGGAGACAAAAAAAAAAAAAAATCCCACATACTGCTGAAGGAGATTATTTTTTCCTGTTTGTTTACCAGCAAAATCTACAGTTTGTAGGATCTTCTTTAGTCAAAACTTTCCCATCCTCATAGTTCAAAAGCAGCAAGCAGTCCAATAGGTGACCAGAAAGAGAACAAAGGGATCTCTATATGAATGTAGACTTTTTAAACATGCTGTAGCATCTAGTGGGGGAATAATACTAACAATCCCTCATTTCGTTATTTTATTTATAAGCTATCAGTGAAATTTAAGAGAGAAGATAATATATCTATATAAGTGTCATCAGTTCCTTTTTTGCTAAGTCAGACAAGGGAAGCCAGTTGTTTTTTGATCCTAGTAATGTACTTGGATTAATCTACTTGTTCTGTAGAAGTGATGACTTATTTTGCGGCTTATCAGTGCTTTTGTAAGTCTAGGACTACTTTTTTTGTACTAATCCGTTGTTTGTACTCTGCGAATCTGTGCTTCCCTGCGCTCTTTGTGCAGACTCGGAAAAGCAGGATGCTGCACTGGAAGAGCCGGTCACTAGGGGATGCTCGGTACCCGAACACTCCGCGCCTGCCTCTCAGCGCTCGCCAGCCGCTTCTGTTCAGCCTCGCTCAGATGCTCCTGGCTGGGTTTGAGTACCTTTTCGCTCGCAGTGCTCTGAGAATTATGAAATAAAGGTCAAGAGATGAAAAGCAAGGTATGTGCAACAGCTGAAGGTCTATGGGCTGGTAGGCTTATTTCCCTGTTGGTGGATCGATAACTGTTTTCAGTAAGCTCTATTACCTCCTTGTGACAATATTAAACTAATCCTTCAGCCTGAGTCCAACGTTTAACCAAGCCAGTGGTCACATCGTCAGGACGTCAGTGCTGAGGTCTGAAAACAGGTCTCTCATGAGAATTCAAAGGAAAATATTTTTGTCTTTCCCCTTAGTCTGGAATGATTTGTCTCCCAGAAGCATACCCACTCTGAACCTATAGGTGAGACTAAGAGCACATTTCCTGTGAGAGTGTCTTCCTACGGGAAACCTTGAATTTAATTAATGGTAGTCACAGCTGAAAGTATTGAATGGAACATTACTTCCTAGTCCTGCTACTGTGCTGGAAAAAAATTCCCACAAGAGTTTGCCAAAATGCCTAGCAGCAAAAGGGGAGTTTGAGACTGCTCTGACTCATAACCATATCCATTAAGCAGCCAAATAATCAGAAGTCACTTTAATTTCCTCCCATGACTGAATACAATAAATGAACCCACAATCACCAAACTGAAAACTTGGCATTCTGCACAGAAAACAAACATTTCAGCAAAAATATATGCGTCACTAAGAATATTTTTTCTTTTCCCTCTCAGAAACTGTCCATCAAAAATTTTCTCCATGTCCATTTTCCTATTATTTTGAAAATGAAATTGTGACGAAGTTTCTGATCCAGTCACAATGTGCTACTTAAGAATTAGGCACATGGATATCATGGTGGTGTTTGGCTTAGAAATAGTTAAGGCTTGAATCTTCAAAGGCAATTATGTGTTGAACTCCTCAGGATGTGAGCCAGCCAGTGCCTAGGTTTAGCCAGCAAAATCAGAAATAGGTCTAGAGCCTCTCAAATATTGGCCGGGCTTGTGCTTAGGTTTAAATCTGATGACTCATTTCTGACAGAAAACTGCAGTTTGCTCGCTTCTAGGTAGACAGAGGTCGTAGCTTATAGTAAGCTCACATGCAAGCCCTGACACTTATAGAGGGCTTGCTTGACTTACAGAGGGTTCCACAAGTACAATGATCCCACAGACTGGAGAATGGATTTCACTGAAGGAGCAAAAAACAGCATTGTTTTTGTAATGGAGAACTATTGCACTGTTTCTGCAGGAAAAGTATTTATTGCATTCAACAATATTACATTGTAAAGGGTGTTGGTTGGTAGTTAATTGTTTCTAAGGAGAAAATAATGTATTGCAAATTTTTTTTTCCTATTTTTTTTTTTTTTTTTTTTTTTTTTTTTTTTTGGAATTATGAGTATATGTTTTCCATGGATGATTTTATTCCTACTTCCTTACTGCAGGTTTTCCACACAATGGGCTTGTTTTGCTCTTTGTATTGCACCTCTTAATTCTGAGTCTTTACAGCTACCTGTTCTATGGCATGAATTACTTTTTTGTTGTGTGTGTCTTACCAACAGTTTAAGTCATGTTCCTGAGCTCCAGTTTATTGCTGATTGTGTGTTGCTGGAACTTTGTTACAATGAGATTTCCTATTCAGTTTATATCGCATTGTGCTTGTGACAGAAACTGTCAGTGAATTCAAAGAGTGGCAGCTTTATACTTATTAAGTAAAAAATATTGCAGCAAAAAGCCAATAAAAGTTTTTTGGCACAAAGTTATTGAGGCACATACCATTACAAAGTTGTAGAAAGTTTTGTATTTAACATGCTGAACTGAAACTAAAGAGAAAGGAAACAAATTAAGATAATGCCACTGGGTAAATTCTCTATTTTTAGCTCTATTTTTGGAAAGGAAAATTGTGGATCAGCGTCAGAGTGACCTTCAATGAAAAGAGAGAGAGAAAGAAAAAATAAATTTAAATAATTAGATTTAAGCTGGAACAAAGAAGATGCAAATTAACTGTGAAAAATTGTGTGGCTTCTTCTTCTGAAGGACTTTTTTAAGTTGTAAAGATTACCGGAAAAACAAACCCCAAGCCATTTATTCAAAGAAGCAAACAGTCCTGAAAGGGTTTGGGAAATATATACAGTGGACATTTCAAGACAGACTGTCATATCCTCCTCTGAGAGTAAAATTGCGTGAATACCTTTGTGGTGAAGGATCAGAGTGGGCAGATCAAAGCAATTTACAAGCTCAAGGGAGATGAGGAGGGGGAAGGAGGTCGACATTTGGATTCAAGGGCTCCTCTTAGCTTACTGAGTCCTGTCCACTGATGTTACAAAGAGCCATGCTATATAATTATTTTCATAACATCTTAATAAACTTGAATATTAAGTTAACTTGATCCCATTCCTCTTCCTTCTTCCCTGAATGTTCTTATTATGAGAAGTTGGGCTCTAACATCATTGTTCCTGTCATGAAAACTCCATGTCTGGACAGAAATCATTCAGAGCCAGTTTATACCTATTTGTTCTGGTGGCTTTTAGCTCACATGGCTCTTCCTCCATGAAGAGGACATGAAAACTCTGCGTCATCTCTTCCTCTGATAATCCCAGGAACCCTTCCTAGAACACACTCCAATTTTATGTTCTGGAACATGAGTTCTCAAACTTTCGTAGAGTGCTTCAGACGAGGTCACATCAGTGCATACACAGCTACAGTAACACAATTCTTCTTGTACAGTTTAGGATCACATTTGGGTTTTTTTATAGTTACTTCACACTGGTGCTTCATAGGGTACTCTCAGGCTTTCTCTTCACCACAGATGTTTAATTGACAGGCACTTAGTTTGCTGTGGGAAGTCTTGTTCTTAATCTCTATCAAATATCTTGTTTTATTCTGTTACATTTCCATTATTCTCATGTAATTAATGTGTGATTAGTTTGATGTTTCTCTGGTTTCAGACCTCATGACTTTCTGGGCTACCATTAACTTTAATTAACATATCTCTATTTCTTGAGGACGATCAGCTATGGAAATACGAAATAAGACTGATCCTAAAAACAGATCCCAAGAAACTCCAATACATGCTGAATCATCCATTTCAAGGCGCATTTCGTTGTAGTCTTCTGAGTAAAGTTCTGTTCAAATTTGAATTCTACCATTAGCACCCTTCTTCTCAATCTTAAACATTTTTCCATATGATGTTGTATCAAGTACTAAACTAAAATTATGCTAGATGAGAGCTGTATTTTACTATTTTCAAAACTTCCTTTTCATAGTCAAGGAAGGATATTTTATTGCTATGACACAGCCTCCTCTGAAAAATTGACATTTTTTTCAGTCTTTGTTATTTTCCCATTACCGAATGCCTAATTACACTCTTCTTCAAAGTTTATTATAAAATTATTCCTATTGTTATAATCATATATTTATTTCTGTTAGTTATTATATGTTATACATATATGCTGTTACTTACATTACTCCTTCCCTCTCTTTCCTAAATAAAGCTCCTAAGTGTACCACAAACTAACAGATAAAACCAATATTTGTAAGCTTTATTGAAAACCCTTATTGTAAGATTTGTGATTGCTGTGCTGATTCTTTGAGAACTGAGGATGAAAATCATCTAAGCTATGATATTTTGGTTATTCAGGTCTTAAAAGTTTTATACCATCTTGGAAATAGACATTTTGAGTTCTAGAAATTTCTTCAATATTAACACTCAGTCTTGCTGTGATCTTGTACCTTCTCATTCTACTTGAAGACTGAGGAAGAATACTCATTTTTGGTGGGTCTGCCCAGGCTAGAAATTGGATCTACACCAAATTTCAAGAATGGCTGTATCTGCACTAAAATTCTGATTATTATTTTTCCCAACATTGATTTTCCTTCTAGATTCCTACTAAAGCTGATTGCAGTAAAAGCTATAGCTTTTGGCTTTTCTTAGGGAATAGCACACTGATCATCCTGAAAAGATAAAAAAAAATCCTTTGAAAAAAGAGAGGAAGGAAGAGTGTCTGGAGCCTTCTCCTCTGGGATATTTATGTCTAAAGAGCATAAATAAGGATCACCCTAAATGATATGCTGGATTGTAGCTTCTCAGTGCACAAGATTTGGCCAAACAAGGCCAGATTTTTTTTCTTCTAGTAGAGAGGGGACTTGTGGATCTGCTCTGTGTCTAAGGGAAACAACCTACTTTTCATTATATGTTGAAAAATGGTACTGGGATTGGACAGTAAGCTGTTTTGACTGTTCTCTCTCTCTGAATGGTAGATATGTTTGAATATGCTTCTATTCTGTCTTATTTCATACCCATCTTTAGGAACACAAGACTAAATGTGTGCAATAACTATGCAAGAACTACACTGTGCCAGTGTTGGTCCCGAGGATTCTTAAAACAAAGAATGTCCAGTGTTCTTCCAAAACTCTAGAGATCAGAATTTTTCCAATCTTTAAATAAAGAGATGATTGTAAGCATCAAGTGTGCTTAGCATTTTGCATTACTCTTATTTAGCTCAGCCTGCCAACATGTTTTGCTTATTCCCTGAAGCAGTGCTCAGACCCAGCCTAAAATATGTGCTTCTGCACATTCCTGGGTGGTTTTCAAAGACAGCCTGAAAATGACACTCATTCTTTGAGATACATTCCTGAAGATCTACTAACTGGAGCCCACCAATTCATCCATTAATGATGAAAGGGTGGTTGGGCATTGGAATGGGCTGCCCAGGGAGGTGATGGAGTCACCATCCCTGGAGGTGTTTAAGGAAAGAGTGGCTATGGCACTCAGTGCCATGGTTTGGTTGAGAAGGTGGTGTTCGATCAAAGGTGAAGCTCAGTGATCTCAAAGGTCTTTTCTAACCTAATAGGTTCTGTGATCCTGGGATCTCAGCTACCTTCTTACTAGTCTGGTAGTTAGAGGCTAATGCAATAATCTACTATTCTGTTTCAATGCCACATTTCCCAATGGTTTTTCTGGCAGTTTTCCTTAAAGCCTGTGAAATTATTCATCCATCATTTCATACCTAATATGCTCTGATACTTTCTTTAGTCTAATGACAGATATTATGGAAAAAATCTGTTGTCAGTTGATATCTTCATGTGCTCTGCTCCCAGTGGCAACTCACACATGTTAAAAGGACTGAAAACTTACTGAGTTTGGTATCACTGTGGTTTCCCAAAAAGTTGCCCCAGATTCCAGAAGAAGAAGAGAATTCCTCTGAAGGAAGATTACAGAGATAAGGAGCATGAAGTGATGTGTTTGGCCCTCATTCTAGATGTACTTATCTATTATTAACTACTGTCTGGCATATTTGAACATAATAAGATGTGAATGTTAGGCGATAAGAAAGACAAGAGTAGATTTCAGGATTATTTCTCTGTTCAAAGGATTTGACATCTGTCCTATCCCCCACTTCCTTTCCTAGCATTCAAAACCACAAGCTACTGAGTTATGATAATACATTAGCCTTTGTAATACTGCTAAAATAATTATATTATTTGAAAAATTATGGAGAAATCAACCCAATGCATTTATTCAGCATTTAAAAGCCACAGCAATAATTATGGAAGAGAACTTGAACCTCCATCTGTGTTTATTCACAATAAAATATTAAGAAAACATAGCTGTCTTGTAGCCAAAGGAAGGATGTTATGTGCTTACTTATTGAAACAAGAAAGCTAAAAAACAGATTTCCATTGTCTCCCACTCACATATTTTTCTTGCTTTTCCTAATGTTCCTGTAGTAAAACATAACTTGCTGACTTTGCAAAATACATTATTAAAATATTGGAAAACATTTCCTATTTTCTACATGAATTCTGTGAGCACAAAAGTGCCAGATTTTCCTCAAAGCTTTGAGAGTCCAGGGAATCAGTGTCTAAGTATGGAGTCATGGCATGCATTATCAGGTTATCTCTATATTCTCTTACTTTCTTTATCTTTTCCTGAGCATGGAGCCTTTTTCTTCTCTTGCAATGCATACACTCCACTTTGGCCTTCTTCCTTACTAGCAGTGAAATCCATATTACAGGCATACTTTAAAAGTTGGCAGTTCTTTTCAAGCAAGAGAGAAGCAGAAGAGAAAAACAATGAAGATATTAGGTATTTGCTTCTTGTCACCTAGGTGAAGATTGTACAAGAAATCATTTATAACAGGTTATGAGCCTTAATTACAAAGTTTGTAGGTAGGTAATGTTTAGTCCTCACACCATAGCCTCTTCCTTCCTCTCTAGATCACTGTTCCTTGGAGCTCACAATGTGTCTGCATTTTCCTAAAAAATCTTTGTATCTTCCTCTCCAGGAAGTGGCTTGTTCTTTTATAGCAAAGCCAATCTTTGTCCTCTTTAAAGGCCATGTATCCTCTGCTGTCTAGGGACAACAGCCCTGGACACATCTGTCTAGACATACTAGAACATGCCTTCCCTCTTCCTATACTGAAGAACTGACATTCACTTAAAACAGACTTTACAGCTAACTTCTTGTGTCTATGCTGATGTAGAAATGATTTTGAGGGGTATTTGCCCTTACACACAGTTGTTTTCACAAACATGCCTGTAAAAGATCAACCATAATTTTTCATAAGTAAGCCTGTGTGGGTCACTGCTTATCCATTCTTTCCCATGCTATAAAGCACAAGAAAACAAAATAAAATACATCATGGGGTTTTTTTGAGTGAGCTGGACCCTAACATTTCAAGAATAAAGGACAGCCTATTCATTCCTTGTTGATTCTTTGTGGTCCACTGGTAGGGAATGTGGGGTGTCCTATAAATGTATTTGATAAAAGCTGAGGCTAGGCACCCTGCTGTTTTTAAGGATCATGCTGAGACAAACTGCTGGTAGGATATGCAAGAGTGCAGATTTGTTTATCCTTATTTCTCCGCTCACATCCCTGAGCACACATGGCTGCTGTTTTTGTTTTGACTAATTTTGACTTTTTTAAATGTGAGAAAAGTGGTTAAAATGAAGTCATCCCTGTCTGAAGTTGGGACTCGTGTGAAACAGTGGAAATGCTGACAGGCCTCTGGCTGGAGCAGAGTGAATAGCTGTCGTCCAGGGCTGGATGCTCTCCTGCCCTCCCAGTCCCATTCATAGCATTGTTCTCAAGGAAGAGGAAACCAGGCAGTGGCATAAGAAAGCCCACATGCTTCACACACTCTAGCTCACTGGGATTGCCCAAGACCTTGTAGCAACCCAGAATCTGGTGAAAAGTTGCAGTGATATATTTGCTTTTCCTACCCACATGAATCTACCTTATTATTTTCCCAAGAGCCAATCAGTATGGGGTTTAAGCATTTGGAATCCCATCTAGTCATTAAGGTCTGCTAGCAATGGCAGTGGATTGTGATAATTTTGTGTCCTGGATTTTATTTATCTGTGAATACATAGATTTTGCTAATTTCTTAAGCTAGAAGTAATTTTCTTCCCATGCAGGTTTTCTGTTATTAAAAAAAAAATTTTTAAAAATGTTTCTCGTCAATATTAGTTATTTCTAGTTGTGTAAAATACGTGGGCATCATAATATAAGGGTCACAGCCTCCTATGTAATGTACATAGAGAGAATGAAAAGATAATTTTTACTGTAAGATGTTTATACTTCAAGCTTAAGAAAGGTCAAGAGATGGATCTTGTAGACCAGCCCTACAACCTTTAATTTTTTGCATCATAGCCGAGGATTTAAAATGCCCTTGGGAATACAGACACATGCTTATAAGAATATAAGTCATTCTGTGATAGAAGACATTTACATCATGGGTAGAAAGGCTCTGCAGAGGGATCTGAACAGGCTGGATTGATGAGTCAAGGCCAATTGTATGAGGTTCAACAAGACCAAGCACTTGATCCTCTACTTGAGTCACAACGACCCCATGCAGTGCTACAGACTGGGGACAGTGGCTGGAAAAGCTGCCTGGTGGAAAGCGACCTGGGAGTGCTGGTCAATGGCCAGCTGTGCCCAGGTGTCCAAGAAGGCCAGTGACTAGTTTGTATCAGCAATAGTGTGGCCAGCAGGACCAGGGCAGGGATTGTCCCCCTGTACTCGGCACTGGTGAGGCTACACTGCCAATCCTGTATTCAGTTCTGGGCCCCTCACTACAAGAAGGACTCTGAGGTGCTGGAGCTTGTCCAGAGAAGGGCAACGGAGCTGGGGAAGAGTCTGAAATACAAGTCTGATGAGGAGCAGCGGGGGGAGCTGGGGGTGTTTAGCCTGAAGAAAAGGAAGCTCAGGGGAGACCTTATTGTTCCCTACAACTGCCTAAAGGAGGGTGTAGCCAGGTGGAAGTCAGTCTCTTCTGCCAGGTAACAATTGACAGGACAAGAGGAAAGGGCCTCAAGTTGTCCAGGGAGATTTAGGTTGAATATTGGGAACAATTTCTTTACTGAAAGGATTGTCAGACACTGGAAGAGGCTGCCCCAGGGAAGTGATTGAGTCTTGATCCCTGAAGTATTAGAAAAATGTGTTGATGTGGCACTTGGGGATGTGATACAGTGGTGGAATTGTCAATGCTGGGTTAACGGTTGCACTCAATGATTTCAAAGGTCCTTTCAAGCCTAATGATTCTATAATCACCTTTAGCTAACTGAATTAAATCAGGCTAGCTGTAATTCCAGGAGGAACGTCAAAGTGGAAGATATCAGTAGAGAGAGCTGAGATGGGACATTCTAGAAGCATGGTTAGGATACTAATCTTGGCAACAGATAAGTTGGTAAATTAATTTCCTTTTGAGACAACTCCTTACATTTATATCAATGATAAAGTTTTTGGGAGAAGAGTTTCACTTCAAGATAGATTTTTTTCTTTTACTGAAATCAGGCTTGTGGTTAGAGTTTCACTTTTGCTTCTCTTATATGTTGCTTCACCTACTGACTCACCTGGGGAATAATCACATTGGGAATTGTGGGAAATGCAGGCAGACAGATCACCACTTGGAAATACAGGGCATAGTATCTACTAAGTGCTTTATGGATGAAATCATGTCTCTTTTTTGAGGTGATCATGACATTCAAAGAGTGCTGTAAAAAGAGATTTCTGCTGTTTAGAGAACTTGCAAAGATCTCTGTGTTTGTAAGCAGTCAATATACTTGTCTTAGGACAGTTCCAGAGATATTTTTTCCCAAAAATTATTCATATTTAACCCAAGTTTAATTGAAACCATTTGTTTTTCATCCAGAAGTTTATTTCTTGGAAGTCACTGGGACAGCTGTATGATTTTAATGATCTAGTTTTTTAATACAGAGATTACAATGGGCTTTTGTCAATGTATTATTGGCAGTGGTGCCAAAAAAACCCATCACCAAGTGCAATTATTAAGACCCTGAGGAAAAGAAAGATCCATCCTACTTTTTATTCTGTTCTGATTGATGCTACATCTGAAGGCTTGAGGAAGAAGTTTTGCATCATATCTTCCTGGGTGAGACACTAATAACCAAATCCAGATGTCTACATGACAGATTCCTGGAGCTAAACCTCCCAGTTTTGTTGTCCATGACACTCTTATGGCGCAGCTTGTCTTACAGTAATACAAATGATTCAGAACTTAAGGAGATGCATCCTCTCCTTTGCCCTATTGGAATCTATTTCTGCACTTACATAAGGTATTATTGAAGGATTCACAAATATCTAAGTATTAACAGATTTATCCTTAACAAATCAGCAGCTGATTTATAGTGAGATTAAGATATTTGCCCCAAATCAAAAGAGCCTATTAAAAATGTTGGAAATGACAAATGATCCCCATGGTTCCAATCTGGCAGGCTAGACAGAACATCCTTCCCATTTTCAAACTATTTGGCCTTCCTGCAGCTATATTTCTCTCTTGATTCTGCTTCGGCAGTAGTTCGAACACATACTTAAATGCTACTGAAACTAAACTGGATTTCAACATGTATCTTCCTGCACTGTGTTTCTCTCATGATCCTGTAAATCATATAATGATATAGTAATTTAGCTGAAGGGATCTTAGAGCCTCATCTGGCCTAGAACCACTCCCCCATTCCAAATAGAGTCAGCTTTGAAATTACACCATGTGGCTCAGGGCCTTTACTACTTTTGAGGATGAGGATTCTGCAGCAGTCTCTTCTCCCACCTGGGCATCTCATTAGGAAGATTTTTTCTTACATGTAAAAACAGCTTCTCAGCTGCAACTTGCTTCTCTGAGAAGAATCGGTTTTCTATAACCACCTATTAATTGGTTGTAGACAGCAATCTGATGTCTCCTTTGGTTTCTGTTCTCGATGCTGAGTGAAGCCAGTTCTCTTGTTCTCACTTCCTAGGTGATGTACTCACCCCCTTAAACGTTTTGGTAGTCTTTCTACTGATCTTGCTCTAACTTGTCCTTCTTGTACTGAAGATCCTCATAGTGGACACAACAGATCAGGTTTCTCTCCTGCACACTAAACAGAAGGGGACACTGCTCAGTCTGCTGGCTGAGCTCTCACTGATGAGCACGAGGCTCTCGTTCGGTGCTGCACAGAAATTCTGATGCAGAGCAAGCAACATGGAAGAGTGGGCACAAATCTCAAACACTAAGCAGGTCCTGCATTTATTTATAACCTTGCGAGATAATTTCTGTTCTTTGCCCAAGGGCTGACTCCTGCCATAAACAAGGAGAAAATCAGAACAGGAAAGATCCACAAATTCAGCAAACACTGACTGCCTTTGATCTTCAGCTCAAAAAACCTTTCTAGTTTCAAAACTGCATTTGATGATTTATGCATTAGTTTGTCACTGCTTAATGCAACATATTAGTTTAGTGTATGCCTTCCAAGTGCCTTCGCTGAGCCACAAATTTTTCTCACTAACTTTTGTGAAAGGTGCTGAATGCCTTGGGTATGGGATGTGCTCAGTTGAATTTGGCAAACTCAAATATCTCAGACAAAAATCAGTTTGTGGTGCACCTGTTTTACATTTCACACCAGCAAAAAATGTATGTCTTCATGGTGTAGGTTCAATTTTGGGTGATACAGCTTCATTTTATCAGATTATAAGCACTGTGTAGAAGACCAAACCATGAAATCAATCAGAAATTATGCTATTAGTCTCTTTATATAGTTACTGGTTAATGATTGCTTCAATCTCTCTGACATTTAATGCTAGAGGAAAATAGGAGAAAAGAGGTGAACACTAGAAGATATTAAAGCTAACAGAATAGTATTTATTACGTTCTTAAAAGACTAATCAGATATCTGGATGTACAAATTCAACAGTAGCAGTAGCTAGGATCCAGTTTTTCATCCTTGACCACTAGCAAAGAGAGTTTCCTGACCTGGAGTTCAGACACGCTCTTTGATTCACCTGCAATCCCACAGCGAGACAAAGCCAAAATATTTTCTAATGAGCTCTATGCTCCAAACTGTCACTGAATGTCCAGGATGTACAGGATTTTCCTAAATCAATCTGGGAGGACATTCACAGACTAGAGAGACACTTAGAGAGACACATGCCCTACTCCAGTGAGTTTCTGGCATTAACTGTTAATTTCACTTTTTAAATAAAGTTCCTTCTCTTTTGGATGACTTGGCAAACATTTAAGGCTCTACTGCATGCTTAATATTTGCCTGTAAACACACGTGTCAATTTTTTGGGGGTGGGTTTAGTTATTGTTCATAGCCTTTTGTGGCCTCTGACTGACATTTCCTATTATTTAAACAGCTAATTAGTCTCTTTTTTATTAGGTGTAAATGTGTTTCCATGCTTTGACTGGCAATCACTAATCTCTGAACTTCAGTAGCATGTGGGAATTTATTGCCTGTTAATTGTGCCCCAGGGCATAGTGACTTTCAAAAGTGAAATAACAATCATTACTTCTCCATATATATTACTGCAGTGCCTGTATTGTTGTAACATATGTCCAGTTGGATTATCAGTCATACAAAGGGCAGCCATTCAAAGCTATACTGATTTTTCAAACAAGGTGGAGTTTCACATATTAATACTAGCAAAATACAGTATGTGGTTGTTACACTTCAGTCCATGAGTGATTTTTTTTCAAATGGCTTCACCATTTTTTTTTTGTTTCTGTCTGTCCTAGTGACAGCATGAGTGCCAGATTCTGTGGCTGTTTCCTGATTTTACCCTTTATGTGTAATGATTTTAAATCCTTTTACATTCTGCTGCTTCTGTAAGAGCTTACTTGTCATTATACTGTATATTTGAGATATTTTCTATTTTCTGTGTCAGCAGATGTGCTTCTCAATGTGTGACTCAGTGATAGCACACTGAGTTTTCTTTTCACTTGTCAACACCTTTGCCTTTTTGTCATAAAGCTGAATGCTTTGTGGGATCTTATTCAGCCACCCACCCTTCCTTCTACAGGCCTTTTCTCAGAAACAATAAAATTAGTCAAGATTCCTTGTATTTTTCTTGAAATATATTCCTTAATGTGACAATGAAGTCATGCTAAGATTCATTATGAGTTTAGGGCTAATTTAATGCCTATTATCTTTGTTTTCTAAGCTTATATGCATCCTTTTAAAACATACCAGGTGGAAAACTCTGAAGGGACTGAAAGAATGACACTGTACTTGTAGTGCTGAATGTTTTGGTCGAGGACTTCCGATGCAAGTTTCTATAGTATCAAATTAATAGATTGCTTACACATTTTGGAATCCAAACGTGATTCCCTCAGAACTCCTAAGGAAATGACTCCATAACTGTGAGTGATTAGATACAATATGGAGCGTGTGTGTGTGATTGGAAGGGGAAGCAGTGTCCTTGATTGCTCAGTTTTATTCTTTTTGGGCTCCATTCCCAAGCATCTAAAAATATGCTGTGCTGATCCCTTTCATTCTGAGGCTATATCCTACCTCTTACTTCAGCTCCCACTTCCTTTTGGCTTACCTTCTTTTCATACTGACCCCAAAAGATATACTTTCTTTTGTAAAATTGCTTCATCCACAGATACCTAAACCCAGACAACCCAGTGGGTAACTTTGTCCTATTGTTCCAAAGGAGGAATGTTTGTACCTTCCATTAACTTCATTTAACAATGTAAATTCTTAGCACCCTCAGAATGAAGGAAATGTGTATTGATGCTAAGACAAAAACCTCAGTACTCACTTTTTATCCTGTGTCACGTTTATAAGTCTTTGTCAGAAGACTTGAGGAGTCCATAAGCAGAAAGAGTAATATATACTCCATATTAATCCCTCAATCTGGCTACTAAGTAGACTGTGCCTCTGCTTTCTCTTCAGAAAAAAAATCAACATTTTGATGGTAAATTTGTTTTCCAAATAATTGTATATTACTACCTCCCTATTACACTTCTGCTCTGGAAGGCTTTGGAAGGATAGTTCCAATGGGAAAAGGAATGTAAAGATAAAATTGCTGAAGTTTTGCCAAAGTGTTCACAGAGATGCCACACAGTTTTACGTGTACTACAGAATGTACAGAAAGATGAAATCATCATAGGCAGATAGATCTTAAACAGTAAGTTACATTATCTATAGTGAAAGGCAATAGGGAATGAAGTCATACCAAATAGTTAAATATAAGGTCAATATAATCACAAAAATGGTCAGCACGAGATACTGTAACTTTTTAAGAATACTTTTCTCAATTTCCTTTCACAAATGTACTTTTTTGCACGTCATGGAAATGTACTTGCCTTTAGATCAGCAGTACAGGAGGGAAAAAATCAAAATTAAAAAAGAGTTTCAGGAGGATTAAAGAAACATTGTTCTTTTGCAGCCGTGTTACGGGACAGAAGACCACATCTTGCCAGTCCTGAGGGATAGCTGCAGGTGGGGCTTGGTGCAAGGTCCTTCTGCACTCAGTGGGCTGGATTGTATCTCATAGTGGTATTGGAGAGGTCTGGATACTGACTGTGAGGTCGGTACTGAGTGTGATGAGGCTACATCCAGTGTATCCAACAGTTAATCAAGGAAAAAAACCCTCTAAGCTTCCTTGATAAACTTGTACATTCCATTTTCATTCTTGTATCATTTTGTTTGACTTATTTTGTTAATGGTCTGAAAGTCTGAGATCAAGCAATTACTACTTTCAGTAGCAGGAATGTTAGGGCAATTCTGCTGTTACTGCGTGGGCTGGGACAGAATTTTTGTACTTCTCAAGTTTCTTCCTCCTTAGTGTAAGAGTTTCTGTGCCATCATCAGTATCTCTGTGGTTTACAGCCTTTCCCACTATTACAGTACCATCTCCTGATAGCACTGTCATCTCTGGCTCCTCTGTCACTCCTACTCAAGAAGTGATGAAGTAACTACTACATTTACTGATTGTCAGAGATAATTTTGTTGCCTAATTTTGTGGGCAGCTTACATGCCAGTCTCCAAACGTCTTGAATTTCAAACTCTGCTTCTTTCTGAAAACCAGATCCACTTAATCAATTTTTGTTGGGCGTTTTTAATTAGGATGCCCAACACCACTGCTTCAGTGGTGGAAATTTGGGCTGTGATAAGCGTGTTTCTTTTCTTAATAAGCATTTTGACATAGGACAGCTCGGTTATTGACAAGATCCTTCAAGGATACTGAAGCCCACTTTATGATTGTTTTCTTCTCCATATGGCTACTTCTTGTGCTGTGTGAAGATTCTCCCAGCTCCTCCACCGAAGTCCGTGGACCCAGAGGAATATCCACCATTACTTTACAATCTACTACTTTAAAGATCCATTGCGTTAGTCAGCCTTTGAGACATTGCAATAGAGAGGGTGAGATAAGTTAGTTATCAATTTCTGTATTTACTGAGGTCTGGGCTTGTCTTAACCTTGTTTAATTACGAGACACAGGAGCTGTGTTTTGTCTTTCAATAATGGCTTTGATTCTGGCTAGTTGAATAAAACCCTGTTGAATAAGGAAAGTCAAGCTAAGTTAGGGGAGGTAATTCAAGAGCAACATGGGTCTGTGAATGAGTCCAATATTTCTTGGCTAGAAAGGAGTATATAGATTTGTTCCTCAGCTTTTTCTAAAAATAAAAAATAATAATTAAAAATAATTCTAAAAAAAGAAAGAAGAGAAAAATAATTGGAGGTAAGTAGGCATTAAAATAATCCACATTTGAATAAATTGTGATAATTTTTCTAAATTTTCTCTTGTCCTATGTTGGTAACCTGTTCTGCAAGTTCTGTTTATGGTGCTTAGGGGTATGTTGCTAACTGCAATGGGTTAAATTAAATTCTGGGGTTGGAATAGAAAAATATTACTTCTTTCTTAGTTGTTTCCGGCAACTTCCAGTAGTCCGAGCAGAAGAAAAATATTTAAAGGTATTCTCCATCTTCTTAGAAAAATATGGATTGATTCATCTGTCTGCAATCAATTGTCAAATCACCAAATCAGTTGATTTTTATGGGAGTATTTTTTAAATCTTTCCTGTTTCTACAGCGTTAACTCCTGTTATATCCTTTGATTCTTATGCTAGTGTTATTTTTCTTGCTCTGTGATTAGTTAATGACTACTTCCATTTCTATGGCAATCATGTTACTATTGTTTCTATGTCATTGTGCCCGGGCCCAGTGCTGCCTGTCAACACACTTCATGTTTTCTTTTTTTAATTAGTAGCTGGAAATACATAGTAGAAAATCACAAATGATGTATTGGTGTGTTCTGGAAAACTGTTTGTGTGATAGCTTTCGGGAACTACCCTATAAAACTGTTAAAAACAATTTTAAAGGCTTAAATATTTAAAACATTAACATTTAAAAGAGTGGAGTGAATTATGACCTGGACATTTTTTTTCTGTAATTGCAGCTACTAGAAAGAGAGATTGAAAAAAAGATAAATGTATGGTTATGATACTTAAATCAGATGGCAAGGACTTTATTTTCTGTTCCATGACAGATTTCTTCTTTTCAATTATACTATTATATTTCAATTTTCTTCTTCTTCTATTTCTTTCAAAAAGATAGGAAGACGTGAAGTCCCTTTCAGTTGCTTCAATAAGAATTATTGATTTCCCAGCAAGTATAACTTAAGTCTAGATATATAAGGACAGCATGAAAGGAGAAAAAAATTAAAGGAAGCAATACCCCTTCTGGATAAAGTTAAAAGCCTCTATTAGATAAAAAACCAAAGCACTGGCAAGAAGAGAGAAGAAATATATGGAAAATATCACCAAAGAAGAAGTAGTCACTTGTGAAAGAGAGAAAAGTGAAATGGACTTTCAGATCAGGAGTCTTCTGAGTTGCAAATTCACACCAAACAGAATGGAAGAGACCTTGGAAATGGTTAAAAATAAAACATAACAGAATGAAACTATAGACAAAACACTCTTCAAGAGTGCCAACTGAAAATGAAACAGTGTACTATACACTGTCACGTTTTGCAGCACAATAGAAGTGAAAGATGCCAAAAAGAAAAAAAAAAATAGAAAGGTGCAGGTGAGGATTAACTTATGGGGAAACACTTAAAGGTCCTGATGGTTGCGATGAGGAAACATCATTAAGTCTCTGTTCTCTGGAATAAAAGGAAGTTGTAAACACAATGACAAAGAATTGTAACCAAAGTGACTGGGGCATCTGACTGTGTGCTCGACACTGCTCAGAGCCAGACCAGCCTTCCACAGTACTACCCAAAACAGAATAAAGGAAACCACTGCTGACAAATAAGGGAAGCAGAGATTCAATTTCTAAAAGGAATATCAGTTCTTCATCCACAATTCCTCAAACTACTTCTTATGGGTTCATTTTGATCCTGGAAACAGTAAAGCACAGAGTAATTTTAACGTCCATATCTGAGCCAGAAAAACACAAGCATTCTCCACTCAAGCAGGCAAGTCAAATGAATCAGGGGAAAACAAACATAAAAACAGTTTAAACAACTTTTCTCTGAATTAAGTGAAAAGCTCTATAACAACCCCACTAGAGATTGTATTTTTGCCTAAAAGGTTGGGTATTCTTTGCATCAGAAAACACTGACAAGCCCTGAAACAGAGTGCTAAATGGAGAGGGAGAAAAAAAAGCAGCAGCAGATGTTCCTCACTCATGTTATAGGTTTATAGACAGCATTTAGGCAACCACTACCCCAATACATTTGGGAATACCTTAGGTGTTATGATAAGCCGTTATAACAAGGAACTTCATCAAAGGAAGTAAATATTGTGTTTGATTTAGATTTCAGCAGTAGAAACCAGTATCAGTTACTTAATACTTCTGGTATGAATTTTTGTTGACGTCACTGTGAAAAAGCATAGATGGGCACAGAATGGATACTTCTAGAAAATCTTGATTGTGCTGGCAATACAGCATAATATACTACAGAAGAAGATTTCCAGCACCCTAAAGACCAGAGAACCAGTATCAGAGCTTAAACCAAAATATTTTCTCAGAAAGGAAAAAGATTCATGAAGTGTTTTCCTGCCTTCTGGGAAGTATGTTTCTAATTGACAATGAAACAACTGCATTCACCATCTTCAACAAGACTTGGTTGCCGAAATAGGCAGCCTAAAGGCCTTCCAACTTAACTGCTATTCCACCTTTGCTTAGGAGAACATCCTAAAGAGAAAAAAAGGTTATGTCTTCACAAGACAAAAACACCCAGAAGGTAGATCCTCCTTGTGGAAATCAGGCCAAATCCATGGAGCACTTTGCAGTAGGGTGTTTTAGCTCAGAAATAACATCAACCAAAGATAATTGTGCTGTTTCCAGATCCAGGCTGGCTTTATTCCATCAACTCAACTCATTCATCTCCTTAGTATTCCCAGTTCAAGGGTTAACAATGCTACCGGGATGAGTTGAGGTCTGTCTGCATCCTTTGGTGCAGTTATGGTTGGGTGCCCACTTTGCTCCATGTGGCTCACTCCAGGCCTTCAAAGGTGTCCAGACAGTAGAAAACGTCAATTATAAGGGCTTAGTCTAAATCTGAGCCTAAATGCCTTTGCAAGTAAAATCCTTAGAAAATACTAGGTATTAAGTGGCATTGAATCACAACACATTTCAAAAGCATTCAGCAATGTCTTGGCTAGAAAAGAAGATAGAAATATCTGTGGCATGCTAAGAAGGAAGCCTGAGGAGAACTCAGTTGTCCAAACATTGGCATCTGATCATTGTACACACCCCAGGGAATCCCTTCTGGATTCTGGCCATTGCTCCTTAGAGGCCTGGATGACCATGCATCTCTGGATGGACAGCTCACTTGCCACAGGTTATTGCAGGTAGGAATAGACACCTGTGTTTGGCTAAAATGTCAGGATTGCTTAAGGAAAATGAAGAAGTGTCTGAAGATTCATCTCCTCAGCTGGGCTGAAGGAAGAAATGTTTCACGTGATGGGTCTTCAAGGGGCGCTCTGTCCTGGTGAGACAGGGCTGGCAAAGACTTTTCATGACCTCAGCACATGTGGTCACTGAGGAGCAGACTGGTTCAGAAATGAGTGTATTTCTCATTTTCAAAATGTTGCAAAAGCTCATCTGTTCTTTTTTGAAGTAGCTTCAGGGTCCTTACCTTAGAGGAGAGACAGAAATGCAAACAGGTACCTTTCCTGTGGAGCAAAAACCAAAGAATTCACTTTCAGATCCTCATATTTATTTCTGAATAGACTGGATTTTTGCAAGAACCTTGCCTTTGTCTCTGTTGTGCAGTTGTCATTTGAAAAAGTTGGCAATTTTTGTAGTTTAAAAACTATCTCAGTTTCATTTCTAGAGGTTTCTCTCCTGGAAAAACTACATGTTTTATTTTTGGTTTATCTCGCAATATTCCTTCCTGCAGAAAGTGCTTATCTCTTTCCTTGGCCAGATCTAGATTTCATTCCCTGTAGTTGAAAGTCTCACATTACAAAACTATCTGTATATATGTTTGAGAGAGCAGAAAATCCCCAATAAAACCAATGTACATAATGCTTAAAATAGCTTATGACAGTCTGTGAGTCAACCTGTGAGTCAATCTCAACCTCATGGAACCAGGAAGAAGAAAAGTACATTTACATATGTTTTGCATGTTCAGCTAACTTGAGTTAAAACTGGGATAGATGAAGGGAATGTCTATAGAGGCATTTCTGTAAGAAGAGGCAATTAAAGTAAAAATAAAGTTGATTCTGTGTCTGACATAAGTATTTATCAAGGAATAAATACCTGTAAATAGTATTTAAGCTTGAAAGAAAAAATCAGCATGAAACCAAGGAAATGTAATCTCAGCAGGAATTAACTTAGGCTGCAAATTGGAAGAAATTCTCTAAAGTAGGGGAATAAGATCCTGTGACAGCAAGCAATCTAAGCACTTAGTGTTATTTTTTAAAGAAATGAGAGTTGTATGAGCAACACGAATGGTTTCTACCTCAACAAAAAGTTCCTTCTTCCTTTGCAATCTGTTTGCCTGTTTGAACTAAAGCTGACACAAAGGAATAGGTTTAAAGGTAATTATATTCCTAAAGTTTTCATGAAAACAAGGGCTAGGTAGAGAGAACCCATATGAGAAGCAATAGAGGTAAGGTCTTTAGTGTAAATTCATGGCCTTATTAGTCAGCAGCATGTCCTTGAGCTCACTAGGGCATTTAAATGCCACGGGAAAGGCATCAAGCAGAGCCTACACTTTCTCAAACACATGAGCCTCACCACTACACTGGAAAACAGGTTTCAGTAGTTGCTCTGCTCACATGTGGTGCATTTCTAACACTGGAGCCTTTTACACAGTGAAAGGGTTTGAACAAAGTTGTTTGTCTGCAGAGGGTCTGGTTTTGATGACTTCACCGAGAGAACACATTTTCTGGCCCAGTCACTTATGGTGTGTGAAATTAGACACATAATTTCATTTTTATATGAACTTCTTACGTTTACCCTTCACAAAGCAATCAAACTGACCCCTTCAGCTGAATCATATTTTAGTGTTTGAATTAAATATGTTACTAACAGCAGCTTCTTTTTTTGAGTCATATTAATGATGAACAGTTATGGATTTGCCCCATCTGGATGCAATGGTAATTTCAAACACTGAAATTTTTAGAAGGTTTGAACTGTTCTGAGAAACTACAGGTAGAGGGGAGATTACCTTTTAGTGTTTTTCTGTTTCACAGTTATGAAATATTTCTGTGGCAACTTCAACAGTAGCTTTCATGGAACAGGAAATACAAAGTGTTTATTTTTAGGTGTTCATTTGGTATGTCCTATCCCTTAGGGCTGTGCCTATTTCCTCTCTTAATAAGCCTCTTCCATCTCTCAAAAATGATGGACATCTTAACTTCATTGATGGCTGAGTCCAGTGTAAAGCAGATGACTGGCCATTTCCCAAGGTCCTGAAATCACAAGCACACTTTGTGTTTTGGATGAGGAGGTCCTACACATACAGGCATGGGTGAGTGCAAGGAAACAATCCCTCCCATTTCCAACCCATTGCCAACAGAGACCCAAGCAGGCAGCTAACTTTTTTCCATGGCTTGGTGACAGATGTTTGCAGGCAGCTAACTTTTTTCCATGGCTTGGTGACAGATGTTATGGTAGGCATTGTCTGATCCTCAGTGACCAGCTATCACCAGAGGGGCAGGAGTGACATTAAAAATTTACTTCTTTGGTCAAGCCTGAAAACCCCTTGAAAGCAGAAGGTGGCTGGTGTAGTAACGTGCTCATGTGCTCATGGCAACCTCCCCGTTGTTCCCACTTCTGTGTCAGATGTACTTGCTGTTTCTTCAGCGGTTTCTTGGCTGTGAAATCTCGTAAGCAGAAACTTTTCTTCTTATGGTCCTTCTCCCAGTGGGCTCCTTACTCCCGACTTGGACTTGTGAGCGTACAGATGTTAAATAACAGCAGTAGCGACAGCAGCAGCAATAATAAAGGAAAGTTTAGCGCTTTGCCCGTGTCAGACTGTGGGTACTTACGTGATCTCTGTTACACAAATCGTGAGCAACTTTGTAGATTATCAGCGGTATTTAGACAACTACCTCCCTCCTTCTGGTGGGAGTTAGGCACTTCAATGCCTTTAAGGATTTGTGCCTCTGGGGCTTTTTTCAGATAACAGAAGTCTATGGCAGAGTTGTTGGGAGATAAACTTGAATTGCCCACATCTAAGGGCTGGGGGAAGGGCAGGCACTACCACCGGCAGAACGAGCGCAGCTTTTCCTGCCTGCGGCATTCCTGGCCATTATAGAAAGCCTGGAAGGAGCATGGAGAGCTGGCATGTCGACTGCGTTAAAAATGACTAGCTGAGGTTAGACGGGATCTAAGGACCACGGACCAGAGTTGGGCACGGTGTTGCAAACTGTAACAAAGCCCAAACCTGTGTGTCTGCGAAGGGAGGCAAGGGACTGTGTGAATGCAGCTGTAGGGTGACATTCGGCACCTTTCACAACCAGCTGTACTCAGCCGTGAACACCTTGCAAGCTACTGGAAACCCTGATGATCTGTTTTACATTGGGATTTTTGTCCTGTTATGCTTTCACAACGAAGGAGACAAAAAATGGGCACCATTTAGGTTGGGGTTTTTTTAAGGACTCTGCTCTTTGCACATAGGAAATCCCATTCTATTTTTATATAGAAAAGTTTCTAAATTATTCTTGAAGGTTCCTCATATCCTCTTTCCCTAAAATTCCTTTAACTCAGCCCATCTACATGTGTGAAGAGGAACATTATGTTTTCTTTTTGATTGCAAGCAAGCACATTTAAAGAAAATAATTCGCATTTTCTGAGCCACTGTCAGTCATTAGTCGGCCAAAGTGATTTCGTCCTGCAGGCAGCCAGATGCCAGAAAACACTCAAAGCAAGAGACTGACCCTGCTGCTCTTACTGGACATAGACTTCTCTTGGAAATGGGTTTTGTATCCCATTAAGAAAGGCAGGAACTCGCCTTTAGTAAGAGCTAATAAGAAAGTTTATAGGAACTATTTTAAGAATAAGAATTGTTCTTTCAAATCCTCTCTTAAGAAAAGATTAACTCTTTAAGAATTGTTTAACAAGTGATGGCATCAGCAACATTGAATCTACCCGTATATCCAAAAGAATCTATGTACCCCTTCTTTTGGACTGACATGATCCTTCTACAGTAGGAATAAAATGTCCTTATTACTTACTTAAGGGAAAGCAAGCCACGATATTTTTAAAGCCTGTGACAGGAAAGCATTGGGACAGGAAAGCATCCCAAACTGCTTTTGGAAACACTGCGGCTCTTCCTCAGATGTTACTTATCTTTTCCTGCTAAGAAACTACTGGGACTCGCAGCTGGCGTGAGCACCGTGTACCCTGAGTCCAGGTCGGTGCGGAGGGGGAACCCTCTGGGAGCCCGCCCGTCTGCGGAGGGGATTCAGGGCATCCAGACCCCCTGGAGAGGTGCGGACGGGCAGCCCCCGGCTCCCCAGGAGCCCGTACCGGGAGCGCCGGTACCGCCGTGCGGCTGCGTCCTCGAGGCCAGGGCCGGCCTCAGCACTGACGGGGAAGGCATTAGCTCCTTCCCGGCGACCGAGGCTTTGTAATCTACATTAGACCGGGGGGTTAAGTGAGGGGGAGGAGGAGGAGGAGGAAGAGGCTCCTAATCCCTGGTGTCTTTGTTCCGGCTTGCACACATCGGAAGCGGGGCCGAAGCCTTGTGATCACTTTGCATGGAAGAGGAAAGACATTTGCAGGCACTTTTGCGCATCCTGGCCTCCTGAGCGGAGCTGGAGGAACAACGAAGGACACCCCGGTACCCTGCTCCGCCGCCGCATCCCTCCCAGCTCCCAGCCCGCACCCTCCTTTCTCTCCAAAATCCTCCCGGCCCCACCCACCCCCCCAAGATCAAAAGCTCCTTGCTGCTGCAAAAGGACTATTTTCTCAGGCGCCCTTCCCCACCACAGCTTTGTGAAAAGGACAATAGACTCCTGTGTCAGTGTTGTTGGCACCAGCCTTGCATAATACAGGAAGCAGCATTTCCTTTCGGGGGTGGAAAATTAACTTGGACCGTGCGTTTCTCTTTTTATTGCTGACCGTACACACCCCGGGAAATTCGGCTCGCAGGCTCTCGGGAAGGGAAGCGGCAGCAGCCTCTTCTCCGCATCCTCCCCGGCGCAGGGGGAGACCCGAGCGCGGCTCCGCTGGCGCGGTGGGAGCGCTGCCCGCCCCGCCCGGCACCGCCGCCCCCGCTCCGCCCGCCGCGGCCGGGAGTGCCCGGGCGGAGCCGCTGCCCCGCGCCCGCCGCCGCTCCCGCCCCGCGCAGCGCCCCGGAGCTCCCGCTGTCCCTGGGGCTGAAGGTGTACGACGAGAAACAGCTTCTCTTGTTCTGCGAGTGGGAACGCAGCCTGCTCATCTCCTTAGGGAGGAAAACAAACAAACAAACAAGCAAACAAACAAAACACCGAAAAAAAAGGGTCTGTTTCCAGTTGCGAGAGTTAAAAAAGCCAAACCGAGAGCTCTGCCCTTTGACAGCTCACAGTACCTACAAAGTCCGATTCCACAAAATAGGTTTTAACCAGTTTCTTCTAAGGATGTTAGCCCTTGCACAATGGTCGTCCTAGGAAAGCCACACGCTCGTTAGTAGAACATTGCAATGTCTTTCTGATCCAGTTCTCCCCAGGACAGATTATAGGGTTAAAAAATAAATAGCCCTGTATAGACTTAGATCTTTGGGGCAAATTTGACTGCTGTGTGTGTAAAATATAGTACACATTCCAAAATTGTCCCTCAAATGTTGTTATGGTCTTCACTGTCTTGTGGTGTTCAGGCAAATGTAGGTTTGGGTTCAGTGACTTTTAAATATTCCAGTCAGCTAGTTTAATATTTTAAACACTTTTATGCTTTACCTTTTTTGCTTTTTGTCAAGGAAGTGCTCTGTGGAAAAGAGCTATCTTAAAACTGTTGTCTTGAAAATCTCAGTTACTACTAGAGAAAGAAAGAAAAGACAATTTTAGTGCATTTTGGAGGAAGCTTTTACTCTCACTGTACCAGTGGAGCTCTCCTTAGTCTTCCTCTGTACAATATCATCCTTGCTACTTGCAGATTGAGCTGGATATATCTCTGACATGGTTTGGGGCAAACATTGCAGCTAGAGACAGCTATGTGAGGTTCTGGGCAAACTTTGTAACGGGTCTTCTTTCTTTCCACCTGTCCAATAGACTTGCCTTGCTACTGATTTAGCCCAGTTTAGCTCTGGACCCAGAGCTCCAAACTTGTGTCCTGAATCCTGTCTCCTGAACCGCCTTTCCCTGTGGTTGTCTGAGTGAACCAGCACGTGCAGCATGGAGAACACTGGTCCTGCTATTTGGGGCACATGTGGTGTAACCATATGCATTGCTCTGGTGTTGCAGGACCTTGACAGTGCTGTGTGTATCCCACATTTCCCAGTACAGCTCCCAAGACACTCCTGTGAACACCATTCCTGTGGCCAGATAACTTTGCTTTTGTTCACATTTTGTGTCTGATTTGTTCCAAAACAACCAGGGCATAGGCATTTGTGCACATCACTGAGTCACCAGCTTCTCTGTGAGCAGCAGCTGCGTGGGCTCCCAGCACGGAGGCCTGGTTTGTATTATGGTGATGGAAACAAAGCTCTGGGGGTTAGGGTTTGGGGTGGTAAGAGAAAAAGAGCTCTTCATTGTAAGTTTGGCTTTCTTTTCATGGCCCAATATTTTCTTGGGTTGTTTTCCCTTTTTGACGTGTTTTGGTTTGGTTTTGTGGTTCCTTTGCTGACCTTCTGGTAGTCTTTCCCACTGAAAGGCAGTGACCTTGGCCCAGTGCCACAGGGAGGATATGCAGTCGATCCTTTCATGTGGTCTTGACTCTTTCTAAGCACTTATCCTGCTACATTGATGTACTTATGGCTCCAGGAAAGGCATAAATATATCCTCTTGGTTAAAGAGAAGAAGAAATGGTTGGGAACTAAATTTCAGATGCCTGGGAGATGAAGCCAAGAGCACTACGTCACCACCACACTAACCCTGCTATGATGAAAGTAGGTCATTCCCATATTGATGCAGGTGTCAGTGCATGTGAGTGGGGTCCAGCATGCAGTGGAAATGCTTACTGGCATTCTTCTATTGTACTTGTGTTTTTCAGGGACAAAAAAAATCTTGTTCCACTCGGTTTTTTTCCTGTTCAGTAAAATATTGCTGAATGCAGGTATAAAACCAATTGTGTAGCATTTTGTAAGAAAATGTGCGTTGTAGTAGATTTTGCTTTCAGTAAGGGGTTGAAATCACTGGCATTCTGTTGTATGGTCCTGACCAGAAAAGGAGATGTGGACAGAGCCAAAATCATGTTGGGTGTGCCAGGGACCAGTGAGGGCCAATTGATTCTCAAGTGAGCCAAGGGCAGTAAACAGGCAGGTGAGAGCAGCTGTCACACAAGCAAGGAGCCAGAATGTGGAATGGCAAGTTTGGGTCAGGATTGGGTCCAGAGGCAGTGATCAGGGTCAGACCCTGTCTGGAGCTGCTCAGTAGGGCCACAGTTGTGGTACAAGACTGGACACGGATGTACCTTTGTGAGCTGTGGTGCAGCACAAGCAGGGATCAGTGCTATGACTTCAGTTTCAAAGCAACTCCCAAGGAACAGGAGGGGCAGACTCTCTCCTCTGGCTTTCTCCATATCACCTACTGCCAGCAAAGGCAGTGACCTTGCACTGGACCAGCTGAGCTCCAGCCACTGCAAATCCTGGAAAGGGGGATACTCTCCAGGCCCAAATACTCAAAACCTTCCAACAGAATACCTGGTAACCTAATTAATTTCTCATGCCAGTTTACTAATTATAATGAAAAATGAGCAGCATCAAATTGCATGCTCCCCTTGCCCCTATTTTCTCGTTATGGGTAGACAGCTGCCTGCTTTGCCTGCCCTCAGAAATGAACCTAAGTGAGATGCAGGTGAACAGTGGCTGGGTACAGAGTCAAGAGTCTATACAATATAAGGTAAAGCTCAGCCTTGCAGAGGGAAAGCACCACCACAGCTGTAGTTTATGTTTCTGCATACATTTGCCCAGGGAGCAGGTATAAGTCATTGTCCCAGTAAACACCAGAGTACAGAGAGGAGGTCTCGGCTTTTACTTCTCAAAGTCCTTGCAAAAAGTGAGGATGATGATGAGGATAAAAATAACTGATGAAAAATGGGATTTCCTTGATAGAGTGCTTCTTGAACTCTGTTCCTGCCAGAGGATGTCAAAATAATGGTGATTGGTGATTGAAAAGAGGGAGGAAAAGAGAGTCATAGGAAGGTCTTGGGTAGAGCAGTCCATCTCACCTCACATCTTGCTTCAGGTTACAGTCTCTCCAGTGGCTAGATCCATAGACAAAGCACCAATACTCTTCTAGTCCTCACAGTTCACTGTATCTCCCATTGTATGGATGTGCTCTAAACTGTACCAGTAAAATGACCCGGGTTATAAATGACTCTCCATAAAAAGCATGCAAGTTAAATTCTGGATTGTTTCACCAAACTGTTTTAAATTGAGCCCTAGAAACAGTTCTGAGCCTCAGAAATAGCTGTGTCAGTGATGTCAGTGTAACTAACAAGGGGCTATGGGGATGGAGCAGTGGAACCTTTAACACTGGTTCTGCAAAAATTTTAATGTTTTCAGGTGACCAACTGAAATATTGCTTTGATTAAATTTTCCATCCTGGAAGCACCCAGTCATCTTAAATGAAGTTGGCAGATGCAGATTCTGCAGACGATCTGCAGAGGGAGATCCAGCCTGCACAACTTTGACATCTTTCCTTCTCTCCCAACAACAAGAGCTTGGGACCATCTCAGAGACAGTCTAGTCTGTTCCTGTGAGGTGTCTGCTTCTCTGCTGTGAGTACAACAGATTTCATGAGGTCTCTCAGCTGTAACTCTGACCCATGCAGTCTTCTTCCATGGGCAGGCACCTGCTGTTGCATTTTGTATAATGCTCTGAACATTGGAACCAGTGCCACAAGGTATGATTCTGAGCATCAGTGCAAATAAGGAATTGTTTCCATGACTAGAAAGAGTCAGGTCATGTTGAGAGGGAAACAGCTTCTGGTGTGAATGAGATTTTCCAGGCTCTTTGTTTTTCCCAAGTCCCCGGGAACTGTCCAAGCAATTCCTCCCAGAAGGCTAGAGCCTTAGCCAAGAATGTTCAAAGTGCCCTATTTCCATAGGAGAGTAGAAACCACAACCTCAGAATGTCTCCCAGTGACTTGACTAAGTCATATCCATAGGGGAGTTGCCACTCCATCTAACTCCTGAAGCCAGACATGCAAGAGAGAGAGAGCAGACAAGAGGCAACGGCCTGGCTGAGTATTCAGCTGTGAGAAGTCTGACGTGCTCAGGGTGATGTCTCTGTTCCTTTGTCATGGTAGTCTGCTGCTCAACATGGACTTAAGGTCTGAGTGCCTTGATTATCCATCGTCTCAAGCAGATTTCCTATTGCACATTTTCGATGTTGTTCAAATGAGTCTTGTTGGCCAGGGAGGGGCAAGGGATGCAAACTGGAGAGTTGGTGCTTTTGCTGCCTGACAACTTGATGATTTTAGTGTCAGATGTGGGGGTTGTTCAAGCAAAAGCCTTACTCTGATCTTCCTTCAGAGCAGAGTAAAATTCAACAATACAAGGTACTGCTGGGCTGCAAGTGAACACTGAAAACAAATGTTGTCTACTGTGAAGGCTGTTTCCCCTCTCTCATTTTCAGCTTCTGTAGTGCTGGAGACTGAGCAGATGATCAGTCTTGCAAAATGTTTGCCTGATACGTTTCAGAGGGCTTACTCTCAGCTGCTAAATTTGGCTGATTTCCTCTCTAGTATTTAGTAATAGTATTTTTAACAAATGCTAGAAAAATGAAAATTCCCACGTTTCAGAGCTGAAGGAACATAACAACTGTTACGTATTCTTTATTCATAGAAACATAAAATCATAGAATATTCTGAGTTGGAAGGGACCCACAAGAATCATCAAGTCCAACTCCTGGCCCTGCACAAGACATCCCAAGACTCACACCATGTGCCTGAGAGCATTGTTCAAACACTTCTTGAATTCTGTCAGGCTTGGTGTGGTGGGGAAGCTGTTTCAGTGGCCCGTCACCCTCCAGGTGAAGAACCTTTTCCTAATATCCGGCCTAAACCTCCCCTGACATAGCTTTGTGATGTTCCCATGGGGCCTAATACTGGTCACCAGAAAGAAAATAAAAGCTCCTGCCCCTCCTCTTCACCTTGTAAGGGAGCTATAGGTCTGTGGCCACTATGAGGTTTCTTCTCATTCTCCTCTTCTCTAGGCTGAACAAACAAGTCACTTGAGCTATTCCTCCTAAGTCTTGCTCTTGAGGCCATTCACGGTCTTGGTCCCATTCCTCTGGACATACTGTAATAGTTTGATGTCCTTCTTATACCATGTCACCCAAAACTGCCCACAGCACCTGAGCTGAGACCCCACCAGTGCAGAGCAGACTGGGACAATCCCCTCCCTTGCCCAGCTGGCAATGCTGTGCGAGACATCTGCCTAGGATATGTTTGGCCTCCTGGCAGCCAGGACTCACTGATATGAGTCACTAATACGAGTCACACTGCGGATTTATATTCACCTTGCCACTGACATCTTCTGTGGAGCTGCTCTCCAACAGAACCTGACAGACCTGTAGTTATCACTGTTCTCCTTCTTGCTCTTCTTGAAGCCTAGGACATTTGCCAGCTTCCAGTTGAGTGGGATGTCTCCAGATTCATGCTTGTGCTCCCCAGGGGGCTCCTGGATCCGTCCCATGCTGAGTCAGCCTCTCTTGTGCAAGCTGCCAGTTCCATGTGGGCCTCTCTTGGGTTTCCCCTGGCTCTAGAAACTCACCCTGTTCTCCATGATCCCCTGCTCTGCTGTGAGATATGCTTCTACTGGAGGTGAAGTAATGGTTGAATTCCAATGAGTTGAGTAATGGTTGAATTCGAATGATAAATTTGTCCTCACATGTGCCACCCACTACTTAGGATCGGACCAAGGCCCAAGATTCTGGTATGAAGAGGTCATATTGCCTGCAGGATAGACTTTTTCCTCTATTACTCTCTCCTTTGTGTTTGTCCAGCCACAGCACCTAAACTACTCTTCAAAGGGAGTTTGCACCCTACTAGGTGTTGCAAACTGCATGATAGTAGTACACAAAAAAAATCAAGTACTTTCCACACAGCCCGCCCCTTCACACATGCATTGTCCATCTGTCCCGATGTTTCAACTGAGGTGTTTAGACTGTTTCACCCAGTTCCAGGCATAAGCTTCCTACTGTGCCTTCATTCGGCTTTATGGGAATATCCGCTTCTTCTTTCTTCACCATATCTCACTACTGGGGTCTTTTCAGTCTACAAGCTCCACATCTCATCTCTCCCTGGCCTTTACATACAGAAGAGTGAAAAGAGATTAGGAGCAGATCTTCAGGTTTGGCCTCCCTGGTCCTCAGCCACTTGAGTTGATCAGGAGCTGATGACATCTGTTGGAGAAGGAAGAAGCTGTCTTGCCAAAGAAATGTGGCCTTTGGAGGGCCATGACTGAATGCAGCTGTGATGTAGGAGGTGTGAAGAGGGTGGGGAGGAACTGGTGTGGCATGGCTGCTGAGCTTGTGATTGGGTTTGCATCATCTCAGACTCAGCACATACTCAGCACTGGGTTGGCCAAAGGCAGGCACAAATTGTTCCCTGCAGTCCTTCCATAGAGGGGCCCTTGCTCCTAGGGGGTCTAAGCTGTCAGGATGCTCAGGGTCCTAGTTCTTGTTGATCTGTCCTCCCTGGCTGACTGTTTTCCCAGCTGCTGTCATCTCCAGTGGAGGAGGTGACTTTGTGTGAGTCATCTTCTTCGGGAAAGAAACCTCTGGGTTCTTCCCCCCGTGGTGTGAGCAGCTGGGGGGGAAGGTATCCATAGCTATTTTCAAGGTCTCAGCTGGGGGCAGGAAGATTGGAAAATGCAGACTTAAATTTGTAGCTTAGGGTGTAATTGATGAATAGGAGTCGAACAGACGCGTGCAGGAAATATTCTCACAGACTTTAAACTTTAAAGCTAAACAGTTCTCAAGTTAAAAACAACATAAACTTCTTATTTTCTTTTTCTTGCACAGGATGGTCTGGTGGGACACAGGAGGTCTGAGTTCTATTTGTGTCTCCTGTCACCAGCTTCCTATGACCTTGGACTAGCTGCCTAACCTCTCTATGTGCCTCCGTTTCCTTCTCTGTAAGAGGGAGATGATCACATTTACCTGCCCCAGGCAGACACTCTTGTGACTTATTTCATAACATAAAAATATAGGAAGGGCCATACTGGGTCAAACTGACTCACGCAACAGCCTTTCTCTGGTTACATGGGGAAAAAGTGGAAACACGGGGCTCGAGTTTCGCTGTCATGGGCTCTCTGCTGATCTTTCACAGAATAAAACACGTATGAGAAACTTCGGGTATGTGCATAGGGGTCGAGAAATATATTTCCAGAGCTGCCCTGGATGTTATAGGGTCAGTGAAGGCCAGCAGGAGAGCTGGCAGGGCAGACTCCCTAAGCATCCTTAGCCAGTGCTGCCCCTTCCTGGCTTCCCTGCTCTGAGTGCTCCCAGTGCTGCTGGCTAGGGACCTGTGCTGGTCTGGGTGAGACCCCGCGCAGGGCGGTCTGCCCCGCGGCTCCCTCCCCCCAGGGAAGGCGAGGAGCGGAGCCCCGGGCCCCTGAGGCACAGGCAGCGTTTTTGGGCGCTCCAAGCATCGCGCCCGGCAGCCGGGGAATGGCTGGATATGGCCCGGCCCGATCTGGCAGCCGGCTTAGCAACCGGTGACGGGACGCGGCGCTGTCGAGGTTTTTCGAGGTTTTCCTGCGGAGCCGGATCAGGGCTCCGGGGGACCGGGACCCCACCGCTCAGCATTTGGTCCAGGAATCGCAAGTCCGCTGAACGCCCTGCCCAGGGGAGCTCGGCGACGTGAGAGCGACGAGTCCCGCTGCCCGTCCCGGCAGCGCTGCGGCCGCGGCGGCTGGAAGCAGCGCAGCGCCGAACTCCGGCGGGACGGGACGGCACGGCACGGCCGGGCTCCCTGGGGGCCGGGGGCAGCCGGGCAGGGAGATCCGCGGGGCAGCGACACCGTGCCCGTGCCCGCCGACAGACGGGCAGGCGAGAGGGCGGGGGACGCGTCCCGGGGAGGGCGTGCTCCCGGCGGAGGATGTGGGCGGGGGGGGCGGAGGGGTGCTCGTCGAGGGGTGGAGAGGTTATAAATCAGCGAGGCTGGGGCTGGCGGGTATCTCATGCCCGCGGGAGGTGAAGCTGGCAGGGCGGCCCGCAGCAGCGGATACTCCGTTTCCGCAGGTCGGGTCGGGCCGGGGCGGGCGGGGCGGGTAGGACTTGGGGGCTGCTGGATGCGGATTCCGCGCCGCGCTTTGCCGTTATCTCCGCCACCGCGAGAAGCGCCCGGCACCGAGGAGAGACCGTCGGAGTCCAGCCGGCGCCTCTGCCCCTGCCTCGCCGCCGTCGGCAGGGGAAAAGCCCTGCGTTCCTGCAGGCAGGACCATGCCCCGCCAGCTGCTCTCAGGGACCGTGCTGCTGGGAGCCGCCCTCCTGCTCGCAGGTAAGGGACCGCTGGTACGCGCTGCCCCAGTCAGACCCCGTTCTGCGCCGAGCTCTCCGCGACGGGCCCCTAGTGATGTGCCTCGTCGGCTGCGCCTCCCGCGCCCCTGACCGGCCCCGCCGCACCCCGCTTGTCGGCTGGAGACGGCGGGCACCTGCCTCCCCTTCGCGCCTCTCTTCTGGGCAGGGCCGGGAAAGTGATCCCTGCTTTCCAGGGACCGGCGAAACGCCGCATCCCCGAGCGGTCGTTATCCTCCGAATCCCCGTCGGCGTGCCCCGGGAGCAGCTCCCCGGAGGGCCCGGCCGTGCGGAGCCGCGATGCCTCTCCTCCTCCAGACAAGGCAGCGGAGGCGTGGAGGAGAGCCTCTCCCGGGCACAGGGCATCGCCGTACATCTCGGGAGTTGTCCGAACCGGTGCATCACGGAAAGAGAGCATGTCTTGGCTGCAGGGCATGCTTCTTTCCTCTGCACTTTGTTTTCATGTGTCCCAGCTCTGCCCTTGAAGCGGCAAAGGTGTACCTTTTCTTCGCAAAAAATCGAGGTTCTGATGCCTCCCGCCCGAGCAGGTCGGCGGAGCACCGGTGGCGCTCCCTGCGGGGGTGGCCGCCGGGTCTTACTGGAGAGTGGGATGGAGCTGCTCTCCGGTGCCTGCATCCCACAATGCTGCGGGCACCGGGATGGATCACTGCAGATATGATGCTCTTAATGGAGTTCTATTTTACTTTGAGCCAAGAGCCAGTTCCCGTGAGCCGTAGCGCCGTGGTGGGCAGTGCGTCCAAGCGTTGCGTGGCTGGTTACCAGGGAGCAAGGGTGTGTGGTGGCCGGGCAAAGGCCGGTCCCGCGTCGGGTCATCGCTCGGCAGGGCCGCTGACCCGCGGAGACGGGCGGATCGGAGATACCGCAGCCTGTCCGCGCCCCGGGGCAGCGCGCACGGCCGCGGGCCGCTCCGCCGGGACGGCGCTCAGCAGAAAGGGGCCGGCGAGGAGCGAAAACAAACTCCAGTGGGGAAGCGAAAAGCCGAGCTCCCCGCGGGACAGCCGTCGAGGCCAGCGTTCCTGCGGTCAGCTGCGCGCCTGCCCGCCCGGCCACTCTGCCCCTCGCGTGTGGCCGGGGGCTCGCTCCGCTCCGCGCCGCTGAGCCCGCGGGAGCGGTCCCGCTGCCTGAGGCTGCCCGGGAGGAGAGCTGGCGGGTCCGCTCCGACGAGACGTTTTCCTGCTCGGGAAGTGCTGATTCATCAGCTTTGATACAGATACATAGGTATTCTTCCACTTTTTTTTCCTTTTTCTTTTCCCCAGGAAAGTGCTAATTTCCCCACATTATTTGTCTCCGCCTAGGAGGTTCTTATGCCCAGGATGAAATAGGCACAGGCATGGGACACCCACCCTGGATACAGGAAATGTGGATTCAGATCCTTGCCAGGCTTCCTTCACAGCTTGAGTTTGAACTTGAGCGTCCTGCTCCCACATGGGCTCCTGCAGTGACCAGCTACGCTGGGGAACTGGCTTCCTCTTTCCTGTCGGAAAGGTTTTCCATTGTGCAGATCATGGCAAACCCACTGCCCAGGGAGAGGGTGGACTCTGGGAGCCAGGGGCTGTGAGAAAGGCCCTGGTTCACCTTCCTGTTCATGTGCACCTTAGACCAATGCCAGTGGGAAGAGCTTGGCTTGCTAAGGGGACAACCTGGGGCTCTGAATGCTGGTGACAAGCATCCCGATGGTCGGCTCAGGTGGTGTAGGCGTTTAAAAGTTGCTTCTCTCTAGTTTGACTGAGTAACCTTACAACCTTTTTGCTGGAAATTCATATCCCTGCCTGTTTGAGATTGTGCTCAAATCAGAATTTAATTTTTTTCAGACTCACTGGTTTTCTTGCCTTTTTTTTTTGTTTGTTTTCTAGAAAAACATTCTTGCTCAGCTTTGTTTGGACATCTCAAATAGGTTGATCATGGTTCTTCTGGGCCACTGGCAGAACTCTCCATAGCCATGTTCGCATGGAGAGTTCCAAAGATATTGTTGAAGTGGGATGTTTTGTACCATACATCTCTCTGTGCTTTTCCTCCCATTTCACCCTCCTTCACTGCTTATTTACCTACAATTCTTACTCAGGCTGCCCAGCACTTCCCGTTTCCAGTGTTCTTGGTGCAATTCATCACTGGACACCTCTTGTAATTCAGTCTCTCCAGTTGCCTGCTGAGCTTCCATTCATTGACAGGTTCTAGAGGAGATTCTTGGAAATAGTCAGTGGTTCAGAAAGAACCTAAAAAGACCTCCATAAGGAGGTGACAGAAGGAGGTCTTCCAGCTCATATAAGTCTATTTAGTAATTTAAATTTCCGCAAAGCAACATGCAGCCTACAAGCTTTGAGAGTCCCCATTTGAAACATGAGATTAAGGAAATTAATTTAATTTGACACGTGAGCGTTGTGCACTTCAGCTCTCTTGTGCACATGCATATTTTGGTTAACTTGGGAAAGAACAATACTTTTTTCTTGGTTTTGCATAGTACTCACAAAATGTTTTCTTTATATCTTGTAATTTTTTATTCCACAAATTGTATTGCATACACTTGCTAATGACTGTACACATAGTGGTCAACATGAAAATGTGATTGCTGTATTAAGTTTAATCTCCCAGTCCTAGACTTTGTATGACTATAATTGTAATTGCTGGCATTTGGGATTGTGAAGGACTATCTTTAAACCCTGAAAACATCAGACTCTGCAGCCTGGATGAAGGTTTATGAGCCATGTTTCCAGAAACATAAAGTGATGGTTTAGCTGTATTTCCATCTGTATTTCTGGCTTTCCACACGGAAATGTTACCTCACAATTAGCATCTAGAAGGTACATAGACTCTAATACAGTCTTATCTGTAAACAGCACTATATGATCTCAGTTATTTCAGTTGGTACTAGAACATCAAAATCCCCAGTGGACTTTTCAGTTTCATGGTCAGCTGGAAAAAATGAAGGAAGAAATTCCAGGTCAAATCTAATCAGTGCTGAGGTTAATTTCTTGCAATAACTAACCTGACTTCTCTGAAAGTGCTGTTGAGATGGAAGTTCATATGTTAAGGTTTCAATTTGATTTGAGTACTTGCTGAAACAATGACAGAGACAGAATGGTCCAATTTCGGATTAGGGCTGGAGCTGTAAACAAAGTTCAGAAAAACTGGCTTTCCCACTTCTTCTGGACCTTCATAGAAACAGGGCTCCCTAAAAATTTCCAAACTGTATTCACATAAAGCAGAAGAGTTAGACACTTCTTTATAACAGAGACTTTTAAAAAATAGTGTGTATCGGGTGAAAGTATCAAACTTTCTGACATAGTTAAAGAAAATCACTTACACAGCTTACTGATGTTTTACCAGACAGGTGTTTTGCCCATGTGCTCCACGCAAAGCTGGATTTCATTCTCTTACAGTTGGTGTAAATCTGGAGCAAGTCCTTTGGGCTGGACTAGCATCTTCTAGATGTGCAGTTTGTGCTGGACTTGGCCTGTGCTGTAGTAAAGATCTTCATATCCAGAAGCACTCAATATACTTAGAACCCTAAAAGCTTGTCTGTGGGGAGATTTGAGAGCTTTTTTGGTGAATGTTGGGGTTTTTCTCTTACATCCGAACAATAACAAACTAGCTATTTTTTGTCAGATGCTTCAAAGACTGAAACCAGTAGCTCTTTACACTGTGTGGGTGTATAGGACAAAAGGAAATTGTCCAGATTTGCAGGGCAGTTGATAAGTCCTTACTCTTTAATGTGGTTTGGAAACTCCCAGCATACTGTTTATCAGCTTGCTAGTTTTCATGTCCGACTGAGATTGGGAAAGGAAGAAGCTTGGCAGATGAGGGTTAAGGTTGGGTGTTTCAGAAGTCTGTGTCCAGAGGGGTTGTGGTAGGACTTCAGCAAAATTGTTCCTTTGAATTCCCCAGAGTCAGGGTTTGGGACTTCCTGCTTCAGTCCCAGAGGGAATGGAAAGCGAGACTGCTGCAAGAGTAGGTTTTGCATGAAATGCCCAATCACAGTCACCTCTGCCCTTGGAGACAAGTCTCTCCTATTGGTGAGAGACCAAAAACCAAACTGCTCCCTCCAAAGACATACTTCACCTTTAGATCTCATCCCTGCCCCCAGTAGTCTCTTTTTTCCCATCTATCAATACTTGTGAGAGTGTAGAGAAACATTTCTGTATATATTTAAGCATGAATTCTACTGATAGGAAGAACCAGGCTCTTCTCTCTTTGCTCTTCTGATACATCCTTACTGCAAATATTCCTGCAGCTGGGAACCTTTCCCAAGCATCCTCAGCTGGGAATGGTCTGACTTCTTGATATATCATGGGGAGCTGCTTATCATAAAATTGGTCCAGTGATTGTCAGGAAGGTGCCCACACTGTTTTCTCTTACTGAGATGCAGAAGTTCAGTTTCAGTTCCCTACAATTGGAGATCAGTACTGCATAAATGCTGCTGCTTAAAAGAAAGAACTATGCTGCAAGCAGGAGTTGCAAAAGTGAAAATGAAGTGGTTAGTGCTCCCTCCAAAGCACAAAGGCATGGCATAATATCATGCCTTTGTGACCAGCAGAATGAACTCATGATGGGACTAAGCAAAGTGCCAACAGATTGAGAAACCAACAGTGAGGGAAAATAGATTTAAAACTATAGATTTCAGAGGTACTTTTGTCTGAAATTTAAGTCTTAAGCCATTGAGATGTAAGGAGAAATTTGGACAGGGAATGTAGATGACTGTTTCTTCTGTATTAAATCATGTTTGCATTTGAGGTGTTTTTTGTGGGACACAGTGAGTGGAGATGTGCCAGGCTAAAGATGAAGAGGAAGATGATTTAGCTTGTTGTGCATGAGTGTATTCAAGACTGTTATAGATGCTTGTGCAATAGTTAATTGATTAATTAATTATCTTCCGTGGACTTTGGTTTGTCTTGTGTTAATGCAGAAGCAAAAGGTTCATGTCCATGATGAGCTGATTTTACTCTCTGTTGTTTTCCCCTCAAATTGCAGTTGATTTTTCATTACTGAAACCCATATCCACAATGTTAAGTCACCTCTGTAACACATTTAGAGCATAATCCAGTGTGATGTTGTTAACACTGATTTCTCTTGGTGTGACTTTTCTGGGTGGTGGGGCTGCTTTTCTGGCAGTCACTGATATGTGGCACTAAGCCCTCGTGCAATACAACTTCTTTTTAAGTTGTGTTCCTTCTTTTGGAGCTATGGCCAAGGTTCTCTTTGCTGCTGGAGCAGCTGAAGGGTGGTCAAGGGGCTAGAAGGCAGCTTTTTCTAGGATTTCAGTGGGTTGGAAGTGCTGTGGCAATGCAGTGTCTTTATTACCGCCTGGAAGCGGGTGAAGCAGACAGGGCATAGTTGTCCTTGAGAGCCAGAGACCTGTGAGCAGATGTCTCTGCTCCTCAGATGTTCCCTCAGGAAGCCTGTGCTCTGGGAACAGACCCCCTGCTTAGTGCGTGGGGAGCGACAAGGGATGAGTGTGAGGGCATTTCATGAGAGGAATTTCACAATTTCACATAGCTCACTTAAGCGTCCTTCCTGTGGGATTCTTCCTTGACACAGAGTGATGGAATTCACCTCTTTTGTTCCCATTGTCATTCCTCTGTGGAAAAACCTCTCATCAGGATTGCCATAGACTAATGTTAACAGAAGCGTGAGAGTTGCCATCCTGGATCTGACAAGGACTCTGTTTAGCTTCATGTCATGTCTTTAGTGGTGTCCAGCATCTGATCTTCAGGGAAGGTTCAAGATGCCTTGCAGGAAGCAGTTATCTGGTAAAATTCTCAAGGGGGAATTTTTTTTGGTAATATTGTCTAAAATCCAATATAATTTCGTAAGAAGCCATGAGATTGAGGGTCAAGGAAACTAAAATTTAGTTGTTGCCTATGTTTGTGCAAGTGGATATTACATAATGGAATTAAATCACATTAAATTGTATAATACAGGGAATTTTCTTGTTCTGTTGTGCTGTAAGTGTTTGGGGTATAACCCCACCTTCCTTTGTCTCATGCAGCGCTGCAATTGACAATCATCTTAATCTATTTTAAAAGGGTTAGTGATTATCATTTCCCAGTGCAATTGAACCATAGACAAGCTTGCCAGAACATTTCTGCATGTGCATCGACCTTAGACTTGATGCTTTAGATATCATTTAATAGCAAAGTGAGTTTTGCTCCTAAGCCATTTCAAGGGACTCCTCTATGCAGACTGTTCCAGTTCTTCTCACGTCTCTATTTTAATTTGTTGTGCTTCATTATTTACTTGCTCTTGTTATGAACCCAGGGCTTTGCTTATAGCTCTGTTTCATAGGTTTAAGTGAGATGGATGGAAAGTCAGTTCCTGACTTTTCTTTTTGTCTTGGAGCACTATAGAGCAGTTCAGCTGTAATAATGGAGCTTTGGAAATAACCAGCAGCCTTCAGCAAAGTGGAACTCCTTCAACTTTGTTTTACATTTTCTTTTACATAGCTCCTAATTTGTTTCTGTGCTTACAGCTTAGTGATTTATACAGCCTCAGATGAGTTTAACAGGCCTGTGTTGCTGGCTGAGCAGGTAGATTACTGGCAGGTAGGTAGCTTGTCTGTCTTTTTGAAAGTCTTCCAATTCAGACCCATTATATTACTTTATTTGTCCTGCCAGGTAATTGGTGTCAAATTTTAAGTATTGACCTGGTAAAGAAATTTAGTTTGGCCAAGAAAATGTATGCCTTTAGTCTGAATTCTGAGGAATTCTAAATAGTTTTTGTGTCAATTTTAGTGTACTAGCTTTCTCTTTATAACATACCAATACTTTCCTAATTAATGGGATAAACTTTCTGAAGAATATTCAACTGATGATTTTGCTAGGATCTGTCACAGTGGATTAGAGCAAAGGCACAGAGGTTGCTGGCACATGTCAGTAAGTAGATCTGATGACCCATGGGCATAGTCTGGATGGGGCTCTCAGTACTGTATAAGCAGCACAGGCTGAATCGTGTGTGGAGGCATGAAAGGACACTCCTGGGTGGGTGCCGCTGGCTGATCACATGGCATCCCTTTGGCTGGGCAGATGACAGAGTCACAACCACTTTTCCTCTGAATGGCCTGAGCAGGATGTCCATGCAGGGGCCAGGACAGGCACATCAAGGTGGAGGGGAATGAAAGCCACATGGATTTGTGCTGAATGTGGCTGCGAAAATGTTGCTGTAGCCTAGCTCTGCTATTACCTTCAGTGGACCTCTTCTGTTGTTTTGTTTTTAAGCTGGGCATATACTCAGTTGGAGTGAAGACCAGACTAGGGTGGATACAACTGTGGTATTTCTCTTCTTTTCTCAATACACATCATATTTATGTGTGTGTTTTGCCTTCTGGGTGTGGTTTACCAAAGTGATGATCCTACAAGGGTTCTTAATGGAGGTGTCAAGACTGTGCATTTGGATATCCATTTTCAATTCTGTATGCTTAATGAGAAAGAAAAAGTTTGTGGTTAAGGCTGGTTTTGTTTCTTCCCTGTAAATATGTCCTCCTTATATAGCTGATGAAATGAGCACCTTCATCAGGCTAGATATTGGACAAGATGCTCATTTCAGATCCTGTATTTCTAGAGATATTAAAACTTGATGGATATAACAGGAGACCAAGATTATTTTTCTCTCAGGTTCTCTGGCTGTTAAATATTGTGATTTATTTTTCATTGGCTTTATATAAAGTGCCTGTGCAAACAAGACAAACTTCTGATGAGCTGGTGAAGCCAGTGCCATCAAGTGGGTCTTATGGGGCACAGAACATGGAACTGCATGGCCTTTGTTGCCCAGGTATGATGGGAAATGTCAATAATTTCAATTGGTAGTAACTGGAATGAGATTTATGTCAAATAACCAGTTGATATTTCAGTTTTTTAATTTTTACATCTAAATTTTTAAATTAACAACTCTTCCCTGCTCTTTAATAGAATGGCTTTAGGACAAGCATCTATAAAACCAACCTGACCTAGCTAGGGAAAACACTGGGAAAATGTTTGGGAATTATTGGGGAAATATATATTTGTTTGCATTTGCAGCTATTGGCCGTATTGGCGGGATGGTATGCACTGCTCAGAAGTGTAAATGAAGTGTTATCAGAACTATTGTGCTATTTTTAGCCACTGGGTGTTTTGCTTTTCCTCTGTAACATTTAATCTTACATCAGTGTGTACACTCATCTAGGAACAGCAATTGCATACAGACAGGAAATAAATTATAACTTGCTCTGAGATCTAGAACTAAAAAGGAAGGGACACACTTGTCCAAATATCTTTCTATGCCTGTGAAGGTCTGTTTTGGGCAGTTTCACATCCATTTTCCTTGCTGATTGATTTTTATTTTCTCAGCATGGAGTCATGGTCAAGGCTTTTAGTCTGCCTAGAACTCATTTAATCTACATTACCAACCTTATGCTGTTCAGACTCTGCTATGATGTGTATCATAGAGCAGCCCAGCTTTGTCATCCACTGACCTACCTTTGTTTTTGCTGGCTGTTACGTCCTAATGGTACTTTAAATTCTTAAATTATAATTGAGATTGCTCAAACTTAAGCATTTGATCCAGAAATCACTTGACATGTATTGCAGAACATCAGACTGGATAAATGGATTGTCTCTTTTGGACCTGAAAGGGATGGATCAATGAATTGATAATTATGGTGCTTCCATGTGTACTTAGTAAGTAAATAGCATCCAATAGTTTTCTTGGTCTTGAATGCAAAAGAGAAGAAAGTTTCAGTCGCCACAGAGATATGTGCAAGTGATGGCTCTGTTAAGGAGTGATACAGCTTGAGCTGCTGCATTTACCCTGAGGGTGTTTCTGTCTGCCAGCTCTGTACCAGCACACATAGTGCCTCTCTTTGCACAGAAACCAACAGGAAACATGTACAAAACTACCTCTGAGTCCATCGACCTGTATCTGTTACCAATTGTAAATCCCCATGGCTCTTAATTGACCTGCAAAGTTCTGCTTCAATAGAAACACTGATTACATTTTGCTGCTTCAGATCATCTGAAGTTTTCTCATCTGGACCATTGTCAATGTCAGCTTGGGACAAAGTCACACCTCCTTGCTCTCTTACAGTTAAACTGCCCTAGTTTCTCTTCCAAGGGCTTCAGGTGTGAAGTTTGGATTTACTTCACGGAAGTGCTGTGTAATTAGATCACTCTGAGGTTTCCTTTACAATGGGAACTTAGATGGCATCTGAAAGACCTGGAGATACCACTGAGTCTCAGGGTGGTTCGTGGTTTGGCACTGTAAATCTTTCCAGGAGACTGTCTCAAAGTACAGGCAATGGAGAGGGTGCTTTTACCCCTGGGAGCAGGAACCAGGCTGTCCTGCCTTCTTTGCCTGTACATGAGCATCAGAAACCCAGGTGACACATGAGACAGGGGCTATTGATGCCATGGGGAGAGAAGAGTGTCTCCTTCCAGCAGCAGTTCTTCCCAGCCACCAGCACTCACAGAAGTAGAAAGCTTCGTTATCCAGGGTGCCCACTTCTCCCTCTAGTCCTGCAGCAGGACCAGGCCAGACAGTCATGCTCTGAACAGGAAAACAAAATTTTCTTTTCCATTCACCACACAAATGTTAAGGCAACTCTCCATAAAAGTTCTCTTGTCTTCATAAATGCAAATATTAATGTTGATGAGAATCTCAGTGTTGATCAAAATAGTAGGGCCTGTTGGTCAAGAGTTCTTCATATGGTCAGATGTAAATCAAAACTTTAGGTGGCTCTTAAGAGTTGATAATGAGTTTGATTCTCTCTCTAGATATAATAGAGTGAATTGGTGTAATGATGTAATTGCAATTATTATGGATAGGTACAATTTTTGACCAAAAAAATAGTTATATTTACTTACAGAATGGCTTGAAGAACCTTTTAAAGATGGTAGGTAGTACAATAGTTTGTCAAGAATAGCTCTGAAATATTAACCCTACTGATATCCCAGGTTTCCTTGCAAAATGGAGTAAAGCCATATACTCCATTTGAGATTAGCGAGTGGTCATGTTCTGGTTAAGGTGCTGCTGCAGATCAGAGTCAGCTCATTTTCACTGGAGATGCACTGCAGGTCAACCCACAGGCACCCACAGGGTACTGCCACGTTCCTTCACATTTCTTCCGGATTCTGCAGTTGCTCAGTAGTTGCACACATGTGGGTATTCCCATTCCCTTCAGTGGAATGACTCATAAGGAAGTGCTCATAAGCAAGAGTAAAGTCCTGAGCTGCATTTGAACTGAATGACCGATGTGAGAGGTGAAGCCCCTGTTAAGAAATCACTTGTGGTCTTCTTCCAGTGCAGGGGTGTCCTCTACAGAATACATTTTTGCTTGAGTTTGAATGAGGAGGAAATGATATTTGATGGTAAAACCCTCAAAGGCTTGGCTATGTTTCACAAGGGGTAAAACACGTGCAAATCCAACAGTGACTGAAACAATTACTTCATGATGGATAACTTTATTGCCTGCAGACGGCACTTTAAACCCAGAAGGTCAGATTCTTTGTAGACACTGAAGTTGCAAAGATAAGCTGATCATTCTCCTTAACCTCTCGTTGTGCAGGTGAAAAAAAGATTAGCCAACATGTTGAGGATAACAGGAGTGGCTGGAAGACAGTCACAGCCCCAGACTATGGAAAAGATGTTAACTTTGAGGAAATCTATGATAAATTCTAATATTGTATTTTTTTTTTAACTAAGTCTTCAAGCTAGCTTTTGGATTTGCTTTCTTTAGGCAAAGGTAGCAGAAATTCTCTGTGTGTGAAAAGAAATTTAAAAGCAGAAACTGGAAAAATCTGAATGGGAATAATAACCCAGATCACAGTCCCAATATTGACTTCAGCAAATCTATAATTTTAAAGAGAAATCAAGGTGTAGCAGAAATCGGTGGAAAGTTCATCATGTGGCATGGTTACTCATTTGTCTGTAGAACTGGACACACATCATATTGGAAAAATACATGCATGTTAATTTCTTTTATATTTTTTTCATGACTTGTGATCAGTGGGTTTTTTGGTTATCAGATAATTCAAGTTTTTATTTGCTTTATTCGGAAGAGGATCAGCTTTTTTTGCAGGGCAGAAGATAATTGAAGAAAACTTTCTTTTTTTTTTTTTTTTCCCTTGCAAGTTACAGATCATTCTCTGCTTTCATAAAAAAGTATTTGTCCTCCCCTTATTTATTTAGAATGGCTAACTTTTGCAATCTAAACTAAGGTTTGCTCATTTATTAAGCAACCCCATCGACTGACTTTCACATGTAACTAATAATAATAAGCCTTCCATAACAAATAAAATACGTCCCAAAAAATTTCCCCTTTCCCCATGGGAGGAGATTCCTCAGTTATCAGGATTAATTAGTTCTCTTGTTGTCACATGAAAAGAAGCTGCACCCCTCAATGTAGGTCAGTGTGAGGGTAGGCTGCTGATGGTCTCTTAGTGACAGGCACAATGATAAGTGAATGTGTCCTGTTGAGCCATGACCCCTCAGAAAAGACAGTGTCAAGTGAAATGCCCACAGAAGGTACATAGAAGGCATAATCTGCTTCTAAATATTGACAGTAGGAATTTCCCTGCTATTCTCCTTCCTCTTTCTTTCCTGGTAAACACGTCAAACTCTATTGCATTTGTACTCTGCATCAGTTTTGAAGCATTTAAAAATGTAAGGAAGCTAATGACCCATGAATAGATAGCATGTCAAATAAAGCTATTTTTCTTCTAGACATAGCATCTTGCTGATAAAGCATTGTCTCCCATACTTGTGAAAGCAACAATATTGGCTTGAAACAAGCTTTTTGTCAGTGAAAAACTGAACAAATGAATATATAACCAGGCTTGTATCTCTTGCCAAATACACTGACATTAAGTCTTGAATGTTAATATGATTAACTACTGGAGTTAAGTGTCTAAAATGTACTTGAAATCAATGATGAAATGCTGCCTTGTGTCAATGGGAGCAGAGTTAGACAAACCCTGAGCACTCCTTAAGATCCCACACACAATATTTATAAATACTGTGCTGTCTTTTAGATATACGTAAAATGTGTAAAAGGGCAAAAGCTTTTGTATGTATCCAGTATATTTGGGTTTCATTTTTGCCTGCAAGATGGGGTGAAAAGGTAGGTGGTTTTGTTATGTTTTTTCTTTGATTTTAATAACTCTGAGGCAGATCTGATATCCAGGCTTCCAGGCTGCCTTGTTTTGTATGCTTCATTTGAGATAGATCTTAAGGTTTTCATGTCTTTGTTTATATCCCTGTAAAGTCATGAAGAGAAAAACCTTGTGACGTTTATGATGGTTTCTTGCTCGTCACCTTTGGCAGACTTTGAGAACAGTAGCAGCAGCCCACATTGTCAGGGCTGATCTCCTGGTCTCAGCACAGGTCAGATATGGGCACGGTGCTGCAGGACTGGCTTTGCCCCTGGACATGGTAGTGTGCCACTCAGCACCACAGCCATGACCAGGCACCACAGACTCGCTCTCCTGTCTTGCTGTTAACACCTGTCACTCACATGGATTTTTCCACTTTCCCACTGGTTTTGCACAGGGAGCAACCTACATGTTGCTCTCCAGCAACTAAGTTGGGTGTTGCAGCTCTAGCAGCTGGGCTTTGATCCCGATGGTTTCCTCTGGCAGACCATCACTGACATTTTTTTCATACATATGGAACTGCTTGTAAACACTGTTGCATGCTTTCAGCTTTTCCAGAGCCTCAAATAAGGAGCAGTTCAGGGAAGCTTGAGGTCAAGTCTCCCCCCGAAGTAAAAACCAAGATTCATAAAGCTGTATATAAACTCTGCCTTGCTCACCTCTTGGGAGAGCATCTGACCCTTCAATTCTGGGATGACAAGAGGAATGCAAATGAAATGAGGGAATGTGGGAGTTTCACAAAACCATCAGATTGTTTAGCTGATGGATGTTGACAAACCCTCTCAACCAGAGTGCCTGGGTTGCTCTCCAAGAAGCTGCCTAGGCTGTTGTAACATCTTATCTCAATTTCTCAGTGATTAGCCTCAGAGACATTATTTCAGAATGGTGAATGAGAAGATTGACTCATAGACTGTAAGCATCTATGGGAGACTATCTCACAGAAACACAGTGTGCACTTTAGGGGAACCAGAACTTTAGAGTTGAGATCCCTAAAGGGCAGGTGAGAAAAATGTATGTTTGCAATATATATATATCACATAACAAATTGTTTCTTCAAGGATTTGTTGCATCATTTTTCTTCCCTCTAAACAGCTGGCAGAATATATTATTTTCTAGTTAGAAATATGATTGTCTAGACAAATCTCAGGGGAAGTCTGTGTATATGCATAGTCTCACCATTAAAATCTATGGTGTTATTTGTGGTGCAGTCAAGAAGACCTCTTTATTCTGAAAATTTGTTACGCCTTTGCTTGCAGCTTGTACCAGTGAGCTATAATTTAATTTACATCTATATTCAAGTTTACCCTTTAAATCTTGTTTTGAATCAGTACTGGTGAAAGAATATATGGGAAAACAACTGAAGCCACAGCTTAAATAAGATATACAGGGCTAAAAAGAAAGCTGAATTTGGAGCAGCCATTGACTTTGACGTGCTTATACATCCAAATTTTAGTCACCAATCTCAGCAGGAGCTGGTGTCCAAAAGTTCCTTCTCTATAGAGCAACAGAGGGAGGCATCTCTGATGGGTGATACATAGCCACCAAGCAACGTTCACGTATTTCTACTATGTTTGGTGCATACAGCTGTTCATACTTGACTGTGGCAGAGACCTTTGGAAGGACTTAGAAAAGCTGAGCTCAAGCTGTAGTTCTAGAAGAAAGATTCACATTACCCTTGACTATGAGATGCTGCTTCTCCTATATGGTGACACAGTAATACTTTCTCTTGGAGTAAAGTGGTTTGAGGTAATTGCTGTTGCTCTCTCTCAATGCTGAAAACTTTACAGATTACCCTTGAGTTCTGATTAGACCCTGACTGGTTTTCAACTTCTAATTGTTTCGAAATATTTTTACATTATGTTCCCAGCTTCTGGAACACTTTGCTGTCAGTGCAAGGGCAATTGGATGGATCAAGCACTGTTTCTTCTCTAAGGCATGGTCTTCTGTCTGCTTGTCATAAAGCTTTTGTGGCCATAGCCTATTATAGGGCTAAGACAAATCATGATGTCTTTCCAGCCAGCACCTCCTGACTTGATGAGAGGGAAGATCTCATGTTCTTCTGGTTTTCTGACCATGAGGCTTTTTCATGGTCTTCTTAAAAATGCCTCCATGTAGCCTTTGCAAAGCCCACCTGGATGTTTTCGGGTTCCCTAAGCCACCTCGTGTTATACTGACACCTAGGGTTTCACCCATGCCAGAATGGTCTGGCTATGACAAAGTGCTTGCTTTCTCAAATAAGCACCAAATCTGGTCTGGAAGGTGTCTTGATCTTGCTCTCAAAATTTACTGTAAAGGTCTGCATTTTGACAGTACTTCGCTGACAGGAAGCCCGCTGCTGGCGAGGGACCATAGGTAACAGTGCTGTGACCCTCAGTCAGGAAGGGAAGATCCTTAATGCCCTTTCACTCCTTCCACATCAGTTCCAGCTTTGCAACGAGTTGTTTGGGTGGGATTTCGGCATCTTAGAAGTCAGCACATGGCTCTTGCCATGGGAGTGGCTGACTTTTACCCTCTCCATTGAAGGGGCTGCCATGGCTGTGTTTCCTGAGGAAATGCAGCCAGTGGTGCATTGGGGGCACACTTCCTTGGTTAGATGTGTAGCCATGAGGTCCTGAAGTTTCTTCATGGTATGCTCAGTAAAAAATTTAAAAGCAATGTCATTTGCAGATAGCTTTGAATTCTATTTTCTTTCTGGAGTAATGCTGCTGTAAGTCATTTGAGTCCTGAGTCAGGGCAACAGGACTTTGCTGGAAGGAAGAGAGTATGTGTGGTGAGAGAGGCAAACAGTTTCTTTTCCTTTCCAGTATAACAGCATAAATGTGAGTGGACTGGAAGCAGAATTATTTGTCTTTGTTAATGTTTTGGTTTTTTCTTTGTTTTTCTAGGATCTAGTTCAGGATCAAAACTAAAAGTTCCTGAGCTGAGTGTAAATGGCATACAGCACGTTGTTCAAGCCGGCCAGACTTTAAATCTCACCTGCAGGTAACCAACTGAGTTGGATTATGATAATTTGGCAGGGACTTCATACACCTGACACTTTCTTTTTTTTGTAACTGAAATTAGAAAAAAAGTTAAACCTTATGTTGTGGGGAAAGGTGGGGAGTGAACTTCAATGGCAATTGTTTAATAGTTCTTTGTTGTTTCTGTTGTTGTTTTTGGAAAACAAGATAAAAGAGAACCCCATAAATAGCCTGATAAAATAAAAAAGAAAGCTTGGGAACTGGAGCTATATAATTGCAACCCAACATAATTGTTTCTGCTTCCTTATCTGTGTTTGCAGGGGGGAAATGGTTCATTCATGGTCTTTGCCTGAAACTCTTAGCAAGGATAGCAAAAGGCTGAAAGTAATTAAATATGCCTGTGGAAGGAATGGGAAGCAGTCCTGCAGCAGTCTGACCTTGAGCAGAACTCAAGCAAGTGACACTGGAAATTATAGCTGCAAATACCCAACAAGTCCAGCAAAAAAGAAGAAGGAATCTACAGTCTATGTATTTATTAATGGTAAGATTAAGTTTTTTTAACACTTCTTTGTACTTGCTCTTCAATACAGCAAAGTGAAAAAGTAAGGCAGTTCAGCTGTGGCTGAATTTTGAATTACATTTTCAGCCTTGAAAAATGTTAATTTACCCATTAATGTATAAAATCTGCTTTCTCAGAGCTTGCAAATACAAATGGTAGTTTTTATCCGTTAGAAAAAAACGAAGCAAGAAAAAGACCCAATCCAACCACTTGCCTACAGCAAACAGGAGTCCAGATGGAAGTGGACTACAAGCAAATATGTGAAATGGGTATCAGAAACCATATCCTACATGACTGGATGTGATGTGGTTTCTAGGCAGCTGAAGGATGCTAAAGCTGTCTGTCCAGATCACTGACTTGCCTCATGCTGCAGAAAATTACTATTTACATGTGAAGTCATATTCAAAAATGTCTTCTGAAGTCCATGTCAAACAGATTGAAAAAATCTAGAATAAATGGAATCAAATTAAACACAGAGTTGTGTTCAGCAAACAAGTATTGTGCAATGTATGGGAAGTGCTGGAATTGGGTCAGTTAGACTATAAAAGAAATTTCTGTCTGATCCTGTTTCCTTACAGGGTATTAATCAGGCACTTCTGAGAAGAGTTGAATTCAATAGACACAACAATAAAAGTACAAATTATAGACACTTTAGGGATTTAATTAATACTTTAGTTTGTCCTTATTTTTACAGAGTAAGATTAATAGATTACGGTAGCATTTCAGGATTCAGAGATTTTGAAAGCCTATATTACAGAGAACGTGCAACTGGAAGTTTTCCAAATTCTGTGTCTGCAGCATCTAATGAGTTCACATTAGAGTGAATTAGTCTTTGTTTTCATTTTGTGACATGAAGAGTGAGACTGGCGCTGTGAAAAAGCAGAATGAAGTGGACCTCTCACTACATGGATAGATGATAAGATAGCTCCCCCCATTACTGTGTTGCTTTGTGGAGCACTATTGACAATTTCATGCTGTTCTTCCTACTTTCCTTCATCTGAAATATGCTGCAGAGTGTTTTCCTCACCCAGCTCTTTTCAAATAATCCTCTGTAAATCCAACAACAGATGCCTCCATGGAAGAATAGCCAAAACTGGATATTCATTTAGTGACCAAGAGTCTGCAGCTTAGGAAAATGTACAGTTTCCTTGGATGCCTTTTGCAAGTTTCCCATCATGAGATCTTCTTGAACCTCCCACCTTGGATGTCATCCCTGTCTGAGACTTACCCAAAATCCTCTCCATTCAACACATGAGAAGAACCTCCCTGCTAAACTGATTTTATGATACAAGGGATGCATTTACATTCTCTGTATCTCTTTCCTGTTTGAAGAGTTAATTTTTCTGGATTCTAAATTTTTACAAATGAGAGGCACAACCAGTCTAAGACTTCACTGCTTCCCAAGTTGTATGTGGCTTCCTGTGTCTGAAAGGGACTTTCAATTAGATGATTGTGAACAAAGGTTATCTGCAGAATTCACATGGTGATGGAAGAGAAATGTATCATTGCAGAAATAGTTTTAGGACAGTCCCACTCCACCCCCTGTCCTCCCATCCCCTCTAACCAATTTAAGAAGGCTGCCTAAGTGTTTTGATTTTGTTGTTTTTTCAAGGACAATCAGTCATAAATCTTGATGTCAGTGTTGAAGAGATGGCTAGATTTTATAACTCCTCTTACCTTAATTGCCAAAAAAGTAGTAAAATGCTTAAGGAACAAACCTGTAGCAAACTAAACCTCTCTGGCATGATAATTTTCTGAATTTGACAATCATTTTGATTGAAAACCAATTTCTTAACATTTAAGTGTTAATTTTGCCACAGGAAGCACACCTGAAAGTTAGGGAAAGCTATGGAAAATGAGGGAGGCTGCAAGGTAACTGTTCATTTAATGCCTGTTCAAAGTGTCTGTCTGCCCTAAGGTGGAGAAAGGTATATTAGTCTTCCAAAACTTTACAGTTTCTGGAAGAATTGTTGAATAAATTGGAAAGAAACAAGATGCTTAGTACCAAAACTCACCCTTTCTGATAAGTGTAGCATTTGAAGAAGTATTTTCTTTCTCTATACCATCTCATTATCTCAGTCTCTTTTCTATGTGTCTCTCAATATAAGTCACTGTTTCTGTGAACATGCCTGAAATTCAATTCTCTGGCTCAAGTGGGGTTGAGATGGGGGTAAAAAAATCCTCTGTGAAGACTATATTTCCTGAGTTTAATTTTACTTTGCATTAATTTGTGAGTGTTTCGGAAATAAACATTTGTGAAATTTGGGTCCCTCCTAGTTTTGTATTGTTTCCTGTGGCAGGACGTTGTGTCAGTCCATTTCCCATATTAGCTCCATGTGGATCACTAAGGTGCCTGTTTCCCATGTCTTAGCATGCTGCAGATGAGAACAAATAGTTGCTATTTACAAACACAGAATCCGAATCAGGAAAGTTGATATTGTTTGTACAGGAAGTCATCACTTATTGTTTTAAAAATGTTCTTCATTTCCGTAATTGGAGTGATACTGAATATGAACTGAATTTTCAAAAAAAATAAAAAAGGCGCAGAGACCAGACCACAATGAACCCAGTAAGTCCTTTGGTTCAGTGACGAGTGTGTGCTACAGCAGAAAATGAGCTGGTATAGACAAAAACAAGACATAAGACAATGAGAAGGAGTCCCACGGGCCCCAGGATGACTTGAAGCATTTCTGAAGTCCAGCTTTTGGGGCTCAAGTAGAGCTGGGCTGGTGACTTGCCTTGGAGGAGGTAGTCCTGACACCACCCTTCTTTCAGCTGGAGAGGTCACTACTGAGTTGCAGAGGGGAGGGAGTGCACAGAGTGTCTCGGCAACTCTTGACCCCACACAGCTCAGGAATTGAGACATTAAGTGAGGGAAATTAATTCTCTTAAGAGTCTTCAACTTTGCCTCAAGAAAACTGATGGCCTGACTTCCCCCATGAGCCATGGGAAAAACCTGAAATGAAGCAAAGCCTCTTTGCCAATTTCTCCACTGTCTTGGACCCAAAACTGCTCAGAGCTTTGTTTTGTAAGGGAACTGCAGCCTAATAGTAAAAAGGAAAGATTTGCAATGAACACTCACTGCATACACTGCAGTGAAGCATGGACAATTTTCTGCTTGGAAAGAGATAATGATGGAATAAAGACATTTAAGAAACACCAAATTATCAGCAGGCTGCTCTGAATCCTATGTAAATTTCCCTGGGGACAGTGCTAAGGGATTTTCTTTCTGTCTGCTTTGTCCCAATATCTCCAAGGCACTTTTCAATTGCTGAAGCTCATTCACTCTCTTCCAAAATGTGTCGCATGCTTAATTCTCTACTCTCATAATTTCTTGCCTTTGAACAAGTGCTCCCATGGTACGTAAGTTCAATTACATTGTTATATCAAAGTTACATTTTTGCATGAATTTAAGCAAATTGTGATTCAAGTTGAAGTGTTGCTGTTTTCTGTGATGAAGACCGCTTTCAGCTAGTAATATACAAGAGTAAAATCTTAATTCTGCTGCAACAGAGAATGGAATTCTTCTCGAAGTAAAATTGTATTTGACTCTAGGACAGTAGCCCGTTTCTTAGTCAGTGTTCTGCCTCTCCTTGTCTTTTCTCATGATCCTGTTGTGTATGTCTTCTGGTCGCTTACTTTTCCTTGCAGAAAGAGACATTTTAAAATCAGACCTCTGGGCTGTTTTCTACTCTCTTTCTGTACTTAACAGAGAACAAACGGAGCTTCTGGTATGTGCTTTTCATCACTGACTTTTCAAGAAGTCTGGAGTCCAAGCTTAGAATAAATTTCGTGCTTTGAGATTATTAAGTCAGGTGAGGCAAATCAGAGCTGTGTAATTAAAGGCACAGGTCCTGAGAGTACTTGCACTCCCCAACGCCTAGAATGTCAAACATGCCCACTAGTTGTATGTATTTGGCTTGATGTGTGTCTTGGGCTTGGCAGTCCATAATGAAGGTCTTCGTCATAGGGAATTTTTCAAAATGGAAGCCTTTGAAATCCTAAAGTATCTGGGATTCTGAGCTTGTTTTCAAATGCTGAAGTTGTATGTTGCAGGTTCTGAGTGTATTAGAACTTCCTGAGCATCTCCCTGGGAGGTCCTCCTGCTGACAGATAGCTGGATCCAGCCCCAGAACTGACATGCATTTAAAATTTAGCTTGAATGGATTGACTCCTGTAATCCTAAAGATACTGTTGTTGCAGAACATGGAGGATATCCAAAGAGTTCTCCAAAAAAGTCTCTTTTGATCAGAAGTATCAAAGCCAAAATAATTCAACAGATAAAAAAAGCAGTAAAATAAAACACCCTGAGAGCTAATAGAAAGAGAGATTTTTTTTCTTCTTTTTTCTTCTTATTTACAAATAATGCACTGATTAAAGAACCTGCTAAGGCCTGGGAAAGTCTTCCTCCCCTGTGCCTTTTTTTTGTCTTTGCTTTTGGCACAGTTTTAACACATGAGCAGTACGGTTTTGGCTTACACCGTCAGAGTCAATACTATGATAGCGCTTCTGTTATGAAGAGGAAACTCGTTGGAATTAAACTATGTTGCAGCTGTATCAAGTATGCGGACACATTTTTAGTTTCTAATGAGGTTCCTGTTACAAAACAGAGACCTCTAGGACTTGCTGACGTCAATGGCCTATAATTGCCGCGCTTTTGTCATTGCGCGTACACGGGCTCCCTATCACAGGACACCGTGTGGAGCGGAGCATGTGCAGCATCAAACACTCTGCACTCACCCCTCCATGGTCCTTCTCCCTCACCAAGGCTCACAGCTCCTACTGAAACAAATACCTTTCCAGGGTGAGCCATCACAATGGAGGGATACATCTGAAAGAGTGTTCCAAATATCTGTTAGACTTTCTAGGGATTGCTTGCTGAACGCAGTAATAGCTCTAGTGTGGATTTCCTGGCTAATATGACTATTTTTCCTGAAGATTTCTAGCTGTGTTTAATTTCTGTCATGGTCCTATGTTGATGATAGCATAGTATAACTAGTCTCAAAGGAAAACAAACCAATTTTGCCTGAAAATTGTTGTACAATTGTACTAGAAATTCTTTGTATTTGAATGTGCTCCAGATATAAATTAATAATCATTTAAGTCCAGGTAAAAGAAAAACAAAAAAAAAGAGGGGAATACTTTGTCTCTAGTTTTCTTTCAAGGTTTAGACATACTTTGTATTTGAAGAGTGTTATTTTACAGGTAAGAAGAGGCAAAAGTGGAGCAACCTTTTTTTCAGAATAAGACACACAAAATGGGATTGTTTTTCTTTAAGGCAATTAGGCATAGGAGCTGGTTCAACAGACACATTTCCTAGGGCATGATTCATCTCATGGTAGAGCAGATGTCTAAAGCAGGTCAGATGAGTCCCATTGCAAAATTCCCCTTTTCTCATCAGGGACAGCACTAACTGTTTGACTCCTAGCTCAGTGAGAAATGTCTGTATTGTAGATGTGCAAGTGAGGCTGTAATGAGTCTTGGTGTGCAAGATTCTTTTGGAATTACTTCTGAACAGCCCCAATAATTTATCTGGGATAACTGAAGTTAAGGAGGTTTAATCCCTACAATGGAAAAGGGAATGTGGCAATTGGCCCATGAACTTCAATGAAGTCTGCGTGTCTGTTCTTTACTAAAGACTATGGTCCTTTTCACATGCATGAGGGAAAAGGGTGTTATGTGAATGTGATGAAAATATTTCTCCTCTTTTAGCCTGAAAAGAATCTTAATGATGAGCCAAGTGTAAGTAGGTATTTTGGAAGAACTTCAGAGGATAAGCTTTTACAGATTTCAAGGAGCTTAGATTTTCCTGCAGAAACTTTTCTTCTTGTTAATGTATGTATAAGTCCTCTGACTTACATAGCTTAGATTATTAAAAACAAAACAAACCCACAAACAGTAGCTGAAGCTTGTGGAAAGAAAAACCTTCTCCATCTTTTCTGAATTTGGCATTTCAGTGCTGGCTAATTTAGTTGTTTGTGCAAACCCCATAAATAGCCTAGACAGGTTACTGATACCAGACATAATATTGCTTGTGCTAAGTCTCTTATCAAGTTTTTATCTGGCTGCCAACCAGCTTAGCAAAAAAGCTGCTATTTATGGTCTTTAACAATTTAGCAAATGACCTTCATGGATTTTGTGATTTCATGAGTGGTCTTTGTGGTTTCATGTTGATTGTAGCTGAGAGATACTGTAAGGAACACATTCAACCCAGCACACAGTCATTCATTCGAGGCACAATTTAAAAATACACTAAACTGGTTTCTAAAGTAACCTTTAACATATGTAAATATTCTGGCTGTCCAGCTTTCATTTTGTTACCCTCACAGGCAGCTCTGAAGAAAAAAAATAAAATACCAACAAACCAAATCGATAATTCATAAAAACAAGGTCAAGCCCCTTAGATCTTCCATTCCAGATCCCATTGAAGCTGACTGTGTAACCTGGATGTGATCTTCAGGACAGGCCACTCTGTGATGTTCTTTTTATGTCTAGAGCTTTCTGAACATAGAATTGAGTGGAGCTGGCCCAAAAAACTACTGTTGGGAGATTAGGTCATGCCAGATGTGCTGCCAACCAGCAGTGTGGGGAAGGATGGCATTTACCTCCCCTCAGGAAGAAATTGAGTGGAAATGTAGTGGGAGCTAGTGGCAATAGCTGGGACTGCGATGGGAAAGAAAGAGGGGGAAAAAAATGGCACGGAGAGCTATTGCTTGGGAGACAGAAGAATTCCACATTGTTGGCAAACCCTGCCAATGTGGCATAACCTGCCCTGGTGCTGCTGTGTGTTCAGCTTTGCCTGATCCTGGCTGGTAAAGCCCACAGCAGATTCTGATCTTGAGGCACCAAGAATATCCCATTATGGCCTTTAAGATGGAAGGAGAATAAAATCAAAGGGAATCAGGAAAAGCCTCCATGCTCATTATGAAAACAAAACTGTGCTAGGAAACATGATGCGTATTTCTTTTAATCAAAAGCAGGAAGACATTTGGAGCACTCGGGGCCATCGATTGCCCTCTGGCCCACGGCGGAAGTCCCTGGTGATGTCAATGGGAGCTCTGCACGCGAATAGCGGGGGCACGGCGACGCCTTGGCGCACACCACAGGGAGTGGACCAGGAGAGGCTGTGACCGAGCTTTGGAGCCCACCAAGGGCAACCGGAGCGCTTAGGCCACTTTTATATTGCACTTTTGTTGGCTTCTCCAGGCGTGAACGTGCATTTCCACTGAAGAAGAAATAAAAACCAAACATGGTGTTTTATGCCTGTTTCCTGTCCCTGCCTTTGGACGGGCAGGAATCCTGCAAGGTCTGAACTGCACAACCCCCACTGCCTCGATATTGGCATCAGTCAGTGGTGATACTCCGTCTGCAGACAGCACCGGCAGTCCCCAGAACAGCTCTTCCTCACACTTACAATGATCTGGAGATTATGGTACAGGAAACTACTTTGCAAAGCTTGCTGGTTTCGAGCAGGAGCTCTTAATTTTGTGACAAACGAGTCTTTGGGGAGTAGTAAATTGGTTTGTCTGGTGATGTTAAGGGGCAGGTGACCTCTTCTGCTGCTGCAGCCCCTGAAACAAAAAAGGTTCTTTTCCCTGTGCTACAAACAGGTTCATTCTTGGTCTTTCCTTGAATCGTATTGCAGAGGAAACGTCGGCCTAACAAGTCCTCGGGGCATTTTTATTACATATGCATCCTCTATTACTCATAAGTTCCTTTCGCTATCTCAGTGGACATTTAATGTCTATTATTAAATAATACTTTGTGGCTTTCATTTCAGAAACTTTGTATAACAGTTTCATTAAACCACTTAGGAAAACTTTTTTCCCATAACCTGGAGTACATTTGAGATTCTCTGCCTTAGGTTTCTCACCAGTATAAATTAGAGCAGAATCTGTTTCTCTTCCTCTTTGATGTCTCAAACAAAAATATTATTGCATATAGTAAGAAAAGAGGATCCTAAGGGCAGAACAGTTTGATGACACTGGGAAATGCATATCATACTTCTGAAAGACAAGCAAAAGTAACTTACTTGAAGGACTACTTGAGTGAACATAGGTCAACATGCAGAAGTTTGGGGCCAGAACACTTGAATCAAGTGTTGCAGTTTGAGATTTTATAAGGGATTGGTTCTTGCTGGCTTAACTAATTTCTTATCCAAGAAAGATTTCCATTGTTATTTCTAAGATTTTTGACTGAGTGAAAATAATGGGATTTGCCTGAAAAAACATTAGAGCTGTAGATAAGCACAGAATTAAGATCTTAATGTTCCACTTATTTTAGGAGTTAAAACCCAAACCTTATGTGAATTTGGAGGTAGCCTATCTGCGATGTGAGTCAAACTGAAACTTCAGATCTGAACACCTGCAAAGAAGATTTGGAAGCCAGAGCCTGTGGCTTGAGCCCCTCTTTGTTAAGTAGTCCAAACAATAGCAGCAGTAATGTTCCCTGTTCCCAGCGCGAGCTATTTATGACAATGCCCTTTGTTAAAGGGATTGTTCAAGGGACGGTAAATTACTCTGCCAAGCTTTAGTTTTGAGTCAAGAGGAATTTAATGTTTTCCTGGCATTTTCATTTACCTTGTCACATAAAAAAGAGACACATAGGTATTGTGATAGTGGGAAGGAGGAGAATAATTAACTCTCTCTGGTCCATATTCTTGGAGTTGAAAATAAGACTGGATAATCATGGTAGATTCCTTCTCCTGATGCAGTCAAGGTGAATTTGTCCTATCAATTTCCTTGCAGGCAGCAGGAAGGTGTACTTGTGGAGGGTTCCTGATAAGAGAATTTCAACTCACTTCCCATATAGTTACTATTCCTGGTGATAATAAGATACAAATACCATGAAATACAAAGCACATATCTCAACAGTAGAGATGTTGCTGTAATGGATAAAATGGACTTCATCCATCCTGAAACTTAAAGAAGATTTCAAAGTACTCATACTGACATTAAATGATAAATATATTTTCAAATACTGAATAATAGTTTGATGAACACGTAAATGTAAATGGATGATTGATTTCAGGACTTTAGCTTTCATTGCGGACAGGGCTAGTCTTTTTTTTAAGTCTGTGTGCACTGTTACAATTCCCACATGCTGTCTTAAGATTTCACTTATTAACCTTTATTTTTCTTCTTTTGCAGATACAAACAATCCATTTGTAGAGATGCACAGTGATATACCTAAAATAATAAACATGGCTGTAGGAAGAGAGATGATCATTCCATGCAGAGTCACAGCACCAAACTTTGCTGTTACTTTAAAAAAGGTACCTCTATCCAAGCGTGCTCTGAAAGTGTTACTGAGGATTATGTTTTTCTTTGCTTGTTGACAACTATTGTAACATTTTTGAAATATTTTAACAATTTAATATTTCTTATGCAATGTTTCTGGGTGTCAGTGTGTACAGAAATATTTCAACCCTGGAGGCTTCATTTTGTGTTGCACAGAAGGGCTTCATCAAACCTCCTACAAAGGGTGGGAATTTTCTGAAGAAACTTAAACTTTTCATACTACTTTATTAAATCCTCACTGACAAAGGTTTCTTAAGCCCAGGAAGGAATTTCTTGTTAAGAGAAGAGATTTCCTCCCACCTCTTCCTCTGCCCTTCCTCCCTTTTCCTCTTCTGTCCTCTGGAACAACCGGTGAGTCCCTGGAGACTTGCTGTGGCTGTACAAGGATCTCTGCAAGCCTTTGCCCTACCTCACTCCCACCAGAGACTTTGCTGCTTCCTTTTACATACGAGTGCATTTAGACAAGGGATGAATTTCTTTGTGGGGAACCTTTGCAGGGAAACTGCAGAGTTTGGTGTGGTGGGACTAGTTTTAGGGAGAAAAAAGATATTTCCATGTTTCGAGAAAACAATTGTCTCCTAGGTGCCTTAAGAGTTTCATGGACAGCTAACTGAACCATATGCATGTAGTAAAGTGCCTGTTATCAAGACAGAGAATGGGGCATTTTTTTTAAGTTATCTTTTTATTTTTTTGCTTAAAAATTAGGTGGATGTGGAAATGAAGTTTTATTTCTAAATAAAGGGAGTTATGTGCATAGTGGCAATGAAACTTCATCACTGTTAAAAGGAAAAGAAGTTTGTCTCTTTATAGAATAACAAGTAATTGTCTAACAATACCACTGTAAGATACTTATCCAGTGGAACACAAGTCTTTGATTATTCCTTGACTGCAGAGTTTTACACCAGCCACAGATTTTATCAATTCTATCGAGTGCTCCTTCGCTAATATAGATACTGATTTTGCTGCTTGGTTTTCACCTGTTAAATCTCATGAAAGAGAACAAAATACAAAGACAAGAAAGTGATCTGACCCAGGATGTTACCCAATGTGTGTAGGTACACAAACACACACATGGTTCTCCTGCAAGAAGATGCACAAGATTTTGTGGCAAGATAATCAATAGCAAGTGAGGCTTACTGCTCCATAGAAGTGGTGTTATAAAGTGGGAATTTATTTGAGCACTGTAATGTTGCATCTGAAATCCTAGCATATTGGATTTCTAACTGAGAAAATTCCTGTCAGGTTTCTTTCATTAAGCAATATAAAAAAAGTTATCCTTATTTGGAGAAGATTGAAACACAGCTACTCTCTTTTTTTCATATCAACTTGCCTTTAGCTTGGGACTGTGGTGTAAGGCACAGCTTTACACCATCAAAACCAGATTTAATACTCTCAGAAGGAGAAAGAGGAGGTGGAGCCAAGTCTTGAAAGAAAGGATTGGTTGCTTACATGTTTTGCATTCCAGGAAAAATAAATGTGTTCCCTAATTAATCCTAGAATTTCCTGAAGCATGTAAGCTACAATGCATTACATCATATCTTGCTTTATTTATCTTTTATGACACCCTTATATGAAGATTCCAGCAAGGTTTTACCCAAACAGCAATTAAGAGGTGTGTTAAATGCATTCCACAGCTGCAGGCATACTACTGCTGGAGAAATGGCAAGACCTATTTTGTGTTTTCCATCAGTGATAAAGGAAGAGGTTGGTGTCCCCATAATGCAGTCCTCTGGAACTGGAAAGAAAACCACAGCTCTAGTGTCATTAGGTTCTGCATTCCATATTACCAGGAAGTAAAAATATGAAATATTTTTAATAATCCCTCTCTTCTGGAAGGACTCTCTACAGCTGCATGAGCACTGCCTCCACTGTTCCTTTGCAGTGCTACTTCTTAGTTTTAGTGAACCAGTGTGGGCAAGGTTTATTATCCATCTTCAATGCTACAATTTATTTTTTTTTTACTTAAATTGTATCTTTACCTTAGTCAAACCTTCCATTTTCAGGCTGAACATCTGTGCAAATTGTATTTTATAGCATGGCAATCACATAGGAGGGACGGTCTTCAAAAATCAAGAAGCTAACAAAACATGGACTGAGAAATGGGGATGAAGCTTTTAATTCCTATTTCAAATTCAGCCTTCAGGTCCTGCTACAACCTTTGTCTGCAGCACCTTTTCCTTATCCTATGAAGAATTGTGAAATCAATTGATAGTTTTGATCTTATGCTTAATAGTTAGATAGTCAGAACCTTTGAAGCCATCATTCCTATCAACATGGTTCTGGCAGCCTCATTCAGGCTCCTTAAAATAAGATAAACCTTATTGTATTTCTCTTTCCTCTTCATTTGCACTTATCTTGCTAAATGAAGAAAGTATCACCTTTTAATACAATGATTTAATCCATCTGTTTACAATCCTTTCAGATTCTCCATCATAAAAACAATGACATTCATGGGAATAGAAGTAAATAAGATTCAATACGAGGAATAAAAAGGTGGAAAAACCCCAAAGGATGTTGTGAAGCACATATCCAGGCAATCTGAATTCTTAATAATGGCACCTCATCCTTCCCAAATTGGTGGAAGGAGAAAGATGAAAGGAAAGACAAGCATTCAAGACTCTAATGTACATTTTTACTAAACTTTTAGTTGTCTCTTTCCAATACAATCTGCCTTTGGAGATGTGGGGAACCACAGCTTGATTATAACTCTTGGCCATATGCACTATGTGGCTGTACTGTGTTAATGCCATCAGGTACCAAAAACATGCAGCAAAGACTGAGCAAAGAAGGAGGCACAGCCTATACCAAAAATAGTTGTATTTGGAACAAAGTACAAAGAAGGTAAAAGGCCAGGAATGCACTGGGAACCACAGTGATATGGTTCACACAGATTAGTATGTAGACAATAAATTCCATGTTTACTGCAGCCGTCGCAACAAGTTGATTCTTTGAATGCCTCTGACTCGCTGTTTGTTCCCATCTGCAAGCTATTATCGTGGCTGAATTTATCCTCTGCTGCTTCAGTGGAAGTCTCACTGTTCCAGTACCATGTTTCTTCATAGGTTTTCTACTTCTCTCTGTGATGACCAAATGGCCAAGATTTTTGGCAAGACCTTGAACTACACTGGCCATGCTCTGCATAGGGGCAGGACCAGACGACTTCTGAAGGTCCCTTCTAACCTAAACTATTGTGTGATTCTTGGATCCTCTGTCCTGTACCATCCATGCAGTGATCAGCATGGTGAGGATACCATGCTTCTAGTTGGTGGCCTGAAAGCTGATTTTGGGCTGACCAAAACAACTCTAGCTCTCTGAGACTGGGAAAAAGATCACCTGAACCAGTGGGGTTGGCTGGGAACAGTGTGGAGAAGAGCAGGGTACGAAATTGAAGAAAGCAGGGAGAGAGGGTAGAGCTGTGAAGGGCTGTAGGGTAAGCACCCAGCCACCATCCATGTTCTCATTTGAGAAAAAGTCCTGGTATTTCCACCCTCCAAAAGGGACTTGTTGCAGCATCTTGGGTTTTTCCCTTTGAGATTTGGTCAGAGATCAATTCTGTCACAGTGGTCTTTTGCTAGACAGTGACATCAGTTTTCTGAAGTTTTCCTTAGTTACTTAGTGTTGCATTATGCTTTCACAGATGACAGGGTGTAACTTCTTAGTCTCAGAGCTGCAAAAAAATGACACAAAAAAGATGTAGCTCTAGTGGTTTTGAGGGGTGTCAGATGAGTAAACTGTACAGGCTAAGATTTGCCTCCAGGGCAAGCAAGCCTAGTGGATATCCAAACAACTCACAGAATTACATGTTGCAAAATAGGATTTTTCTGGGTGTTTTGGTTACTTTTCTATTCCTGGAGTAAGGCTAATATGAAGTTAGTAGTCCATCAATTAAGTAATTAATGTGCAGTGAATGCATTCCCTGGGAAATATCAGTCTAGGAAGGCTCTGACCCTCTGGCTTAACTTTCTTCATGAAAACCTGTACAGAAATTTGCTCAGAAATAGTTTGGTTTCCACCAAATCAGCAAGAGGATAAATCCAGTTGAAATACTTGAAAACAGAACTATGTCATGTTTAACAGTTGAACCAAACTAGTTAAACCAAAGTTAAAAATTTGCTTTGTTTAGAACAGGAATGGCAACAGAGCTTATAGGAACCAAGATATTGTTGAATGATAGCCAACAGCTGTAATGTAATGGGCTTTACTTGTGTGTGTGCTACACACACTTCCCTGTGATTTGCATGCTTATTATAGCACCTTATCAGCCATTGTAAAGATAAGGAATTCTATCACATCATTTTGTGCTCTGTATTTGTTGTTCACTTGATTCATCACAGTTATTTTGGAGGAAATGGCGTGAGATGAGTGAATGTGATCTCGAGGGTGTCTTTCTGCACAGGCTGAGCAGGCAGCACCGAGGGTGCCACATTTCAGAGAGAAGCTGTGCCGTGTGGGAAGGAGACAGACATTCATATTTCCCCCAGCCTCTGACAGCCACCCATGCTGGCTTTGCTTGTGGCAAGGATAGGGCTGTCCAGCACATAAGTCCTCTGCTCAAATAGAGGGGAAGAAAGAGATGAAGGGACACAGTGATACTGGTGCACAGTGTGAAGTGATGGGCTGCCAGGGATCTTTCCTTAGGACTGTAATTCATTTAAACTCTTCTCTGTGTCATCTTTAAAAGGATCTTATTTTTACCATAAAAACAGGTGTTATCAAAGTAGAGTGACATCCAGGCTTTGTACTCAGGAGGATCTCTGTGCTAGCCAAATGGTGGCATTTATGCCATCAATACGGTACAACAAAATAATACGATCCGAAAACGAGAGGTTTTGTCTGAGCTTCAATGGCTAGGTCAGGCTTTACTTTTTCAAGGTTTTCTTGATACCTTATCAAAATGGGGCTCAAAGTGCAAAGGATCATAATGTAAAATATAACTTGTACTGCTGACAAAGTGAGCGTTTGATCCCACATGGCAATAATTTTTTTTGCTTGTTTTTTAAGTCTTTTAGGCAACATAAATATGATATGAATGGAATTGAATCCTGGCAGGAATTTCTTAAGCCACAAAATGACAGCAAATTAAGTCCATTTGTCATCTCCATTGAAAAATGTGTATTTGTTTCTCTGTGGTGGAACCACGATACTTAATTGCAAAGGTTCAGGGAGATGAGTACTTTAGCTGCCAACTAGGAGCCGACAGAATAGCAGCCCAAGTGCTAAAGCTAACGATAATGTCAATCTATTATGTCATAAATTACATCCTGTTACAAATAATGAAATCTTGGAAACAAACGCAACGTTCGCATTCTTCACCCTGGTTTTTCCTCTATTTTGTGATGGAAATGTGGCTTGAAAAACCCACATCATTAAATGTCATCCTTTTCATGTTGATTAGCATTTTTTCCCCATCCCTTTTTCACTAGGCTACTTTGATTAGAGAGTAGACATGAGGATGAGTTGTTTTTATGATGTGTGTTTTGCACCTCCAGATTCCACGAGAAACCCTAATTCCTGATGGCAAGACAATCATCTGGGACAGCATGCAAGGCTTCAGAATACCTAAGGCAACCTACAGATTCATCGGGCTCCTGAGCTGTGAGACAACCATTGGTGGACACACGTACAGCACCAAGTACCTGACTCACAGAGAAAGTAGGCAGCATTCTCCACTCCCCATCTCTCAGAAAGCACCCTGCCCTGCTGGCATTACTGATCGTTCTCCCTCTTTGTCACACGCAGCCAACACGATTTTTGATGTTCAGTTAAGCACCCCACGTCTTGTCAAGCTGCTGAAGGGAGACAGCCTAGCAATTAACTGCACTGTCACTGCAGCCTGGAACACCCGAGTGCAGATGACATGGACTTACCCTGGAGAGGTGAGTGCTGTGGTTGGAACGAAGAAACCAGAGGTTTCCCACAGATCATGCTGCATCTAGCATCGCGGGAGGAATTCTGCTCTGGAATGCTTGCCGTTGTTTGCATTCCATCTTTTTGACCCTTGCTGACATGTCTCTTAAGGTTTCTTTTTTTTCCTTTCTGATGCTTAATTTCATAAGTAAACATGTTTACACAATGTGCTCTGGTTATATTGCATAATCATGAGTGAACACTAGAACTGTTTCATCTCTGGGAGCTTCTTTTCGACCTGGTGAAACAAGAGAAATTTATCACCCCATCCCAGGCAGTGGCTCTCTCTTGTGACAAAAATGTTTTCAGTGAGGCTGTCTTCTCAACACATTCATTTCAAAGACTGGCAGACAGTCAGGCACCCAATTCGAGCAAGTTTAGAAAAGATATTTTGACTTAGCTAGCGAAAATCTCATTTGTTAAGTGTCACACGAACAATCCTCTTGTTTTGACAACTACAGGAATGATCTTGAATGTGCTTCTCCACCCCCCACATTGGGAGCATCCTCATAAATATTTGTCACTTACAGAATAAGTGCCAGGGAGTCCGTGTAAAACTGATAAGAAATTTGACATTAGCTTAAGGTTTACAACTCCCATTCCTTTCATGTCAGTTTGATTTATGCTGGTGATTCAAGTCAAGATCATTTATTATGTCACTCATTGTGTCTAATCACAGGCTGAAATTATGATTGCATTATATAGGGAAGATTAATGCAATTGTTTATTGCTTACTGTAGCCATTTTCCCTGGCATTTTTTCACCTCAGAAATAAACAACTTAGCAACAAGAAATGCTCCAAATATATTATATTGCTCATTGCTGCCCTACCAAGCCCTATCTGGGCACCACACTTGTGAAATCGTGCTTTGTTTTTAATTAGATGGTAACTGAAGGGTGCTCAGTGTTTATAAGACATCAACAATGTCCTGGGTTAAATAAACTTTAAGGCCAAATGCTGAGGGGGAGTTGCAGGAAATAACTCCTCAGAGTCGCATTATCTTCAGTTCCACCCTGCTATTCCCTTGCCAAATCTAGTCCCTTTTCCGTCTGTAGCATTTCCAGAATTCTCCCCTCCTTGCGTTAATGTCCTTCTCTTCTACGTGTCTGCTTCCTATGGCACTGAATCCGGGCACCAAACTATGTGCTTCTTTTTATATCATGGCTTCAGGGATTTTTAGGAGCAGTGCTGGACAATGGTAATGGAGAGCTGGGCATGTTGCTATGACAGGCTATTCAAAAGGGAGGATCTTCCTCTGGAAAGTACTAGTTTGGATACTGTGACAACTTGGGTGAAGACAGGGATGAATTGCCCTTTAAGGTTGCTTATATTTTTTGTTGTTCACCCTCCAGAAACGTTAAGCATCTTTTGCTTGTCTGTGCTATACGAAGGCACCTGGGATTTTTTTATTAAGTTATGATGGTAGTACAGTAAAATAAAGATCTTAATAATAATGAAAATTTGTTTGGTTGAACTCTTTATTGTCCATTTCTTTTGCTTTTATAGACAAGGAGAAGAGGTTCTGTAACACAACGTATTGACCAGAAGAATTCAGAGGCCAACATTTTTTACAGCATCCTCGTTGTCGACAGGGTGCGGGATATCGATAAAGGCCAGTACACCTGCCACGTGAAGAGCGGGCCCTCCATCAAGGCCGTCAACACAACAGTCATTGTTTATGGTAAGAAGTGGTGCACACTTCTACAATACTCAATGCTCATCTAACAAGGTCAGCCACGTGAGAGTTTTACCTTGTGACAAGAGGTGGAAGCGAATTTACAATACATTCATCATGGGCAGCAAAAGGGAAATGAGGGAGGGAGGTACTCCAAGAGGGAGAACATGTGCCATTTCTTCCATGTCTGTTTTGTACTGTTGGAAATAGACACATTAATATTCAATTTGATCCCTTTTGTGTGCTAAATACTGTGGTGGAGGTGTCCTCAGTCAGTTCTAGCAGATACAATCAGGGAAATTATGGTTTGGGGGTGAAAGAATGTGCAAGCTGAATTTAAATAGAAGTGTCCCACTTCCTATTCTGTGGTACTTATGCATTGCTTTATGTGAAAAAATGAAGAAGAAATAAATACCCTAACTCTACATGGAGCTGGTAGCTGGTAGACCATTCAAAAAATAAAACAAACACAAGATGCTGTAAATCATTAATATGGTTTTACAGCAGGACCCTTCACCAAGTTCCCTATGGTTTGCCCGGGCCTTCTGTGAAATCTGGAAATTTCTGATATTATTTCAAATGTATATGAATAAGGACTTTTTTGCATTGGGACTCTTTGAGGAGTGACCATCTTTGGGACATCCTGGTACAATTAGAGCTACCCAGGATCTTTGGAGCCCCATTGGTATTAAAGACCAAGTGGCTGGTGGGTGTCCTCTACAACAGATGACTCATGGTAGATTATTGATTTGTTACAAATTTTCAGGGGTGTTTCTTTCCTTTCCTGTCTGGAAGTGTGGACTAAGCACCTTGTCTTGGTATTCTTAGAGACTATTCCAGACTATTTTCTCCATTTAAGCTCTGGAATAAGGCACTGGGAGCATAGGATGGAAAATGATAACCACTTGCTCTATCTTAAATAAATAAACTGCACCTGTCAGAAACTGACTTTTAGATTAAAATTAGAGTCAGAGAAGCTGGGACTGTTGAAGTCTGCCTGCATTCACATAAGCAGCCCCATCTACAGGATACCCACATTAGAAAGAGCCTGTGTGGATAAAGGTTTGCAGAATCAGGGATGTATCTTTCTAACTTGGCTTGTGTAATTGAGCTACATATTTGTCTTGTGCATATTTTTTTCAATGCACATGGTAAGTGTGATAAATGTTAAACTCATTAAATGGATATCCACCATCCTTACGGAGTTCATAATGTGAGTAAATATTGCACCATAGGTATATTTTTCACACTTTGAATGTTTTATTTTGCACAAGCTGGCAGAGGGGAAAGGGATATTTCCCAATGTATTGTATGAATTTTGTGTTTTATTGCCTCTGGTAAAAGCCATCAACTTGCCAGAGAGTTGAAGATATGGGGCAGAGCAACTGGAAAAGAACAAATTCCAGCAGGTTGATATTATTCCAGTGAAGTGACAACGATTTGTTTGTTTGATGAAACAGCTGTTTACCAATGATACAGAAAGTTTCTGCCTTTTCCTTTGCTATTTCTCTGAAGGTCCCTTAAATCCTCTCTGGCAAAATATTTTCTTTTGGAACATTCATTGATTCTTGGCCTGTAGGAGTGGAAAGGTCATCTGATCATCCTCAGTTCAGCCTCCCACATACTGCAGGCCACTTTATCTCTTGTGCCTTTTTTTTCTGGCTGGAGCACAGTGTGAATTTGGCTAGAGTGTATCTTCTCCAAGCAGATCATGCCCTGGGAACTGCATCTCAGTTTCTTGTATATTTGTGGTATTCTTTTCTATTTTATAGATTTCTAGAAGTTTAGACTCTATTCTTGGTGTTAACATATGGGAGCATCAAAATTATTAAAGATAATTTTTATTTGGAGCTACTCTTTTTGCAGGATGAAAATCAGTAATACAAAGCACTTTTCTATTTTGTTTAAGATAAAATGTTCATTAACTTGAAACGTCGAAGAAAAACTGCGCTGGAGGCTGTGGCTGGAAGAAAATCCTATCGTTTGTCAATGAAAGTGAAGGCATTTCCCTCTCCAGAGGTTATATGGTAGGACAACAGTTACTTCCACATATGCATCCTGGATGTCCTTTTATAATGGAGTTGGGGAGGATTTTTTTAAGTTTCAGAGCTGCCTGGGGTTCTAAGTTATGAGAACTTTATCTCTGTTTTGAAATGCTGGAAAGGAGATACGGAAAGTGTAAAGCTGAGATCCTCAAATAGGTTGGATATGTCTGCTCTTGAAATCAATGGATACTCTACACCTAAATATCTCTACTAGCTTTGACTGAAGTGTTGCATCCGGCTTCACTCAGACCTAGGTATGAAACCTGAACTTGCTTTTCAGACAGTTAGAGAAAGAAAGAAAGAAAGGCTTCCATTAAAATAAGTTATTGACTTGAATCATACAGACGCACTATTAGGCAAAAAGATGGAAGTTGGCATTATGCAGTGATCTGCAGGTTGCAGATCTACTTCAGCAGGGCATTCACTGGGTCATTCATTTTGTCTCACATGTGCTGTGCTAAGAAATTTTTTGAACTTTTTTTTTATTAATCCAAACCACTTTTATATGTAACAATGTTATCTATTCGTGATCTCCAGGGATTTTTATTTATTTAAATAATTTTAAACATCTGTAGCTCTGGCTCAATTAATTGCTCTTAAACAAAGGGTCCGTGACAGGACTGATTAAGAAAACAAACCACACATACATTAACAGTGGGAGTTCATGTTACAGCCAGGAATTACTTTTGCTCCAAAAATGTTGTCTTGTTTTACAAAACTTTTACATTTATGGCTCCATGTGGAAAATTAAGGGGTGAGTGTGATACTGATGCCAGCCATTTATACATCATTTTCTGTTTCTCCAGTGTTTGGGCTTACTGACTATACATAGAGATCCAAAACTTCCAAACTAAAAAAATCCCCAAACATTTTAACAAATTTTAAAATTTTTTAAATTTAAAATTGAGGTTGATCAAACGTTGGAACAAGTAGTCGAGAGTGGTGGTGGAGTCTCCATTCTTGGAGATACACAGAACCATACTGAAAATCATCTTGGGCAACCTTCTGACCTTGCTTTGTATAGGACATTAGACTACAAGACTTCAGCAGCAGTCATTCTGTGCTTCTGTAAAATACACATATGGTGAAATGCCTAAATCCATGAGTCCTTTGACCAAATTTTAGTGCTCCTCTAGTAACAGTGTGAGTTTTCTGTAAATACTTACTGAAAGCTGTGAATCATTTAGACCAAGTCCACCATCATAATGAATCTCTGTTGCACCCTTCTGCTAACATCATGTTAACCTTCTTGCAACTTGTTAAAATGCGCTTTACACTGTATTTTAGACTTTGAAGAAAAATGTTTTGCTTCAGGAATCTGTGTGTGAGCAATGGTTAGTGCTTTCTATGTTGATTTTCTGTTATCTTTAAAAACATTCACTTGATAGCAGGATATCTGATTCTTAAGTGCTTATCTAATCTACTTACTCTTCCTCTTCCCAAAATCACAGCTGTGCTTAGGCTACTGTAATACTTTGTCCCAGGATATGTTCTGAGGTCATAGAGAAATGGCCAGTGCAAGATGATGCAACCTTTATTTCTGTGACCATTTAGCCAAAATGATTGTTTTTTGGACTGAATGGTGGCCACAACCATGGACAGCTGGGATCTTCAGGGACAGAGTTGCAATTTCCAGCAGCTCTTATACACCATAGAGCCCTGTTAGATTCATATCAATTTTCATATATAGAATAGTATTCTCTAAAGTGGTTTACAAATACCAGCCATCTCATTTGAAAGGAAAAGACAAGGCTCTGGTAAACAGAATCTCAGACTGTAAATCCAATCCTTTCCCAAAGACTGAGGAATATGATGTAACATGGGTGGTTTAAGCAGAAACATTTTTCAGAATTTTGGTTTCTGGAATTCCATGAAACAGGTTAAAAGATGGTCTACCTGCTGCTGAAAAATGTGCCCGGTATGTGGTTAAAGACTATTCATTAGTCATCAAGGATGTTGCTGAGGAGGATGCTGGGAACTACACCATCATACTGAGCATTCAACAGTGGAACTTGTCGAAGAATCTTACAGTCAGTCTTACAGTAAATGGTAAGTTTTCAGCATGTTCCCTCACTTCTCCTGAACATGTAAATGCTCCATTCTCTTTGAGCTGGATTGTCACCAATCTTGCACACACCGGGGCATTTTGGGCTTTCTTACTGATTTCATGGACCCAAACCCTGGTCTCATATGCCGGGTGAAAGATCCATCTTTGAACCAGAAGATGGACGCTGGCTTTCATTAGAAGTGTTTCTGTCTTCCACAGCCACATACTTGCTCCTGATGACTTAAATGTGTTACTAACCACTCGTCTGACTTGACTTAGAACTACAGTTTCTCTCTGTTCTCCTGGGGATTTTTCTTCTTACTCACATTGCAGGAATGTAGTATTTTTATAATCATGCAATACGTTGGAATTAAGCTGGTTTTAATTGCTTTCCACTTTTTACCCTTTCCAGTGAAACCGCAGATATACGAAAAGGCCGTGTCATCATTCCCTGATCCCAATCTGCATTTACTGGGCAGCAAACAAGTACTGACGTGCACTGTGTATGGTATTCCTCCACCTAAAATTACATGGATGTGGTATCCCTGTAAACAAAACCATTCTAAAACAAGGTAGGACAACTTCTTTACTTTTATTTAATATGTCTTCTTTTACTAGTACACTTAAATATTTTTTACAAGCATAAAGCTTGCTGTAAACATTACTTAGTTAATAAAGTAGTCCACTTTTTATCAATATATTTTTTTAGTGGATTTGTAGTCAAAATGCAACTTTTTCTCCAACGTTATTTGAAAATGGAGGGCAGAGTGGTTATTTGGTATTGCTATTTGGGTTTATTTACAGTTCACTACTATTCATGCATGCAATATTGGGCCAGAAGCGATAATTGCTTTTTCATTTTCATGAGAGAAGATAATGTCTTGCAAAGTTCACACACTTTCACATGGAGAAGTTTTCCTCCATGCTTTTCTCCATGCACAGTGATTCCGATGTGTGGCTTCTTTTGAAATCAACAGAAAACATCTTAGAAATTTTTTCCATTATGAAGGTCAGATCTGTCCTGTGATGCATTTAGCCATAGATTCAGTTCAGGAAGCTGAATGTGCCCAGCATTCTCCAGATGACATTTAAACAGGGTGAAGAATAAATGGCACCATGCAAGCTTACTTGACACTGATGTAGTACTCAACTAATCATCTGTTTACATTTTAGTTTTCTTTTGAACTGTGTTTCTTATTTTCTCTTTTAGTTTTCTTTTTAACTCTGTTTTGTGTTGACTCACCAAAGCTCTTCCTGCATTATGAAATCTGACACTAACTTAATGATTAACACTCAACCTCCACAATGGCATTTTCATGAAGTTGCAAATGGAGAGTTCAAACAGGCAAGGTATTTGGATCACAGCCCAGTGAAGATATTTAAAACCCTAACAAGTTTTAGGGACAACATTTTCTCAGTTTCAGCTGAAGAATAATCACTCTCCATAGTATTTCACTTTTTTAATGCTTTCATGGAAATGGGATTTAGGGCCAATCCAGCAAACCCAAATATTTAAGTACATGCTTAATTGCAAGGATACAAAATATGTCATTCAACTAAATAGGGCATCTCAATACTAAGGGTCTCAATAATAAGCAGCTCAAACTAAGGGTACTTGTAAGTGTTTTGATATCACTGAGAGAAGGGTCAGCATTTCCTAGAAATACATCTTCTTTTTCCCACTGTGTCTTTGGGATTATGCTAATGACTGTGCCCTTCTCACCAAGAGGTGGCACTAGCAATCTCTCCTCTTCCTGGAACAGGTATTACCTGAAATATTCCATTTCAAGGACAGGTGAGGGCTGCATTTCCTCTGCCTGGTATGTTATGTTACAAGGACAAATCACAAAATTTATTTTTGCTAATGGATGTCAGAGAAGAGAAAACACAGCATCTTTTAACTGGAGAAACCTTGAGAAAGACATATATCAACATTTTCAATCTTTTAGTTTCTTTCAAGAGTTTATGCAAATGAATGCTCTGGATTGAAATCCAGTGCAGCACTGAAGAAACAGTTGGTTCTTCCTTGGGAGTTGAGGTGCTGCTCATCTGTTGTCAGATATTTCCTTCTTGTCATCAGAAAGGGAATTTAACATCTGCATGCAGGTGTTCAATAATGTGCTGAACTGTAGACTCCATTAAATGCTAATTAGGAGTGTGTTTGAGCAGGTGATCAAAGGAGAAATTTGAATCGGCTATTGGCCCTGTTACAAGGTTGCTTCCAGACTGGCTTCCAAATTGCCTTCATAATTGTTCTGTGATGATTCCCCTTAACCCTTTCCCCTTCCTTCTCCTTTAAGTACTCACTGAAGAGGTATCACCATTTTTAATGCTTTGCCTAAAAGGAGTGGGATGATTCCCTCTGAATAATGACAATTAACTATTGCAGAAAGGCAGAAACACCTGAGTAATTACATTTTTTCTTCTGCTCCATGAAGGGAGCAGAGTGGAGTACCTCAGCAGCTGGCAGCTGAGCACCTTGCTCAGGCTGATGTCTGTGCAGGTGCAGGTGTTCTCCCAGAAGAACTGGAAAACCCTTTAATCCCACCTATTTCATTTTGCTTCCCTCTCTGTGTGAAGGGAGGTTTGCTTAAACAACGCATTTAAGGTGCATGTGTCATTGTGCAGCAGATAAAAAACATATCTTGTTCTGCCATTACAGCATTTTTTTGTATTTATCTGGCCCATGTTACGTTTCCAATACTAACGTGTTACTCTATTTGTGCTCAAGTAGTGCTTGTGTCTGTACACAGATGTCCTTTGTGCTTTAAGTGAATAAACCCTCACAGGTTATCCTTCGGTGTAAGGCAGTAGGGATTCTCAGGAAATTTCTGAGTCCCATGTCACAGGACAGAGCATGTACCCTGAGTAAAAAAATGCTGTTGCTGCAAAGACCTTGCAGTGCACTGTTAGCTCCAAGATCTGTTTGCTCCAATATCCATATATGTGCTTAACTTCACACCACTTGAGTACTGTCACTGCAAGCTCGGGACTGATGCATGGTGCCTAAGCTAGATTCATTAATTTTTGAAGGATTGTTGCCTACGTCCTCCTTTAACAGCAACTATTAGGTCCTGTGGCTGCTTCTTTCACTTTGTTTTCCAGGCAGTATTTCAGTTACAGAAGTCCAAAAATACCTCTGTGAATTCCATTGCTTTTAAATGGAGATATAGTTTAATGCTTTGTGATTGATACAATCAATTTGCATAACTCTTCTCTCTGCTTCGCTCAGGCCAGTAACAGGAGACTGGCAAAATAGAATAATTTCCATAGTTTTCTCATAGCAAATTAAAAATTAAAAAAAAAAAATTATAAAATTACTCAACAAATGTGAATCTTTGAAATGTGGAAAGACCAACATCATTACAAATTCTTTAGAGATAGCAGCCAAAAGACAGTAGAAGACACAATGAAAAATAAAATTAAAAGTCATTAGAAAAAAAAAATAGTCTTTCTTAAATGATTGAGAAGCTGCTTTTCCAGGACTATCTCACTGCAGTGTATGCTGCTGCTCTGTAGCAGACACAATCTCAGGCCAGGCAGCCCCCAGGTGTTCAATGGATATAGAAGAGGAAAGCCCAGTGGGACACCTCTCCTGAAATGCCCAGCAGCCTCTTTTCTTGGCTTCTTTTCTACCACTCTGGAGCCATTCCTTCTGGCCTGGAATTGTGTCAGGCTGGGTTGTCAGCAGAGGTGTATGGGGACTGACAGCAGCAGGGCTTGCTGAGGGTCTCCAGAGCCAGGCAGGCTGGGATCCACCTAAAACAGATCAGTTCTGAGCCTGCAGAACAAGCGTCTGCATGCCAGGAACGTGCTTGATGTTAATGGTTCTTGACCTGAATCTCTTCAGTAGATTTTGTTTATTTTAAACTGACCTGGCAGAGATTGCCAAGAAAGGCATGTGGGATGCTGCTATTGCTCACTGGAAGCACTGGCTTGCTCAGCAGCTGTGCAGTGTTGTTTGGGGCCAGTTTCTCTCTCTGGACATTTCTGTGTGGGCAGTTCAAGAGAGATCTTCAATCTCTGCACAAGGTTTGACTGATTGGCCCTTCAGAGACTGCAAACAGTTGCAACACTGAAATTTCACCATGGTTGTTTCAACTCTCCCATCACCTTGCTGCCTCCCTCCTCTTCAGCTATCAGTTTTGTTTAGCCTCAAACTGAATGTTATATTATTATTTTACACCCCTGTCATCACATCAGCCCATGGTTTTTTGGCTTTTGTTTTTTCTCTCTGTATGTGTTTGCTTGAGGGAGAGAGAAACGTAACAGTATTATGGATTTGCTTGCAAAAGCAAAGTAAATGGGGAAACTGATTCTCTGCTCTCCTGACTAGTGTCAAGATATGAACTCTTCTTGGTGGTAAAACCACCTAACGGATTGGAGATGAGGTGCTAAATACATGAAGTATCTGGGAGGAAAAAGAAATAGAGGTGTTCCTTGAAACTTCTGCAGAGATACAGGAAGACTGCAGCTATCATAATGACAGTGCATGGCCAGATGCCCAGCAGCTTCAGTGAAAGAGGAGGCAGGCCATGTGTGCATAGCAGTCTAATTGCATTTCTGCATTGTTTATGTCAGGGTATTAATAAGGGATTGAAAGGCAGAATCATTAGGATGTGCTTGGATAGATGATCAGGGGAAACCAGATTTGGAACATGAGTGAGGTATGTAAAATGAACAAGTAAGGAACTAATGTTAATTGTACTTAATTAGGAATGTACTGAACCACCCAAATTTAATTGTTGGATGTCTGCAAGCATTAGTTAGTCCACAGAAACTGGTTCTGTTCCCCATGCCACCTTCTATTTTCAGGAAGGGAAAGTCTGAGACTTTGGAGCAGCTATAAATAGGTCAGATGCCATTAGCAAACAGGTAGCTCTAAAATGCCTTTGTTTAATTTGACACGTGGCTGGATCCTCAGCTCTACATTCATACTGGCTGAGGATCTGACTGGTGGCCTTTATGCCTTCCACCCTGTGCTACAAGAAAATCTTCTTACAGCAATCTAGTAATGTAAAGGTACTTACGGGTACACCAAAAATCGTATTAGCTATTCCCTTACTTTGTGTGGTTGGGGAAATAGATTAGTGTAAATAAAAGTCAAACTCTGTGGTTTTTTACATAACCTTAAAAAAATGCAGAGGAACTGTCATGACTGTACATTGCAGCAGCGTGGACCTCCAGGGAATTTGAAGCCAAAGGAAAGAGAGGAGTGAAACAGCATCTGATCTCCTTCAGCCTGAATAAGCAATACGCTCAAGTATCGCTTTCTGCACTTTCACTGGGAGCCAGAAGCCAATGCTTGCTTGTGAACACATTCTTTCCACTGAGTAGAGCTGTATCCTTGTTTTCAGTCAATATTATGGAATTTTAAAATATTTTTTAGTATTTTGTTTGCAAAATGCCGTTAGAATCAGATCTGGCACATCCGTGTGGTTGCATAAGCTTGACAAATACACGTTTTACACTGAGTAAAGTTTGCCCCAGTCTGTCCTCAGGGTTACACACTGATGAATTTACTCTGCAAGTATAAATTACTTCATCATGGGTCTTAGTTGAATCAGAACCTTAAGCTTTCAGATTTTGTTATTGCTAGTTTCCAAATCACTCTAAATCAAAATCTAAAAAAATATTAAAATAGCATTTTAGAAAGAAGCATTATTTTTTTAATTTGTCATTGATCAATCTTCAAACATAAGAACTACAGCAAGATCCAGATGGTCAGGGATGCTCTGCTTAGTATCATGCTTTTTCATTCTTACTTGCCTATGTTGGGGTTTTTTTTCACTTGCTCTTCCTTTTATTTTTTCCCAGTTTCTTCTTTTCCTTCTTGTTGCCTTCACAGGGTGGTCTCTTGGCTTAGCTATGTGCTGCCTGACACCCAACCTTCAGGAAAAACATGTGAGGGTCACGTAGATGGTGGGATGTTTCTACTTGATCTCTTACTCCTTGTGGCCCAGCCCATAGGAAACCAAGTGTGTGACAGGCTGGACATGGGACTGCACGACGTGAGCGAGGCCCCGCACGCTGGCAGTGTCTGAGCCAGTGGGGAGTCCCAGCCTGCAGCCAGAAGCCTCCTCCTGCACTAGCAGGGGCTCCTGGCCAAAGGAAGGCACCAGGTCAAGCTCTGTGTGTGCTTAGCAGTGATTATGAATGGAGTACTATTACTGGATCGAGTACACCTTCTACAAAAATATACAAACTTTAGTTAGCATCCTCTTTCCTTTTATGTGTATGCCTTTCAAAAAGCCTTTGCAGAAGGCTTTGAACAGACACGGCATGTGAAGTAGGATCGTGCTCAGAAAAAAAAATCAGTTAAAAAATAGAAAACAGAGGTTAAGAGGGAACAACCCGTTCTTGCAGCGTAGGGAGGTGATCAGTGAAGTTTTTCAGGAGCTGGTGCTGTGGTCTGTACTTGTCAGCATGTCCAGAAATAACCTGGAAAAGGTGGTAAGGAAGTGATTGCTGATGATGCCAAATTATTCAGATTTGTAAGGATGAGGGGCTGATTGCAGAGAAATGCAGAACTCTGTGAATCTGGGTATCTGAGTGAAAAAGTGGCAGGTGACATTCACTGAAGATAAATGTGCATGATTTACATAGGGAAAAAAATCTTGCTTTCATATGTAAAATACAGGTTAAAAAGATGTTGGCTGATCATTACTACTACAAAGAGGGATCTGAGTGTTGTGAGAGATGGGTCTGTGAAAGTGAACACCGTCATGAGCAGCTAAAAAAGAAAATAAAATGTTAGGAATTACTAGGAAAAATAAAAACCACAATGCAGAACACCATGATAACTCCACAAATCCATAAATAACCGATATTTTTAATACTATGAACATTTCTGATCCTTTCCTTTCAAAGGATGCAGCCAAACTGAGAGGTACACCAGGAATAGCATCAAAAAGGATCAAAGGAATTTCAGAGAATGAGAGGAATGTGTGAAGGATGAGTGAGGAGGGGGTCAAGACTTGTGCAAACTGAAAAAGAGGTGGCTTGGGAGCCACAGGAGAGAGACTTACAGGCTTGTGAAGGACTGACTTCTGAGGATCAGTTGTATCTTTTCCAGTTCAAGAGGTAGGGGCCATTAGATGAAGGCAAGAGAAGCAGAATTTTGAACTGAAAAAGGTTATAGTTCCTCATGCAGTGGATAGCATGTCTGTGAATCTCCTTGCCAGAGGATTTGGGGGGCTTGAAAATTTTCCAGTCTTGGAAGAGAAGTGTAGAAATGGTCTATATTGCGGGAAGTTCCTGAGCTGATAATAATTGGTGACTGGGGGAGTATTAGGAGGAAATATCTGAAGTTAGTCCCGCTCTTACTCATCCCCAACCATCTGCATATGGTCATTGTTGGGACAGGATATGGGGTAGATGGAGCCTTGGTCTTACATCCATGCCTGTCAGTATTTTCTCTTCCTGTTTTCCCTCTAATCAGTTCTCCTCTCTCCTTAAAAATGTTTCCCTCCATTCTTTCTCATCCCTTCCTTGCTTTCTGCCTGCACTTCAGTTCCTCACTCCAGTCAACCCAGAGTTGCTCCCAGATCCCTACTTGAAGAGAAGTTGAAAACAAATCATCTTGAAAAACTCAACCTCAGTGGATCAACAGCTCCTCCATCTCCTTCACTGATCACTGGAAAATGGAAAGGGTGAGAGTTGCGCTTCCAGTCTGTCAGCAAGATGGGCAGTAAGAAGGACTGTGTAAATAGGCTACCAAACACTTACTCCTTTCTAGAACCAAGAGGATCTGGTTAAGACAGCAGAAGAAAGAAAGGGAATTTTGGCATTCTGAGAAAGAAGGTGTTGTGGATACATGGATCTCGGAATAATATAGATGTAAGATCATGTTTAGAAGTTGAGTGAGCTATCAGAAGTGACTTGTGCAAGGAAAATAGCTTACACTAGAAGGGTCTGAACAATATCTTGGACTTTATTTATAGGGAACATAAATTGGAAATAAAAAAACCTGAGTGCAAGAATGGACATTGTATGTAGAGGTTTTGTGGACTTTTTTTTAGGATTCTGACTGTTCAACCAAATTGCAAGACCCTCTTCCTTAGAGTACTACAGACTCTCAAAATCAAATATTTTTTCCCCTGAAAGAAATTCTAGGAGATTGTGGAAATCTCATGTGATACTTCTACAGTTCCAGCCAAGATTCTGCTTCTCTGTGCAGTATATGATTTTTGCTTTTGCACAGAGAAAGTAGAGGCTGAGTCACAGTGGCTTCATGGGAGAGGAGAGTTGAACATGGTTTAGTACAGGAGGGAAGGGAAGGAAGGAAAGTAGGTTTGGCTGAAATATGATAGTATTCTCTGTCCATGAAGAATGTAAAGCAGTGTGAAGCAGAAAATTGAGGATCAAGAAGCAAAATATATTTTTCCCATAAGACAAGGTGAGAAAATTCCAGGTAACCTCAGTATGTGTAGATGCCTGAAAAATGATTTTGAAATGCTTTTATGTTCCCTAGCTCCCAGAGGTCTCAAGTAATGGCAAAGAAGTTGAAGCAAAATGGGTTTTTTGGTGACCCTCAGCCTCAGTCATCTGCATTTTTTGTTGCAAGTAACTGGTGTTGCAGGTGCTCAGGTGTGCAGTTATAGAAGGGATTTTTTCCCTGTGGAAATCTGAGTGTGGGCTGATGAAATACTGAAAGTTGGGGTAGGTAACATTGCTGCTGATCTTGTTGCTTCTTTTGGGATAGCTTAGATCAATCAGCTTTCCGGGTAGCAAACTGGAATAGTTAAGGGCAAGTCGTAAAGTTTGGAAAGGATATGAAAGGGAAACACCATCCAGTTATCTGGTTGTATATCATTAATAGCAAGACGTGTGGCTAACAAACACCTCCTTTTTTGATAGAGGCATGGAGGTGCACAATGAAACTCTGAATGCCATCTACCCTATTCTTTTCAAAGATACTCCCCAGAAGAATGAGGCTTTTGGGACATCAGGGATCTCCCCTAAAGAGTGTACTTTCCAAATATCCCCCTTGATGGGGACACAAACCATCCTACAAAACAGAAAACAGCTCAGTCCTCCCTCTGGCAACTGAGAAGTACACAAGGACCCCATCCCAGCCTAACTCATGGAGGCCACTTAGAAATCCCCCAGCTGACCCACGGCTTGTCAGTGAATAATTTCTCCATTTGGTTTCCTTGATCACAAGTTGCACTGGAGACAGAGAAGTATTGCTGCTGCACCCTCAGAGTCAAGAATATGTCTGAAGTGAGATGAGCTGGTGATGTCCCACCTGCTCTTGGTGGGCAAGTGTTGACACTCCATGGGAAGTTGTAGGGAACAGTCACAGTGGGAGCAGAGAAGAGAAGGGACTTGGAGGGGAGGAGCCTGCACCCCTTTCACTAGGATTTCTTGTTTGGTATTCTTTGCCGAATAAATGTAAATAAACAAATACACAATAAACAATGTAAAATACATCCAGTTCCCACCACTTGTAGTTTTTCTCCTAGCCCCAGTAATCCGCATATTAGGGAAGGTGTTTGGGATGAGCTTCCAGCTGCAGTTTTGCCGGTATTTCAACCTCTAACTGACTGGTTTTGACCTAGAGCAGGAACACCTGGACCATAGCTTCTTAGAATCATAGAATTGCAGGCATAGACAAAGCTGGCAGGGGTCCAGCACATGTTCTCCTTCCCCCACCCCCATAAAGCACGTTCTACAAACTGTACATGCTCCCTGCTACTATTTTTCCTCTCTGTTTCCTGCTTCAAATTGACTCAGTATTCCCAAGGACACGTGGCTACACCAGCCCTGTGCTACCAATCGCACGGCACTGGACACTGAGGGGCAGAACAGGCATGGCCCATGTCATTCAGATTTTTTTGGTGACTTGCAAATTAAAAACAGTTCCTATGTATTCTTTACAATTCCAGGAATTTCCAGAGTTCCTGTCTTTAAGTTAGTGTCATCACCATTGCCTCTTGAAAGATATGACTCAGCCCCGCTTGAATTTGTATTAACATTGCCCTGACACTGCTAGGAATTGCTGCCCTAAAAAAAGGATAGCTGCTGAGAAAAGCATGGCAACTGCTATTAATCCCTCTAAACAATGGGCACTGTTGGTGACAGGATGGTTTCCTCTCCCTCCCAACAAATACTACCCCAGTGAATGAGGGTGTGAGTGAGGCTGCCAGGGGCTTTGCCAAGATAATGCTTAGAGAGTTGAATGAGATGTTACACGAGGTAACGATTGCAATGGTCTCTGGAATCACACAGAAGGGCTTGGGAGGGAGAAGCTGGGAAAACAAGGAGACAGAAGATGAGAACTTTTCCAGCTGATCTGTGGACTGAGGCTCTTTCACTGGTATTTGTTGTAGCACTGCTTGAACTGAAAACTGCAGTACTGTCTTTGGGACGGGAAAGACGTGTCTGGACAGGTTAGATCTTGGGCTTTCAGTCAGAGCTGACTGTCACACTCAGGGTCAAACCATCCTATGAATAATTGGACAAATTGCTTACATCAGCTCCCATGCTCTGCTATAAATCACTGAGCAGCTTTTCTTCTGAGACCAGTAGTTTCATCGACAGGACTTTAGCTTGGAGCTGGTTTGTAGTGTGATTTCAGTGAAATACATCAAGATGACATGAAGTACACTCTTACCCTGGAAACTTTTCCCTGTTGATAGTTATAAATACACTAGGCTATTGTGCTTGGCATGCTGCAATGCTCATAGAAGTGAGGGCTCTGAAACTCATTAGGAAAGGGAGCGGGCCGTGGAGCGGAGCGAGGACAGTGTGAAGCGAAGGTTGATCACCACAGCCTCGTCCAGAATAGGCCATGGGAGTTTTCTTATCTCGCTTTGGCAGGAGGTGCTGCTAGCTTCCTGTGCGAAATCACGAGCATATGCTGCTTTCCTCTTGTTGTTTGGCTTCCTCCGCTACACAAGACGGTTCCCAGCACTGTGATTATCTTTGCATCTTCAAACATGGCACACTCTGCTTCCTCAAGGGCTTGATGTATTCTTGAGTAGCAGGCTGACTCCCCTCCCCCAGCTACTTCTCTAGGGCCCCTGCTAGTGCCAGCTCTGCACATCACAAACCTTTTATAAAGCTGAACGTACTTCTGTTGCATAAACCATCCCCAGCCTCTCCAAATTTGTGTAAATTCCCGAAGCTCTGGGCGATGAGCCAGTCTGACAACAGAATTCACCCTGCCACAGGCAGAGCTGCTCTCACCCCTCTTTCCCCCTGTGGTGGGCTTCTCTGAAAACCTTACAGAGAATTAGTGGCTCCTGTTTTTGCAAAAGAATAGCCTTTTTCCCAGGCTCTCGACACAAAGGCTGATGTGTGCCTGTGCGGGCGCACACCTGCAGATGTGCATGCCAGCACGCATGCAGGCACATGGGAAAAACTACTTAGGGTGTGATGAACCTGAGTGCTCTGCTTCTACCAGCGCTCCACTAAGGCAGAGTCTGGTTACCTCGCTCTGAGGTTGCATAACTTTTATAAACTTAGGTTTGTACACACCCCCGTTAGCATTTGTTACATGAGATCTCTACATGTGCAGAGTTGCACCCACAAAGCAGAAACGTGAAAGGGTCTGCAGGAACACAGGTGAAAGAAATACTTAGAAATGTGCTGGCGGATATCTGCTTGTTTATCAACCCCTGCGCACACTGTGTGCTCGTTCATTAACCCGGCAGTAACCCTGCTGTAAGATTTCCTGAAGATGCAAAGCACTGAGGCTCATCCCGCAGCAAAACATTTCAGGAATTCATGTGCTCTGGAGATATCTGGAGCAAGATTCAAATATCTAAAATTCAGTGGGATTTCCCTGCCAACACAGACAGTTCTTGCTAAAAATGCAATGCCCTTGTTATTTTACTGAGTGGGTAGTTTGAAGAAATTGGTAATTTCCTTGAAATCAGAAAAATATGTAGCTGATGTTATGTGAGGACACACGCTATGAAACATCAATCGAGTTAACATGAAGATGATTGCCTATTTTGATTCCAGCCAGCATAGATTTTTGTGTTTTCATTTTTTTCCCTTTCTCTCCAAGCATCTGTGCTAAACAGAAACATTTGGTTTGATGATTACATCTAAGTTCAGCAGAACTTTTTCTCCTTCTGTTACAAAATTTCAGTTGTTAGAAGCTGAGGTTAGGCTAAAAGGCAGGACTTTTCACTAATTTTTCCCTTCCTCATCTCTACTTGATGCTGTTGGTTTAGGCAGTGTCTTTCACATGGCACCCCTGGCATCAGTAAGAGGTGGGACGACTTGGAGTATTAACCTGAGTAGCCAGCTGAAGAGAGTGGACCCAGTTCATGTGCTGTCCCTGAGCTATTTTAGTGTATTTGAGGTTAAAGTGAAGGTATTTGGCAGCTGATGAGAGGAAGCATCTGGTTTTGCATCCAGAGGGATGAGTCTGAATCTTGTCCTAGACTCTGCCTGGCAGCCGTGTTGTAACTGATCCGTAAACGTTTGCTGATCCAGCAGTCAGTGGAGCCAAAGTAGTGTGTACAACAGTACTCACACCTCCAGCTGTGTGCTGTTGGATGGAGTATTCTCAGCTTGAGTGTGACTCCCCTTTTATTAAAACCATGGACAACAGCTATGAAGTGGATTCGGTTTTCTACTCTAATTACATTAACATTGTGATCGCCAGTTTGGCTATAGAATGGAATGTGACGTCAGGAGAGTTCACATATGTGCCTCCAGGGCTAATCTAGCACTTTACATGTGTTTTTCTTGTTATTGTGATGTTATTGTAGTTATGATGGTGGTTTGCATTCTGGTATTAATGAGTAATCACCACCTCATTGTGTTAAGCATCAACAAAGACACAACACTGTCCTCATCCCTAAGACATGGCTAACTAAATATATACAGTCTTTTTAAGGAATTGTGAGGAAGAGTATAATAATAGTAACTGAGTCTGGAGGCTCCAGAGCTGTAAGAAAGGAAATTGGAGATGCTTTTCAAAGATGCATAAGCAGCTTCTGAATATGCATTATGCTTTCCTTCTGTCCTTTACCAAAACATGTGTGATGACTTCAATGGCAAAAAGCACAAAATTTCAACAATGTAACAAAGAAACATAAATACATTCTGTGGGGATAGGAAAAAATAAATTAGGAGGCACTTTTTATAGGGGTGAAGGGGGATTTTGGTGTCTCTGTTTTCCTGTACAGATTGCATCCAGTCACAAAGACATGCTTTTGATACTGCCTGTTTATGTGCCTGGCATCACAAATTGAGTTTTGATACCTTCTATGGCCTGAAAATGTTACCAGCTTAGCCAAATTATACCTTCTCTGTTTTATTCTTGTTACAGAACCAGACTTCTTAAAGCTTTAAATGTGCAAAATAAATGGCATCTACCTTTCTGAATTATTTTAGCCATTTTTCCCCATCTGAGTGCAACAAGTACCCTTATTAATGCACCTGTCTTTCATTCCCCCTGGCCTCAACAATAATGTATTAGAAGTTGGCTTTTAAACCAGAGTCTGAAATAAGTGGTTGTGTAGATAGGACTTTCCTGCCATGCTGTTGCTCCCTGTCCTCTCTCTATGCATGAATCTCCGCTGCCTTCTCCTGGGTTTTCTTTTTCTTTTCAACACAGTGATCCTTTCAATACACATTGTGAAATTTGGGCAGCCCAAGTCAGTTTCCATGTCATTATTTCTTTAAGCTGCAATATCTGCTAAGGCATCCGCCAGTTTGACGCAAAGCTGCACAATTAAAAACAAGCATGTAAAGCTGGTGTATCACTGATATTCTAAACAACACAAAGCTTAAGCAAACTGCACAGTTGGCTGAAGGGAAATGAACCTCATTCTTCAGTCAGGATTGCATCACATTCTGTTCTTCAGTCGCTGGGCTTTAAAGTTCATTTCTCCAAACAACTGTTATACAAGTCAGAACTATTTTATTACAGATACTACAGCCATAATCTTTCAAATCCAAGGAACACGGTGCATTTGAAAGAACTTCATCAAGCTGAAGGGTTAATCTTTGCCGATGAAGCTGGAATTGAACTAGCAACAACTAAATTCTGGATGAAAAACTGAACTAGATATTCTCAAGGAAGAACAGGGTCAGGCAGCACTTAAGAAGCATTCCAATGTGTTTATTTCCATGTGTACCAAATCAGATTTTGAGAAACAAATTAGCTCTATCATGACCACACCTGAATGTTCTGATTACAAGCCAACTTGTTGCATAAGACAAAAACATTTTTTCCCTGGAACTTCCATTCATTAAGATGCATTTGATTTTTTTCCAGTTAAATTATCATTTAAATCCCTTTGTCATTTAGGTATTGTTTTGTTTAACTTCATTTTGGTAATTTGCAGGACTATGCTTATTTTTACTGTGGGTCTTGTAATAATTGAACCTCAGTGTTACTATTTTGCTGTCTTGTAAGCTGAACTAAAAAAAATACTCAGAAATGAAAACCAGCATCATTTTTTGTTAAAAGAAAAAGAACTTGCACAGAGTAAAAGAGCATCCAAGGCACTGTAGAATGATCTTGAAACAAATATAGTTTGTCTTGAGTTAAAGGTTAAAATAGTATGAACTCATGTTTTGGCCATGTCTGAAAACAGGAGCTTTGGAAATGGGATGTTGGTCTTGTACAGCTCTATATTTAGCCTCTGACTGTAAATTCTGACCTCACAGTTTGCAGTGGGTTAAATGTAAACACTGACTCCAGAGAGCTAATATTCAAGGAGAGGCTGTGGAAGTGAATCCAATTATCAGGCTCCAAACCTCAAGTTTTAACGAAAAGTAATTATCTTGCCTAGTCATCATAGCAGCTGCACTTTTCCTGACTGATCACTGTTTTTAAAACAATTACTTTGTCTTATGTGTTGAGTCCCTATCACCAAATCAATAAATTTTCCATTTTTGTTATCTTCAGGCATGGATTTTGCTTTTATACTGAAGGATCTTTCATCCTGAAAGCTGGCAGCAACGCAGGAAACAGGATCCACAGCATCACTGAGAGAACGGCTGTAATAGAGGGCAAAAATAAGGTACGATTCCTAGGAGCAAATAACCTTTCTGTGTGACAGTGTGTGTTGAAAAGGTACTGTGAGATGCTATCAAGGTAACAGAGAAGAAGCCAGTATTTTTGTATTGTTTAAACCAGAGGACCTGCATGCATTCTGGTAGCTTTCATACTTGGTATTTATCTGCTGAGAGTATTTTTTCTGGAGACAGTCATATTAAGGTAAGTGACATGCCAAAGAGAGAATATCAGTGGATTCACTATATCTGCTGTCTTACTATGGTCTGAAGTATCTTGGAATACCTCAGGAGCACAGGGGCAGGGTTCCAGGCCATCTTTGCTTCATTTTGTGCAATTGCACAATTTTGTGTTGTTTTTCCTATGAGAATTAAACTATTTACTCTCATTAGTGAGTTTATTCACAGATGTGGTCCTAGATGATTAGATGGCCAAGTCTTTTTTGAAATAAATTCCAAAGAGCCAAAAGGATCCAGATTACAGAAGCAAAGTTTAAGAGAAGTCTCAGTCCGAGACAGCAAGATGGGATTTATCCCAGCAGTGTTAACCATCTAAATTGAGGTGTTAGTCCAAGTCAAGCACCCCTTTATGGGTCATGGGGAGATGCAGATAATTCTGAAGAGTGTGTTGGTGTTTAATGTGGAAGAGGAAACCAATGAGATTAACTTGCCAAGGGCTATGGAGGATTGTCCATCAGTTAAAGCCTTCAAATCAAGGATATCCTAGATGAATTGCACTTCCCTGGAAGACATATGAGACTGATTTGGTGTGGTTCGGTGGCCTGTGCTACATAACAGCTCAGGTAAGGATGCACAATGCCATGACACTGTGACAGTGTCTGTTTTCACAGGCTAGTTTGGTTTGTGGCAGTAATAGCTAAAGAAATTATAAATTGTAAAGCCTATCTTACTCTAGACCTTTCATTTTTAATGACATCAAAATGCTTTTTGTAATTCTAAGGGCACTGGGGTTATAGGTCTCTTTTCCTTGATGACTGCTGTCAGTTTCCTGCATATGAAAATGAGTATAAACTGTAGTTATTCTCATGTCAAGGCCCTTTCACACACCGCAGAATAAACAGGGTTTTACGTGCAGCCAAGAATCAGATCTGGGACTGTGTTTTCTCCTGCTGTTATATTATTTAGAAAGTATCACAGGTGTTCATGGCACCATTCCAGAGCTTGGGAACAGGCTGGATCCCAGTGAGGCATTTGCTCTATTTAGCTGTGCAGCTCTACGTGCTTAAAGATCAAGGCAAAGATGGGAGCAAACAGTTTCCTAGGGTACACCAGCATGGGAAAGCACATGAAAAATGAAACATAAGGAGGGATTTGAAGGAGGAAGGGAAAATAATTTCAGGCACAGGAAGGTCTATTCCAAAGGGTGAATGATGAACAAGATGGTAAGAATCAGTTATTTTCCAGCAGTCATATAGCCGTGCTATGGGTGCAGTCCTACCTCTTCACAAGGTGCAGAAGGAGCTGTCTAGTGACCAGACCTCATTCTCCTTGTGTACCCTGCAATTTGGAGACAGTGGAAGAGGAGTGGCTAAAACACCAAAGCAACTTCCAGTCAACAGCAAATAAATTCCTCCCTAGAGGAAGATGCTAATAATGGGTCCTTGCAGCAGAACTGCAAGTCTTTGGCAAGCAGCCTTTTTTAAAAAACGTGCCCAGAAATGAACCAAGGAATGGTCTTTGCATGGAATGATTTGCAGTGAAACTTATTGGCCCTCCCTGGTATTCCTTGTCTTTTTGCTCTTTAGTTCGACTAAGAGAGGTCTACCTTGCATTGCTTTATTGTTCCTGGTCACTATGGGGAGGGGGAGGTTAGTGAAACAATCTCTTTACTCAGCTTTTTCACATCTTTCTAAAGTTTCTCTATTTCTGCTGCTCTTCCGTAGCTTTTCAAGCACAGCTGGACTGCTATTGTAACTAAAAAATGCTCTCTAAGCCCAGGCTCCCAGCCAAGCTGGGAGTTGCATGATTACTGCACACGCAGCTGCTCTAGAGCATCCAAGATTGTTCTTTTAAATCCATAGGAGTCTATGGATTTTCACTCTTCACAGCCCAAGACTCACTCTCAGTCTCCCCGAGCAAACTCAAAGAGACAGTTCAGACAGAAGCCTTCCCCATCTGCAGCGATATTGTCAGAGTGTTAATAGCACTGAATGCAGCACGTCACCACAAGTGTCTGTCTCTGATGGACTGCTACTGTGAGCAGTTCTATTCCTGCAAGCAGCTGTGAACAGCTCTCTCAGGCACTTCCACATCAGTGGTGCCCTGCTAAATAAACAGTGTCTACCCCACTTCCACATCCCAACACAGCAAGGGTGGTAAAAACAATCTCAAAGCTCAATGGAAACAACAAAGATGTAGGAGACAAAGAGGTAGGAAATGAATGAAGAAACTCGGAAAGTTTCACATTTGGGTTAGCATGAAAGGAGAAATGCGTGTGGTCACAGGATGAGATTATTGTAAGCAAGGGAAGAGATGAACAAGGAATGATCAACAGGTTTCTTTAGCAATGATGGTTGCTGTTTCCACCTTCCTAAAGACTTTGTGCCAGTTCCTCATGTTTCCGGTATGTGCAACATCTAAGTGCCTCCAGTTCGGCTCTTTGCTGTGGTAGGTTGTTTGTTTGTCTGTGGTTATCAAGGTAGCCACAAGTATATTTTAAAGTTACATAAACCTCAAGCCCTGTGCCTGTACAGTTAAAGTGGTGCAGGAAGCCTGCACTACATTATTCTTTGGTGACAGAGAAACCGTGACAACAGTGTTTTAGTAACATTTCCGCTAAAGCCTCTCTAAGCGGACGTTGAGAAACTCGAGTGGTACAATGGAAGAACTTTGTAACATAAGCCATCATACTTAATCATAAGACAACTCTTGAAGTGATTTGATTCCCCCACCCAAAGTTTTCATTCTCGTTTTGTTGGACATTTCAGCAACTTCCTACAAAGTGGTGCTATTCTTAGGCTTATCATGTAAACAGGTCACAGACACTCTCCTGTCATTCAGCTACTAACGCCCATCACTTCTCAGGGTTCCCAGCTAGCACTAACTGCGATGTCTAGCTGAGGGCTAGCACTGATTATTATTCTTTGCATGGTCAGTGTTCATTAGAGTGTCAATCAGGGAATGACCTGCAGTAATAAGGTACAAAAAGCTGGTGCATTCATTGAGCCGGCGCATACAATTCGTAGCAGTGCGTGCATTCAGGCGTCTGTTCTGTCCTGGGTGTGCAGATACACACTGGCTTATCAACAGCTTTGAAAGTACTTGGTGATCCTTGTGCAGGTGTACAAGGGACAGGTTGCTGTAGGAGAAGTCAGCAAGCATCCTGGACATGCAGCATGTGCAGAAGGCCACTAAGAAGGCAAGTTCAGATGAGGGAAAGCAAAAAGTGTGGGCCAAGACAAAAGAATTATAAATCCAAGAGAAGGGAGACAGTAGACAGGAGGGCAGTTGAGTACAGAAAAAAGTTGGAGGGAGTGGGACAAAATCCACTTGCTTTTAGGAACTAACCTATAGAACCAGATTTTTGAGAACCTGAAATGGAACAGAATGTCCCTGATGTCCTCATGCCTCTGCTGCTAGCCAATGTTGGAGTTCTACTAACCAGTAACAGGTACCATGATAGCTGGGTCTGTGTCACAGGGTATGCCTTAAATTGCATATAAAGGATAGTAATTGTGTATAAAGGATAGTAATGCATGAAATCGGGGTTTACCATGCCTATACATATGTCTCTGTGTGTGTAAAAATAAATATATATATATATGTATGTATGTATTTATGGCTTTGTTTTCCACTGCATGAATACTCACACTTGTGCATCTCTGGTTTGGCTGGCAAAGATGGGTCAACCTGATTGGTGGTAGCATTAAAAAGTATAACCCTCCAAAATGGAGTGCTAGATAGTCAGAAGAGTCAATCCTTCCTGGACATGACTGGTAAGTGTAATCATGCAAAATCAAATGGCTCCGTCTCTCCTGCATCTTCTATGCCAAGCCCTAAACATCTCCCTCTCTTCCAAGTTCCCATGTATCTCATGAGATGAAGAAGCATGTGCTGTGTCTGTTCTCAGTCCTGACACATGCCAGCTGTCTGGCCAGTACATCTGTGCAGATTGGCCATCTGGAACCCAAAGAGGAAGAGAAAGCTGTTTAGCTCACTACAGCAGCATTTTGATCTTTCTCCTCTACCCCACAGCTGGTTTTCATGAAATGCGTGAGATCCTATGAGCTTTGAGTTGTCAATAAGTTTTGGTTGAAATTGGACAACGGATTCAAAAATTACTGAGCACGTGGGGGAGGAGAGGATACTGGCAGACAGATGGACAGGCTGGCAGACAGATGAACATATGGACAGTATGATCTTCCTCAGATCCCAGGCTAAAGATAGCAGTAGGAGGGTCACTTGCCTCTCTTCAGGACATTGTAACTTCTCCTGGAGCCCTCCCGAGTGCTACCAGAATTGCTGTCAACACTTTCAAGTGAATTGTTGGGAGGTACCAGCAGAGCCAAGCCCTTGGTGGGATTAAAACCAGCAGAACTTAGGGCTTGCTGCTGTTGAGCTGCAGGACAGCATGGGATGCAAAGGGAAAACACAGCTCTGCTTGCTGTACAGCAGCAACTTGCTGAGATTTGTCTGTCTGACCCCAGGGGAAAGTGGGTGCTCTTCAGCACATACTCGTGTCCTCCTGCTGTGGATATTTTGGTGTTTCTTCCATGGTGGTCCTGAAGGTGAAACGTGTTGACCAGATGTCTTGCATTGATGCTTCTTGCCAACATGTGAGGCACGCAGATAGTATGTCTTTGGCACAAACAGACCAATCCAACAGTGTGCTACCAATATTTAGATATGGTTCCTCCTTAATGATATTTCTTCAGACAAAGATAAATCCAAGGGCGTAAAGAGAGTGTATTTTCATTTATTTCCCCTGTTTATTTTTTTTTTAACCAATAGTTCTTCTTAAAAGCATAACTAGAAGGGAATTGGGAATAACAGACAGATTTGCACTAACTTACTCTATGTTGAAAGGGCAGTATTTTGCTTTTTAAATACATGGGCTCTTTCAAGAAGTCAGGGCAGCAATCTCTGAACAGAGCAAATTTATGTCAGTGTCTGCAAAGGCCTTCTGGGAGTCACATAAGACCCAGGTTGCCAAACATTTTCTGAAAACTCCCTTTCCTTCTCTGCCATCAGCTGGACCACTGGGAATCCTCTATCTCGGCTACTTTGAGAAAAGAGAAATTCAAGCAGACCCTCCAGGGGAAAGGCCAGCCCACCCTGGCTCCAAGCTCAATGATCGTGTCAGCTGCTTTGCATTCTCTTTGCCTCCCCAGTCTTTTCCTCATCAGTTCCCACCACAAACAAGTCTGTAAATTCCTCTTCCATCTCTTAGGGTTTCTGTCTTATGCGTTTTTTATTTGCCCAGCAAAGCAGCAGCAGTAGGGGACTTACTTTCCTAGCCCCTGGTTTTGAGATGAGCCTGTCACATAGGGCTTCAGCTGAGATGATGGGAGTAGAAAAAAGAAATAAAGGGCCAAAACCTTGGTGGTAAATGGGGTTTGTGGATAGAGGATGCTCAAGACACTGAGCATGCCAGGAGGGATTTGCCTGTTCTGTCTGATCATGCCAACTCAATTTAGACTTTCTGTATATAACGTAGTTACAAATCCAGGGCCTGAAACTCACTGTGGTGATGCAAGACAATACAAGATTGCAAAAACTTTTGCTTCTTTTGCAGCAATAGCTGTACAGAGGAACTGTGCTGCACAAAGTGATCTCAAATAGCCATAGTTTCTCCATAAACAACAACGTGCCAGGCTTGGTTTTGTACACACTGCTTCTCTGGTGGGTTTTGGCTGGCATCCACAATGCAAAACACAGTCTGCACCACTGGAGGGCTCACAAACTATTTAAAGAGATGTTATCTTATCCTTGTGACTCATTTATCAGCTAAAAGATTTATACAGAGACATGTTGTCTCTAAAATATTCTGTTCTGTTGGAAAGTCAGTCTTGCTTCCTCCTAGGCACTGTGGCTTTCTCTCCCTTAGTTGAGTAAACACACCAGTGTGTGCTTTCTGGCACTAAGGCCCCCTGTGTCCGTAGCATTTATTTCCCTTGCCTTCCAAAGGGACATTGGTTGAATGGGAGTTGCCTGTTGGAAGTGATCCTTGACCCATGCTAAAGAAGTATCTGGGACAGTGTTACTTGGTCGAAACCAAAACGCTGCTGGGGGAAAAGCTGGCAGTTTAAATCACTGGCTTTCAATGCCAATGAATGTTCTCTCAGGTAATTTAATACACAAGAAAAGGCATCATCCGTAAATCACTGCAGTCATACTGTTTTATCATAATTCTATGCACCATCCTCAGTGTGATAAAAGTAATAACCACATCACAGTGGGCTGAAGCAGTAAAACTCAAGATAGTATGCACAATTTTCCATTAAAAAGTAATATCTTACAATACAAGGAAAAAACACTGTCTGATACTCCCAAAAACTTTTGGAACTTCTGGAGTAGTTGTGGGAGGAGCAGTCAGTATGTGTTTTTCAGGCTCAGAAATGCTCTGCCTCTGTGTATAGTAGATTAAAGACAGGTGTCCTGGAGTCAGCGATCAAGAGTTTTGTTCTCCTTCACTGTGCATGTTAGGTCACAGTTGCTTCCTGGGCAAAGTTGCTGTGAGGTAATACCAACTAGCAGAAAAAAGGCTATATTTTGGTGGAAAGTCTGGGATGGCAGAAGCAGTTTTTAACCACCCACATTAGCCTTCTGTGGTAGACATTTTGGGACTTCCTTCTGGTCTGAGTTAGTGTTGATAAAACAGATGCAGGAATCCTGGTGCTGGGCTCTGTGTCCACACTTTAAAAAATTATGTTTAGAACCTGGAAGAAATTCAAAGAGAATGACAAAATATGGGCAGGGCTGGGCCCAGCATTTATAATTAGAAATTTGTAGAGGTCAGCCTACTGAATTTAGCAAAACAGGATGATTTTTTCCAAGGGCTGTAATTATCAATCTGCTATTACTGATCCTCTTTTACCTCACAGAAGATCCAAAAAGGTAGTTTACAAAAAATATAGCTAGAAATATTATGCAGTGTGTTAGCAGATAGGTAGTTTGCCACTGGACAGTTTAACAGGGTAGAGATCCTGTTAGCATGACTTGAAGTGAATTTACCATAGTGAAGTGTTCTAAAATAAATGAGCCAAAATCAAATTATTTGCTTCAAAAATGTTTGCTCGAACAGTAGGAAAAGTAATAGACTCTTTCTACTAAAGAATGATTTTGGGAAACCAGAAGATCTATGTTATTTAGGGGCTCAACAGGAGTTTGGGGATAGCTGTGACTTCTCCCAGCAGGAGACATAAGCAGTGCAAATGTTCAGTCAGTGTTTATGTAGAAATGTAGATAACTGGTCCTTATTTATTACTGCTTGTGCTTGTCTCTGAACTCCAGCAATCAGGCAGATTTAAAAGGATGTATTAATTGCACAAAACCTATTTTTAAGGTTTTTAGAAAAGCCAACCCAATCCTAACAGTGGGATTCTGAAGCCCCACAATTCCCTTTCGTCACCATCCCAGCTCTGCCTGTAACTCCAGCCAAACTATGTTTCACAGAAGAAATAAAATGGCAACAGAAATACAGAAAATTAAGCTCCCAAGTTGTAACTGGGAGCACATTACACTGATGAAGTCCATGTTCATGCCTCATGTCTCAGCTCCATAACAGAATGACACATCAGTTGTTTCTGCATAATTTTCCTCTTTTACTTAGTGCCCAAGCCATTAGACCATGGCTTTCCTTTGCACTAAAGGTATAACTCCTACTATTACAATGTTTTTTATGTTTCATGAGGGAGCATTAGGTGGTTTTGGTCCCTGGCCTTTCAAGGCCTTTTCTTTCAGGTCATATAACTCTGAGAAAATATTTAGTGTGCTGGACCTCTTAAAATGGTGATAAAATACAACATAAATGAACCTGACATATTATTTAATAATAGAAATATTAATTCCAAGAAGAGAAAATAGTACAAAAGAGGATGGGTAAACATCTTTGCCTCATTTGACACGTATGTGGGAATATGAAAGAAATCAAACGAGTTTAGTGCCAAATGAAGCTGGTTTTTTCCCTCAGCATTATGTAAATGCCTGAGGCATGCCTCACCTATTCCCTTTGCAGCCTGGCTCTCCTACTGACTGCTTATCTACTTGTGTGAAACACATTGTGTCATGCCTCATGTCTTGTGGGTTACCATTACATCACCAGCCAGAGATAAATCAATCTGAAAGACATGTTCAAAGATTTTTTTGTCATGATGGCTTTGATGATATAAGGGTCATCCAAGGAGCTTGTTTCCTGTTATTCTTCTACCCTTTCCAAAACTGTATATGGTGACATCTCCTTCAAATAGCCCCAGAGGTGCCCATCACTGAACGAATGGAAAGAGTGGATCATGGGACTGCCAATGGTGACTTAGGAAAAAGAGAAGGCTAGCTTTAACTGAGCTCTTGAGTCAATGAGAACTAAACCTCTTCTTTCTTTTGCAGACTGCTAGCACTCTCGTTGTAGCTGAAGCCAAATCCTCAGGAATCTACAGCTGTGTGGCATCCAATAAAGTGGGAAAATCTGAAAGAAATGTCAGTTTTATTGTAACAGGTAAGATCTAGTCCTCTATGGAGTCAAACATGTTTCCTGATCCTGGGGTTATAACTGTTAGGCTGTTGTGGCTTTTTTAATATACCATGGGTTTAGAACTGCTGTAATGTATGTACTTGTAAGCTCCTACCATGCTTTTGGGTGTTGCTGGTAGGTTTCACAGCAGCTGGTTTGGATTTCTAAGGACACCAAACTGGAGAATGAATCATTCCCCCATCAAGTATCAAGCACGACACAAATTACTCACAAATCCAGCAATGAGTAACTCCCTGTGTTGGTTCATCTCTGCAGTCATTTCATACATGAAGTTTTAGTGCATTTTCACTCACCAGTAAGCCAGTTTCATGTGTGACATTGATGGTGTCTACAGCCTCATCCTGTTGCCCACCAGGATATCTCACAACACAGTGTCTAGAGCAGTGCCAACATCTGCAGGCAGCGTGGTGTTAGAGATATTTGGGGCACCCCTCACAGATCTCAGGGACAACAGCAAATTGTAGGTGGAAAAGAGTCAGGGTACAGACTACAGAGTTTTGTTTCCTGTTCTGAGAAAGCCTGGAATGTCATTTGGGCCATGGCACTGAGAATTCCTATCATGTTATCTTCACATATGAGTATGCTTTCTGTTATTTTTGCATTATGGGATGTGTTTAGAGTTTTCACAAACAAATGATTTAATGTTTTACTTCAGGAATTACTGAAAAAAAAACCCACAATGTGTTTTTGGGAATAACTACTGCATTATTCAGCAGTGTAAAGTCTGCACATGCAATTACAAAGGATTTGTTTTCTGTCAAAAGTTTTGTTTTGTTTATAAAGCAGTAGTTTTATAAACTTAGGCTGTTGGCAATTTTCAGGGTAGATCATTAAAGAAACGTAATTCATTCAAAAATATGAGAAAAAGCAAAAAGATTAAAATATTTAGATGCTTTAATCCCCAAATCATAATCTCTGGGGTTTTGATGTTGTCATTCTCTTACTTATAATTCTGATGAGTGATTTTAGTGAAACTCATTCTATTTCTATTCTGAGAGATATCAAAAGAGAACAGACACTCACTATATTTGGTAAAAAAATAAAGGAAAAGCCACTTCAAAAAAATGTTCCTCTTCCCAAACTTAATATTTTTAAAATGTTCTGACTAGCTGAATCATAGAATACCAAGTTGGAAGGGACTTCAAGGATCATCTGGTCCAACCTGTCTTGAGAAAAGCACACCATCTTGTCCAGATGGATCTTACAAGGGTCCAACATCAGGGAATCCACCACTTCCTTGGAGAGATTATTCCAATGACTGTCCACATGGTGAAAAAATTCTTCTTGTGTCCAATCAGAATCTCCCCAGGAGTAATTTGTACCCATTACTCCTTGTCTTTTCCATGAGCCTCCTTGTAAAAAGGGAATCTCCAGCTTCTTTGTAGCCACCCTTCACTGGAATACAGTGGTAAGGTCTCCCCTAAGCCTCTTCTCATGGCTGAGCAAACCCAGTTCTCTCAGCCTCTCCCCATATGGCAGACTTTCCAGTTCTTTGATCATCTTTGTGGCACCTCTCTGGACCCTTTCCAGACTTTCCACATCTGTTTTGTGTAGAGTGGACCAAAACTGAATGCAGTATTCTGGGTGTAGCCTGACAAGTTCTGAGTAGAGTGTAAATGACTTCTTTATCTCTGCTGGTGATGCCCTTACTGGTGCAACCCAGCAGCCTGTTGACTTTTTTTTTTGCCACAGCAACACCCTATTCATTCATGCTGAGCTTGTTGTCCACCACAGCTCCCTTTTCACCAAGCTGCTCCCCAGTTGAGATCTGTTGACCCAGATGAATTGGTTTTGTGCTTCCAAGAGAGCACCCTTTCCTCTAACTGGTAAAAGAGAAGAAGAAAAGCTTGAACACCAGTACTTTTCTCTGGCACCTCCAAGATTTTGTAATCTTCCTTGAATCTGCCCAGATTCCAGTTTGTGGTATCAGTGTTACCCACACAGAAGAGTAGCAATGGATAGTAGTCAATTTCTGACAAGTTGTGGCACCGTTCCAGCAACATCTCAGGCCTTAGCTACCAGAGGGCAGCACAACTCCCTGTCATGCCAGCAGATGGGCACCTTAGTGCCCCTAAACAGAGTCACCCACTGCAAGCACTCGTCATTTCTTTTTTTAGTATTTGCTGCTGCTGGTGCAGTTTCACCTGGCAGACTTCGTTTGTGGGTGTCTGCAGCTGTTAAAGTTCCATGTCACAACACACTTTCACATTTAGAAAGTGCCAGTTATCTATAAATATAGAAAATTGGTAAGAAGCATGAGAAGTATACACAGATAAGTGACGCATAGGCAGGTTGTTTGTTGAAGTACAGAAACAAGAAAAATGTCTCCATGCTCTATTCATGGGAGTGACAAGAACATTTGCCACCTTGAAGATGACTCTTGTCCCCACTCTCAGTTTTGCTTTCATCCCTATCTTCACATTGTGTGTGTTTGGACAGAAAGCTGAACACCACGTAGGTCTCCATAAATTAACATGCCAATGATAGACTCATCTTTGTGTGGGTACTTCACACAAAACTTTGAGAAGTCACCAAGAGTCATTCACTGAGAATGCTGCTCTTTCAATGTGCGAGATGCTGAATTTGGCCTTCTCTAACTCTAACTCTTCAGTTTTCAAAATATGACATAGAAGATCTTGGAACCAAATGACACTGTACTTTGATGGACCCCATGCACTGTATCCAAATCTCCTTTTAAAGTTTTTATGGTGGTTTCAAGTATTCTAGTGCAGTGACAGGAAGGAGTTAGTTTTCCTACTTAGACCAAACATTCTCAAATCTTAACCAAGGATGGAAGGAAATTCTTCTCCTTGATACTAAAGCTTGCATGAGAACATGCAGAATATTACGACTTTCCTTTGAAGAATCTTATATTGGCTGGTGTTCAGAAAGAGGAGTGTCAGCTTTATTATAGCTTGGAATTTCTTAACATCTTGATTGGTGGCAAACATTCTTTATAGGGTGGTGAAGTGCAAATGCATTTGTCTTTTGAGTTACTGGAGCTGAGCACTTCAGCTATGTGACATGGGAAGTCCTGATCATCCTCTGACACTCACTTTCATTGATTGAAGGCAGCATAAACAATACTGCTGTTTGGTCCCTACAAAAATCCAGTTAGGCTCACCATAATTCTCCTCCATCAGGCTGCCGTGGCTAGGTACAGCCTGTGTTTCACATCAAGAAACAAACATGTCCAGAATGAACTGAAAAATGCACTGAGGGAGTAAAAACCTGAGAGCCTTAAATGCTGATGGATGTGAACAGGACACTGCAAAGTATTTCCTTCTGATGAGTCCAAAACCAATACTTCAGGTTTTGTGTGACAGCTTAGGGCTAGTTTATCTTATGTTGTTGAGTCTGCTGGCGCCATTTGAAGTCAGCCTGAGCCACACAAAAGTGTCTAAAAGTAAGAGAAGCGTCTGAGCAGGAGGGGATGATTGCTTGTGGGAAAAGGAGCTGCTGCCCTCTGTAAAAGGGACAAGCCACAAATTACTCCGAAGAGCACATGGAGACAAAGCCTGTTCTTAACAGGAAGATCCCTTTCCTTGAAGGCAATCTCCCTCAGCCCTTGTCGTGGGGATGAGAAAATGCACGTACTCCAGTGAAGTGGCTGCAGGGCTGTGAAGGGTCTCTTTTTTGTAGGCAGAAACCATTAGGAAGGTGGTGGAAGGCAGAATGTGTCCCAGCAGCCCTGGTTTGGAGTTGGCGAGTTCCACTCCTTCAGCAAAAGATAAACATAAGGAAATTAGTGCCAGCAGAGAGAAACCAGGAAGAACAAGCACTTTCTTTAGTTACTGTAAATCTCATTATTTTTGGTCTTAAAGTGAAACCTGCCTATCTTTTCCTAAGAAGTTTGAGAGTGATATACATAATTTCATACACTGTGCCTGAGGCTGTGTGACATGAAGACTGTGGGCTTTGGAGTAGCTTTCCTATGGCTTCTGTCAGATGAAGGGCATTTTTGGTGTGCTGTCACTGACTTAGCTCTAAAAGCAAATCATTGTTCAAGACTCAAAAGCAGTTGGGAAGCTTATAAAAAAGCAATGCAGAACAGTGATTTCTGAAAGTTCTCCTGCTCACTGGTATGGAAACAGTCTCTGTAACAACACCTTTATGCCAAATTTAATTGTATTAGCACCCTTTCCTCCAGCCTGCCCCTTTCCCTACATTTTGGGCTGTTTTGCTGGCACACAGCAGGCCCATGGGTGTGTTTGCAATTACAGAGGGTGAAACAGGAACAGCTCTGCCTTATCTCCCTGGTTTCCCAATGTCACTAAGCGCATTTTATTTTGAGATTCCTGATGGTGCTTGGCAAAGATAAACAAAATCTTCCATCAGGAAACCTGGGAGCTATTTCCACAGGAAGCTTCAAATCACTAAAGTAAATAAAACCCTTTTACATTATTCCCAGCCTCGTTATTTAGCTAGCCTGAGCCTGTAACAATTGGTGAGAGGTGTCATATATTAGGAGGCTCGTAGCCTTTAAACAAATGATTCTTTTGGAATCCTGTGCATTTTGCTTCTGTCCCTAGATTTATTCAGAAAACAGTCTTCACAGAAGGCACATTGAGGAAGAGCTCCAGACCTGACAACATGAAAGTAGTTGTAACTATATTATTCTGTTGGCATGCTGTCCTTTTAGGCTAAAAATGGTTCATTTGCCTCAGTCCCCAGGGATCTTTAGTTTCGCCTTAAGAGTTTTACTTGGCTTTTACTGAGTAGTGCCATCTTGAAAAGCAAAAATTACCACGATTTCTAACCAATACTTTGGCTTTCCCAACACACATCAGAACAATTTGAAATGTACTGTGAGTTAGATGCAGCAATTTCTTTCTTCCAAGTACTTAGTCGTGATCAAAATGTTGGCCATTTGATTGGTTTTAAGTGTATCTGAATTTGATGCTTTTTAACAAAATCAACTGTAGGATTCACTTCTTTTAATTTAAATCTTAATGTTTGGTATCTATGCTTAAATTGGTCATGTAAGATCTCTTTATAATTAAGCTTGAGGGACCAGGATCTTTGGAATCTGACCCATCTTAAAGGGATGGTTTGCACTGTCCTCTGGAGAAGCCTGCGTCACCCCACAGACTGTAAACCTTTGCCCACATCCAGAACACAGAACATCTATATTCAAGTAGATGTCTACATTTTGGCAGCTGAGGCTAAATATGATGCATTCCATGTATGGAGGTGTTTGATCTTAATAGCACTTCCAGTCAACATGTTCTTAATTGAGACTGGAATCTGGCACCACACACATATCAAACAGAATCCTGATGGTAGTCACTCATAGATGAGTTCATGAAATTTGAAATTCTTCTTGTAGCTTTGTTTGCCAGAGAGAGAAAAATGGTATCCCAATGGAATGTAAGCAGAACAATTTAACCCACAGGCTTTAATACCCAGTCTAATATTTTAGTGTCACTGCCTCCATTAGGTTGTTCTGTGGTTTGCACACCTGAACCACAGCTGATGGCAGGCACACACTTTGCTCCCACTGCAGGGGCATGATGGGTTCAACCAGTAGAAATCATCTACTGTCAGGAGAAACTCCAATCCAGGACTAGCAGGAGCTGGTTACCCTCTGGTTAACACTCAGGTCTAAATGTGGAAAAGAGGATGTTAAAGGGAGCAACTGATGCCAGGCTTCCAATGGGCAGAGAGCAATGAGCAGGTTATCTCAGGATTCCCCTGGGAGGCAAGGCAACTCAGTTTGCAATGTGGGGATTTTGGGAGAAGCTTTCTGATGGATTGGTCAATCCATGAGAGCGGTTAATGAAAGAATATGTGGCATATTATTCACTTGAGAGCTACTTTTTACACATTTCCACTGAAGTGACATTAAACCTGAAGCAACGCTGGTAAGAATGAACTGAATGGAAGTCAAGATTGAGTTGTTCATGATCTAAGAAACAAGAAAAGGAGCTATAATTCTCCCTTATGAAAGAAGAAGCCATTCTTAGGATTTCAAGTCAAGTTTACGGCCAAGTGCCATAGCAATTAGTAGTGAAAGAACAATTGAAAATGGCCACAGTTGATGTCACTTGACTGAGAAGGAAATGACTTTATCAGAATATTGGCTACAAATAAACCAAAAGAGGTTGCATTCGAGGAGTAAAACTTGGAAGTGCTTTCTCTCAGGAACTTATTTCTACTTTCACTGAGGTTGGTGGTGTAAGTGCGTCACTGGAGGGATGAGCCCCAGGTGGAGGCAGCTGGGGCTCATCCCTCCACCACAGCTCTGCACCACTCCCCAGGTGGAGGAAGTTGCAAGTGACACTACAATAAACTGCAAACAGGACCTTTTCAAGTAGGACTTTCTACATTGTTGGATAAATTCTCCTGCCTTAACCACCTGCTACGAAGTGAAAACTTAAGCCATATTTACACTTAGTAAATCATTAGTGCAATGACCCTTGGTTTCTCTCAGGTGAAAATACCTTTTACCTGTGTTTAACATCAAGCCACCTAAACAAAATATTTTCATCCTAGTGCTGCCCACCCACAGCTGGCCACCCAGGCCAGAGGATACTCCTGCTTACCTCTTGGGTGGCTGACAGGCTTTAAATGCAGGGAGAGTAAACACCTCGGTTCCAAAGGAAATCCCAGGCATGTGATCGCAGATGCTGTAATTTCTCAGGACTTCAAGCATTTTTAAGAAATAGACACACTTTATCTGAATACTTGTGAATAACAAGAAAACAATATAACCAAGCATGATGAAATGCAGTATTTTTATACTGCCCTCTTGAGATTCCTTTTCTCTTATGCAGTTCACAAGCTGGAGCTGTGATCAGAATATTCCTCCTTTTTCATAGTCCCACTGTGCTGTCTTTAAATAATTCTGCTTTTGGTACCTTGCCCCAGTCTGTCTTAACTTGGCATAACATTTATACAAACTCATTACTTCTGAGAGCAACTTCAGTTTACACCAACTGATGTCTGAGGCCAAGTGTATCATAGCTCCAAGACAAATTACAAGAATAGCTGGAGCCGAGTGCATGAAAGGAAAGATTACACACTGGAGCAGGAAGACAGCGACATTGATTAGTTCAAAGACTTCCTGATAAAGGGGAAAATATATGCTGTGTTAATTTTGGCTCATTCGTTTCATATAAACTAAAAAGTGTTCTTGATTTTTGACAGATGTACCGAGTGGATTCCATATTAGTTTGGAAAAAATGCCCATTGAAGGAGAGAATTTGGTATTGTCCTGTTCGGCCAACAAATTCCTGTACAAAGACATTGCTTGGATTTTACCGAGGACAGTCAACAATCAAACAAGAGCAAAGAAGTCTCACAACAGGGAGTACTCCATCACCCTCACTCTGACCATCAAAAACGTTACCCTGGCACACTCAGGCACCTATGCCTGCCGAGCAAGGAACATATACACGGGGAAAGAAGTGCTTCAAAAGAAAGACGTTACAATCAGAGGTGAGCACTGCAACAAAAAGGCTGTTTACTCTCGGATCCTCAAATATAAAAGCACAAGGAATGATTGTACAACACAAAGCGATGTAAAACATTAAAGGACTCATTAAACAGTAAGAGATGTCTCATATCATCTTGATTTTTTTATTACTGTTGCTACCTTTCAAGCCCTGAGGTGGTGCTCATTTCCCCATGGGTTGGAAATAGGAGGAATAGCAAACAAAATCCTAACGCGTGAGCTTCCAGTTGAGTTCAGACGGGTGTTTTCTGCTTTGAAAAGGCACGTGGAAGCTGGGGTTTGGAAGATCCCCCGTGCTACATTTTACATGTCGTTACTTTTTCTCTTGCTGTCTCCTACTGAGCAATAAGGAAAACTTTGGATCAATCTTTTCTTCTGCTTTGATATCGGCCTCATCAAAAGTGTCAAAGCTGAATAAACTGATTAACTTTAAAAACTGCTGTTTTCAGTCAACAATGGACATTTAATAAGCTAACTTGAATGTGCAGAATGAGCACAATTCAGTTTGAGATTGACTGGACTATATATTTTTTATTTTAATCTGATCTTGATGGACTTATAAATATTACCTGCTGAGCAAGTTCTAATGCTTATTTATTTGAAATTATTTTCTACACTAAAGTACATTAATCTTAAAAAAGTATCTTCTAAAAGAAGTATGCAGGGAAGAAATAAAAATGTTGATATAATGCACAGACCTATCATATCATTTATAATAATGATGGTTTTACAACTGACAGACGTGAACCATGTTTCTCCAAATAAATCCAGACTTCCAGTTGCTGTGTTGGTCAATTTTTAAAGTCAGTTCTGCACTAATGTAAAAAACTACTGATAAAAGTGTGAGTGTTGCTTCTGGCCTGAAGATTCAGGAGTTTGTAATGTTGTAATTATTTTATTAAATGAGGAATGTTACACTAACATGACTGACAAGGTTTTAGCCAGCACAGTTAGTTAATAAATTTTTAAAACACAAATTCAAAATTGAAGCCATTAAAAATATTCATTGCTTTTGGTATGCAAATGACAATTGGATTTATTATGGGGATTAAGAACCAGCCAAACTGCTGAAGGACAATTAAGGGCAACCTAAGAATTCCTTGTGAGCATTTCCCCTTTTCTTTTCCTTTGTCATGATTTTGCTATGAGATGTTTCTGTGTGTTATAAATTCTGTATAAGGAAGAAGTTACTATTTTTAATAGATCTGATAACTTTATTTTTTTACAATGCATAGCTTTTATTATTTTTGGTTACATTTATGATCGATCACTTATATAGCATTTACATATGCCATAACAAAACAGACCACAATGACCAAAATAGCTACAGCAAAGGAACAAAGTGGCTGTGCTTTTAAAATAGAGAGTGACAACATGACAGTTTCTTGCGCTTGGGAACTCACCAGACTATTTCCTCCTTTAGGTATCAAGACTGTGTCCCACGGCTAAACTTGCCTTTCACGTGGGAATTGCTTTTGTCAAGTGTGAAAGGGTAAACAATAGCATTTCCCCATAATGCCAGTTTCATGGAGCCTAAAATGCTTAGAAAACAATTGATAACCTGGAAGTTGTCAGAGTAAAGAAAAGAATAATCATTTATATCTTGAAATGTCACCTATAGCCTGCTTGTATACAGTAACTCTTTTGTTCATTATTAGCGTGATGGCTTCCAGAAACAATGCGTTCTTGCAGAGGGATCAAGCTCTCTTTTTTCCTAAAACCAGCCTAAAATGCAAGTGAAGTCGTTGGTGACTGCTTAAAAATGGAGCAAGCGCACTCTTTAGCATTTGCAATTCTTCAGAAGAGCCACAATACAGAATCCCCTTTTTTCCTAGGGTATTTTCTGGGAAGGCATTTGATGGCAAGGTGGGCGGTGATGACAGGACATTATGAATTTTCCATGGCCTTGGGAGCCGAAGCGCGATGATTTGTAGCAGCCAGTTGCCAGGCAATACAAGTTTGGGTCAAAAAAAGGAGATGTGGCAATTAGACTGTTCTTGTGTGAAATTGTTGTGCATTGCAATGATGTATGTTAGTGCTGAGTGGAGGTCCCACCAGCCTGGTCTTGACCAGCCCTCAGAGGGCCACGCTGTGCAAGGTTGTCACAACATCCGGACGTGGCTGTCCGTGCTGGAGGGCACAGAGAAAGCTCACTGGAAGCCTTTGAGGAAAGCAGTTCTTGGTGGCAGGATAAAAACTACTGATGTCACTTTTGATGTCCTTGGATGACTGGAGAACCCCATGGGTTTGGGGAGTTTCTCTGCCTTCTATTGTGTAATATATTATTTAGGGAGAAAGGTGTGAATTATATTTCTTCTTTTTTTTTTTTTTAAGTGTTTAAAATAAAGCTTGTATTTATATTTTTGTACTGATTCATAAAAAATAAGTGAACAGACAACATAATCATAACAAAGGGCAAAAATGGATGAAATGCAAATGTAAATCCCAAAATTAACAGATTGTAATTGTTTTCCCCTTGTTTGCTTTTAAAAATGCAAATTTCCCCTCCCTACCAGCCCAGGTCAGATAAGTACTCTGACACCAGTGTCCTCCACTCTCCCCTGTGACCCCTGTCACTCCCCTGGGCTGAATTCTGCCTACAATGAAGTTCCTCAGAGTAACTGAGAGCAGAGTTTGGCCAGCAAGGCAGCATTTGTGGGCAAGCATGAAGACTGGGGTCAGCTGCAGGGGGCTGCCCTGGGCGCTGAGCCCCACACTGTGTTGGCGTCCAGGCTAGCCCCTCAGCTTTGGAGTGAGCAGAGTGGGATATTGGAAACTGTCCCCCTTGGCTTCACTGCAAAAATGAACAGGAGAAAACAGGTGGTTTGTAAAAGAGAATAACCCTCAGGTTGACCAAGTCCTTGAAAAATCAGCTGATTGTAGCAGAGAAATTATTGAAAGCATGTGAATGATGACTGAAGTTTTGAGCAAAAAAGTTTTTCTTAATATGAAAACCCATCTTTAGTGTATGGCTATAAACAAATTAAAATTAATCACAACTCACAGAATGTGTGATTTGCCTTTGTTGTGTCATCTTGTCTGTCTTCATTTTGGGATGTCTGGGCTGGGGTGTCTGTCAGGGACTGGTGATAAATGTGGAGTTATTCTCAGCACGCATATGTGGACATGTCTCAGACTGTACCTGTTCATGGTGTTGTGAAAAATGAGAACTGAGCAAAATTTGAAGGAGAACAGGGCAGTCTCCTTGGCTGCAAGGCAAATACAGTTGACTATGTCATTGTGTAGGTATGTGATGAAGAATTTATAGCATTTCTCATTAGCAATGCTGTTTGGGAAGAGAGAGCTAATTGTCTACCAGGCTGTAAACAACAAATATCATTGCCTGTGGAAATTATTGGTTTGCAGCTCAGAAAAGCCCAAAAGCTGTAGTCATTGCACAGTCATGACTATGTTGGAATTAATTTCAAGGGGTAAGGGCATAGCAAAGATTGCCCACTTTAAAAGCATTTTTAGTGCTGGGGGGCTCATACACACTGCATCAGCTGTTGGTACATAGGGATTTAATATTTCTGGAGAGTTTTTATTTACGGTTGGTAACAGAATAATTATGAAGATGGAAATGTCTGATGGCTAGTTTTTCTGTAAGGATAAAGAATAATCTTCCAAACACAGAATATCAGAACTTCAGACACTTGGTGTCTTGGCATCTGTTGCAGCTTAAAAGAAAATATCTGCAAGTAGTTGGTTTCTGCTTTGTTTTTTTTCATTTCATATTTGGAATGTGTGTATTTCCATGTTAGTAATTGCTGATCCTGGCAGTGTCCTTGAAGGGAAAGGTTGCAAATAATCAGGGAATTTGAGGGAATCTGCAGAGCATCTCCATCTGTGACACTGCTCAGGAGCTCCCTGAATTCTCCATCACTGCTTTAAATGGACCAAAGTAACAAAAATAATTATGTGAGAGTTGCAAATGAGAATGAAAGATGTTGCCATATAATGTGCATAAATGTTGTAAATATCTTGACCTTTGTGAGAACAACCTTTGGCTCTGTATGAAATTAGGGAAGGAGTGGAAAAGGGTTGACATGATCATGAGATTGTTTTTTGTTTCTTTCAGAGATGACTTTAACGTGATGTTTATAATGTGTTTGTGAAATGCTGTGGTGTGGTTTGGCCAGGCCTGGTTATGTTCAGCCAAATACATGAAACGCAAAAGTGGAATAATTTATGAAGACTTTGATACAATGCTTCTGTGCTCATGGTTACTGGTTTTTGATTATGTGAGTTTACTGAATATGATTTGTGACTGTACTTTTTAAAGTAAGTAAATTATCAAAGTCACATTCATGGATATCATGGTACATGGAGCTGCAAGGTGAAATCAGCAACACAGAGATACTCTGCTACAAGGGTGTCCTGATGATTCTTCAAATCTTTGGTGTCACGGTTTGTTTCTTTTGATGATCAGAAACTGAGTCATAGAAAGTCATTGCTTTCAAAATAAACAAGCGTGGTTTGTCATGGAACTGAGAAAATCTTTTGAACACTGTCATCATTGGGTCTTCATTGGTCACCATAACCTGCTATTGCCAAGTAATGGGAGTTCTCTGCACACACCAAACCCTCCTGAGCAAAGTGGAACAGTAAATAAAATCAGTGAAAAGTGAACTTGGTAGAACAGCCATAGCAGTCTCTAACAGCAGTAAAATGAGTGTAGGGAAGATAATAAAATCCCCACCATTACAAGAATGTAAAACAAAGGTGTTGTTTTGTCTTATAGCTCAAGAGGCACCAGCCCTGCTGCGGCAGCTTTCGGATCAGACAGTGAACGCCAGTAACTCTGCCATGTTGGAGTGCCAGGTTCGTGGTATTCCTGAGCCCCAGATATCCTGGTTTAAAAACCATGAGGAAATACAGCAAGAACCAGGTGAGAGCTTTGTGTACTCACCTACCTCTTACATCAGGCTTTTTATTTACCCATCTGCCTTAGGTAGCCGTTAGCAGAGTCATCAGTACCTAGATATAAGGAGGGCAGTCAGGCAGCAACCCAGGTGCTCCTGGTTATTCTATCTCACTCCAAAACATGAACCAGGCTGAAGATCTAGACACAACAGGTCTCTGTAGAATTGGTGAAAAAATTTCATCTCATAAGAGTCAACTCCAGAGACATATTTCCCTCCATTTATTATAGAGGGAGCCCAAGGATCAGGTGTCTTGGTCAGCAGATAATTAGGCAAGAGAAAACCAAGCTTTTGTGATGTGTATAGAAGTACCAGGGAGAGTCTGTGGTCAGGCATTCAAACTCTGTTCTTGAGCTAAAAGCTACCCAGAAGACTAAACCCTTCTCTAGGAGATCCAAAATCCATATGCCTCTACTGGTGGCAGAGGAATCCAGGCGTCAAGCAACAGAAAGCTATAGCTTCCCAGGTGGCATGTTGCAGCAACAGAAAACCTTTGGGAGCTGTTTACCACTGTTTCTGAAATGTGGCTTCAAAGATCAGCTAGGGCTAAATGTCCAGCTGCTGGCACCACAGTCGTGGAAGTGTTCTTTGGATATTTCAGATGGAAATTAATGACAGAGGAAAAGGCAAAACCTTTCTCATGGGAATTTATGCACGTTTGGATCAGAAGCACATACTGAGCTAGTGTTAAAACACTCAGCAAAAAATGTTCAAGGAGGTTTGGTCCATAGGAAGTTGAATTGTATGTGTAGTCTTCTACAAAACATTTTAGAAAATTTGAGGTTATGGGTGTGTCCTGAAATATTGGAAATTACTGTAACATGAATAAAAACAACTGGAAAAAATTCTGAGGATTTCTCCAACTGAGTTACAAGCCCATGCAGACTTGCAGCCCAGGCACTAAACTGAATCTAGAGCCAGATCTATGAAGCTTTACAGTGACCACATTGTTGCAGTGTGCATTAATAACACTGTCTTCCAAAATGAATGTTATCTATCTAACTTGGGTGCAACGCAGCAGATACAATTAGGAGCCAGGGAGATGTCTCCAGAGGGTAGGCCAGAGCACTTCACTTAGGTGCCTGAAATAGATGATGGGAATACATTTTGATGGGACTGTAGTTCTGATGGAGCCAAACACAAGTGTGTACTTGACTGCACATTTCCTGGCTAGAAGGTGCTTTAGCAGCAGTCCTGAGGCCAAATCTGCTCCCTGCCTCTTCCTTGCCTCTTGGAGTACTGCCCAGGCTGGCTTCTGGCTTGACGTAGCTGGAGTAAACAAGATGTTTAAAACTTCAGGTAACTCCTGTGTTTTAGGGCACACCACATGGGAATTCTCTTTGCACTATCCGGTGCCCCTTTGTGAAGGAGCCCATCGTTCTATGCCACATGGGCAGGTGAGATTTGGAACAAGTCTACTTCCCATAGGGGCAGCCTGAATGGCTTTTGGAAGGGCTCTAAGCTTGAGCTGCTTGTGGGGCAGACCTGGGCCTATATGTACAGTACTCAGATTATTTTTTTTCCAAAAGCTGCAGACATGCTAAAGCAGTCACCTGGATGAAAGCACAGGCATAGTGCTATTCAACATAAACAGTACCAAGTACTTCCAAGATCATTCCCTTAGGCTGAGCTTTTTCACTCACACAAGTGCTGTGTAAACACTGGTCTCCAAAAGATTCGCAAGGCATCCAAGTGTATTTGGCTTTCCTGCAGAAAACATTGTGCTGTGCGGTCTGTGGCTGAGATTTCTTTTGAGAAGAACTTGAAGCAGATATTATTACACAAGGGCCAGTCTTTGTTTATATCCTGGCTCCCTCTCATTGCAAAATATTTCATTTCACAGGAATAATTTTAGGGCCCGGAAGCCGAATGCTATTAATTGAAAGAGTAAAAGAGGAGGATGAAGGCCTTTACCAGTGCATAGCCACCAATTTGAAAGGGTCCGTGGAGAGCGCAGCGTATGTCACAGTACAAGGTAAAGCACCACACGAAATGGGAAGAGCAAGCTTCCAGAGTGATGTTCTTAGGCTGGGAGGGCTGGGGTATGACCTGGGACTCATCTGGTGATCTCTGAAGCAATTTGAAGGAAGTCCTAGCAAGGGAAGCGTACCAGGTTGGAAAGGAAGCCCAGCAGGAAATGCTAACTCAGAGTGTGTTTACACTGACCTAAAAAGAAGAATTGCTTCAACCCAACAAAGATCAGGTCAGGGTAGAAGACAAATGTAAATTTAGTATCAGAAAAACAAACAAAAAACAGAGTAAGAAACACTCTCCTACCCACACATTTTCCCATTTCAGGTTAATTCCATAGAAATTAGAGGCTTGGGATATTCTCATTTGTTTATTTTCAATGTAAAATGAACTGCCAAATCAGACAGGAAGATTTTAACCTAGCAATAGCTGCATATACAAAGTTACTACTACAAGAGGTAGTTTGATCTAGTTATTTCTGTAACCATTAATTGAATTATTTTATTATTTCTTTAAATGTCCAGCATTGTTCTGCCTTCTGAAAATCTCGATTCATGCCTGTGGCAGTGATTTCTATCCATTAATTTTACATTGAATAAGAATAAAGTTTATTAAGTGACCTTTCCATTTCATTGAGTGCCCTTTTGGCTCATGAATTATGAGATTAGAGAAGTAGGTTGACATTCTCCATATAAGTCAGTGTCGTGTATGTATTAAATTCGACATAATCTATTTTACTGACCTGGTGTTAAGTAAACAATCCTACATGCATTTAGTTGCTCCTTATAGAAGGTAATTTGACTATCACCAGGCCACTTAGTTGCTCTTTACAGAAGACAATTTGACTATCATCAGGCCTCTTAGGCAGAGACTATATGTTTGTCTTGTTTCTCAAAGCCCCCTCCAATCCAGCCTTGAATACTTCCAAGGATGTAGAACTTCCCAGAACTTCCCTGGGAGACCTGTGCCAGGGCCTCATCACCCTCTGAGTAAAAAATTTCTTCCTAATATCTAATCTAAACCTGTCCTCTTTCAAACCTGTCCTCTTTCAGTGTGAAACCATTCTCCCTTGTCCTGTCACTTCAGGCCCTTGGCAGAACTGACTCTCCAGTTCTCCGTTAGACCCCGTTTAAGCAATGGAAAGCTGCCAAAAGGTCTCCCTGGAGCCTTCTCCTCTCCAGGCTGAATGATTCCAGCTGTCTCAGCCTGTCTTCATAGGATAGGTGCTTCAGGCCTCTGGTCATCTTTGTGACCCTCCTCTGGACTCACTCCAAAAGATCCACATCATTCTTTTGCTGGAGGCCCCAGAGCTTGATGCAGCACTCCTGATGTGGTCTCACAAGAGTAGAGTAGATTAGAGTAGAGTAGAGAGTAGAGTAGAGTGGCAGAATCACTTCCCTCTAAGTGCCTTGATAATAGTATGTGTTTTACAGCTGCTGTAACAGCTAAATGAATAACTTTTGCCAGGCACTCGCTGTCCAAATCATCTACTAATTCATAGTCCTGGACAATGTAATTCATTATTGTATTGATTTTTTAACATAATTGAAGCTTGAAGCTTGTTTATTACAACCACAAGCATTCTGTCAGATGGCTTCTGGAAGTCATATATTCTGGTCCAGAGGAGAGGAAAGAGAGCAGCCAGGAAGGCTTCTTCTGTGGTTACATGTTCTGAGGCAATGCTCTTGTACGACTCCTACAGGTGTAGGAGATGAAGACTAGCACATTAAAATTTATGGCTTTGAGCCTAGATGATAAAAAGAGAGACAGTTTGTCTTCTCTACTATGATGAGGAAAATGTCTTTCCACTCTTTTCCTGCTTCATGAAGGGATGTCACTAGAGGTTTTTTTGCTCATTCCTACACTACTCTGGAGTGTCTGACCCTCTCCCAGGAAGTGGAAGCCTCCCACCTCATCCCCAAACCTGGAGGGACAAGATCAGGGCTTGAATGTGGGGCTCTGTCTAAGTTTTGCCACTTTCATGTCTCTCTGAGAAACACAGGCCCTGTGTCTGCTGCTGTGAGCACCAAAGCCTTGCCTCTGTCCCATGACTCTCAGGACATGGGGTTGCAGATCAAAGGGAGCAGAGCAGCACCTCGTGTCAATGGCCATGTTTAGCAGATTGGAAGAGTAGCTTCTGAATGAGTCAGGAAGGAAACTGTCTGCTCTCTTTATTTCCTCTGAAAAAACATTCTTATACTCACAGATAAAACAATGTGTTATTTTTGTGTCCGAGATGGATGAATGGATGGTGGAATCAAAGGGCCACTTTTAAATACTTGCAGGCTGTGTTTGGTTTGGAAGCAGGGCTGTCTGTGGAGAAGAAGGTCCACGTCTGTGGGCATGTCAGAGCAATCTCTCTGCTTGCTCTTGGCTGAGGAGCCGAAGAGGCAGCAAATCTGCAAGGACAAAATAGAAACAGCAAATGGCTGCCAGAGCACCCAGCAGGTGGTGTCCCTAAAAGTCTGGGGTGAAATGCTGCTGGGCATGTAGGGAACACAGACTCTCGGGCAGCTTTCTTTTGGGGGTCAACCCACTCTCAGAGTTGCCATGAAAGCCATTTCCTGCTTCCCTACTGAGGGCCCTCGCAGCCCTAGGGACACCATGAGTTACAGAGGTGCTGCTTTGAAGGGGATGTGTTGACAAAGGAAGGAGCACCTTTTACAGCTCATGCTCACTGAAATATGGACATATAACAAGCAAAGGAATACAGCAATGTGCCCTGTCTTAAAGCTGATATTTGACAACTTAATGTGAACCCTGCTGATGAAAAGGAAAACATTTCATTTAAGTATTCACTGAACTATTCTGACACTATGAAAATGTGTTAGCTTTTAAAATAACTTTTATTTAAATTATTTGTTTTAAATAACCTTCCTTTCTGTCTATCTGTCTATCTATCTATCTATCTATCTATCTATTTATCTATCTCTATCTCCCTGCCTTCCTACCTAACTAACCTTTCTGACTTTGTATCTCAAAAAGTTGTTCTGCCTTTAGTGTCATGCTGAAGTCATCAGGAACTTCTCCATTAAATTCCCACAGCTACTAAACGAAATTCTGCCTGGGTTATGACTTAAGTTTGCGAGAGTAAAGGTGGACATTGGGGGACACTAACACTCCTGTTAGCTCAGAAGTCCACCAGAGAGGATGGGAACGGAGTCCTGGTGATCGATGGTCCAACCTCAGTTCAAACAAGGGACATCACCAATGGTCTGGCTAAGTTATGACAACCTCCTAGGATGGACATTCCTCAGTGTCTCTGAGCACACACCTCAGTGCTGCAGTGCTGAGATTGTGAGATCACAGATTAAGCAGGGTAGATCCCATTGGGATAGGGATGAGAGATGCTTTAGGTGCAGCAGACTAGCATCGTTGCTTTTTCCCTGGTTGACACCTGAGCTGCACTGCAATGTTTGGGTGCATAGAGCTGAAATCCTAATGAGAAAGCCCATGTCAGCCAAAGGCTTGAGGTGGTAGCTGGAGGGATCAGCACATTAATCCAATTTGTCATCCTGGCATGCTTGCATTGTTCTGGCTTCTGTTGCTACTGGAAGAGAGAAGCTGCTGCTGGTGGCACTTCTTGACTCGCCCCCTCCTCAGCCCTCTGCAGTCCTGAAGACATGGGGTGGTGAAAGGGGGCTTTTGGTGGGGCTCTGGGGGAGAAAGGGGGCTGCTGCTTGGACGAGAGTCAGGCAGAAGGGACAGAGCTGCACACAGGGAAAAGTCTTTGTCTAATGAGGTGTCTAGTGAGTAAATGTCTGGGATAGGGGAGTAAGGGGATGTTTGAAATCTTTGGCTACCAGGCAGAGAGAGGGATTTAGTACAGATTACAGCCTCACCAAACTCAGCTAATCCTAAAGCCTGTTCTGAGTGTCTCTGCCTGTTCTGCCTCAAATCAAACCTTTTTCTAGTTCTGGAAAATCAAACCCAGCTGAGAGACACTCAGAGAGCTCTGACTTCAAGGTTTTCAACAAGACTAGGACTCTAGCATTTGATCACCCAGCCCAGCCAAGGCGTGGAGAAATGCTTTCTGGTTGCCTACATTTGCTCAAACATTTCAAAGACAGCACCTTTGCATCTCTTAGCTGACTTCTGGGCAGCTACTGTCATGGTTAGAAGGTTGCTGTCTTCTACCCCAGGTCTGGCTGTACCTCATGGGTTTTCTGTGTCTTGGTAATGAAGCTGTGACAATGAATGAACCTTCAGCCCCTCCAGTTTTTGCTGAATAAATGTCAGGAACTATTATCTGCCATCTGCAGGAGTGCTGCTCAGAAGCAAGAGGAGACTATCCATATTTAAAAGGAAATACTGATGCCAGAGAATAGCCAAGCTGCATTAGGCTGCATTATTTATACTACCACTATGTTCCATACCTAAACTAAGTACTTCAAAAAATATTTGTGGAAAAAAAACACTCTTAGTAATTTTGGAGAGTATTGTGTCTCCGTTCGTAGTTGCAGCCATGTTTTTCCTCAATGAGCTTTATTCTCAAAGCTCCAGAATGGACATGCCAGTGGAATCTTAGATATGGAGCATGAAAACGAATGTGATTATAATTTTTATGGAGGGAAGACATTATGCTAATTAAGCAACACAACCTCTGAACAAAGCCATTGTAGTTTTTGCCTCAAACCAGGCAGCACATCCCTCTGGATTACCTGGTAAACCCACCAATGAGACATAATAATAATAATACCTTTTCCATTTGTCAGGAGTAGCACCAAGCTGCCAGGCTCTGAAACTGTGCAAGTGCAATTGACAAAACTACTGTGAAATCCTGTTCAGAATTTCTCCTCCTTGTCCTCTTATTTACCCTCTCTAGAGGGTATATCAGAATAAGAGGCAGAATACGATGGTTCTTTTTGCATATGCTACCAATCAGATGGAAAACATATCGTGGGGACTGTGGGATTTTGACGTGATCACAGGATTTGCAAAACAAACTGCTCTGAAACTATTTTACAGATCCCTAAATAGCAGTCTGAAGTGAGTTTTATTTCATCTTTTTTTAAGATCTGTCGGTGGGCTCTAATACTTTCCAGATTTCTAGTGTTCATGTTTTCTTGCTGCTTCATTTTCAGCTGTTGTCGGTTTTGTTTTTCCCTTTCTGTGCTTAATCTGTTCCCCAGTTTCTAGAGCTCTCCCAGCTCCCTGCCATCTGGGTTCTGTGAGGTGCTGCTGGGAAAGGAGGGGTCCCGTGTTCCCTCAGGGAGCCTGGCTGTGTGCTGCTAGTGCTGGAGACCTGCGGGCACAGAGCCTGCCAGGGGAGCAGGGGATTGGAGGGAGTGCTGGGCCACATGCCCTGGATTTCTGCCCAGTGGGAATGAGGCTCAGGACCCCTGTAACATGATGTGTATGGGCTGAGCTCCCAGGTGACAGATCAGATCCATCCAAGTCATGGGAAGAGAAGCTCATTGACTCCTGCTGGCAGCACCATGGGTCTCCAAGAGAATCCCCAGGTCATCCCCAGTGATGGTTTTGGTGGGGGCTTCTGGGTTTCCAGTGTGTCTGGGATGGAGGTGAGGGCTGCAGGGCTCAGCCATCAGCAGGGAAGAGCTCTCTGAGCAGAGGATAAGGAAAGGCATCAAGTGCTGGGCAGCAAACCCCAAGCAGCAGCCCTGGGTCACACTTGGAGTCACTGGTGCCTACACCAGCACGAGCCCTCCCAGGAGCTCCTCCTGCACATTAGCAGCAGCTCTCACACCACAGTACTGCCTGTGGGAAAGGCCCAGCAGAGCCATCCCCTCTGTGTAGCCTTGTCCTCTCCTGAGGCTGCAGGAGACCTTTTTACTTGGCTCTGTAAGCCAGTCCAAACAGAGATTAATACCCCATTGAAAAGAGCGGGTCCTTCCTGGTATTTTATTTTAATGGCAAAAAAACATGAAGTGGCCTTGGTATGCAGGTCATTTTCTAATATGTTTCCCACTTGATTTTCCCAGGCATATCAGAGAGGTCAAACCTGGAGCTGATAACTCTGACCTGTACCTGTGTGGCTGCAACGCTGTTCTGGCTCCTGCTGACGCTCTTCATTCGCAAGCTGAAGAGGGTAAGAACAGACAGGGATCTCCCTGTGGCACCTGCCTCTCCTTGGCAGCCCTTTGCTCATGTCAGAAAGTTTTTCCCAGGCTGCTGGGATTGCTGAGCCTACCAAAGGAAAATTCTGTCTCACTTTCACAGCAACAAGTCTGCCAGAGTTCAAGGGGTGTTTGGACAACACTCTCAGGAACATGGCATGACTCTTGGGGCTGTCCTTTGCAAGACCAGGAATGGAACTTGGATGATCCTTGTAGGTCCCTTCCAACTCAGAATATCCTGTGACTCTTTGATACTGCTCACCCTTGATCCTGGTGCAATAACTAGACTGCTGATGGATGCTGGAGAACTGTGACTTGCAAGGCTGAGTATGAGTAACCCAGAAAGGAAAGTCCGGGTGGGGACAAGGCTCTGAGACTCACAAGAATCTGGGTGCCTGACTCACACCAAAGGCATCCTCATTCCCTTATAAAAACTGTGGGGGTTTGGCATCTTTATGTCTTTGTCTGAGCGGGAATGACAGATCTTCACAGAATGTGCTGGGGTCTGGTTCACACAGTGTCTGGTGTAATTACATCACTTCCCAAGTGATATTTTACTGAAGGAGTTTTGATGGTACAGATTCTAGAGCAGATGAGCCTGTATCAACATGATAAATTTAACTGCCCCTGCAGCTGACCCTCCTTCTTGTCCAAGGTTCATTGTGATGGTCTAAAGCCCCTTTTTATATCATACGCTGTGTGCAGGTTCAACCACAGCAGCTTTCCCGAGCAGAAAATACAACTCCTCAGTTGAGCAGAAAGATCTCAGTGTAACCTGTAGGAGCAGATGGATTTGAGGGAAGGTGTTGGGGCACTGCAAGACATGAGCTGAGAAATGGCTGCGTGCCCCCCTCTCGTCACTCCCACACCACCACCAGCCCAGGGGTACCACAGCACAGCACCACGGGGATCTGCTCACAGCCACCACAGCTGGGCATGTCCCAGCTCACTGAGTGATGGCTGCTGAAGGTCCACTGCAGCCTAAAACACCATTTTATCTCAAACTGCATCAAAGCCTGCCAGTATCTTAGGTTGGGTACTGAGAACTTCTATTGGCTGATGGGAAAGCAGCAGCAGACCTCCAAACCCGGGTGGTATGGCAGCAGTCACTCTGCCTGCATTCCTACTGCTGCAAGCTTTAGTGAGCAGAAACGCATGGGAGTTTGGGGGGAAAGCTAAGCAGAGGTCAGCTGAAGCTGCAGAGAAACTTCATAGCTGTAAGAAAAATTACAAGGCAAGAGAGACCAGTACTGAATGCTCAACAGTAATGAAGAAATTTATATCATGACTGCAAATCTTGGAGAAAAGCAAGCTTTAAACATAGCAAGGGGTTGTAGAATTTTTTTTTTTAATTTTTTTATGAGACCAAAACTTGTTAGATTGTTATAAGATAATGAAAATGTCATCATTGCTGTAGAACAAGGGACTTTAACTAAATGAAATGTTAAGGCAACTTTCCAGATGAGCCTTTCCAGCCAGTGTTAGTCTATGTTGATGGTCTTCTCTGTGTTTCTCTTATAAACCCTTACTCTCAAAGATTTATGTCTGGAATTAGCTCTGAATTAAATTTTATATACAAATTATGTTGCCACAACAGGAAAAAAAATATGCTCTCTAAGAGCATTTTCTTAAAGCCTCTCTGTGATGCACACAGGGACAGATTGTATCCTTAACAATTTTTCATCATTGAAAATGTTGCTTCAAATCACTAACTGTGCCAAAAATTTGATATTGAGTGCATCTGAAGAAAGAACCGTGGGAAACTGAATTTTCCACTCCCCTGTTGCTTTTTCTGGGATGGATTCACTTAAAAGCTCTTCTAATGTAGGACCACTCTGGAACACACATCTCTATCTAGAAATGCCCTTTCTGGAGCACCACACAAGTTTCTGTTTCTACCCATATCCCACTTATCCATGCCCTTTCCACTTAGTGGACAGTTTGGAGCCAGGCTTTAAGCCTCCTGGCTTTTTCCCAAGCATCAGTGCATCCTTCTTGGGACAAAATTTATGGGTTTGGGGAGGGTGAAAAGCAACTAGAAAAGCAGTTGTTAATTACTGGTATTTTAGTCTAGTTGTGTTTGTAATCAAGGCGTGCACAGCAAGGAATATCCTTCTCAAAAAACATGCCTGGAAATGCAGGTATGAGGGACACATTTCCAGGCTGTAGAGGAGGGAAGCTGGAAGTATTAGGAGGCAGTTAAAGCAAATAATAGAAAAGAGAATATGTAGTTATATCTGTACATTTGTGGTATCTGTATGTCTTTGTCCATGTGCTACTTCCACAAGTTTAGGAAAAGCAACAGAGTCAGGTTGAGTTCTGCAGATTTCCCGTAAATTCCAACTAATAGCCAGGAAATTATGGCAAACACTAGACTTTTTCTATAGAAATATAAGTACTCCTGTGTCAACAAAAGTCCAGTGGATTAGAATGGCAATCTTGATGCTCTTTGAAGGAACATATATTTCAAAATGGATGAACTGCAGGAAACTTTCAGATCAGGTTTATCTTTCTTTATATTTCTCATGTGAAGTGGATAATCTATTTGCTCAGGAGAAACTAAACTGGCAAATTAATTTGAAATTTTATGTTTTGAATTATCTGTTTGAGTCCAGCTGTTTATAAATTCCTCCATACTCAAATGGTTTGGGTAAATTTTTCAGAAATTATACCAGAGAAATAAAAAATTCTTAAAAATATGTAAGCAGTTTCTGAAGTATGTACTGTCCAGTGTCCTGATGACCAGTCTTGCACAACTTCTAACCACATACGACCAACCTTTGTGGGATATATGGAACAAATAAACACTGGCAGTAGAACTCCATCTGTTGCATGTGGCCACTTCTTGCTTTGCACAATGATGAAGGAAAGTTATTTTTATTAGCAATGTTTAGTCACTTGCTGAAAGTATTTCTCCTGACTGTGCAGAGGGCCTGTGTCATAACACCATATGCTAATAGAGACCCACATGGATTTCATTGAAGAAACTGTGTGTCACATGGGAGGAAAGCTAGAGGAAGGAGTTTCTTCTACATAAAAACTCTTGCAATATATAGAAAAGCCAAAGGGAGCTTAACCAAACCATCCACTGCGCACTGAAACACGCAGCCTTGTGAACAGAATGAACTTGGAGCCCTTGGTCCAAACAAGAAGATGCTGACAGATACACTTATCCCCTTTTTCATTTTGCAATATTCTTTTTTTTCTAGCCTCGTTCCTCTGAAATGAAGACCAACCATTACCTGTCAATCATAATGGATCCTGATGAAGTCCCCTTAGATGAGCAATGTGAACGTCTACCTTATGATGCCAGCAAGTGGGAAATTGCAAGAGAAAGGCTTAAACTAGGTAATATTGGAATAATTAATGTAGAGTTTGCATTGATTGAATAAGATGCATCTGTAACTATGGGTAAAAGAGAAGCTGTGTGTGTTCTAGGCACGCCGTATGACGTGCTGCCAGGTTTGGTGTGACCTGTTCCACACTGAGAGCACTGATCTGTGAATGAATTACAGCCTTTAGGACTGATTGACCATGTCTACTTGACTTTTCACATGTATATTTTAGCTCCATGTAGGAAAATGAAAACAGAGCCACGAGATCATTTAGGGTGGAAAAGACTCTTAAGATGAAGTCCAACCATGAACAATCTGCCTGTTCACTCCAGGAGAAAGCTGTGGAAGACAGTGACAAAGGCTTTACTCAGGTCCAGGTAGACAATATCCACAGCCTTTCCCTCATCTAAGGGAAGCTGGCCACCTGGCCATAGAAGGAGAACATAGACAAGAATGATGCATTCTATATTTTGGAAACTGATTTACTTAAAACATTTCACAAACAGGGCAACCAAAGAATTCCAAATCAGACTGCCAGCTTCAGTGTTTCTCTCTCTTGACAGGAGCCTGACCTTTGGCATGTACTATAATTTTGGTGATTCACTCTAATAATGATGAAGGATCTGGAGGGGAAGGCATATGAGGAGCAGCTGGGGTCACTTTGTCTGTTCAGCCTGGAGGAGACTGAGGAGAGACCTCATTGCAGCTACAAATTCCTCGTGAGGGGAAAAGGAGGGTCAGGCTCTGATCTATTCCCTGTGGTGCCAGTGACAGGACCCGAGGGAATGGCCTGGAGTTGTGTCAGGGGAGGTTTAGGTTGGATATTAGAAAAAGGTTCTTCACCCAGAGGGTGGCTGGGCACTGGAACAGCTCCCCAGGGAAGTGGTCAGGGCACCAAGCCTGACAGAGTTCAAAAAGCATCTAGACAACACTCAAGGGCACATAGTGTGCTACTTGGAGTTGTGCTGTCCAGGGCCAGAATCATCCACAGGGATGATCCTTGTGGGTCCCTTCCAGCTCGGGATATTCTATGATTTTATGGTTTTCTTCTTTAGCCTGGAAACTTGGAAAAAAGCCTGTGCAGAAATGGGTCCTCATAATCCATCCTACACCCCTTCCCTTTGTTTCTCCCTCTCCTTGTTTTTCCAGTACAATCTCCTTGTTTTTCCTCTGTACTGCAGTTTATAAATATTCTTGTTATTGCACCATAAAGTGCAAGAATGTGACACATAAGTCCATGCATAAATAAATACATAAATAAATATCCTCGAAAACTTTAAACCTACAGCCAACTTCCCTACAGATGTCCCAGCAGAAGGCATGGGTTTGGGACCATTCCTAGTGTGGGGCTGATGAGAAGGGAAGGTGGGAAGGGATCATATTTTGAAGCTGATTAATCCCTGCGGAAACCACACGGATTTGAGCAAGAAGGTCAACATTAAAATGTCAGTGGTAAGCTCAGCCTCGTTGCTATAGTGCTGTTTGTTCTTTCAGGCATGCATTACATTTGTCCTACAGCAAGGTCTAGAAAATCCTTGCATTTTATAGTTAGGAGCTGTAACAGATTCGTCCTGTCTCCTGGGTATCAGGGACAGAGCTTGGTTAACACATGTGCACAATTAGGGTCACATTTAATTTGCCTGCCAGAAGACACAAGGTGGCCAGATGTGAAATATATTGCTCTCGATTTATAATTGTCATACACAATTCTGGGAATGCTGGAACCTTGTGCTGGAGTGACTTCAATCTTCAGACAATTTTCTTACAACGATGGACCAAGAGCCTGATGTGCAGACAATGTGACCACTGGGAAAGAAACAAGCAGAAATGGAATGTAAACACCAAGGAAAAACCGGTGCCTTGTAGGGTTAGTGTTTGGAGTCCAGAGGTGATGAACGATGACCAGAGAATGAGTTAAAAGTGGAAGAACTGGTGTAAACAAATAAAGAATGCTGACAATGAATGAGAACCAGATTTGAAGAAGCTGTGTATGTGCAGTGTGCTAGATTAGCTCAGTGCAAGTCCTGCTTACATGGCAGCTGGCTCGGTCTTTGAGTAACCTTGGCAGTCTCTGAGGATTAGTGTCTCACAAACACAAAATGTGCTTCTATGGTTTTTAAAAAATATTTTTACTTAGAAATGCAACTTCTTCCAGCATCTGAAGCGACTGTTTTTCTCTTTCCACCTACTTATCCTTCAGGACACATATTTATTATAACTTTTGCAAAGAAGTCTCTCAGCCCACATCTCTTTTGCTGTGTGTTCTTCCAACATGCTTACACACAGCCCACGGCTGTGATGCAACACTTATATAACAGGACTCCCCCTTCATCTGTAAGAGGCACAGACATTACAGGAAATTTCATATGGGCATCACTGAAGTCAGGGTAATTAAAATTCAGCATAGATTAGTCTCTGTGAGAGTAAAATGTCATCTTTTCCTTAGGCAGAAGAATTCTGGTGCTATAAATCACTGTCGGTGTGGTCGGCGATAACACACTGTGTTTAGCTGAGCTATCATGTATTTCTCCCCTTACTCTTGGGCTTGACCTTCCCCATCTAGAGAGGTGGCACAGTGCTGATGGCAGGATGCAGGACCCAGGGGAGTGTGGCTACCAGCTCCAGGGCAGTGTTAGACACTCTGGTGGCAGCTAGCTGCCCAAACCCTGCTCCCTCCTGTGCACTGCAAGCCCACAGTGCTGGCACCGAGCACGGCACTTCCCACTCTCCTGCACATGCACAGCACTTCCCACTCTCCTGAACATGCACAGCTGTCCCATGTAACAGAATGGAAAACATGAAACCACATGTGGGGAAAACCCAGGTGACTCAAACCGTGGCAGAGAACCTGAGAAATGAACACACCTTCAAGCCTGTGCCTTCCCACAGACATGGGGTGCAGTGTCTGCAAGGGCTTTTTGCTATTGCCCCAGTCCAGCAACTGACGTGCTTGAAGGACCCTGCTAAAATGAGACTGAAATGGAAACCTCCTGATCCAAAACTCATTGACTGAGGCATGCGTTCACTTTAATGTGTTCTGAGTGGCCCAGTAAATCCAAGTCAAGTGTGGAAAACTTAAGTAGAGCAGTTTGCTTCATTGGTCTGGATCTAAATGCTGCAACATTACGTACCTGAGCATTACCCCAAACATTTCCAGTGTAGCTGCTCAAAAGACTGTGACAAGCTGACTGCTCAGATGGTTGAGCAACTTAATATTCCTCTGTTTAATAATTTTGTAGTTACTTTGTGTGTCAACATAATGGACTTTTGCAAGAACAACCATAGCCACAACTGCATATTAAAGTGGAATTTTGAGCTACATGTTGAAAAGTTAACACAGGCCTGTTCTGTGCTACCATTCAGCAAGGTACAAACAATAGCAGAGCAGCAAAGAGGAGTGTTATTACATTTTCCCATTGAACCACACCGCTGTTTAGAGAAGGAAGTGCTGTTTCCAGTGCTCATTCTCTTTATGAAAGGTTAGGAGCTTTGTGCAGCTTTATGAGGCGGTGTGTTTTCCAAGTGGTGACTAAGTAGGTTATCACGATGTGGGAAGTGAATTAACTGTGATGGAGCAGATTAAAACTATGGATTAAACAAAGGTATGATGGGTTTTATAGGACCTCAAATTGCAAGTTCTTCTTGTGGAAACCATGGACAGTCAAAACATTAAAAACATCAATTCACTAAGAAAACTGAGACCTCAGTCTTAATGATGCTTCCCTTATACAACTGCTGAATGAAGAATCTATATGCAGTATATGAAAAAGTTAGTAGTAGGTTTTTAGACACACACTGATTCATCTGTATTTCTCTATCCATCACTAAGCCCTTCACAAACCAAGGTCAGTCTATCGATGCTTTTCAGTCATGTAGATCAAGTTCTTAGTGGTTTTTATTTGCTGTAAAAAAAAATCACAACACTTTTGCACATCTAGGGTGGAAATAATTTTCTGGGGTTTTTTTGGCATAGCATATTCCACTTCATATTTCCATTGCTTTGATAAAATATGCTATTTTCTTCTACTGACAGACATTCTGAGAATTACAGTTTAGATATAATATACACATATAAAAGGCAGTATTGATTTAAAATAGTACAGACAGCAGCTCTTTTTCTCTGCTTGCAAGTATCTGAGTGGGATTAATCTCTCACTCAGATCACAACAAGATAGATGTCCAAGTGAGAGCTAGTCAAACAGGTGTTCATCAAAGAAATAGGAGGTTGTCCTATGGAGATGCTCATGTCACACGTGTTTATCTGAGAAATAAATACATTGTACATGTTATGCTTTTATATGAAAAGCTGGCTGTTACTTTCTGCTCTTCTCTACACTGCAAATCCTGCTGCCATACTCTCGTTAGCCACTTTGGCACCTGGGTTCTGATGAAGGTGACGCACAAAAGCAATCTGAAAGTAGTTACTTGGAAATAAAACTTATTGCTAGTTGATATGTTGACAAGATCTCCCTGACCAAGCCTTTGACAGCCTCTGCAGCCCGGGCAGAGGCAGCCAGAACTGTCCATGTGAACACATTGTCAAAGGGGCAGAGGGTCTGTGTCATTGGGGAAATAACTGGCAGCACCACAGGCTGCTGCACAGTGCAGTGTGCTCAGGGAAAAGAGGAGCCAAGTCTTTCTCTGACAGAGCTAGACTGAAAAAAATCAGGTTTGAAGCTAGTGTACCTCCACTGAACGGTTGCATTCATTTAGCGACGTTTTTGCTCCTGTCACTTGCTCCCTCTGATGACTCTGTCTTCTACTTTGACTGCTTACTTTTAAATAAACCCCAACAAACCAAAAAATCTAAACCAGCTATATATTGGAAATATACCTATGGGACTCATTTAAAAGCACATTTTTCAGTTCATGATCTATAAAGCTATTTGCTGACAAGATTCCTTTTTTTTCCAAGATGTATCATTTCACTTTATTTTCTTTACAGGAAAGTCTCTTGGACACGGAGCTTTTGGAAAGGTGGTACAAGCATCTGCCTTTGGAATTAGGAAATCACCAACATGCAGAATAGTTGCTGTGAAAATGCTGAAAGGTATGCTGCAAAGCTGCATTGGAAAAAATTAGGCCTTATAAGATTCAGAATTTTATATGATTCTGTCAAAAGCAAAATCTTTCCACAATAACTCTTTGAAACTTCCAAAATGTGTACAAATCAAGTTTCAGGTCCACCACAAGTGAAATGGTAGAACTATGAAATTAAAATTGCGTTCACAGTAAAATGTCATACCATTATGCTAGACTGACCCTACACTGACCACTGAAAATTAAATTTAGCTGAAGTATAAGGTATCCACCTTGATGCGAAGATGCTTGGATGGAAGCTTTCATGTAATTAGTTCCAAGGAACAACCATCTTACTGTTAAAACTACATGCCTTATGTCTCATTCGCACATGTCTGACTTTTGCACCTCATTCTAACCTTCTCCATTAGATTTTATAATGATTTTTCTTCATGAAGGCCCTTTTATTAAGCTAAATATATTGAGCAGTTTAAATCTTGGTGGTGTTGTGCAGGTGTGTCCCCTCTGAACCGGCTGCAGGCTCATCACTCGGTGCTTAAGATGCTGACTCCCAGGTTGTGCAATGGATTTGCCAGCACTGTTCATGCACCAGTGCTCATCTGAAAGTAAAATCATCCCCTAGCCATTCACTGCCACCCTTCTCATTGGAGCAGGAAGGACAGAACCCCTTCATTAATTTGAAGAGGTCACTTGGGACGTTAGCAAGCAGGATGATATTCAATCTTAGCCTGCAGCAGCTGTGATTGAATTCCCTAACCTAGAGTCCCGTGGCATCCCTTCCTATGTATTTAGCTTTCCCTTCTTTATATGTGTAAGGATCACAGAAGACTTTTTTTTTCCACATTGCCCTGGGAGTTCATGCTGCACTGCTTACCTGTCTTAATCTCTGAATCCTTTTTGGTGCTGTTTCTCTGCCAGGACACATCCCCTTTTCTGCCAGTATGGCTTGGAACCCTGATGCTCTTGGCTGACTCTGTTCAGGAATAGTTTGAATAAATCCATCATAGCCAGTAGCTCCCAGGTTCACATATGCTTACTTATCATTTAACAGGAGATGTCTACATGTAAATTCCAGCCCTTGGAGTGGACTGCTGGGTTCAGAGTTTCTTTATGTACATCAGCAGGCTTCCTGTGCCAGCCAGCACCACCAAGGAGCAGTGGGTGCTGCTGGAATAGATGGGAGCAGACAGCATCTACAAGAAGTCTTCCTGGTGGGACTCATGTGTGCATGTGCAGAGTAGACATTTGTATCTGAGTTAGGCACTCAAATGCCCTTCATTGGCAGTGGTGAGGAACAACAGTTCATCCCATCCTAAGGCAGATCCCTGCACATGGGGAGCTGAGTCCTTGTCCAGCTCTGCTGACAATGAAGAGAGCCTGTTGTGACCAGATCTCCTGTTGGTATCTTCAGTATCTCACCTAAAGCGTGGGGAGATCTGCCTCATTCCTTGTGACCTCACTAGATTATCCAGGAACTTTGCAGTCATTCATAGGCTTTATCCTCACAGAATTCCCATGAGGTGGAGGGGAAGTGTCTCCACCCATACAAGCAAATAGCAGGTCACTAAAAAGAAGAAAAGTTTTGTGTGGGACACCAAGAAAAAATGTTTCCATTCAGATGATGAAACCAAGCCCTTTAAGACCTAGCTCTAGGGGTTTTCCCACAAGACTGTTCTTCTTGCTCATGGTGTCACTAAACAGAAAAACTCCTTTCAGGCCTACACAAAACAATGTGGGTTTTTTCTCGTTTTCTTAACAAAGTTAAATTCTGCAGGGAAAAAAATCTTGCTCAGATGGAATGAAAAGTTTCACTCAACACTAAATAAAATGTTTTGGGTTTATTTGAGGGACTTCTTATGTCATTACTATTATTATTGCCCAAGACTAGTAAGGGTGAGATGCAGTCACTTCACTTTAACCAAATATTATTTACTTCCCTGGTTTATCTCCAGGCTTCCCGTATAATGAACAGAAGCAGGCAGGCATCACCAAGGGGTAGTTCATCTTTTCCTTACACAAATGGCTAAATTTGATGGCTGTATCAGATTTTGGAAATACTTTGCTCTTGCCACTGACCCCTTAAGATGTTGACTAGTTCAGGCTAGAATATAACCCTTAGATAGCTGAAGTCAGGCCAGATGAAACCAATTATAGATAGAGTTAATTGTAATCTCAAAATCCCTTTTTATTTGTTGTTTCAATTTTTTGGCTGAAATCAGAACTATTCATGTGAAAAAAAATTTCTCAGTTCTAAATATAATAGAGTCTACTGGGAGGAAGTTGAGTGCCTGACTCTCTTTATGGGTTTAATTGCAACCAAGAGGATGCTGAGCAGGGAGGAATAGAGAGAGAACATCAATGCAAGAAGTACATCCAGTAATGGAGGTTATTTCAGTGGAAAGTAACGAGAAGTGGTAAAGCTCTGCAGGACCAGTACTTTGCCTTTTCACACTAACTTTTTATTTTGTATTTACAGAAGGGGCCACAGCAAGTGAGTACAAAGCATTGATGACTGAGCTGAAAATCCTAATCCACATTGGTCATCATCTCAACATTGTGAATTTGTTGGGAGCTTGCACAAAAAATGGAGGTAAAAAATCTGCACTGCTCTGAAAATGGGTTTGGATTATCTCTCAATAACAGTCAGTGACCCATGTTGGTTTTCATCCAGTGGTCAAGTCAGTAACTTTTATATTCAAGCTCACCCTGTAGCTGGTGAAAAAAAAAAAAAAGAGAGAGTTTTAGTCATTTAATGAAGTGATTAAACATTTCCTCTCTTTAAACTCTCTTTTAGTATTAGTATGTGAAGTGTGAACTTAGGAACATGCCACTTGCTGTCCTTTATCTCACTCACTCCACTGCTCAAGCTCAAGTTAAACATGGTCTGGAAAGGCTGGGAACATGGGATATCAGCTGCTGGCCCTGAACTATGAGTCACAATGCAGCTGTTGTAAAATTCTTCATGATATTACACTAAGAAAATCAAAAGACCAGTATGGGAGGTTGTTTGTTTTAGATATGTCACCTATTTTAGTTCAACAAGTGTGTGTGGGCTGTCGGACTCCAGTCTAAACTGTGTGAAGAGGAAACAGAGGGTCTCTCAGGACCCAGACTCAAGACCCAACTTTCAAAAATTAGACCCTGCCCTATTTTCCAGAAGCAATATTGTTTTGCTAATACAGTCCAGTGTTCTTCAAGCAGCCTTCTATTTCTTTTAGTTGGTAGTTATTCTGGACTCAAGTTGTAGTTATGGACATGAAAGACCCTCTCTCAGAACTGATGCCACCTTTGATTGCTTTATGCTGCTCAAAATGCTTTTTTTTTTTTTTTTTCTTTTTCTTCTTTTTTTTTTTTTTTTTCTCTTTTTTTTTAATTTAATTGCCCAGGGCCTCTGATGGTGATTGTTGAATACTGCAAGTATGGGAATTTATCAAACTATCTGAAGAGCAAGAGGAATCTTTTCTGCCCTAACAAGGTGAGGAGGCAGATGGTCCTGGTAGGGTTCATCTTACCTGATGTAAGCGTTGGTAATGTAGATGTCAGCTCTGAGCTTGTCTCCTTAGATTCTCGTCTACCAAAGGACTTCAGGGTGAAGTTCATCTGACCTATATCAATATTTGGTGTGGCATGTGTTGTGCCAAGAAAGGATTCACCTCTCTCTCCGTGACTGTGCAAGGAGACTGCTGTGACTAATTTGGCTGGAGCCATCGACAGCGAGGGGAAATGAATCCTATCCAAAGTGTCCCCACATGCTCTTGCCCTGCTCCCGATGAACCCAATCCTGGTGAGCTTGGGGTGAGCAAAGCCAAAGGAAGTGGTTTTGCCCACTGATTTCAGCACTGCTGGGAGCACAAACAAGATAAAACCAATTAAATCTCATGTCCCAAGACACCCTAATATTCAGAGATTTACAAGTAATCTTATTATTGTGTGAGGAGAAGAGCTATCAAGAGGAAAAGAAATTAGAGTCTTATCCTCACATCCCACAGCCCTCTGAATCAAATTCATTATGTTTCTTATTACAAACCTAAATCCAAATGTCCTAGAAAATTCAAATTCTTCCAGAAAAAATCCTCCAAAGGATCCAGAGCTCTGAAATGAGACTTAAAAGCCTGGATACAGAACAGCAGGTCTCAAAACCTCTGCTCAGCTGTGCCAAAAGCTCAGCAGCACCTCAGGGTTTTTTTCAGGAGGGGTCTGTGGGAGAACCCACTCGAGAGGACATGCCCCACTAAAAGGCTTTTGCTGAGTGTATTCCCAAGGCTGTCCATGTTGTACTGCACATGAGACACAGGAGCTGGCTCCTCCTATATGTGGTTGCTGGGTTTGGATGCTCAGCAAGGAGTACTGGGCAGGATCCATCCTGAGCAGAGTCACTCCCATACCCGCTGCCCTCCAGCACCCTTGGGAAGGTTGCCCAGGCAGGCAGGGGGTGGAAGTTTGGCTCTGCACCAGCATGCACAGGGAATATAAATGGTTGCAGGACAAGAGGAAAAGTAAGAGGGGGCAAGAGTATGGCCAGGCAGCCAGGCTGCTCTACCTACAGGTAGCAGTGAGAGAGCTTTTTCCAAGCAGTGTCGCGTGTGTCCCGTTAAACCATCACATCATCAGCCATAAGTAGAAAGTATTGGATAAAGGCTTTGAAGAAAGGCAGTCACTTCCAACAGCAGCTCTGTTTCAAACACCAAGTACCCTTGCTCCTCATTGAAAGGGCTTACAGGCCCACACCAAACCCTGTGCAGGGACAGACATCTTAAGCAGGCTGGGACAAAAAGCTGATATTTGAGAGGTCTGGGATACCTGCATTGTGGGCACAGCTTTCCCAACCCACTTCTTCATGCTCTTTCTCTGTCTGCTGGAGAGAAATGGGCCCTTTCAGATGTCTCATTTCAGGCTGAGATAAGCCACAGCCCCACAGAGAGGTCCGTCCATACACCCTGCAAATCCTCACTGCAGCAGAGATAGCCCACTGCCCTGGCTACCTCAAAATCATGTGCTGGTGCTCCCAAGCCACCATGTTTCTGCCCTCTGGGGATGACAGCCTTGTTGGAGCCCAGTCCTGACACCAACCCCTGCCTGCCACAGTGGCACTGGACACCCCTGCCCATGAGAGGTGTGACCACCCACGCCACAGACCACCAGCCCTGCAGAAAGGCGACAGCAGTCTGGCTCGGCTCCTTCCCCACCCCCTCCGCTGCTCTGATGCAGCACCTCTTCTCCTCTGTTTGTTTGAAGGACTCCTCTCTGCAGGGAGAGCCAGTGAAACAGAAAAAGGATATTGAGCCAGTGGAAAGCAAAAAACAAAGGCTGGCCAGTGTCACCAGCAGTGAGAGCTTCGCGAGCTCTGGGTTCCAGGAAGATAAAAGTCTGAGTGATGTGGAGGAGGACGAGGAGGGTAGGTATTAATTCCTTCCTGTCCCTACATGGACTGTGATATTTTTGCAACATACTGTGAATCCCTGAAATTTTTTTCCTCATTTATCACCCTAATAAACATCCGTGGGAGATGCTCAGAGGGTCATGTCCAGAGGGTAAAAGATTTAAAAAAAGATTATTTCCAGGGTTACTAAATCTGACAGGAAAATGTGTGATTGTTTCTTCTGACTGCTTCTTATCTTTGGGGAAAACACAGCAGTGTCTAAAGCACAGGGTTTAAAGCAAGCACTATTTTTTTTTCCAATGACAGTGGGTTGACCTTCAAATACCCCTCCATGAAGACTGAATTTATGGGAATATGGGGTCTGTAAGAAAGGGGGAAAACAACTGTCTGTGAGCCATCTTTGTAACAAACTCTGCTTTCCACCTCTGCAGATGCTGATGACCTGTACAAGTTGCCCCTCACTATGGAGGACCTGATCTCTTACAGCTTTCAGGTGGCCAGAGGCATGGAGTTCCTCTCTTCCAGAAAGGTGAGTTTTGCATTGAGAGTTTTTCACTGTAGAAGGACAGGATTCAGAGGTGAAATCACGTCTAGATTGCGGTGACACCTTCCTTGGGAGACGTCCCAAAGGAAGAGCTGTTTTCCTCTTGGCATTATAAATATAACTGTGTTTATGCAAGTATCCATAGTCCATAAACACAGGATCATGACTGAAGGCAGTGGGTCAAGCTCATTCATTTGGGGAAGATCTTTCGGGTGTGGTAGGTTTTTCCTTAATTTCAACGTATATTAGGAAGCTCCAAATGATTCAGCTCTTTCCCTGCAAATGTCAAAGGGCTTAAAAATTTGTCACTTTCTGGACTTAGTAATTTTTTTTTAATAATTACTGCTGTTTACAGTATCTTCATGTAAACTACAGGCAACTTCCCTAAAAAATTTAAATTTATCAATAATAATAATAATAATAATAATTTTAAAGGATATGGGAGACAGGAAATTTGTGGGCAGGAATAAGGAAATGCAGTTTGATTGTGAAACTGTTTTATTATAGTGCATTCATCGTGACCTGGCAGCCAGAAACATCCTTTTATCTGAGAACAATGTTGTGAAGATCTGTGATTTTGGCCTCGCAAGAGATATTTATAAGAATCCTGATTATGTGAGAAAAGGAGATGTAAGTCAAGATGCTGTTTATTTACCCAAATGTTTATAACATGCCATTTCAAGCTGTCTACCCAAATGTTCTGTAGACATCCACATTTCCCGAATTTAAGAGCTCAAAAGCTGTCATGGTTTTTATGTGAAGCTGAGCTGTCCAGATGTGCTGTGAGTCCAGGAAGCGTTTCCACCCTCAGGCACAAGGCTTAGACCTGCTAGCTGCTTCACAGCTCTGCCCCATTAAGACTTTGTTTTTTAGACATTTCTTGGCTGGCTCACCACAACCCCTTTACTCAGTAAACTTCCTTCCAGGGAACCAGTCCCTCCAAAAGAAGGTGTGAAGCCCCCAGTACTCCCATGCCAGGGCCAAGCCCTGCCTGTGGTGCCCTAAGCAGGACTTGCTCCTCCAGCACCTCCTGGGTGTTTTTTGCCCCCGCTGCAGACAGAAGGCAGTGAATGCCCTGCCAGCCCTGCCATGAAGGGCTGGGCCAGCAAACTGTGCCTGCACCCACCCATGCCATGGGAATTTGGTGTGGGCACTGGAGTCATGCAGAGAGTCTCTTTCTGGAGGTCTCACCCACCTGCCAGCTGTTCCCACATCTGTAAATAGCTTCCAGGGTTTACAGCATTGCAAATTAGCTGGGAAATGTTCACACAGCTTTGGTACTACTCAGGAGACCCTAACAAGCTGTGACTGGGGGCTTCAAGGGTTACTGATGTGCTCCTGCAATTCTGGCTCTGAAAATCTCCCTGAGAGTATCTCCAACACCACTACAGCATAGTTGGTGACTGGATACAGGGCTTTCTGCCCTTTGTCTATGATGCTGGCAAGAGACCTCTGCTCCTACACACCCCCACATCCCTGTAAAGAAATGGCCTGGTCACAGAGTTCCAATGTCTGCTGTTTTGTGCCACACGTTTTTTAAAAACAGCCTTGTACTCCAACGATTTGTTAAGTGTATGAATGAGTGTGGGTTTATCTTGACTGCCTGTAAGGAAATCCCACAGGTTCCTGCTTGAATGGTAATTATTTACATAACAATATATAGTTGATTCATCTATGATTAAAATCTTTCAGGCTTTGAAAATAATAGTCAGATTTGTCCCTTTTACTCCAGGCTCGACTTCCTCTCAAGTGGATGGCTCCTGAATCCATATTTGATAAAATCTACAATACAAAAAGCGACGTGTGGTCCTATGGGGTCTTGCTGTGGGAGATATTTTCCTTGGGTATGTTAACTCTGCACCCCAGGAGCTTGACAGGACTGGGGACTGCACCTTGGGGAAAACATCCATTACCTTCAATGATCTTTTGCCAGGTGTTTCAGAAAGACCTCAATCAGAGGCAGAGGGATTATCGTGCCCCTGTGAACTAGAAATTTTGGTGCTTTTAAGAGCACTGAAAGCTCTTAAAAGCACCAAGCTAATGAAGGATAGCACAGCTGTCTGAACACTTTACCACCTACTTCTGCCATGAGCAAAATCTAAGATTCCCCCTTTTCCCTGTAGAAAGCCTTGGTAGAAGATGCAGGGCAGCACAGCCAGAGCAGTCACAGTGCTTTGTCTGACTGATGGCACAAGCCAGGAAAATCAGGCAATTTTTAAAGCACTTCAATTGAATGTGGAACCCTGTGGGACAATACAGAGCTGTGATTCTGGGTCATCAGCTGCCCAAGACCAAAGCACCACCTCCTGTGCCACAGACAGCATTCAAGACACTGTGAGTGCCATGAGCTGGGTGCTCTCTCAAAAGCTTCTTATTCCTCTTGTGAGAGCAAGGGAGCAGGCAAAAAGCATCTGCACCGATGCCGCAGGACGAACTAGAGCATGCAATCTGAAATTAAAACCCAGTGAAGCTTTTATTTTTTTCCTTTCTTTCATGTGGAAAAGGCAGGATACAAGATGTACACTGAGTGGGAAAAACAATGACTGTCAGAATAGAAGAATCTTAATTGAGTTCAACACAGAGGCTGACAAAAGAGGCGAACAGCAGAGGAAACAATACTATACAATTCTCAGGACAATCAATCATTTATTAGTTTAAATACATGTTGTTGGTCAGCCTGCCAACTCTTGTGATTTTATGGTCAGCCTCATAATACCTGCTATTTTTTTCTTAAAGCCCCAGCTCCTTGAACCCAGTGACTCTCTGACTCTACGAAAGGTTTTTTTTTTCGTTTTCCATTCTCCTGACTTTTTTTGTCTACAGAAAAAACAAAAAACAACAATACAATCAGGTTGCACCTGAAAAACACAGTAAATAGAAAAACAATGCAAATGTACTGTGATCTGTTTTAAAACAGTTATTTCAATTTTTTTCAAGGTGATTTTGAGCATTTGGGGTTTGTTAATATTGTGCTCACTAGAATTTGGAGTAGTCCAAACCAACAGAAAGATCAGACTTCTTTTTTCAAGGGATAGCGTTCAAATCAAATTCATGTGCATGTTTTCTATTCAGGCCAGGAAAACACCACCAATAGTTGTGGTCTTGATCTTGCTCCCCCCTCCAAAGACTGGGGCTTGGAGCACGACCAGCTGTAATTCCCTGCCTGTGGCAGCCAGCAGGGCCAGACCCTGCAGGGGGGCACCCCCTGGCCCCCGGTTCTGCACTTGATGCTGCACACTCCAAGCATTTGAGGGAGATGCACAGGGCCACAGCTAGGTCACAGGTACTCAAGGCATGCATCTTTTCCCCCAATGTCACCTGCAGGTGCCTCTCCTTACCCCGGAGTCCAAATAGACGAGGATTTCTGCAGCAGGCTGAAGGAAGGCACAAGAATGCGAGCCCCGGAGCAAGCGACCGAGGAGATGTAAGATGCCTTTGCTTGCCTTGCGTGCCACTGCCTGCCTGGGCTGCCCTGCAGATGAGGCTCCAGCCTCTGTAAAACTACCCCGTAGCAGCCTCAGGAAAAGCAGCCCAATCCTGCATCGGTATCTTCTTGTGCACCCCCCCACCCTGGTCCCTGGCTCTCCCATAGGATAGGAGAAGGTAGGGGGCAACAAGGATTGTAGCCCAGTGCATCACCAGGGCTGGGCTCTGAGGGGAGCTGAGCAAGGAGGAGGAGGAGGAAGGAGGAGGAAGAAGGTCATTCACTCCTCGCCAGGTTTAATATTTACTGACATGCACACAGAAAAGTGCTGGAGGAATGTGACATTAACTTAGGAAGGATTGGAGGAGGCTTCCTTGCAATCACCGGGTAATGAGGGTCCACCCTTTCCTGTACACGGTGTCTGATGGCAGGGGAAGGTGACAGGGACCCGCAGCCTCCCTATCCAGGTTGTCTGGCTCCTTCCACCGCGACGTCAGCCGTCACTCCCGGCTCCCCTGCCTTCAGGTGCAGTCTCAAGCTGCTACTGCATGGCCAAGACCTTTTTGGAGACCAAGGTGGGTTAGGACACAGCATCTTGCCTGGGGAGGCACATGCAGCACACCGAACAATCACCCTGTGACACAAATCATTGAGGACCATGAACATGTCCAGGGTATTTCATATCTGGAGGCAAAATCAAGTACGTGTGGGTGCCTTGGTGCCTTCCCGAGTGCTATGTCATGACTCTAAATAGCAACACTTACCAAAAAATAGTGCTGGCAGAAGAAAAGGATGCGAGCCAGCCATGCCTATCTGGGAATAATGCCCATTGACTAATTTTATTATCCTAGTGACAGTAGATAAGAGCTTTTTTTTCTCTTCCACATATTTTATTGCAGGAAGGAAAGCTCGGCTCAACCAATACAAGGAAGTGACACATCCATATAAGTCATCTTAGGATGCCTTTAGGATACCTTAACCTAAACACTGCCAGTTAATAGATGTTTAATACAAAGGTTTAATGCTTAATTAGGAATGAAAAAAAAGGAAGTATGACTGATTGGCTGAATTATCCTTTTGATGTGGTAGTCTGGGGTGTTGCAGGAAGGTTTTCTTTTTCTGTGGAAAGTTTACTATTTTACTTTTAGGAAGAGGCCTCGATGGTGTTAGAGAGAATCTTTGTAAAACCAAGCAGGTTGAGGAGTCATCTATCTATGTCTGTCTATCAATGAGAACCTGCCTTGGATCAAACAGAGCTGTAACCTCACCACATGCTCACTTTGCTGTTGCCCTCACAGTTACCAAATCATGCTGGACTGCTGGCAGAGCAATCCCAACGACAGGCCACGGTTCTCTGAGCTGGTGAAAAAGCTGGGTGACCTGCTGCAAGCAAATGTCCAGCAGGTATTAAGGTCACGACTGTGTGCTGTCAATGCAGGGGCGACTGGCCATGTGGACCCAAGAATAACGCTTTCATTTCTTGTATTTAGGAAGGCAAAGACTACATACCCCTCAGCACAATACTTACAACAGAAAGTGGGTCTCCGCCTGCATCTGATCCTTTGTGCCATGAAAATTTTCCTGTTACAAGCTCAAGTTGTGGAAGCACTGAAAACATCAGGTGAGATAAACAAGACTGAGACTTGGTCTGTTTGTTGGGGGTGGTAGCTCACTGCATAGCCTGGCTTGGACCTGCATGGGAGAAAACACCGAGAGACAGCCCACAGGTGGCCTGAGTGTCCCACCAGCTGCTGAGTCACCCACTGCTGTGGCACTCTGGAGTGCCCCTGCTCAGAGGGACCTGCATGTTACAGGGCTCAGGCACTGTGAGAGGAGCAGCCATGTGTACCTGGGGACTGGGAAGTGAGATATGGGTGGAGTCTGGTTAACAAGTCCCTTTTGCATGACCTGCCTCGATTACAGCTGGGAACTGCCTAAAGAAACAGAGAAATACCCAACATTTCCTGCTTGTGCACTTCGCACTCTCACCAAAAATTGTCCTGCTTCTCTTGTTGAACAGATACATAAACACTTTCAAAATAAACCCCCCCCAGCGCATAAAGACATTTGAAGAGCTTCCCATCAAGGAAACGCTTGTATTTAAGGTAAGTGACTCCTGGGCCAGATGATATGCTGTGTATTTCTTTTTATTTGTGTGACAGGGATAATCAGGATGGGGGGTCACTGCTTTGTCAGCCCTAACTGATACAAGGTGCAGGATTAGCTGTGCCTGCAACATGAGGTTATCCTACTGCCCTACAAATTTGGGTCAGATATCCTTGCTGGCCATGTCATGAGCTGCAAACACTCCTTCCCTGACAAGAAGTGGTCAGTTCCAGTAGGTCTGCAAGGTATAGCTACCAGGGTCCCACCTGAATCCCACTGGTGTGGGAGAGACACTTAAAATCCCTTGGATCTGCATTTTCCTCTAAATAGTGGTGCACAAAGAATAATTGTGAGTCCTTTTTCCATTAGAGGTCCCTGGAAGGAACAAGTCCTGTTATAAGATGGACAAGCTGGAGCCATGTCTAACAATGGGACACGCATCCAGTCCTGGTAGGGGTGGGCATGGGTGAGAGGCTGGGGCAAGCTTTTAGTGACCCAGTAGAATGCATAAAGCAGCAGGAGGTGGGAAAGGCACCGTGGTCCTTGCAGGGTTGAACTGGTGGCTGGCTAGAACCTCACACTGCGTGTAGACACTTTTCTTCTAGCACCTTCTCTGTGTATTGACATTATGTGCCTGCTGCACACCAAGGCACACAGGGTTTGGAAAGGCACCATTAATACCTGTGCACTGCAGCACCTCCAGCAGCACAGAGCTGCTGTCTCCTAGAGCTGCCTGAGTATCAATGACCAGAAGGATGCTGGAAATCAGACCAAGGAGGAACTGAGTTCATTGGAAAATACAGTTAGCACCTAACAGGACTGCATCTTTCTTTTTTTTCTTCAAGGATTATCAAGCAGACAGTGGGATGGTGCTGGCTCCAGAGGAACTGAAACGCTTCACATGGACAGGCAGCAAGCAGAAACGGACACTCTTTGGGTCTGTATTTTATGTTCCCTCCTCCTCAGGTTTTAGATGGCAAAGGAGAATTCAAGGTCCATGTGCTAAATCATGCCTCGTGAAAGTAGCTGAGGTGTCCCCAGTCCCTGCAAACACTCTTGCCAAGGTGTGCCCTGCTTGGTACAATCAGCAGTCAATCATCTTCCACACCTATGCCTTTGAGGAAGCAAATAACCCTCAACCCCTTCAATGCACATCAGCAACATCATTTATTAGCACTTTACTGATCCACCTAATGCTCAATTTAATGCCCAGCTGCACAAGTGAGTGTCAGAGAGCACGGAACTAAGGTGGGAGGCAGGTAACTGTAGGAAACAAGCCGTTAATAATGGGGGAGGAGGAACGTGTGGCTGTGAAGGATTTGCAGTTGTTTCTCCAACTCCCAAGGGCATCCCAGCTAGGACAAGGCCCCCTGTGCTTGTTTTTGCTCTTCTTTTCCATGACTCAGCTAAGCACGGCCCATTTAACACCCATGGGCTCAGGATGCTAAAGTGGCAACTTTACAATAGATGGATGTGAGGGCCTCACTTCTCTTCCTGCCTTTAAGCACTTGAATATATTGGACATCTTCCTCCACCTAATTCCTGACAGCTGCCCAAGCAGGGAACTAGGGCTGCTCTAAGAAATGAGTTGCACTGACATGAACTCTCTGTAAATGGGAAGTGTTTATTTTCTCAATGCCGGTGCTGTATCAGTCACTGCTAAGCTGGCAGTGTCCTGGTTTCAGCTCGCTGCTCCCAGCCAGCCTGCAGACTGCCCAGACCCAACCCACCATTCATCTCATGCTGGCAGGAGGTCAAGGCCAGCCTGCCATCCTGCCTGTGCCAAACTTGTCAGTGACCTGCAGTTGGGCAGGCTGGGAGGTGTAGCATTGTCTCAAAGAACAATTAGAGCTGGCTGAAACGTGCGGTCAAGGCAGAGAGGGCTCGCTTCTCGAAAAATTCCAGTGACTTAGAGGGCGTTGGTTGAAGGCACAGAAATCCGTGTAGGAGACAGCATTCACAGCATTCACAGGGTTGGAAAGCACAGCCTGGGTAAACATGCTGCTGGCAGCAGCCTGCAGTGGAGCACTGCTCATGCGTGGCACAGCCAGGGCAACACAAGCCACTCCAAACAAATGCTGGGAAACCCTTTCTCCTGCCTTGACCTTTCGGAAAATAGGCTCCTAAGCAATTTTATGGTACTTCAGCTCCGTTGTGGCATACTGTCTTTGCAGAAGTCTGGGACTATAGAGCTTGGAGTGCATGTGGATATTACAGGGTTCCAAAGGATGTAACATTCCCTAGAAGTGGTTTAACTCATCTGTGTATTTCTGAAGGCTGCTGTCAGCCACACAGACAACATGGAAACCTCCCCAAATGAAATTTATTAAATGTGTTTTTCTTTGCATGGAGTGTGTCCCAAGCATCCCTTCAGAAGTGGTATTTTCATATGCAGAAAGAAAAGGAATGCTTAGATAAGAAAAAAAAATTGAATTGAACAGTGGCTGCTAGAACGTAAATCCTTGGGAAAACAGAGCGGTTGAGTGAGATCATACAAGGTCATCTGGCCTGCAAGCTAAACAAGTGGTACTGTAGCACTGTGCCAAAAAGCACTCATGGATGTGAGTGCAGGCAGTGACCCTCCAGTCTGCACACACTTCTAAAAGCTAAGCATCCTTTACTTAAATTTAATTGGAGAAGTAAATAAATACCTCTAAAATTCATACTGAGCAAGGTGGAGCCTGGAGGGGTTTGAGACAAGTAAACTCATCGAAGCAGATGTACAGTCCTGATTCTTCCCTTGCATCTCAGGCATGCTGCTCTGTGGTCCTGTGCTCACTCTTGTGCTGACATTTCAGCTTGGCTTTTCTTGCAGGGAGCTGTTTCAGGTTGCCAGATTGTCAGAACAGTTTGAGTGAGGAGCAGCAGCTCACTGTCAGGGCAGCTGGTGCCAGCACCAGGCTGAGGTGGGGTTTCACCTCCCTTTGGCAGCAGCTTGCCTATGGTTAGATCCCTCTGCTGTAAGAGTCAGACTGGGCAGAGCTGAAGAATTGCACAACATGGAAGGAGCCAAACCCAGTGCATCCTATCTGTCTCCAGAAGCACAGCCAGGGTTTGCTTCAGAGGACACTGATGATCAGATGACTGCAAGAGAGAACCAGCATGTGCAGTAGTGCTTACTCAGTGTGACCAAGCTGAGAGCCAGGCCCAGGGCAGAGCAGAGCAGGGAGCTAGCCTGACGGTGCAGGGGTACCCCACTGACTCCAATGAGGCCCCTTCTCTTGGGCTTCAACTTCTCCTGGCTAGGAAAGGCACTAATGCCAAAGCTCACCCTTAGTTTCACTGTAGGAAAGAGCATCAGCCCAAACCCTGGTGAGCCCCCTAGGCCCAGCTGGTGGCCAGGAGCATGAAATAGAAATGGTTGCAATGTGTCTTGGACTTGCTAATGCCACTGAGATGAAAAATGGTATTTTGAACAGCAGGAATAGAAGTAAGTTTTTCCTAATATAAGGCCTCAGGTAAAAAGATGCTAGTGGAAAGGTTTGGGGACAATTTTCTGAGCTGTACTCCTTCGCAGGTGGAAAGGATCCCACCTGCAACCCTTTTCTTGCTTTTCAGTATTGGTGAAAAAGCCCAACCCCAGTAAGCCAAAATCCTTGGGCTGAGGCAAACCCTTGAGTCAGTGTAAATTGCAAAGCCAGAAAAACAGCAAGAATTCCACCTCCTGGGAGCTGGAACAAGCATCTCAAGAGCTGCAGCCAACCTCTAACCTCACTCTGGTCCTGAACATGGGAGGAAACCAGCACCCATTTCCTCCAACAAACAATCCCAATTAAAGACCAACTAAACACAGTTTCCAATTTACATTCCTAGATTGGCAAGAAGATAGTCCACAGTTAGAGAAGGCTTTACTGGCTAAACTCAGTCTCAAAATGAAGCCTGACTACAGATGCCAAAATCCCTTGAGCTCCCTCAAAGTTCTTTGTGGGAATGCATGCCCAGGTACAGCAGTGCGCTCCAGGTAAAATTAATACATACAGCTCTACTGGTATAAAGGTTTATTAAAGCAGAAGCCAAGTCTAGCTCACAAGAAAAATCTCAGCAGGATGCAAAAGCCTGATGATAATGAAAGGATCAAAGCATGATAGTTTTTAGGCTCATAACTTGTCATGCACTCCACTTTTGCCAGCCCCCAGAGACTCAGAATTACAATGTAAATCACAGACGCATTTATCTTTACACCCATCACAAAAAGTCCATTGCATCCGTGACTAACCTTGTCATAGTTATGGAATTTATCCCAAGGCAATTACTTCTCCATCTGTCAACAGATGCAATATAAAAATATGGGATGCATCTGCAATCCTCATCACGAAGGCTCCTCCTCATGAACTCCATTCATCTACTAATAAATGTAGTGGGGTGGTCTTCTTAGGGAGGAGACCTTCCGATTTCTTACAGTAGGACAGAAGACAGAGACCACACTCCTTAAAAAACCACACAGGCTTGTGAGTTTAGAATTTGAGAAACTGTGATACCTAAGAGGAACTGTTGTAATCACAAATGGTCCTCTGCCACTATTTCTGTAGTTTTATTTAAAGATTTAACAGTGCAAAATAAAATGAAAAGCAAAACCCTGGGCTCTGCAAACCTCAACAGATGCTCTGACGTCTTCTCTGGAATTCAAGACTAGGACTGCCAACATTTCTGACCTTATAAATGGAGAAGAGTGGATTGTCCATGAACTTATAAAAATACAGGGGAGGAAATCTAATTTTAGACACTGTGGTCCAAGATGTTTACTTTAGGATTTCACATGTAACCATTGATGGAAAAATGCCCTGGCTTGTCCTTTGTCTACAGATATATAAAGATGTAACTTTGGTATCCAAGTTCAATGGTGTGAAAATTCTCTTTGCCCTAATTTTCTTCTTTATTGAAAGACCCCTTTTAAGAACTGTGATCTCTGAATATGGACGAGAAAGTGCCATAAGGCAAACAGTGCCTTTAAAAGACATTAAACCCCTCTTTGTAAAGGGCATCCTAGAAAATGCAGCCTATAGGATAACTGGTCCTTTTATGGGTCAGGAAAACTAATTCAAACCAGCAGTTCATGGTAGCTGCCAAAAGAAGCCAAAAAAGAGGAGATAGCCAGACCTCGTGCCCTTCCTCACAAACATCAGCCACCTATATTAGAAATTCATCCCAGCATTAGACTTTGGAAACACCTACACTAGTAGTTTTCTACTTCTGCCTCAAGGCTTGAGACCTTTCATCACTTCACTCCCCCTCAAAACCCATTCCCTTAGGGAAAAACATTTAGATGTGGAGACACACGGCCTCGGCATCAGCAGAGATTCCAGACACTCCCCACTACTTCACCCTGCAATAAAGTTTCACTCTCCAGCACTCACCACAAATGAGCTATTAGATTAGTTGATTTCTAATCAAATACTCCCCCCACGGAGCAAGAAAGATACAATGAACAGGAGCACCTTTAAAAGTGATACTCACAGCAGCTCTATTCTAAAGAGGACTCACAGGGAACACAGGAGGGCTCCTTCATTCCTCTGTTCTGACCTCCCCTTGAGCGAGCCCATCTGCATCAATGCCCTTCCCACCATGTGGAAATAAACAAAGCTGCTTCTTGTGCCCTGGCTTTGCTCAAGTCACTAAAACAAAACCCTTTACATGTTGAGAAAACTCACAATGACACTGCTCTATTCCAGTGTTAAAGGTGCCAGCAGGAGCAAGGAGTCAGTGCTTTCTGGAATAACCAAGCCAAGAAGCTTCTGCAGTTTCAGCTGTGACCAGCTCAGTGACTCCAAGCAAAGATACACCTGTGGTTATGCAATGCTGGAGAAAATGACAGCCAGCCGCTCTCCTCCTCCTGACTACAGCTCTCTCATCCATTATTCTCAGCCACCAGTTTAAGTACTTCCAGGCCAAGATCTAAACATACAGGTTCTTATGAAACACTGTCAGTTAAAAACTTTGACCCAGCTTATTTTAGTTATTATAAAACTTTAAAAGTTGTCATTGGCTTAATCACAGTGATCTGCTTTTCTACAGACTGCAGCACACATATTCAAAATACAGCAAAATATTACTGCTTAAACTTCGACTTTCCCAAATGCTCAACACCAATAGTTTTCACTAAAAATGTTGAGTGCTTCTGCATCCAGGAAAATCTGGAAGGCCATTATTACAGGCTCTGCTCAGACTTGGGTAACTGCTGTCCTGACTGGAAGAGGCAGCTGGGAGCCCTAGAGAGCCAGGAATCTGCACCTGGCACTGAGGTATTTGCATCCCATTGCTGGAGTATGTGTTGTGCTGGAAAATAAAGGATCCTTCAAGAAAACAGAAATTAGAAACAGACCACAAACTATATTTTTAATGAAAACTACTCTGAGAAACTTGTGGGAAGGCTGATGCTCTGGGGAAGCTGAATAAGCTAATTAGGGATGGGGCATTATATGGATCTTACTGCTTCAGATGGCAGACACAGTACGGAGCCTTGCAAGGCAAGAATTTAAAATGTGTTGCTAAACACAACTGGCAAGGATAGAGGAGAACTAAGACCAGATCCAGGGCTGTAACAACAGGGAATACATATCAATTCAGTTTGGACAATCCTGTTGATATCAAGTAAATGAAGTTTTGCACTTTGTCAGTAAGCCAACACGCACACACTGGAACCAAACCACAAGCTCTGTCCACAAAACCTCATGGACCTTCTAACACTGCACTGATTATATTTTATTTATGGGAATCTGTCTGAAAAGACAGGATGGCTACTAGACTGCACACACTTTAATTGACCACTAGAGAGTTTGAAGAGATTAGTTAGAAATTACGAGATAATCTGTAAAATTAGGGCAGCTTTTCTATGAAGACAGCTAAATTTCCATGTTAAGTTACCAGTATGTACAGGAATAAAAATGTGTCATTCATTTGCAACAGACTTTTGTACAGCATTAGGATGCAACCGTTCCCTTTCACCTTTGAATGCAGTATTAAAATGAGAGTTTGGACATTTAAGACAGGAGCACTGGTATCTACCAAATCAATTACTGCCCTATCTCAGCTTCTCACGGTCCACTAAAGTATGTATTAACTCAAATACTACATGCTATATGATCTCTTAGAATTCAGGTAAAGAGCTGTGAATGTAACCCACTAACACACTTTCAGGCAAATGACCTTTTGCATATTTACAAAAAAGCCTATCTTTGATATTCAAGTAAAGTAAGTATGTACCACTACTTCTGAGCTAAGTATCTCTGCGCAAGAGATCATCAGTTTTAAGTATCTATTGCACTGTCTCTTGTTGGTAAAGGATACTTGAGACCCTGATCAAAACTAAAGTTTCAGAATTGTTTTGTTACTAGAATTGAGCAAAAATAGTTACAGGATGATGCATCTCAAAGGACATGTTTGCACAGTGTAAATATATAAATATGCTTTTTGTGCATAAATATTTAAGAAAACTGGACTACAAAGATTACTTTTATATGAACCCCCTAGTGTCTTCAGATGTGAATAACTCCTATTTTGTCTTGCATTTTCTGTCCTTATATAATGTATTTGCTAAATTCATATAATAAAGTTTGCTTTTGAAAAAAAAATACCAGAGTTCTGCAAAGACTGCTGTGGCACACAAGTCAGCACTGGGCAGCACAAACATCTGGCACACATCCATCCCAGAGGCTGGTTTTGTAAGCAAAGGAGAACATGGAATAATCATACAGAAGGCACACTTCTTGCACTGCAAAGCAGCTACAGCGACTGACACCTGTCACTGCTCGCTGTGTGCGTGACATGCCCTAGGTTCAGCATTTTTAAGAACTGCTTACTGCTGGCTAGAGGCAAAAATTCAACTCAGCCTCTGGAAGAGGCAAGGTTTCACAGAGGGGAAGACAAAGCAGCACGTGGACAAATATCCACCCAACCACCCACCATTCCTGGTTTCTTCAGCAGCTAGAAGATGCACACCAGACAGAAGGATGGCAAAGAGAGTTAAGGTGCCCCCAGCAAAGCTGTTCTGAAATTGTGATAGCAGGTAGCACTTAGGCCTGGGTAGATACTTCTTTAGAGAATGCCCACATCCCCACCCCATCCATCTGAAGCTGGGGATGCTGCCTCCACAGAGATATTCAGTCAAGTGCTCTCTGCTACGCAGCATTTGATCATCTGAGGGGCTCTCCAAGTGCTGGAAGGAAGTGGAGATGAAACTTTCTCTGGCAAAGCAGAACATAATGGGACCATCAACTGCTGCAGGAGTTGTACAGCTCTTGCTGCACATTACTAAGGAAGATATGTGCCTCAATCAGACTTATTGCGGCTTACATAATAATATTTCTAAAACACTGCAATTTAAGGAATAATGACTCCATGTTAAATATGTGCAGGGACTATTGACAATTTCACATATATTACAACAAATTTCATCTTCCATAAGCATGGTCAGGATTGGATAGATATAGGAGATTTTATCCCACCAGCAAATCATCTAACCTTTGCAGGTTAAAAATACAGAAAAATAATTCTGTGAGATGAAGTTGTCATGACTCCATGTGCACATTCTCAGAGAAATTAATATGCTTTGCTACTGAGCAAAAAAAGCTCAATAAACATGAAAGTAAAGGTACTTGAACAGAGTTTTTAAAAACAGGGCTTACCAAGTAAAACACACTTGATCAAACTGAAGCAGATGAGATACGACTTGGGAGTTAAGGAAATGCACATTAATACAATTGTAGTGAACAATATCTCTAAGATTTAGGACATCTGATACACTCTAAGTGGCAAGCACTAAACATAGTTTGTGACTCCTGTTTGTTTAAACTCTGCGTTGCAGACAGAATGAATACAAAAGAAGTAGGAGACAGAATGAAATAAAATTCTGGCACCAAAGCTGGAAAGCCCTGGATTCAACTTCAGAACTTCACATTGTCAAAATAAGGCCACGTTACTTCTGGTATTCTTTATTAAAAATACTGCTGTACACATGAACAATGAAAACAGGATTAAAGATGAGTAACACATACTGGGATCATGACATTAGAACTTAACATACTGGTGCTTTTTAGGGGAAGCAGTTGACACCTGAATTACTGAAACAAGGGCAAATCAAAAATACATAGGTACCCTCAACAAAATATTTACAATATAGTAAATACAGCAACAGAATTTTAAACAGGTACAAAAATTAAAATGACCAACATCAGATGATTTCAAAGGTTGTCCCTTCTGTGCTTTTAGCTGTAAAAAATAGGAAGGTCAGAAATAAATTTCCCATCTGGGAGGGCACATCCTGGTGACTCTTCTTTTAAATACAGATACACAGTTCTTCCTATGAATGGATCAAACTACAACTTTAGGACAACCTTCTAAATAGAATTAAAATGGGGCAGAAGGGCTCTCCCCAAAAAAACACCCAAGCTGAACTTCAGACTGTTCAAATCATTCCCAAATACAGACCAAATAAAATAAATAGAAAACAAAGCTCAACTTCTTTTTAATTTTATGTATTACCTGACACCAAATATTTTCTGGCTGACATTATGTATGAAAACATATTAGCTGTCTACCTTTTTATTTTTAAACCAAGTCCTGAGGTTACTAGGGGCTGAAGCAAACTGACATTATGCAAATACACACAAGTTTGCAATTTAGACATGTCTTGCAGAGGGTGTGCTGGTCTAAAAAGGATGAGAATTCAAGCCCTATTTTACCCCTGCCTTACACTTCCACAAAATATTGGTCCACAAATTAAATTTTCAAAGGTTCCCAAACCCCACAACTGAACAGATGATCCCCTTTCATTTTCAAAGAAAACAACACTGGAAAAAACCTCAGCCCGCTTATAAATTAAGCATTCCATATTTCTTCTAGAATACAAGTACTTCTTTTTTTGTACAAAAGAATTACAATATGATTTGTCAAAAAACATAGAAAAGACAGCTGCTCTTCCTCAAATACATGAGCTAATGATAAAAGACTGTTCTGCATGTTCACTTTTCAAAGTTCCTGTTCCTTTTATATTAAAAAGAACATTCTGGCAACTGTTATCGTTTGAATATTAAACATTATGTTCCTTTTAAAATTGCAACAATAATTGATTTTTAAACTCAACAACTGATGCTACCTAATGTGGATTCAACCACATTTTTCTAAAATGTGTAAAGCATGTCCCTAGTCTTCAAAGCTTTCGATGTGAAGAGAGTTGCTTTTTTCTTGATGCAAGTCTCAAGGCGGAGAATCATTTTAAAGCTTATAAAAGTGGACAGAGAAATATTAAAAACTTCTCTGAAAACTACAAATATTGAGAATTATTAAAATTGATGTCAGTAACATCAGTTGCAAGTGCTTAGAGTCTGTCCTGACCTTTTGAGTTTCCACATTTTCTTCATGGTGAGCACCCAGTGCTATTAAAACATTCAGTGCTGGGAAAGGATAGATACAGTCTTCACTACTGCTTTAAGAAAGTAAATTCCTACATATTTGGCAGTCTTCAGTATCAAAGTGTAGGTGTTTAACTAGAAATTCCATGAATACCCAAGTTTGGAGACAACTGCATGTCCAAAAATTAGAAAGGTAATTGAGGAGCAAAATTCCAGACTTTTGAGACTGAATTACTTCAGGAATATTCATGTGTTGAGTATTAGCAAAAGTAATATTACTTTGGGCTAAGCAGTGACTGCAAAGGCACAGCAGATCATTATCCCTCCAGATTCAGGCCGTAAAACTTGAAAAGCTCTTGATGCCAGACAACTGCTGTGTTTAGTTAATCTTCTTTTAACAGTGTCTTTGTATCTGTATCCAGTGTAGCGTACCATAATAAAGCTGTGGTTCAAAGAACAGAACTTTATACAAAAATTATACTGTAAATAACCTAAAGTAATACACTCCTGAAATTTCAGGCATTTAAACAATTTCTTTAAAAAAAAAAACTATTAAAAAAATTGCATAAATGTAAATGCTTCTGACTACCAGGAAAATGTACAAACAGTTTTTAAAAGGCGCTGGTTGTGTTTAGAGCAAGTTTGATATGCTCCTTAACTTAAAGATGTTTCCCATTATGCTGTTTTCGTCACTTTGCTTAGACAAAGTTTAAATCAAATGACAGGGGACTTCCTTTCCTTTTTGTTTGTCAATTCACCAATAATTCACTTGACTGGTTTTAAAAAGTTGTTTCTTCACACATTTCTTTGAGCTAACAGTGGGTGGCATACAGAGCTTGCATACAACACACTTTTACAGAGGTTACGAACTAAACGGTCATTAATAGAACACAATTTCTATTAAATTATTTACCTGGTCCTTTATGCTATTCTGGGTGCAAATAATATCAAAAATGAATAAATTTTGCTATATCCTCAGTGACAAAAATGTATCCCAGAAATGTCCTTGCAAAGAGTTTCCCTTAAGTATACAATGTGGCAAAACTTCAGAGATCAGAAAAGTCTTAAAAAAATTAAAATTAGTGCATATACAAGTGGAAAAAATAAAAGTAGGAACATCATGCACCTGATGTGTTCCTTAATCTAAAATAAATTCTTCACAGATAAAGCCTCCAATGGCAGCCTTAGCTCTAGGATAAGTGAAACATTCTTCCCTTCAAGTAACAGTGTACCTGACTGAAGTGCAAGCAGCTTTGCTCATCTCCTGTTTGTTTCCCAAATGTGAAATGAGATGACAACAACAATTCAGCTGTAGTGCAATTTGCTATTGGTTAAGTTCCTCAGCAATGTCCTGCATGCTTTCAGCAAATACTACAACTGACCATTTGCGGCTGCAATCAGTTCTTGAAAAGTATTTTCAAAGCAGCGTTTTAAATCGCTGTAAGTTACCACAAGTACACTCTTCTCATCTCTGGAAATGAGGCTTATTTTTTCTGGCACACCAGCATCTAACTGTAACAAGAATGCAAAAGATAAAATAAAAGAAGTGTGAAAGAAATGGCAAAACATTTCCCCAACAACAAAAGCAATCAATTTCTTGGCAAGTACATTGTTATGATGCAGTTCAAATCTGCTAATGGGACACAAAAGAAGGATTTGAATCGCACCAAAACAATGTCCTTGCCAAAAAAATCGAGACATTTTGGTCTTAACCTGACAGACATTCCAGACCTTAGGACTAGATTACCATTGTTTTCTTCCCTTTCCACAAAGCTAATAATCCTGCAATGCTATACTTCCCTGTGTAGAAAGCCTGGCAAAATTTTCATGTAACCTCCTGAAGAGCAAAACTGAATTTGACATTACATTTGCATATATGATCCACAAGCCTAAATGTAGGGTAGGTAATTTACTTCTTGTCCGCTCTAAAATGAGATAATGAATGGATCAGCCCCAGGTAGTCTGAAAACTGGTAGAAACCCAAACCTCTCGTTTTTGGTAGTACTGGAAACAAACTAGTTCCTGAAGTCCCTACACTGTATGGTACATTTCATCCCTTAGAAAGAAAAAATTACTTTGGTATAATCCATAACCAAATGGATAATTTGGGGTTGAAGATCAATGCTCGTTCCACATTGCTTTTCATGGTTTGTTCTGACTTCTCAAATTCAATATGTACTTTATTTTTATATACCATTAGATCCTAATTTCTAACAGAGGAATATCCTGCTTTACATGCTGAAACCCATTACATCACTGTTTCTTATGTTTTTCTCACTTTGCAAGAAATGTTCATCAGTAGAGAACCGTCAGACTCTCTTATTACACAGAACTTTTGTAGTTTCATTTTAGTCAATACGTTGATACTTCCACCACAGTGTTTCTCATTCCAATACAAAAAGTGGGGCAGAGACAAGTGAGATATGTCACTACCAATCCATTCTTTGGAAATACAACCCCAGCAGGTTCAAATATACGTATCATAACGTTATAATAGAATAGAAAAACAATTAAATTTGTCACAGATGTTCCACTAGCTGCTGTCTGGAGCAACACAGCAAGTTAGAAATTTCTTGCATTTGTCTTCTAAAGTAATGTTCTGAGTGTAACTTAAAAAGCTGTAACCTCCACATTTTAAAGCTGCTGCTTTGTGAAGTTCCAGAAGGACAAAAGCAAGTCAATTAGCTACTAATTTTTGTAGAGTAGGATAAATCGCCAGTGTCTTCCAACATCCATTACAAAATATTAACACTATTAAGGTGTTTGTGAAATATTGTCCACTGTTTATTTCCATTAGCATCAGACAACAAATCAATGAATTACCTTAATCAATGTAGGACATGGAAGACCTGAATTAAGAAAGCCACACAGCTAACTAGAAACATCAATATTTACAGCTTTCTTTCTCTCCTCCTGTGGAGGCATAAATCAGTATTCTCAGCTGAAAAGATGCTCAAAACACCACATTGAAATGGAAGGTTTGTTGTTTTCTTTTTAAACAACAGAGTAGCTTTCATTCAAATGGAATGCTTTAGGACAGTAGCAGTAATGTCCATATAACTTCTACTAGTACTTCTATAGTTTCTGAAGCGTTCTTTGGAGTGTATTTCCAAAGCAGAGTTCTTATATTTTTTGTGTGCTGAGCCCACAACCACAGAAGAGAAGAGCCTCTGTTTAAAAAGGTAAGCCATGAACATTTATAGAACAAGGCATTCTTTGACATTGTCTCTTACCTGACCTATGAATTCAGGACTGTCCCCTCTTGCTACAGTACTGTATGAGTCACTGCTTTCAAATCATGATGGCATTTCAATGCCTACTTGAATGTCAACATGCTTTCTTTTTGATTTAGCCTCAATCCCTTTAATGTCCTTTTTAAAGTGATTACAGACACCAACCAGAAAGATAAAAAGGAGGTTAAAAAATGCACAGCAGTGGTCTAACAGGAGGTTAGAAACCCTGACAATTTTAGAAAAAGATTTAACTGTACAGTTATTACACGTCAAGGATCTGAACATATTCCACTTCTTTTTGGAAGAGAAAGTTGGCTATCCTAATCCTAGGAAATATTGGGACTAAAACTGTGTATTGTCAGTGTCTGCATCACCATTCTCTACAGAGCAACTGAAATTACCAAGCAGCTACAAAAACAACAAAAAATAAAGTAGCAGCATCTTAGTCTCCCATGAATTAGTGAAATTCGGCAAAACAAGGTAGAATAAATTCAAAGCTGATATACGAATAAAAAAAATAATCAGCTCACATACTTTTTAATTTATGGAGCAAGACAAGTTCTTCATCTACTGAAGATCTTATGGTCTCTCCCACATCTCCTGCTATTAAGCATGAGAGATCTCAGATAAAATTTTGCTAGTGGTTCAGCCCTTAGAAAACTGCAAATAGCTTTGTTAAGTCAACCTTGGAAAACAAAGGGCTGGAGAGACTAAGGAAGTTATTATAGAAGATGACTTAACATTTTAAGTCATAGAAATTTTCCAGTATTGTCCTAGATGACAAGGATTTTGTACAAATTTCTGTTCCATTTTCCTCCTACCTCCTACTCTAGTCAGCACAGTTTAGGAATGGATCTTGCCTTATGACCATCCTCTGTGATAACTATCACCAGAAACCTCCCCCAGTTAAAGGAGTATTATGGATCCTTTATGCTGTGTTGAAAGGCCAGAGTAGCATAAAGGGACCAGCATTGCTTATCCACAGTAATCAATGCATTCTAGGATGGAAAGTTAGTACTGTATCTCAGGCTATATTAACAATTTTTTAATATTCATGTACTAATTTTATTTAAAATATCCATAGATGTTGGAATATTAGCTTAGTGAATACATGTTTTAATCCGAAATGGGGAAAATAACCACCAACTAAACTAATGGCATTAACCTTCCAATGCCAACTTGCTTTGCAGTGGAATATTCTTTTAAAGAAAGCTAACCCAAACAAATGTTTAAAAGCCAACCGAAGTACAGTGTACCTTGTTAAGACATGAGATAATGTGACTGAGGTCAATCCAAGGAGTACCCGCTTCTGTCACCTGATGGAAAAGGTGATCTCGAAAGAGCTTTAGTAAATACCTGTCTCCAGTTTCTGACCACGTTGGGTCCTTCTGAAACCTGGTGTAAAACAAAGGCTCATATTAAAGCTCAGTATGTTAAGGAAAATGAAACCCCACAGGTACACATGACACTTCAATCTCAGCTGAGTAGTCTTATTGCACTGCTAATCTACCTGTTGTAAACTGCAATTAAATTAGTTCCCCCCCATCACAAACAGAATATAACATACACAAAAACTTTCTCAGCTGCTTGAGTACCTAAAGCTAATGCCTTCCAATAGCCACAGAAAAATAATGGAAGAAAGCAAAAATTACCTGCAACAAATTTAACATGTAAAAAGCATGGGAATCTGCATTATAAACATAACTCTAAGCTTATGCAAAAGGATGGAAAACAGACAATGAACACTCCATTTTGATGTAGTTAGTCAATTAAAAAAAAGGTGAAAACTCACTAGCTTAAGACCAGTATCTACATCCTTTGCTTCAATTAAAGCAAGCTATGGATTTCCTCCAAAACTACTGCCATTCACAAGAGATTGATGAGTGAAACCATGCAAAATACAATGAAGCAACTTCGGCATATGTACCTGTAGCCTTCTCCTGTCTACTTAAAGTTTTGGTGAAAGTTGGTTATCTAATTTTTCTCAAGGCTTCTTAAATACTCATTTCTCCAGGAGCAAATGTGGGGAAACATGTTTAGCTTAAATTTATGAAGGAAGAAACAGTGCATTGCAAACTGGGTTTTACATACTCTAAACCACAAAAACAAGTATTTCTTACTCTGGCCTCTCATTGATTGTTCCCAATTTTGCTAGAAGCCTAAACAACCTTCCATTTTGCACCTCCTAGAAAAGATGAAAAAGGTTGTAAGATTCTCTGAAACAAAATTAAGACATTTACTTGCAAAAGATACATGGTAATAATGCTAAAGAAGCACTACTAATTAAAAAGACTTATTTATTTAAAGAAGAGGGTATAATTTTTTCAGACAGAGATCAAATGCATTGTATCATGTATCGATGTTCATTTTAACACTTCAAATTATAATTTTAACACATCGAAAACTAATGGTGTCTTTCTGCCCCAGCAAGAACTGATCAGGCGATCTACTTCTTTGTGGAAATGTAAGTCTAGTCTCTAGACAATCTCTGACACCACCTTATTTCAGGAAAAGATGAGGAGAAGAAACAATCTACCAGATTTGTTTTTCAGAAATGCTCTGGAGTCAATTATTAGTAAATATTTAGCAACAATATCATCGGACTAGTACTCAAATGATAATTGATTGCAAAAAGAATTTTGAAACAAGTTTTTTCAAATCAGTTAGAATCTAAGTCTTAAAAGGGTATAAATGCTGAGCCCATAAGTGACAGAAATAAAGCAATGATAGTGAGGTCACACAGAGGGAGAACATTAGAATTATAGATACTTAGCATACATGCAACTGAAAGTTGATTTAGTCTGTTTTTCCACATCACTTAGGATGCAGTAAGAACAGTAACATCCTAGCTTACATTAAGCCAGAAATTAACTCACAGTGTAAATCAAAGTTGTCAGGAAAAGATTCTCTCTTGGTATTTATTCACATTCTCCAATGGTTCAGCTCTACAACATTATTCATGCTAAGATGCATCTCATTCCATGCACGATCATATTGATTTCAAATGAATTCAGTCTGGAGTAGATTACTGTGCACAGCTGGGTAAATAAAGTAGGTCAAGGTGATAACAGCTTGACCTTGGACAACCTATAGGTTGCAGATTTCTATTAACAGTCTAAAAACACACTGGAGAACAGCTTGTACCACAGCAGTAGCTACACTTAAAGAGACTGACATGGAAAACCAACATTGTCCAGCTAGCCAAGGTCTACTATTTGGTCTAACTTCCAAATACTTTTTGGTATGTGGTCAAATACTCAATAAGCCAAAACTACATATGTTTAAAGTCCACTGCCTTGCAGATTCCCAGTCAATGGTGACACAGCTGAGCAACAACACAGGCACTAAGTCACCAGGTAGCCTCTCTGCAGGCTTAGTAGCCTGTAAGGAGGGAGATACTCTCCAAAGGGCTTGGATAAACTGAGACTTTGACTGCTATTACATCAATATGATGAATGTAAAGGTGAGGAAGGAAAGGAATAGTGTAATAGGGTCACTGCTCTGTGGAAAGTGAGCATGACAAAGATAATAACTACATACAAACCACTCAGCATCAGAAGTCCCTAAGCTACAGAAGACTGCATGCTTGGACAATACGAGAAAAAAAAAAAATCACACATGCTGGTCTTTTTTTAATACTCCCTCCAAAGCATCTGCTTCAGGACAATAATGAAGACAGGGTACCAGGCTAGACCTAAGGCATACTGTAGCTCTAATGTTAATGGAGGGGATGTCATACTACAAACAAATTACAGCATGACAGCTAATTAAGAAGTGGTATTTATCACTGTCAGTTAAATAGTTATTACCAAACTGGGGGCTGAGCAACAACTTGGATTTGTAGTAGCTCTGCCCACATGCCAGTGATAAGCAACTGGCAATCTTAATGCTGATCATAGGACAATCTCCATCTTTGCTATGGGAAAGAGTCCATTTGTGTGCAGGCACACAGGCCACCTTAACAAGAAATGATCTTATACATTTCTGGAGAAGGATTAGTAGTTGATTCTGATATAGTGGGCACCCAGCAACTAGAGGTACACAGATACTGCCTGGCTCTTCTACAGCTCCTTGCTTCTGATAAATTTCAGCATCTTTCATTAAAGAGGGAAAATTGTTCTCCAACAAGACAACACTGGAGAAATCAAGAGAACCAAGTCCATCAGAACCCCAACCACCGGTCTACTGTCTCAAGAAGTTCTCAGTGAGGGGTTATAATGGAGTGGAACCAGGACTTGATTAAATCCTCGTGTAATAACCTATTCCACACATTTTCAGGGCCATGAAAGTATTCTGTCATGTATCTCAGTCCTGGTAGAAAACCTGCTGTCAGTGGCTTCTGACTGACACGCCTTCCTGTTGAACAAATACTACACTCCAACTTGATAAAAAGTACGTATTTCCTTTACAGCTAGTACTTGATACCTTGATTGAACACCACTAACCAGACTAACTAGACCCCTACAGCAACAGTGCACACTTCAGGAAAGCTGAAGATGGTATCTCCATGGACTAGAATTCATTCAGAAACAAAAACATATGAGAGAAGTAAAGGGACACCAAAATCCAAACTTAAAAATTTAAGGGGCTGTGTATATATATTGCTGTATAACCTGTAGCACACATTACATGATCTACATGACATACATAGCCTTCTTTACTCAGAGTGCTATTTTTAATCATGCTGCGAAGAATATCATTTCCCCAAGACTACTGATTGGAAATAAAAGTGTTACTTCAGTTAAAGCACAGCTTAAAAACTAGGCATTCTTGAAGCTCTGGTGCTTTCAAAAGCCTGAGCTTAGAGCTGTCAAGCCTTCAGGCAGACTACTTAGGTTACTAAACAGAAGGAAAAAAAACACCCAACAGAAACCAACAGAAAACATTTCTTTTTAAGGCACAACTCTAGGAATACTGACTACAGGTCTTTCTGAAGGAATTACTACATGATTTACCTTTGCAAGGTCTTCTTCTATAACATCATTTCGCATCTGAGCAGCATCCAACTGAGTATAGAATCGTGCACCAATCATAGGCATGATATCATTTACACTGCGAAGCCTGTTTTGGTCGGTCAGCAAATACCTGCCAAAATAACCCAACCCCCAAGAGATTACATTCTGCAAATGCCAGAGATTATATTCCATTAGGATTTTATAACTATTTGACTTTTTGTATTTAATACAAAAAGTTGACAATTGTTATGTTTCTTAAAAGAAGATACCATCAGCGAAAACATATATTAATTTGCATGCATACAGTGAATTAGTTATTTAAACAAGACAGAAGTATACTTTCATGAAACTGTGCAGTTCCCCCCACTCAAACAGCAAGAACATACACAGAAAGATAGAAGGATGCAGATCCAGACTGTAATGTGTTTGTTTTTCAAATGAGGAAAGGAGCAAAAACTTCTACTTTTCCCATTCAGACTGCAAGGGGGAAAAGGCTGACTATACTGAAACTACACAAAAATAATATGCAGCCAGAAAAAACTAGCACTCAACCTTTTGGCCAAAAAGTCAATGTGCCTATTTCTCAATACCTTCTGAAACTGTAAGAAAAGACTAGCATATTGCTATAGCAGAGAACACACAATGAAGCCCAGTATTGAAGACAATCTAACATTCTGGTTTTGTTTACGCTCCTAATTCTTACTAAGAGCTTTACCAGCATTATCCAAAAAAAATTATATCAATGTTTAACAGTGCACTGACCATGCAGAAAACTCAACAGATAGATTTATCTGTAATCTTACTTGCATCTAAAAATACCGTTTGATGTTTGCATTTGTATACGTTAAAAAGAGCCGCAATTTCCTTTAAAAGATTTATTAAACAAACTTACAAAATCAGATTCTTCAGATCAGAGGAATAGTTGATTGTCACCAGTTCCATTGCTTTCTGCAAATTCTCTCTCTGAATTCCTGATAAAGAATTGCAAGCCAAAGCCAACACAACTTTCCCCAGGGAGATCAGATCTGCTTGCTAATACGGAAAACACACACAGGTAAGATTCTTAGTATAGATAAATACTACCTATGGTACTGGATGGTGTTAAAGAGAGACAGTTCTTCAACAACCTTAGAAGAATTTGAGCAACTAAAGTAGGTACTATTCAAATCATAGTTCAATATGATTGTTCAAGTTACAGTAGGTAAAATGTGCAGAGGAAAATCTGTCCTGACATCCAGCAATTTTTAAGTACTATATTTATCTTTGAATGATTAAAATTGACCTATTTTTAGCTTAAGGATAGTACCAGAGAGAACTGTATAGTGAGCAGAAGCTCTGTAATGAAGTTCTCTGCACCACCCACCTGCTCAATCTTGACAAGTCAAGGAGTTGGTGGCAAACAGAGCAAGTCTTCTCAACATGAGATGTAGAAATAAAAGGATTATTTGTTAAACTGAAACCAGCATTTTCTGTATTCATATATTTTCAAAACAGGCACCCAGTGTGAATTCCCTACTGGAATCCACACCACATTCTAGGACATGATATTATCATTTTAACAAATTGCTCAAATATTTTATCTGATGCAGAGTGTGAAAAGATCTGAATTGTGCAAAGTAACTAGAGAGGCTTGTATGGCTGACAAACAGAACAGCACTGTATGTTATGAAGAAATCTTTGCATTACTAAGCACTTCTGTTAAAAGCAAAACTGCTCTCAGAAGATGAATACTGGATACAGCCTGCTTTGCCGTAACAGAAAATTCTGCCAGTATTAATAGCCAGCCATGAGAAATGATTTTGAAAAGCTGTAACAGATTTTAAAGCCCACTGCTAAAAGCAAGAGCCTAATTTAGCAGCACACAATGACATTCATAGGAAAAGTTGAACTGATTCTTTCCATGGAAAGGCTTTCAACTGCACACAACTTGGCCAAACTTAAAAACACCTGCAGCTTTCCATGCTGGCTACATGCCTCAGAGTGAATTTAACAGTCAGCTAAAGATATGAAATTCGAATTTTCCTGAGGCCTTTATTTTTGAGAAAATAAGACATTTTTGCAAAACTAAAAACATAAAAGCTATTAATAATTGAGAATGTCAGTTCCATAGCCCAGAGTAAGACCAAGCAATTTAGCAGAGAATGCAGTCATACCAGGAATCCACCTTCTGACATTTCTGTAAGAAAGGCTAAAAATCTGGCAGCATTGCAACAATTAGAGTTCTGGTCAGAATTTGGCAGCTTTAGAAAAGTGCTGTGATGGTGAACATGCCACAGCCCCTCACAGCTCTTCCACCCAGAGGCATAACCATACTGGCTGCCTCTGGCTGCAGTAGCTGAGCAAAGCCTGCCCTGAAGCCACATCTCCCAGACGCTGAGGGACAGGGAAAAATACCAAACCTTTCCAGGTGTCTCAATGTCCCTGCTGTTCCTATATCAAGTATGATTAAGCAGCACAATTTGAACATGGATACACCATGTGTCAGAAGTTAAAAAGCATATTATTCTTGTAGCTAATGAAGACAGAAACAGGATGTGGAAAATGAGACAGAAAAAAGGACAAAGTGGTTGATAAGGAGGTGGGATTGGCATTTGCTAGACTATTTCCTAAGACCCATGGAATTTCTGAGTATCAGCATTCTTTTTTCCTTTGGTAAAGAGAAGTTAATCAGAGCAATAAACCCCCATTTTGATGTGAACTTGCTTCCACTACCAAGTAGTCAACTTCAGCAGCAGGGAACACTGTTATGGCTCTAAACAGAGGATTTTTGCTGATGCAGTATCTAGAGGCATGTGCCACCTGAGACAATGGTATTTTCATTATGATTTTTTTCTCCAAAAAGACTTGGAAGAAATACACGTTTGTATTAACCACAGTCTTAATTCTTTCTGTAGTCTTCTACTTCACACTTAGTACCTTTCAACTTTTAGTCATTCATAAGGATATATCCTATATAAATTCTGTATCATCACACAGCCCTGAGACACTGAAAATATACAACTTCAGGCAAGACCCTAAGAAGATGCAGTCTTCCTTTGCTCAGGTGCCTTAATAATACAAATTACATTAGATTTTAGAAATGGTTAAGAAAGTCTTACATTTAACATAAGACAGGAAATTTTAAATTTGAGCTTTGTGGGGTTTTGAGTCTTTAACTTGCAAACTTAGTTGCAAATTACATCTACTGGAAGAACTGGCAGAGAAGATACGACACCCCAATGCAGCCTCAAACACAGAGTTTTCAGATTACAGCCAATGATTAGCTTGTTCTAGACGCAAAAGTGGTTTGGATACATCCCACTTATTTTAGGAACTTCAAGCATTCAATCAAGAGACTGATCAATTTAAGATGCAGCTGTAATTCTGTAAGACAATTCAGATTTTGAGCCAGTTGAACTGCTCTCTGGAGGCACTATTGACTGTTAGCTGAAACCCTGAAAGAAAGTATTATCACAATACCCAAAGTTTGAAGTTTTACAAGTATACAAAGACAGTATTTTTCCTGTGTGACTGGAGAATCAGAATATCTTTAAGCTGGAAAGATCCCATAAAGTTCAGGATTTCTGAGAATCAGATTACTGTTCAGGAAGTGACCAACTCTATCCATTCAGACAGGGTACATGACTTCCCAGAAGCTGGGTCACACCATTCTTTCTGTAAGGAAGCAATCCACATATGCCTTTAAAGTCCTAACCTCTCCTCTGAAAACACTAGCAGAGTCAGCCCTTACTCCTAGGCAGAGAAAGGTTAAAGAAGGCACACAAGAACTACTAGACTTCCTTACAGCAGGAACACCAGAAACATATGCTGCATTCTTGCAGCAGCCTTGCTAGTGCAAGGTACAGATCAGTATTAGGTACAATCATTTCCCTGTTTATACTCCCTATTGTGTTTGCATGCTCCTATGGACCACATACGTTCATTTTGCCACAGACCTGACAGAAAACTTTTGCTATGGTAACTACCAGCAGTGACTATGAAGTCATGCTAAATTGATTCTTACCTTCAAGGAAAAGCTTTACACCTTCTAAGTACAGGCAGCCTTTCGTTCAAAAATGCACCTTGCACACAACTAATAGCCATTTAATTAGTAATTCAATTCATAACCACAACCTGTACTAACCTAATATTTTATCTCTTGAAAGCTTTGCTAGTAAAGATTTTATCAGCATTTAGTTCATTGATAGAACTATTAAATAGCATTCATTGAAAACCTGCCCTAGGAGATAAACTCAGAAACAATCCCCTTCATTAATGTTTCCCTGTTACCAAGTCAATTTCAAGTATGTCTAGGGAGTAATTTAAAGGTTAATTGCATAGGTACCCTTCCCTAATTTTTTTACATGAAATAGATATGTACCTCTATTCCAAATGCCCTAGAGATACCTCAACATTTTAGACACTTGATTTTACCAGTCAGACATGTAAGCAATTCAAATAAAACTTATTTTTGACAGCATCCATTTCCCAGAAGCTCTTTGAAACCAAGATTACTTTTTCTTTTGTTTTGTTTATCCTGTTCTGCTGCTATGCTTGGATCAACATCAGGTCATCCATACTCCAGTTCTCTGAATTCACTTATCCTTCAAAGTTCTGCCATTGTCCTTAGAAGTACCCCCAAGTTCCTACATTTTGGTGGGTTTTTTGAGAGTCAATACTTGAGATGCCTCTTCAAACTTGTTTCTTTTAATTTGGGGAGGAACGTGAAAGTTATTTTGGTTTGCTAAATTGAAAATATTTACTTTAAGCAAAAGTAACCTTATAGCCCTTATACATTTTCTTATTTCGGTAAAGGGGAGGACTCACATTTTATTCCAAATACAGAAATATTTATTAAAACTTTTTACAGTTTCCTGTATCACCATTTAGTTTTCCCATCTGTACCTTGCAATAGACTGAGAAGACTTATGGATTGGGGGGGCAGGAAGTGGTGTGGTGCAATTTATACAGGTTTAAGTGTTTTTTAATGCAAGTGGCCATTCATGCTTCATTTACTTCTTTTTAGCTTCCCTTATTGTTACCTTTATGTAACTCTTAAATTACCACAGAGATTAACATGTTGAACACAGATCATGAAGAACAATTGCCTTCCTTTTACATAGCCCCTCACTGCTTTGACCAAAATTTCTCTTTATATTAACCATGGGAAATAGCCAGAAAATGGCAAATCCTAACAAACATACCTTTCTCCAGTGAAGACAATAAGGAAAAGCATATTAGCTGGGCAGTAAACCAAGAGATAACCTACATTTTTAACAGTCACAGGAGTCCCAAAGGAATTCAAGAACTGGGTCATGGATCGAAAGGAAAAAGGACAAGCAGCAGCTGTTATTTTGTAATTTTATGTGGCTAGGGCAAACAAAGGCAGAGCATGAGAAATTACTCCTAAATTTCAAGGACCGAACTCAATCCAGCATCTCAAGGAAGAAAATGGGCAGTGAAAGCCTAGCCCTTCTAGAAAAAGCAACAAAAACAAATGCCATACTGTATTTACTAATTGCAGTTTAGATCTTCCAAACTAAGTATTTAGGAGTACTTCTTTTTTGGTTTAGCAGTGCAACCTAAACAATTTGAATATTAACAACATATAAAACATGAAAAGCCATTCCCCCTAAACAAAACTAGGCATTATCAAGCAAGTCAGCTGCCAAGTGTTGGGCTTCTATGGTGGCAAGTGCTTTTGACAGATTTGTGTACCTGCAAGTATTTTTAGATTTGCATCTCCAAGTATTTTAAACATTTTGTTTTACTTGAATGTCATAATATCTCAGAAGGATCCCTTTCCAAGCTGCAATTAAAATAGAGAAGTACTTAGATTAAAATAAAAAAAATCTCATTACATTTTTAGGCATGGAATCCCTTACTTAAATGTATTTTCATCTTCTCTCAACTGTCTTCCACTAAATTATTACCAAAAGCCCACTGATATGTAGCTGAGAGTGTGTGTGTGGGAGCATGAAATCATTCGATGTACTCCTCAAAGTACACTGAAAACTTCTTTACTGTATCATAAAAAAAAAAAAAAGTTATGTTCTAGGACATGGTCTCCAACAAGCTAGTTTCTGCTGGCCAAAGTTCAACATTTCAGTTATTACTCGAAGCCTCTGAATAAGCATTTCTCACAGTGAATAAGCTCAAATAAAGAAAATAAATTAAATCCAACTCCCTACTGTAGTCTTTCACTCCCAGTACAGACAGGGTATGTGATGACTGCTGAAGTAATGTACTTTACCCTGAGGGGAGGTTAGGGAAAGAGGCACTCCTGTACACAGTGATGCTCCAGATGACTGTGGAACAGTTTTTGTTAAGTCTAAAGGGGTTCTTCTTAATTCAGGAATTATGCAGAGTCCACGCTTCAGAGAACACCAGGAGAGCACGGAAAAACTAGGAGCCCAAAATAAAGATACACTAGAATCTTTAAGGCATGAGGAGAGGGCCTAAATGCAGTTAATTGAAAGATCTTACTCCTCTCTGAACAGGTATTCAACACTTAGTTATTTATGCTAAAATCACAAAAGACAGAGCAAAAACTATTACTGAATCATTATTTTTTATCTCTTAACACTAAACGGAAGGTTTTTCTTCTCCTTCATTTAGAAATTTCTATTTCCAATTGTTTCACACTTAAGTTTGTTAAACACTATAGTTCAACCTGTTCAACCTGAAATTTTAGAAGCAGAAGATAATAAAGTGAGCATTCACATTTCTAAATTACAAGCAAATTTGAATAGTGTATGGCAGAACCAAGATCAAATCAGAAATGAAAAAATACAGCCATTTACAGATAGATACACTGGACTAGACTTTAATTAAAGTGCTTGTCTTCCAAAAATAATCACACTGGTTTGCAGTAGAGTCCCTTTGCCAAGCCACCAACCTAACTGGCAGTGTTGTCTTACCTGAAACTGAGCCATTAATGCCAGTGGATTATTTTGACTGTTGTCAAATGTCAAAACGTCAAAGATTCCAACACAGTTAACTCGTAACCTTTAGGAACAAAAAGAGAGAAGGAAGAACTGCCATTAAACTTTATTAGTTATTCAATTTTTCCTCTAGCATTCATTAAATGCTTTGATATGATAAAACTCATCAGTACTTAGCAGATTATGCATCAGAAAACACTGATTTTACTTTTTGATAAAATGCAGACAGTATTCAGTTTACAAATAAATCAACATATTTGTAAACTGACAGTAGTGGGTCTGATCTGTAGTTTGAGGATAATGTGTAAGTCTTCCCAAAATATGTTTTAAAAGACCTCTAAAAAAACCAGTATTGCAAGCTTTAGCACCCTGCCTCATGCCAGTTGAGAGAACTTAGTAGCCATTTACATATCAGGTGCACAGTCAGCAGCTGCCACAAACACAGAGCACAGTAACACAGTGAGACTGAACACTCATTACCTCGTTTTGCCCGTTACCAGAATCTTCGTTGGGTCCATAACTCTGCATGCCAGTCCTGCTGTGTGAATGGTCCGTAAGGCAGAGCTCAGCTGCACAATGTATGCCCATATCAAAGACTCTGGAAGCAACCCCGCATGCTGCCGTGGCAGAGGTCCATCATGCTGACCTAGAACCAAAACATTGTAAGCATCAATAGAATGCTGCTGTGCAAAAAGCAAATTACAGCTTGAATTATACCATTAACTCACATGTTCATTTCATTTAACTCTCAATAGCCATTCAAAGACACATCTATTGTGCTTTAAAGGTGAGTTTGGTGAGGTGATTTTTCTTCCTTGGTTGGTGTCAGTTGTGGTTTATTGAAAATGCTGACAATTCATTAGGTATTACTACTTTCACTCTCATACTCAGGGAAACAATGCTGATATTTCAAGTTTGGAATGAACACTCGTTGGAAATTCCTCAAAGTAGATGGTACATCAAAATATGCAAGTACTTCAGAAGTAAAAACACCACTATCCTGAAAAAAAGAGTATATACCACAAGAGCTGCAACAGATCCTGTTTTACCTCCTTTATTGCAGGTAAGCTTCCCAATTAAACATTTTCTATCATCTAATAAGAAAAAATAACAAGCTAATTTCAAATTACATGGGCAAATCAGACAAAGATTTGGTGGCTAAACATCACTGAACACAACTTCACATATGTTCTGCTGTGACGGCTCCCTGACAAGTCATCACTGCATGACCCCTAGTCCATGGGTCACATGAAAAAAACGCATTGCTCCCCTTCCAAATGGATTTGTAATTCTCCTTTCGAAAGTAAAACTCAATCTTTGCAAACACAAACTCAAATTCTACATTGCAAACAGTTTGAGTAATACTGATTCACAGATGAAAAAACTGAAGATACAGATAACAAATGCTATTTTAAGTATGATATGTGTAATTCAAGTAAGCTGCCATTGTTTCCCCTGCAGAAAGTTGAAGCAGAAGAAAATACATCCAGAGTAAGACAGTACATCTCAATTTTACAAACTACAATCAACATTTGAAGAGGTTGCCTCCATACTGATTTTGCTAATTTTGAGACCAGTAATATCATCTGTCTTAAGTAAAATCATGTAAGCATCTGATTCGGTCTTGCTGTAAACTGACTGTGCTCTTCTTGAAACATTTCTTCCCTTTTTTTTTTGTTGTTTGGTTTTCTTGGGGGGGGTTGGGTTGTTGTTTTTTGTTCTTGGTTTTTTTTGAGGTTGGGATTTTTTTTCCCCCTTTTCCTCCAGGACCATATCAACATCTCTGCATTTGATCAAAGTAAACGTATATATGCTTGCATGTGTACACACACAAAATATATGCCCAGTGAAAAAAGTGGAACACATTACTGATAACTTTTTACTTGGAAATTTCACTGACTTTGGGGTGACAGGCTGGGAATGTTACCAGCTTTCATTTGAGCTTTGCTTTGTCTGTTATTAAATTTTAGTTTGCTTTTCAGGTTTAAGGTGCTTAGGTTTATGAAGATCAAGACACTGACTCCTTTAAAAAGCAATAAGCCTGGCATGTCTGCTGAAAGCTGAATATAATGAGATATTGTTTGTTTTTTCTGGCCCCCTGATGAATCATTATGCAAATCACTTCCCACAAAAACCATCATACCAGAAGTCTCACGTAGCAAACTTTTTCCCTCATAAGTCTCGCTCTCTTCTTCAGCAGGAAAAAAAAAATTATATTACAAAATTACTGGAGATACAACCTCCTGTATCAGTTGACACTCTCCTTACTACTTGGTGGAGAATGCACTTTATACTTGGTGAACAGCAACATGAGTAGTAAGTTTAACAGGAATGCACATGGATACTGTAAGACAGCTACATCTGTACAAAGTAAGTCCAGAATAGAAATGTTGCCATAACACCCCAAAGAGAGAGAAAAGCCAAAATTTGGGAGTTATTTTTCTGCATGCATAACAACACCTGTCCTTTGATTTTCAAATTAAGGCAATGCAACTAAGAGAATATCCAATATACACTGAAAGACCAGAGTTCAACATAGCTTCTCCTCATCTATCAGAAAATCTCAAGCAACATTATTTCACTACTGGAAAAACATACTTGAAGCTACAGCCAAATCTAGGCTGCTGCTTTCACACCATATGGCTGCACCCTGCATTCACGTACACTAAACATACAAGCTAAAATATGGGAAGAACCAGCTTTGAAATGCCCTCTTACATATCTATCTGTGCACAATAAGCACAATTAAAGGCAGTTCAGTTTGCTGCAATGCTGACTATAATGTATGTCCCAAAAGGCCCATCAGACCTGCCGCAGACAGCACTTAGAAGGGACCCAAGGAGACGAGACTCCCCCAAAAGCTTGCTATTCAGGAGAAACACACAGTTGGAAAGCTTTCCAAACAGTGCTGAACACCATGAAAAACATCACAAGAATATAAGCAAACATGACCCAAACGATCAGAGTATTACTTGAAAAAAGTATTTAAGAGATTCCACAGCTGATTTGCAAAGGCTTCCCACCACAGGCTGAATCCATGGCTCCAACAAGCAAAATTTCAGACTGTGTTCTTCCCACCTACTGCATGGCAGACTCACCTCTCCCAATAATTTTATCTCTGTGATGCAGAACACAGACAGTAATGGAAATGGTTAAAAATTTAAAACCTGCTATTTCAAAAACACAGGTTATCCATTATTTTTCCTTGCCACATTGGGATAAACATTTAAAAAAATAAAAAAAAAAAAAAATGCTGACAGTTATTTTCAAGTTCTGTGGTATGCTGTTCTCAACAGAACAAAAAAATTACCAATTACCCTTTGCATCAGTGTGCATGTGCGTATTAAGTTTTTGCTTGTTAAAAAAAAGCATTCAAATGAAATTCTGTTCTCCAGAGCAAGTACAAATCCAGGAATAGTCCTGGGGTGGGAAGGAACACCAGCAGTAGGACCTGTTTCCTATCATCAGGAACACTCTGAGGAAGAATGCTAAGAAACAGCAATTCTCACATAGTTATGAAGAAAAAACAAACAAAAAAAAGCCGAAAAAAAGATTTAGCTGTTTACTAAATTGAACCGCTCAGGCTTATAAATCAGGCTTTTACATTTAGAACTGTAAAATGTTCAGCATTTACTTGGTGTTCCTAAGTTAAAGTACTGAAAACATGACAAATGCAGTAGCCTTCTTTTCTCCTTCAGGGTAACTTGGGGTTTCATTTTACATTTCCCAGTTTTCAACATACAGAAAAGTTCTGAACTACTAGAGTGCAGCAGTATATTTTGTAAAAATTCCAAACTTGAAAACTTGAACTTACTTCAAAAAAGTTGCAGCTTTTGGCAAAGGTATTTTAGGATAATTATTAGTCACAAATTTTGTCTTCAAAAACATCATGCTGACTTGCAATATTCATATATTCTTACTCCTCATCACACACTATTCATCTAGTCATCACACAACTTATTTCTTTTTCAATGGAAGGGGTATTTTATGAAAAAACATTCAGCATATGGGGATGCAAAAACTGTAAAGTCAGCAGTGAAGTCCATTTTTGTGCGTTACATACTACTATTAATGTGTCAAAAGCAAAGCAAATTTCCCAGACCGTGCTTATCTTCATCAGAAAGTATTTGTTTGCTGAAGAACAGAGACTGTGCTGCTGAAAACTCCTACTAACAACATGTCCACCAACATTTAATTACTCAGACTGTTTAAAAGCAGACCAAAGGACATATCAAAGGCAGGCTTATCTCTGCCAACCACAAAAATGCATCAGGACAAACCTTTCTGGCAGCTGTCAATAGTTACTGTTCATTTGCCAGGATTTTCTGGTTTTTAAGTTTTCAAGTACATATATTCAGAATTTGGTTTACCATTCAATTACTGGACCATTAAAAGCAACATTTCAGGACTTTTGGGTTAACTTGCTAATGTAAAGAAAACACCATTTCAGCAGAGATAAATGCACTAACATGTACTATAATCCGAAGCTAAAAAATATCAGAAAGCTGGAAGAAAACCAAAAAGTTCCAGAACAACAGATTTCACGTTTAGTATATGAAGAAGTGTTTTGAGGAAATATAAGAAGTGAGAACAAAATAAGAAGAAACTTTTAAAATAAATGTACTTTGAGTAGCAATTAACTGAAAATTCAGATTCCTGATTTTAAAACATGCAAATTTAGTAAAATGATGGAATAATGTTAGATTTTCACACTGTACCACCTGAAGGAAGAGGAGATACCATTGAATAAAGAACCCAACAAGAAATTCTACTGCAATCAGAAGTTAGAGACATTAGTTTACAGCATAAAAATAAATGTAAGCTGCTATTTTTCTCCCCCACACCAAATCTCTACCAAGGTAGCTCTGTAGCAGGGTCTGTAAATAACATGGCAAGAAGAAAACACCCAAGACTGATCACATTGACACCAGTGACATGCAAGACAGCCATGTAAACCATAATCCTCATCTTTTAATTGTCAAGGTCTCATGTTGCCAACTGAAGAGTTCAACATAAATAAGGTTGCATACCTGAAATCAAATTCTCTGAGTTCACTGATCAGGTTCACAGTGTTGTGCCTCCTAAAACCTTTAAAAGCAATTGTACTAATCTGGGTCTCATGCTGCAGAGTACCCAACTTCCATCCATTCCCCTGCTTCTCTTGGGAGTCTCCTCTAGGCAGGCAGACGGCCAAGAAACTCTGTGAGGGGATGGAGAAAGGATCCGTGAAGGCAGGCAATTCTGAGAAATCAAGTTATAGGTATGCAATCTTATTTTTCTTTCTTAAATTGCTCCTTCTACTGAGGACCAGACTAGAAAGAAGCAGTTATCAAAAAAAAAAAAAAAAAAAAAAGGCCAAAGCAAAGATATGCAGAAAGATTTGGCAAAATTTGGGAATTCAGGTGACTTTTCCCCTAATTTATCTACTAAAAAGATTGAAAGAGCAGGTAGTAAGTGCCACAGTCAGGAGACAGTTAACCTTCCCTACATATCCCTGTAAGTTCTGATGCAACAGCTCATTTTAGTTAAATAATACTTCGGTCTGAACGGACACTGATGTCTTATTTCCAACTTCCCAGATTACTCCTGCCTATAAAAGAAAGTTGAAGTAGGCAAATAAAGGGTCCAGATAGCCACTAGCCTGTTTCAAAGACAGATACACTAAAATCAACTTGCAATAACTGCTGAAGTGTATAAATGTAAACACGTAGAATATTCTATTAGCCTCCAGTGCTTTGCAGCCCAGAGGTAGATATCACATCTTTGCAGTCCCCAAATATTTCTCCTCCATGAGTAAGCCCACTTCCCCCTTGAACCTAGGCAAACGTGCACAATAATATGTGAAAGTTCCATAGCTTAATTATCTTTACACAGGTTTTGAATTTGCTAACTGTCTAGTTTCATTGGTCAGTCCTTACTTTTAGGCTGGAAGAAGTAACAAAATATTTTTATTAATTTCTTCTTTATTCCAGATGATTTTTCAGACCATATTCCAGTCATTTTTAAACCCATTATATTCCTTTCCTCTTTAAAAGCATGAAAAGCATTATTCCACTTTGCTGTTCTTCATCCATCTGTCCTACACCTTTGATCATCCCTGTCACTTCATTTAAACTTCTTTGCTGCTCTTCTACATCCTTCAAAATACATGAGGAGGACCACAGCTACAGATAGGACTCTATCACGCAAACACATCTTGAATGTAACGTCTTCCATTTCATTGCTCTTTTCTTAATAAGCTACATCAATCATTTTCCTATTTACAGCTATTCAGCAGGAGGACAGTATTTTCCTCAATCTACCTAACTATGGTCCCAGACCTGTTACTGAGTGGCAACAGTCACAACAGAGGCCATCATTTTATATTTAAAGCTAATAACATTTTTCCTTTGATCACATTGGTTTACATTACATCACCTGCTATATTGTTGGTAGGAGTTCCAGTCTTGTAAGATCCTTCTGCAATCAATCACAATTGGCCTTTGTTTTTAACAATCCAAGTAATTTGGTATTACCAGCAAACTTTGACAGACCATTTATCTTCAGAGCAAACAAGAGAATGTGTTAAGAAATACAGCTCCCAGGACATCATCTTGTGAGACCCATCAGTGATCTTCACTGTTCACTCTTTCTGCTTCCAGTATTCTAACCAGGCATTAACCTAACTAAGAACTTTCTCTGCCACATGATTACTTAGGTTCTTTTAAAGACTTTGTTGGACTTCACTGAAAACTCCGAAGTCTTATCTACTGGACCTTCCTTTAAAGAACTTGATAGCTTAATGAGACATGACTGCCCTTTATAGGACCAAAACTTAATTATTTTCCAGTGTGACAAAAGAATGTGCTCCCAAGAATTTTATTGTAACTTCTATTATTTTATCTAGAACAGACATCATTCTTCTGTGATTCTCTAGAGAGATACAAAAACATTAGAAGGACTGATATACATGGAAATTGAAAACCATGACTGGGAACCGCTCAGAAGTCTAGTCCTGCACGTAACAGTCATTAACCTGGCAGTAGATCTTCCAGTTTTATCTCATGAAATTAGTTTCACATCAGGCTCATTGGATCTGTAATTGCACTCTTTGATTTGCCACAGGATATGACACATCGAACTAGAGTATCCTCTGTGATATTACACCAAAATCAGTGGTGGAAATCAAGTTCCACCTCCACTTATACTGGTCAGCTCAGTGCAAAGTCAGTGAGAATTATGCAGTATGTAAGGTATCCACAAGTCTTTGAATGTATATAAGGTTATCTTTAAGCCTTTGAATGTGTTCACACACTACCAAACCACTATACTCTGCTGTAAAAGATAGTCAGTAAAGTTTTACATCTCAACCTTTTAAACAGTTGGAATTCACAGCTAAAAGCTCTAATTTCAAAAGGCACAATAAAGGAAAAAACCTTAGCTTCTTTTTCTCTTCATATGCTGGCAGTCTAAAGACATTTAGGGAAGATCTTCTCTAATTAAAAAAAACAGGCCATGGCACAGTCCTCTGGTCATCCCTAGTGCTGGATCTAATTTCAGTGCTGGTCCTGAATCAAGCAGGAAATTGGTTCAAAGAAGCTCTGCAGGGTATTTTTCTACCTTAAGTCTTTCTGTGATTCCATTCAGCAGTGACCACCTCTCTTTCTCAGCATGGCACTGTTGTGTTCCAACAGTGTGGAGTTTGTAAGACTGCAGGGGTCATGAACTGTCCTACCAGGAAGAATGATTGACAGCACACTGTTTTGGAGAGGAAGAGGCTTCAGCCACAAGCATATGAGCTCTACTGGGCTGCTTGCTGAGCCACAGACCATGCTGTGGCAGACTTTATAAATATTGATGTAGTTTAAGTGACTCCATTGAAGCTATGTAGAAATATGATTAAAAAGAAAAAATCATCAGACCTAAGATCTTAAAAGAATATGGTACAGGAATTTTTCAATCCATTTCTTGTCTTAACTAGTACTTCACAATTCAAACAATCAAATCGAATACTGTCTAATTATTCCTCATAATACCTAGTGAGAAAAAAAAATAGAAGGGTAGGACACCTAAATAGCAAGCATCAAACTGGCATAGCCATTAAATGTTAGGTGTTACCTGGTGACAGACCTGCAATAAGGACACCAGAGCCCTGTGACTCCCAATTATGTTCCAACTTATTTTTCTTTCAAAGAGCTGTAATTCCCTTACACACTGACATCAATTTTATACTTGTTTGTTAATCTGAAAAAATTTTACAAATAGGAGGTGAAGAAGAGTTTTCTCACATCAATCAGCTTACAGTATGACAGAAATGATTAGCCAAAAAATTAAGCTGAACAACTGTTTCTGACCAGGTGTTTACTGCTGAGTAACAGCATACAGAAGTATTATATGACAGTATGGTTTCCTTACCCCATTTACGTTTTGTGAAATAGGAATCAGCACTAGGGTCATTGAAGTGTCTGCTCATCATAGTCTCTCCTCCAGCATGGAAATCATATGCAAACACTAGAGCTTAAAAATAGAAACAGGTGATCTTTTTTAACTCAAGCACATTTGAAAAAAGTATCAACACATCAGCTGGGGGGCGTGGGGGGGAAGGGCAGAGGGAAAGAGAAAAGAAAAACTTACAATGTTCTCCAAAAGCTTTAGTGGTAAACACTTCACGCAAAGTTACTATATTTGAGTGCTGAATCTTTTTCCACATGTCAACCAATACCATGCACTTTGTGTTAACAAGACGAAAACCTAGGAAAAAAATGAAACCCGTGGTTTAAAGTATAATGTTTAGGATGACAAATTTTTACTTTAACATTTCATCTGAAACTGCTGAGAGGCAACCAGACATTAAAGTATGACTGGTATGCTTAGGAATGCTAGTCCTACTGAGAACTCAATTTTTCTCACCATGTATCCTCCGAAGGCAATATGGCAGGTCATCTTTACTATTTACAGCTTTATAGCACGATGTAATGTACCCAAAGTTGCTCGTTTTCTGTATCCGATTGGGCGGTGGCAGTGGCTCCAAAGGAAAGAGACTGTGGTAGCTGTCCACTTCTGCAGGAACTGCTAAAATCAGTTCATGCACAGAAACACATTAGGCCTCAACTGACTTCGAGAAAGTCACTGAGTAGCAGAGAAAATTAAGACTACTTTCACTAATACATAAATAATTTCTGCTATCTTTTAGGTGCATGTGAAATTAAAACTCACTATTTTTGCTTTAATACCAACATATTGGCAGGTTCTTAGAAGTGATCCCATAGAGCTAAAATTATTGTCTTCAGAAAAAGTGTTACACCAAGTAAAATCGACAGAATAGATGCGCAGGTCCATCTGCCATTTTCTCATTTACCTTAGAAATTCACCCTTATGAATGACATCTCTTTGGTGTTTTTCCTACACTGATTCTTTAATAAGCATCAATTTCCATGCAGACTTCATACCATCATAAGAAAACAGGGAGAGAGAAGTGCTAAAGGCTTACAAATCAGATTAAGAGATTACCCTTGCACTTCATCTGGATTAGAAGACTAAACTACACTTTTTAACTGTATAATTATCATATTAGGTACGTATTTGAGAAGATACTACAAGAAAAACTGTTTAAATTTAAGTTGAATAATGTAAATTCTCCAAAAGTCAAATCACTGTAAATAGTATATGGTTCTTCTGCCTGACAACTAGTACAAAGCCTTCTCTGATATACCAGCCAATTCACTTCAAAACAAACTGCTTTGCTAGTTTACATACAACCTTTGAAAAATATATGCACCATTTAAAGAAGTACCTAATATCTACAAAGTAATACAAAACTGTTCTTCACAAGGCTTTACTGCCTTAATGATTTTTTCTTTCTCAGAAATCTGAAGTATTCCTAGCCATTAAGGAGTTTCAAAACAGAAGAAAATAACAATAGAACATAGAAAAAAAAAATCGTATTTCTGAAACATTTTGCATTTGGTTACCATGGCCTAGGCTGATGATTAAGGCTTCATGAAAAACTAAAAACAGGTGGCATTTTTTGCAAGATGTAGTTAAGATAGATGAAGGTGCATGGTTGCAAAAAAAACATGATCACTGTTTTGATTTATGAGAAACACTCACCAGGAATATCAGCCTGATCAATCTGGGCCATAGTTATTAAGTGTCTGTTGATGAGTTCCTGAAGGAAAAATTAAGTCAAGGTTTGAACATTATAATTCAGCTCATTATTTTTGATAATTTAAGGAAACACTGTCTTTGAAGTACTAGCTACCTGTACTAAAATAGAGAATTGATGCAAGTGTCCAGGGCAGAGAAGGTCAGAAGACCACTAGCTGGAAAATCTGAATGATAAAATACCTAAATTCTTGAAGGAGCTTCAGAAGACATTTGCTATAGCTGGCATTGACAAAGGAACCTACTACACTAAAGATGAAATTAGTAACACTCACAGCCAGCTTTGAGATGATGAGCCCTGAGAAGGGCTCTTCAAAACTAACACCTGCATACATTTTCATTTCAGTGGGAGACTTTAAAAGCAAATATTATTGCAGCTTAAAATAATGCTACAAAAATAAACCCATGCACATCAAAAAAATACATCAGTAATAGTACTGATCTGAATAGTAAATCATGGCATGCAGTTTAGATTGCAGTCATATGTTGTAACTCACCTCCACCCTCTGTTGTGCTCCGCTTATTACAAGATTTGATTTTTCAAATTCTCCACAGGGAAAACTGACTGCACAGATTGCAAGTGTCTATTTCTCTTCTACCATTAGCAATCTTCTATTTTTTGCCAAGATATGCAATTTTCCTTTAAACTCTCTATCATCTTACCTGTCTGAGCTCATCTGCCATGAAGAAGGAAGGTGCATTTGCTTTTGGCTGCATGTAAGCAACATGAGGTGCAGCTGGGTGGTAGATGTGGTAGTTCGGAAAAACCTAAAAATAAAATATTTCAAGAAGCTTTTTAAAATCCTTAAGGATAAGGCAAAAGAAGAGTTTTCTCACTCTTTCAATTCAAACTACAGAACTATGAAATCTTCATGTACAAGTTACGAATATATTGTCAGATAAGTTACAATTCTTTTATGTGGTACTCACTGCTAATTATTTCAACGGGGAGGGAGGTGTATGTGTATATATGTATGTACATAGTTATTTTAACATTTTTGTAACTGCCTTTTCCCTGTCACTGTAAGAGCTATTTACCCTAAAAAAATCTGACTTCTTCATGTTTTCTCATTATGTATGTACGTATCCACTGAGACACACAGAATGCTTTCTTGTTATTGCTGTATTAAAACCTCAGAAAGCTCTACACAGATCTACATGAAAAAATACATAAAAATTTTTCTGGTCCTTGTAGTTCAGTGATTTTTGTAGAACAACTGAAATAACTAAAAGGCCTAATCTTCATACAGAATAAAATCTGTAATGTCAACCAATTCCGCACTTACAAACGCCAGCCAGTTCTGCATTGAAAGGCAACATACCATTCCTGTGAGAGGTGCTGGAGTTGTATCAGTGTAGAAGTATGTTGTTCCACCCACTGTTTCCTTCTGGATCACCTGGCCAGTAGATGGAGGCTGAGAGACAGTGTTAGCGACAGACGCAGAGGCACTAGTAGGCACCATATAGTTTGCTGGGTTAGGAGTATGACTTCTTCTTCGAGGAGCAGGAGATGTATGAGGAGTTATTTTGGGTGAATGAAGGGGAGAAGATCCTGCTGACAGCGACATTCCTTAAAGAAACAAGAAGATATTCTCGATCAAATCCGTCATCAAAAAATATTTAGCAATTTCAGAAAAGCAGCATTCACTACCAACAATACTCTGAGCAGGTGAGACACTTAACTCTTCATACAGGTATAGAAATCCTTGAGAGATAAAATAGTAGGAGCATGACTGAATAGATGTATTTTCCCAAAAATCTTTTCTTAGTGCATAGAGATAGGGCTTGGGAACTTATGATATACACATGAAGAACTGAAATGAAACCATAAGTCAAAACAATGCTGTGTAAGAAGAGAGTTCATTAAACTGCAAAAAGATAAAATATTAATGACTACATGAGTATTTACCTAACAGTTACATGAGCAGTCAATGGAGTTTGCTAAGCTGTAACTCACCTCACCTGATTATGCATGTACCTTTTATTAGAACTCCCCAGCTATGAATGTCTCCAGTAATACAGCACACAAATAAGTGTGTTCAAAACACGCAATATGCTACTATTAATTACTTCAGGGGAGCAATTACCTATTTTCCTGTAATTATTATATTCAAAAGTCATCTTCCAACAGATCTATTTGATATGTAAAGATAGGTAACATCTCACGATACGAAGTCTATTAACATTCCTGCTGGGATTTTCTAACTTATTTGAAATTATTTTATTGGCTGGTGTTCACCTTCAACATTACAGGTGCAACTCCACTGAAGCCTGAGAAACTGCTTCTAAACAAAGTGCATCAATGAGAAAAACAAGGGCAACTTCTTTGCATACACACTTCTTAGTTATCAAAAAGTTTAATTGCTTCAAGAGTTACTGCATGCAGAATTCTCAGATTTACGTATTTAAAAAAATTTAGGTGTAAAATAGACATTCCAGGATGCTGCTGAGGAAGAGATAACTCTTCCAAAAAAACCCTTGCAGAGTTACTAGCAGAAGATCCGACATATTCAGGTGTTCAGACTAACACCAAGGAAAACGTCTTTGAAATTTATTGTTGCTCTGTTCAGACTAAGATGTACTTTCTCTTCTATACAGTCAGAGTTGTATTAGTCATAATAAATCTTTTTCTTGAAAGGATAAAAGATACACAACTTTCATATTTAACATTCTATTGACAGCTGAGAATTCTTCTCTAATTAAGAATTCTGTTAGTTATTACTCAGACATTTGATTCCATAAGCTATAGTAACCAGAGTAATTTAAGCAAATATCCAGCTAATGAAAGCAAGAGCAATTTTTTTACATACACACTTTTTAGTTACATAAACTACTTTATTTAACTTCAATCACGAGTTACAGTATTCAGTGTTCTCAAAATGCATCATCAGTAACATGTAGGAGTGATTTTACACTCATATTGTGTCCCTGAAGTAATTTCATCCCTCCTACATTTCAGTTTTTTCTTTTTTTAAAGCAAAAGACAAAAGCAAATAACAGTTTCAGTATTAACAAGCAAGTAGTAGCTTGGGAAAAATTATTTTGAAGCCATATTATCCTAATTATACTAACAGAACATTTCTACCCTTTCATTTAGCTCCTCTCATTTACTCCTTTGACATCTCCAAAACCATGCTAATTAATTCAGCACAGTTCTCTTTTGTTCCTCAAAAGTGAATAGTTCCAACAAAATTAACAAGATTTTTTTAAATGTACACTGCAGAAAAATTATATGCTTTTCTTTTTAATTGTGTCTTCTAAGTAATTTATTCTTTTTATAAAAATGCAAAATATAAGAATATGAAAAGAAAAAGTCTGCCCTTTTCTAGGCCAGAACTTTTCTTTATATTAATACATGTACATGTCTGTACACACACCTTGTAGATAAGCAATATTGTTGAATATTGCTGATTAGTGTACTAACTTAAAAAGTGAATTATAATAGGCACTTCTAAATGGTACCATTAATAGTCTTCTAAAAATCTGTTTAGAAATGTAGTGTATGACTGTAAAACGTTATTGATAGCACCAATTTATGCTACAAAAGAAAGTAAATTTTCATTACAGTAAAAGTTACCTTGAGCAACTGAGTAACACTTCAGTATTTCAACAGCTGCTGTAAAGATTGTTACATTTTTAATGAATGAACTCTTAATCCACTGGGGAAAACATCCATTTCAAAGGAAACAATGTATTAGTATTAAAAGCTGAAGGATGACTGAAGTGGCCATTGAACTGAAGCAACCCTACAGTTTATGGCATCTAAGAGTTCTCTTAATCTATGGAAAGTTACTGACATGTCTTTTTCACTCTATTCCAATTAAGCAGTATTAACTGAAGTCCTTGCAAGCACATCATGTTAACCCAGACAGGAATAACTGGCTTCAAGAATAACTGTTTCAATGAAACAGTCAACCGTAGGGATCATGAAATAAAAACCCAGCAGCCTTCATATATACTGATGGAAAATTCACTGAAGAGCTCTCTACTTTAAAATAAGCACTGTATGTACAAGACACAGTATACAGTAAATAATATCTTATAGAAAAGTGAAGACTTGCAACTCACTAAAATTACATTGTGACCTTCTACTGCAAGTTTCCCAGAAGAAAAAGGATCTCTAGTGTTTTTTATGAATACAATTTCAAACAATTTCCACTTTAAGATTTACTTCTTAAAAATACTTATTCTTGCCAAAGAACAGTTACACACATAAATCCTTAATGTCTTCGCACTGGTATTAATGCAAGATTGAAGGAAAAGGATCACAGCATTACACAAATCCTTTCAGATGGCCTTCCAGTCTAGTTAGGTCTCATTTTGAAAGGACATTGAGAGTTCAGTGAAAATCATCTGGCAGGCAGAACATATGGGCTCCTCATTTGCCAATATGCATAAGTGAGTTCAGGAAATGAAAGAAGCTTGACTACAGTTTGGTTTTATTCTACTAGAACAATATACTACACATGCTACAAAAATTTTTCTCCTCATGCCATGGTGGGCACAAACAGCCTGAGACAACAAATACTGAAGCTGATAGATTCTTCTGAGAGAGTTGCATTACATTCTGCACAATCTAAATAAGTACTGAAAGTCCAGTAAAAAAAAAAAAAAAAAAAAAAAAAGGGGAAAAACACTTAATACAGTGAAATTTATGCATATTTAAGTAGTTAAGGCAGCAAATAAGAGTGCACAAATTCAAGCAGATATCACCAACTTCATTAGTATTTCAATCAGATAAAAGCATACTAATATTAATATTTAATCATAACAAATAGAATTAGAGGAAAATAGCTTTTCACTTTTTAAAGTGAATATATATTCCTACTGACTCATACTCAAGGAAAAAGATGTTACTAAGCATAAAATAGTAACAACAGAACCACACTTCACAGAACTAGGCTGGTTTTAATTGCAGTTTATATAAATGCCCATTCACTTAAGGACCTAAGAAAAAATGAGCTTTGAAAAATCTACTTACGATTTATATATATATATATGTGTGTGTGTGTGTGTGTGTGTGTGTGTGTGTGTCACATCAGTGATCTTGACAAGTAACATTAAGGTTTCCCTATGAGAGGGTTCAAGATTCCCCTGTACTAAAATTCAAATGCCAACAGGAATACTATGACAGACATCAAAAAGCCTGTTTCAAATTGTCCCTCCTGAGACTTTTCTACCAGCAAAAGTGGCACTCCATTCCTTGTCTGTCTCGGGGAATCTTAACACACTTCATTAAGAAGTCAAATACAATCTTAGAAGATGAACTGCAAGGAGAAAGGGCTTCTTTCACTTCACTGTTATTTATATCTAAAAAGAGGTGGCACAGTATGCAGCTGCCATACCAACATGGAAATGGCTGTGGGATTTGAAGATCTTTTCCCAACATTTGCAGTGATCATGCAGGCTACCTACACACACCTGCAGCTCCTGATGCCATTCTTTTTCTGTAAAGAGGGAGATCATATTTACATATCCCTCTTTATTCTTATATTTTCATTTCATGCCTTGTTTTTCATTTTTCAAGTTTCATTGTGACTGAGGAAATGGAAATGGCAGACTTCGACATGCATTTGAGACAGTAATCAAAGACATTTTATGAGATTAATGTTTCTAATAAAGCTTTGTAGCACACAATGTATTTGAATTAAAAGCTAGGTTGCATTTTGAATCTGAAAATTCACAAAGATAAACAGGATCAAAGAGCATCAAGCATGATCTCTTAATGACTCAGTATCCACGACTTTTTGATTTAATGAGAATTTACAACTTAGTGAGGCAGAATTTCATTAAGCTCACATGTATGTAAATCAGCCGGCCTACAACATTAAAGGTTTAAAAAAACCTTTAAATTTTGCCTACAAATTTACTAATCTACAACCATATGCCTATGCCTCTAATGCTTGTAACACATTCAGAGGTCAAAATTTCAACATTTAACATTTTATCACTTTAATGTTCTGTACTTCAGAGATACCCCAGACTACTAGGTAAATTCTGAAGAATAACAAAGCAAAGTGAATTACAAAATCAGACTATTTCAAGAACTTAAAGTAGCATTCTTAAATTCATTGACTATTTCTTTTTATTGCAAACTTTCTATTAGGTCATTAGCATTGTAGCTGTGTATTTTCAAGTTAATTAAATCTGCTTTGCTCCCTAAACAATATGAGTCATCAATTCTTCCTCTTCAGTTTTAATTAGGAAGAAGATAATTTTACAGTGCCTTTGCCTTCTTCTGTTCCTAGATTATTCTGGAATGCCTGCAGAACTTCCTCTGCATCATATTTGACCCAAGAGGCTGGAACAACGTCTTGGGGCCATTAGCCACACTAACCACCTCAGCTGAAAGTGCTCCATCTGCACCTGGGGCTGAGGGCTCTGAGAACTACACTCTCACAGCTCATCACAAGTGGAGATGTGTCAACTGGACACAAGCATAACACCTTCGCACACCTGGCTCCTAAGCCTGCAGGTACAGACTGACAGCAGAAATGGGATCTCTTACATTCTGCATAACCTCAGAACCTGACTTGGACTAGATATAGAAGCAACAGCAATTTGCTGTCACTTACATCAGTGACAAAGGCATCATTTTCTAGCTATAACCTAGCTTTAGCAAACCCCAAACAGCTTTTTTGCTATTGGGGGCTATACATCTGTTCTCTCTCAAGTTCAACACAGCAACCTTATCACTTATCACACAGTCTTATCACTTCAATGACATCCATGGGGTTTTTTTCATACACTGTGTTGCTAATGACATTAATACTCTAATACAGCTACACAGGACTGGGTAAGATAAGTTTGTTAGCAGAAGTGCTATTTGAAGCCTGTCAACTCCTCGCTAAATTTCTCACACAAATGACAAACAGGGTGTGTTTGCTAGTAAGGAAAGGGAGGAGCAATAAGGTAGTATTCAGGTGAGCTTACGGAAAAAGAGTTTGGAAATGGTATATGAGATCTATTTACAACTCTTCAATGAAACAATATTCTCCCACCACTTGTGTAAGTTGCATTTTATACCACTGTATTTCCATATTCTGTTAAATGCTACTAAGAGGAAGACTGACCATGCTAAGATTACCCTAGAAAGCACTTATGTAAATGTGTGAATGTAGGGTTAACCTTCTTCCATGCTATATCCTAACTGATACATCAGGAATGGATACAAGTTATCCACTGAAGTATTTTAGATTCCCCCTGTCATATTTATCAGTATTTCTGCAGTACTGTTGACAAGAAAGGCCAAACAAATATTTTCCAAGGACTATTGAGTTACACATGAAATACTGGATGTCAAAAGTGGTTTTGATTTACACCTACTTCTAGGGAAATCTCAGAAAACAGCTATGTGAAAGAACTTACATTTTTCCATCATCAATAAGGAAATCAAAGGACTGTTTTCATAATTTACCTCCTTTGTCACGGGTGAATAAAACTATGTAAGTGTTAAATTATTCCTACTACGTTTCCTTATTTCTTACAAAATTTTGATTTTCTTCAGTACCCTGTAAATTACTATAAGCAATCTTAATCTCACAGAGATACTTAAATCTGCAAAGTTATTCTACTAGAGAGCATGCATCCTTTAACTGGAAGGAGGCTTATCTTTATTCAAAGGAAAATTCTTATAAACTCTTTACATGGGTTTCGTTTGAATTTATTTTCATTTATTGAAAGCTAACAGATCTCAACCATTTTTTCATGACAACTTCAGAATGTATTTAAATATTTTTGGTTCTGTTATCCAGCATGATCTAAGTGGTGAAGTTTCCCCACACAAAGATACTGCTTTCTTATTTAAGAGCTTAATTTTTTAGAAAGAGCACCTCCTAGCTGACCTTGAGGTAACAGGAATTTCTGTGGATGTATACTGTTGACAGCTTTAATGTTGACATTTAAATAAAAATAAATGTCTATGAGGCATATTTACATAGGACATGTAGGTTCAGAGAATCCTGCACTCAGTGAGAAAAGAAAAGCTTCTAGAATCCAGCCAAGATCCCTACTTTAAATTATATTTTCTTTTTAGCTACACAGGAAGAGCAGGGAAACAAGCCAACTCTGCCTGAAGTTAGCTCTTATGAATACTCCCCCATCCCTCTTGTCCATAAACAAACAATAGTATTTAAGGCTAGAAAGTATGCAGCATTGGTATCTATATTTATTTCTAGGAGCTGAAATTGTTGTGCAAACTTCTTTCATCAGTGTTACTTATCCTTTCGAGTGTTACTTACAGATAGTAAAGAAATTGGACTGTGAAGGATCCCTCTGAGACCCCACTGGACACTTTCCAAAAGTAGATCATTTTACTGTATTCTATTTAATCCTTTATACACTTTTCAATCCAGGTGACAAGGCTGAGAGGCATATAAACACAACAGTTTTCCAATAAGATGGCACAGCACAATATAGGATCAAGCAGACACAGCACCACAACATGTTCATTTGGTCAGCAGAAGTATCAATCACTTTGCAAGCCTGCTCTGCTAAGTTTTTACACACAAGCTAAATGCTGGCTTCTTTCACACTGACATTGGCATCAAGAAAGACTGAGGTTCGTTTTAATAAATGGTAATTGCCAATAGATGTTTAAAAAAACATTTATAACATTTGTCCATCTGCCTTTTGCCTGCTACCTAACGCTTCCTTTCAGCCGCAAGAGAGTGTTGGAGGTTTAAGTACACACAGAAACTCATTAAAGAAACTGCAGTGTGAATATCCAGATCTGTTGATGGCTATATATTAAAATTATTTTATTTAAACAAAATCATTAGAATTAAGTTAACATCTTAAGATCAGAAGACTAAAAGATGCATGAAGGGCTTGAACTTTTTAAATGAGTACAAAAACGGTCACTCAATTATATGACTGCATGGAACACATTTCAGTGAGTTTTAAACCTGGGAAATAACTATAAATTGGCCTTGAAAGTGAGATTACATGTGACAGATACAATAAATATGAACACTGTTTTGCAAGACACAGTGTTATAGAATTAGCTTGTCTTCTACTTTGTGTTGTCAATCCAGATTTTTGAAGTCCTCATATACACTCATTAATATTGCAAATAATTACTTCTACATCACACAGTCTAGAAACACATAAAAAGAGCACACTGGTGTGTAGTAATCCAGGATCATATGCATTGTAGACTACAAAGCATTTCTAGACTATGGGTAGTTTAAATCATCTTCTGGCAAGAACCACTTAGGACACAGTATGTGATAACTCAGCAACCCTTTTCCCCAAGAGGAGCAGAATAAGTTGTTAATTTCAGTGCTGCTATGGCTGAGCAGATTTCACAGCCTGCAGCGTGATTTCCATACTACTGGAATATAAATCTAAAGTTCCTCTACTTTTTAATGATTGCCGTAATTTTAAGAGCTAAAGTAGGAGGTAGCTACATTTATACCTGATAAATCTGGTAACTATATATATATGGGGTTGTTTGACAAAACAAATCACTGTACTTACAAATCATTACTCTCAACTTACCTGGTGCTAACCCAGCAGTAGCAGGACTTCCCATGGAGGGGTGAGAGAACAAGGCTTGAGAGAAGGCAGACATACTTGACTGGGATACATTACTCAGCCTGGAGGTTGATCCTCCTTTAGGAATAAACTCACTTGCAGAAGGATTTGGTGTCTGTTTAAACAAAGAAAATAAATTAAATGTTTATTTTGAATGAGAAGGGATGGAGAGTGCCTATTTGGTACAAAATACTTTCTAGAAAGGCCTACTAGTACAGGGGGTATTTTTAAGATACAGCTTGCTGACAAGAACAAAGAATACTGGAAGCTGGTCAGCATGAACAAATTTAGACGTGTTTTTAGCTTTTGTCTGAAGTAGGATAACTTTCCATACGAGCAGCTGGTGTACAGATTCATACAACATTTTTCAAAAGGCTTTCCATAAGCATTACAAGTTGGAAAACAGACTCGACACTAAGAAAGCTTTGCCACAGCTGCACAGACTGTTCCCCCATGACTTCAGCAATTTCATATTGAACTAACTTGCAATTTCAAATTAAAGGAGTAAAAATTATTCTTACTAGAAAAATCACCCCTGCCTCTATTTCAAACAGATCTGTACGTTCATTTTTTTTGTGAAGTTGACTTCTGCTTTAATTAACTGTTTAATTTATCTAGCATCCTTAATAATAAAGCCTAATTTGGTGCCACAGAAAAAAATAAAAGCAGAATGATGGTCAAACATCCAGTATTTGTCAGTACATAAAACAAACACATGAACAACTTCTAATTTCTATTAAAATCTGTGCAGATGGTTTTGCAGTTTAGAGTCGTGGTGTTTGTTTTGAGGTGAGGTTTTTGCTTGATTTGGGGTAGGAAGGGTTAGAAAAAGAAAATCCCAGTTAGAGCTCAAAAGGTAAAAAGCTTATTAATGGACAGCTGATTACAAATGACATGAGTGGAACAAAAACTACATTAGGCCAAGAAATAAAACCAATTATTACAGGAACACTCTGAAAAGCTTGAAGATTATTAAATTACTGGGTTTAGTTTATTAAGTAATCTGCAGAGTACCTCTCAGAAGTGTCTAAACAAGTTAGGTAAAAGAAGAAGACAGCAACAACTCCCAGTAAACCAGGGATACTAAACCAGGGATACTGTTAAGATAATCACTATGTTTTTTTACAGAAAATTATACTGGATCACTTTGGTTACAGGCAGTTTTAAAATAACCAAATAGATCAACTTGTAGTTAAATTATCAATATTGATTTTACCAATATAAAGTGGCATCAGAGAAAGTAAGTTAGTGCTGAATTAGAAGCAAAGTGTGAACATCAGTCGAGACAGTGAAGAAAGTATTTGAAAAGAGTTTCTGTTAATTGGGTTTTGATACCTTTACTTGAATATTTCTGCCAAATATCATAGCATTAATGCATTTCAATGCACTGAAAAAGAAGAGTCTCAAAGTTGTAAAATTAAAGAAGATGCCCAGGTTTAAAAGAAAATAGCAAAAATATTCTACCTTTAATCACACAGTAAATTTTAACCACTACCAATTTCACTACCTGATTTGTCATCTTACATGTGCATGTTTCTGAATATTCAAGGAACAGCTATAAGCAAATATGTAGATTGTGAAGTAAAAACACTTATACTTAAATGGGCAAAGAGTTCAAACAAATTTTAAGTTAAGGAAAGTGCAGTTAAGGAAAACATGTTAAGATATACACTAATATAGCAAAACAAATGATAAGCTGAATTATACAGACTGAAAACACATAACTGACACATTCATATTCAAAAGGTCATATTCTGGACTTATATGAATTTGGGTACAGGAATAACTAAGAGAATGGTGTTCCTCTAGATAAAAACTGACATGCAATCATTCAGCAAAATCTGCTTGAAACTGGAGAAAATTACAGAGGTGGTAAAGAGTAAAGCAGAACTTTTCCAAACAGCAACAGGGCTAAATAGTCACCAAACAAAGCAACTGAGAGAGCAACATAATTCCAAAGAACTACAAGATTCACATTTTTCCACTGCTAAAAGTAGCCATGACACATCCACAGCTCTGTCACATCTAAATACTGTGTCAAGCAGGCAACAAGGGCAGGACATGGCATGAGGTTTGAAGCATGCAAGCAGAGAGAAACACACCTTCTGGAAGGTAAATCAGACTTTCCTAGAGCAACTGAGAGAGTTCCCAAACTCCTATCTATGGCATTCTAGTTAAACTATTACCATTTTCACCTACTGATTCAAACAACTCCTACAGCACAGAGATGCTTCTTACCTATAAATGCATTCTTCCAGTTTTCATAGGCCAGTTTTGGTGTCTGAAAGTTACTTACTAAAATGTTACTTACTTACTAAAAGTTACCTAAAACAATAAAAATTTTTAAATACAATTTGATTTTTAAAAAAGAGCTCCACTTTAACTGGTAGGTGCTTTAATTTATCCAAGTGAAAGAGTCCAACCCAGGGATCTGCTAGGGCTGATCTGGTTTATGCTGTAGAATTAGAAACAGTAATGGGTGAAGTCTGATGGAAATTCAGTTTCATTCCATTTTCTGATATCACAATTCAGAATAAGCGTCAAAGCCTGCAAAGATTAAGTTGCTATTACATAACTTTGATGAAAACATTGTATATGAGTAAACAGCTTTGATTTATGAAGATAGACCCGATATTGTGAAAGCCTGTTTTACTTCTCTCTGATGCTACAAACACAAAGCTGCAATCCAGAACTTTCCCCATTGGTTAAAAAACAACTTAACTTTTGGTTACAATTTTAAAAGACCCTTCCATCTTCAAGTTGTTTTCTAAATACAGAAAAATACTCAACTTCCACAGTCACTAGCCAGAATAAACTAATTAAAGTAATACAGCAAATTTTAGTGACTGGAGGCCAAAATTAGCAAATACTGTAAGACAATTTGAAGCTTAAGCCTAAATCCACACTTAAATTCATTGCATATACGTGAAGCCACAGTTCTTAAAAACTTTTATGCTTTTGAAAACATTTTATCTGAAGTAAACTATTAATTTTTCTGAAAATAATTTTCTTCCATGAAATTAGGCCAGAATAAGTGACTTAACTGAGGGAATATAATATTACTATTAGGTCTTTAATCTTTTAATTACTTTTGAATCTTTGTAGATAACCATTTTGAAGCAGTGACCATGCAAATACAACAAAATTAGAAAGCCACGTTAATAATGGTCAATGAGTCAAAGTATTATATTCTTGACCTGAAAAAATATCTTCCTTTCACTCTGTCAACACATAATGCAAAGTATGAATTCCAGTTTCAGTTTTACATTTGGATCAATGGTAAGCTTAAAAATCTGTTTAAATGGTTACCATGCTTTAGAATCCAAAAATGTATTCTTTCAGTTTTTCCATTAGAGTCCTACTAAACTTCCTAAGATGATGTAAAAAAAAAATGAAACTTTTATAAGAATGAAAATAATCTAGATCTTCTTAGTGAAAAACATATGTTTAAATTTTGCACAAGTACAGCTTTCAAACAAATCTCATTTAATTAATAATTAATTATTCATCTTAGAATAAAGTAACTTATCCATGCCAGATGAGGCTTAAAATTTTAAGTCAGAATAAACCAGGACTGGTAAAACATGTAGAGAAAATGGGTATTGAAAAGTGTTATTAATTTTCAAGAGTAACCAGAAGAATGGACATGCAAGAATCACGTAATGATTATGCAATACTGTGACATTAAAAAGCAGCAAATGTACCTCTAGACCCTAAATAATTAAAAAAGTCTACTAGCACTGTCTGCACTGTGTTAAATAAGGCTATTTTCAGTTTCAAGTGCAAATGTCCCATAAAAAGGCACATACAAAATTTCAAAATGCTAATCAACATGTTTTCAACAAACAGCATTAAAGAGAAGGAAATACAGCTGTGCCAGCTATATTACATTTTTCTAGCAAACCACCTAAGGTGACTTCTAACTGATACCTTTGCTAAAATTGCCATCATTCCCTTTTCCTCTCAACCTCGCCAACTGAAATCTCATCCCTCTTCTTCCAGGATATTAATAAAAATGCTGTCAAACTAAAGCAGCGAAGCAACTTCCCTAATTGCTACCTGAATACCTACATCATGCATTCTCAGAATGATTCCATGAAGAAATTTCATCAAAATACCCTATTTTCAGGTTCTTTATGTCCATGCCTCTTTTCAGTCAGTTTGCAAAGAAACTTCCAAAGACAGTCCACAAAACTGACCATCCAGCTCCACTTACAAAAACAATTCCTAAACTTCTGTACATCAGAGTGAAAAAAACTTTACATATAAACACAGTCCATACGAAGGCTGAATTTAGCCACGATGCAATTACTAAGGATGGAACCAAAAAAGTACAAAAGGAGGCCAGGACTATTAAACAACTCATTTGTTTCACCAGTCAGCTCAGAATTTGTCTGGTGGCTTTTATGCTTTTACAGATATAAATTAAAATATAGCATGAAGGAGAAGAAACAAAAGAGTACCCAAAAAAAAAAAAATAAAATTCAAGGCTCCTTAAAAGAAAGCACAGATTAAAGTAAAGAGCAAGCCAAGGATCTAAGTTGAAGACTATCACTGTAAGGACTACACAGCAGCATGTGGAATTACTGTATGCTGAGGAGTTGCACATAACATATTTCTGTCATCCAGAAATGAAATCAGAATTCCTGTTTCATCAACTATAAACTTCGATACATATGATTTGTCTTAACGCTCCTCAGTGATAAACTTGTAAAGCCCCACTGCTGCACTAATTAATTAATCTTCAAAATGCCTTTAAGTACAGAAGTGATCTAGAACACAGAGACATACAAGTTATGAAGCCTTCGGAAAGTCATGCAGGGATCCCACATGAATAATGGAAACCGCCCTTCCCTCTCTCATTTCTCATTCAGAATCTCTCAACACAGCACAGAGCTGCAAAGCTGCAGCAGTGACACCACATCAGCTTCAGGGGTTGTAACAGTACTTCATTAGATTGGTTCTGGTTCCACATTCAACCAAAGCCAGCTACATAACTCAAAAAGTAGGCCAATCTCATTTGATTTCAGAAGGATGTGTTAAAGTATTTACTATGCTAGAAACTAGATACAAGCCTCTTTGTTCTCTTTTTATGTTCCCCTTCACTTCCAAATTCGTGCTGATCTGTTCTGACATCCCAAATTACATAATCGTGTAATGGTTACAGAAAACCACCAATAACCCACAGCCATGCTATAACATGCTACACACTCCCAGTGTATTTTAGGCATAATATCGCCTAGGAATACAGAAACACTCAGAAGTATTTCTTGAGCTTTACACGTTATTTTTTTGTTATTGGGTTTTGGGGTTTCTTTCTTGTTTTTTAATGGGCAGGCGTTCTGTATGAGGACATTCATTTTACAGAACATTGTTTGCTATTCCTCCAAGGATTCCTTGCGAGCCATGACATCAGGAAAGGATGCATTTTGTGATGTCAGAGCAACTCAGAAGACACGATAAGTCGCCAAGGACTTCAGAGCAAAACTCCTTCTATCCCACCACTGAATTTGTGTAACACACTACATTATTCTAATTACTGTGACAAGTCATCACATCACTCCAACAATAGGCTGTAATAAATTCCCATTTGTCAACATTACTAGTTATATTGCTCTACTGCTCTTGCAGAAGAATAGAGTCAATCTCACTAAAACTGGGTAAAATTTGTTGGCTACGGATTGTTTGGTTTATAAATGACAACACAGGTTCAGACAAAACTATTAGCAAAGTTTTGTTACAACTGGAAAGCAGATGTCACTAAAAAGTAAATTTAAAACCATTTGAAATATTTTCACATTTCTTTAACAAAGCGCCTTCAAAGTACTGTAAAAACATCCAAAATTTTAAAGGTCTGTGCTCCTAATGGAACATATTCGAAAAAAATTATTTCTATGAGTATTTTTTGCTCAATAAACGAAGAGGCAGTTATTGATGGTGAATAAGAACTATTCTGTATAACTAAAATGTACCTATCCCTACTATTTTAAGGAGAATTACCATTTGCTATTTCATATATATATAGGTCGTATAGTAGCTAAGGACATTTCCTAATATAAGCTAGGATATATCACTATAAAACAAACTTTGATTTGGATTTTTTTTCTTTTTTAATGCACGACCCAGAGTACAATTCACTCTGCAGTCTTCACTTTTAATCATGTAAGTGTAACACCAAATTAAAACAAAACAGATCTGGATTATAAATGCATAGCAATGCAGGAGTGACAGTTAAATTATTTTACAACACAAGTTTTAACACCTTTCCTTCTACAGCCTTGCCAAACTCCACAGTTTCTCTTCAATCCCTCTTGTTTCTCCTCCAGTTCTATTTATTATGGCTGGCACATCCTCCTTCTGTTCATATTTCCACCACATGTGCACATACATGCTTCGTTAAAGCCCACATCTCTATGGGAAGCTATGCAATTGCATCATGTAATACAAAATCTTAAGCTGCACATAGTTTAAATCAATAACGTAGCTGAGATTCTGGTGCAATAAAAGAGCCTGGAACTGCACCCTTCCAAAGCTACATGCTCTGCAGCCAGTCCCAAACACTGCTGGCATCAGAAAGCATGGGGACCTTGGGCTTCCTTCTCTTTGCCACACTGTGAACACTACTTCAGAGAGCACAGGTACTGAGAAGACAACTGCTCCTGGCAAGAAGCTTCAAGTCCCAGGCTGCTGCCTCTCCAGCCTCCAGAAGCATTAAGTTCTTTTGCTTCTAATCTAAATGGAGTAGATTAACAATAAAGTTTGTTGCATCACTGTACAGGAAGATAACAGAGGACAGAAGTGCAAACAGGACTTTTTTTGCCCTTTAATGTCCACCTGAAAACTAAAGACTGATTTTCTGATTCTCTCTTCTCAGAACCACTGTCTTTACTTATGGCTTACACTCACTGTTAGATACACATGATAAATTCAGTTTCTGTCTTCTCTCCCTTCAAAACAGTACTGCTACACAGTCTCTCACCACTGTCCTTCAATCTTATCTGCTCCTTCTACCAATGTTTCTTTTAAGCTTCATCTTTTCTCCATCAGCAGCTGTGCTGCTTCTCCAGCAGCAAAAGGGTCAAGACAGACTGAAGGCCCAAATGTCCCTAAACATAGCATCAGTTTGCCTACATCATGCTGTCCATACTGTCTGTTTCAGTACTACAGAGATGTCCAAACATCAAATCAAGCACAACTAGTATCAGTGTGGAAAGGAGCTCCCACGAGTGTCGTGTTGGCCCTTACACAGCAGAAATTCAGTGAACTGGAAGAAAATCCTAAGGTGCCACCAGCTCCAGTTACAAGTCTGTTGTCAATTTACCCCCTTCATTCCCTTAGAAAACACCAAAAATAACATAACCCTCATAGGAAGACTAAAATAATCTCTGAGGAATCAAAAGCACTACACAAGTGAAAACAGTATTAGCAGCAGTGGTGCAGTTCCCACCACTGCAATAATTTCCATCTAAACTCCACTTTAAGGGACATGAAGCAGATTCATCCTAGGCTAGAATTATTCTTCATTTTAATCCCAAGGATTAGCTGCTACTTCAGTAAAGAGATACTCAAATCCAGCTGTACCACCACCCCCTCACAGAGCTGAAGAAGATTCAGGAATAAAGTAAAATAATGGTAAGAGCTGCATATATTTCTCAAATAAGTTGAGAAATATAAACTATCCCAACATAAAAATTGAGAATTCACACTTCCTCATCATGCTGGCAATGTCTTCAAATTCTGTACTGAGGGCATCTATTTGCATTGTGTCAATCATTTTAACAATCACTACTTTTACCAGTAGAAATCTTCCCCACATGAGAATTACAGGTTGTGGTTGTTTGCTTTTAGAATACATTAAGCGATTACTTTTGCTCCTTCTCCTCAGATTATACCAAAATCAAGTAAAGTACATAGCTCAGCAATGGGTGAAGATAATAAAATATCTCCAAATCACTCTCTTAGAGGGCCATTATGCCTACTTTTTGAAATAAATATTTGATTTGATCTTAACTCATACTTGGACTAACTGTTTCTAGCATTTTCCAGAACTTAAAATAAAACATCCAAAATACTGAACAAGTGACCAGTAAAAAATAATTTTACCTGTAAATTGTTTTCTGTGACTCTGTTCCACCAAACCATATTGATGGGTACTCCTGTTTTACACCTGTCAGCCAGACAGCCAATAGGGTTCTTTGATTTTCTTGCTTTTGATCCCACCGGAACTATCCTCTCATCCAGCATCCCCAGTCGATACTTCCTGGGCTATGAAAAAGAAGGAGAGAAACCAGGCCACTCCTAACAACCCTCATCTAAAGCTACACTAAAATAGGTATTACACTGTGCTACGATTCTGGATTGGTGGAATAGGAAACAATTTGCAAGTAAAATTTAACTGAGACTGTTTCCTTTCAATCCTGACTATTTGGTTATAATAAACAATGCTTTAAAAATAAAAGAAAGAATAAACTTCGAGGACTACTAATTATTTATAAGCAAAACCATGCATCACAAGTCAGCCATGGAAATATGCACATAAATTTGTGAATTCTGTACAAATGAGGAATTATTTAAAAATGAAATCCTTATTTTCAAAATAGATACCTTCAATCACATCATAACATCTGAACACCTCCCTTGAAATTTCTAACAAATAAATTTTAAATTCAAATTTTCCATGACTCATCTCCTGAAAATTTGCTTTTAAAAACCAGGTAGAACTGAGTAGCCAACTGCAGCAGAACTCTGAGAAAAACATTTCTGCTCAGGTTAATATTAAAAAAAAAAACTTCAGCTACTGTCTTACGTGAAAACAGACAAGAATTACTACGACAAATGGATTGGAAACTGTAATAAAATTGAGAAAATAAAACATATTTGAGGAAGTTAATATGCAGGAATTACTTGCACCTTATTAACAGTGACATTTCTATTACATTGGCAATGATCTCGACAAATGGAACTATTAATAAAGAATGATATGAACATTAAATTCAAAAGGCACACTGTAAAAAAGAAAATCTGTTAAATACTTTCAAACAGGTAAAGTACAGAAATTTTCCAGATTTTGCTGTGCTTTCAAACTTATGGGTATCTACCTAGATAGTAAATATCATCAAAAGAAATATTTTAGCATCTATGCATATTTAGACCAGGGCCTTTTATATCCATTATATCAGCAACTGGACCAAATTGCAGGAGTTGGCTGGTTTTCTTTTGCTGTAGGGTTTTGTTTGGGCATTTTTATGTGACAGTGCAACTATCATCTGGATATAGATCACTCTGTAATCAAAGCTGAACTTACCTTTATTCAGATATCTATTTCACCTAGCACCTTAGAAATCTTAACAACATGTACCTTCAAACACACTTGAGAAATTATTCCTCAGGAAACAAGGGAAGAACCTAACTGGAGAAGATTTCCCACTCACACAGAAACAATTTGTAAAACACAGGACAAAACTACCATAAAATGGCTGCAAAAACAAAACCTAAATAGATTCTCTCCTCTACTTCCCTGGAACCAAGAATTCAAACTCAGAGTCAACACCACCTCATTTGCCTAAAAAAGCCCAAACAAACCAACCCCTAAAAAAAACCCTGCAAAACCCACAAACAAAGCAATGAAACATCCCCAAGGATACCAACATGGACTATGAATTACCAAAGGCAATAAACTCCATGGAGGAGTTAACCAAACTTAGTAACAATAAACAAGACTGAATTTTACCATATCAATTAGAAATCTGTGATGGGTAGCACAAAGTCCTCCTGCAGTTCAAACACAGACCTGATTATGGTAAATCTAAATATCTGTTGTTTGTTTGGAGAAACACTTAACTATCGGGCAACTTATCTCAGTAAGTCAGAAAGACTACTAAAATCCTAACCTGCAAAGTCATTAGGTCTTAGAAGCTGGACATTTAGGCAAGACTGGACTTTAGGGCAGGGCTTGAATACAGTATGTATTTTTCTTAGGCCAACTATTGGAAATAACATAATGAAGGGGAACAGTTTCCCTGAAAGCTTTCCCATCTCTCTCTCTCTCTCTCCATGCTCTACGAAGTGCAGAGGTAAGTCTGCCTCAGACTACTGCACTACAAGCCAGTGCCCAAACATACTTAAATTCACAAAGGGTTCTTCTAATCATCCATAATAACTGGTTGTCTACAATATTTTGAAAAGGAGAACCAAAAGAAAAGAGGAAATAAGTCAATCTGGAAAAAGGCTATTTTGGTCACAACACAATTCAGTTTCCAGACAAGAGGATGAAACTGTATTTCATGCTTTATGAAAGATCATACTGAGGGGGCTGGGGGGCAAAAAATAGTCAATTCTAAACCCTAATGCAACATAGAGACAATATGAGTTCATGTTCCAATAGTTCTTGGCCTACTTGTATTAAAAAATGAAATTAAAATCTGGATGAGACTAAAACAAAACTTTTATTTTCATTATGATCATAAAACATTAGGGGATTACTAGGTCAAGATTTCATTATTTAGACAGACATTAGAAGATGGAATATACAATATTAACATTTGGAAATAAATTTTAGTCTATTTGCACCAAAGTCATTCTAAATAACACTTGTTCTGAATGAGCAAAATGGGATCTGATTTAGAAATGCAATCTGAATTCAAAGGATAGCAGAAAACAGTATCTGCCAAGAGGAGAGATTCAACAGAAGGGAAAGCAAACAGATTGAGTAAGTGTATCAGCTTTGCTACATCTCAGACCTCTACATAGAGCAGGAAATAAAGCAACACAAAACAGGTCACCTTAAAATGAGCAAGAAGTCATCAACCACTGATCATTTCTGAACTTACATATATATGTGTGCGTGTGTGTGTATGTATATGAACAAGAATATGTAAATAGGTTTACCTAAAACAGAGGGCATGACCATCTGGACTAATAAACCAAACTTTTATGCCTGGGCACAATTCCTCTTGGATGTTTACAAAAACAATTGCTTTTTTGCCTTCCCTACAGTCTATGAGGTAAAAAAACTGTTCAGATGTAGCAATCACTGGCTGCAAATGTTTACATGAGGCAGGGAACAGCTAACTACCTTTAATTGCTAGCAACAACTTAGTTTCCCCCAAGGTGAGAAGGGCAAGCATTTTCAACCATAGCTAACAATTTTAACTCTTGGCCTGTAGACCCAAGCTGCTACCAGCAATTAACAATAGGAGCCTATTGGTTGGCACAATTATTAGGCAAGATAAACCCCTAAAGTCTGAAAAACATTACACTTTAAACAAAAGAAATCCACTCCAAAAACAAGTCCTTCCTAAGTAGCATCTTCACATGAGAACACTACTAATGATGATTAACTTCACTAGCCCACACTAGAAAGTATTCCTCAAGTCAGCTTAGTTACTCAGTTCTCATTCATTCAACAAGAACTTTGGGAATGTGTTCAGCAAGTTTGTTTTCTTCCTTCTATTTGCTGTAACATTCTCTTTGCCCCTAGCTCTTCCTGTTTCAAGGACAGTGGGCAATATCACACTTCCTTTTTCAGGATTAAACTGACCTCTAGTGTAAGATGTTCCATGGCTATTCTACAGGAATACATTTAAACAAGAAAATATTTACAAACATTCAAACTGTAAAGACTTCCCCATCTAATAACTTCCATGTAGTATTTAAGTCTAGATAAGCTGACAAATCAAATTACGCAATTATAAAGTTTTCTTCTACTGAAGATCTGCAACTTGGCTTTTTTTGGGATCACTCAGGTCCCAAATTACATTTCTGTTCCTTAAAATACATTTACCACCAGCAGGTTTTGAATTTTAGATTTACAAGACCTTTTTAGTACCAAACTGTACCCAATTAAGCCTAGCATACAAACACGTGAGCAGACTATTGCATTCTAAATTATTGTGAAGAGTCTGAGCTATAGTAACACTGTCTATGTGCTTCTACTACCAAGCCAAGTAGAAGTGATCTTAAGCCTTCTCCATCACAGGCTAAATGAACCAGTATTAAATTACTTAAATTAGTATAGCTAAAAGGCATCACAGTAGCTTTAGCTACGGCTCATCTGTTGTACAGTGAGTTGACTGTATCTGCACATACAAACAATAAAATTTACATTATCAGACAGAAAAGATCAGCTATACAAATTCACACCTCTGTTGTACTACTGAAACCAAAATTACATGAGACATGCAATTTTAAACTTCAATGCTGACTTTTGAAAGACTTTTTTAAATTAATGGCAAAGAGACCATTAGAAAAAAAAGGTTAAACACTCAGCTAGGTTGCTAGTCTCCTGAAAAATAAGCAATTTCTGTTTTATTATGCCTTTAAAATGGAAATAAAAAGAAAAGTTCTTGGGGTCATTATTGATATTTTCACCCAACAACCATAACTGATTAGCTGGAATAAGACACTACTTGAAACACCAAGCCATGGATATGAACTTCCAGATGTTACTGAGCCCCTAGACAGGCCCCTAGTAATCTAAGAAGCAACTCTGTAACTGGGTTCAGTAATACACAGTACTTCAGTGTTACATCTGGACATTAATTATGGTCAACGGGAATATCCTAACAGATCTGTAAGATGGAAAGATGAAAAGGAAAAGTTGTCTTTTAAGTGAAATTAAACTGTTTAAGTTTTGTAGCCAATAAAGCTGCAAAACCCCTTTACATGGATCAGGTTAACCGCTAACCAAAATACCCTCTACTTTTCCATTTTTTATTAGAACCTCCCATTGGTAGACAGGCAGACCACATCTGTGTTTTTTGTATCCCAACTTCTGAAGGTCGGAATCAATTTTTTAAGTTTTGCTAACCACAAAAAAAATTGAATAGGAGCTTGGTCAACAGCTCAAAAATAAATGTGTGGTTGGCTGTGGTTGGTATTTGTTGCTGGGTGGAGGGTGTTTTCCCCTTATGAAAAAAAAGAACACTATGCTAATATTTATAATGCTTATATGCTTCCAATTTTGAAGTTTCCAATACTGTATATTGAGATTACATACATTTAACAGACCAGACACCCTTCCACCTGGATTGTTCATGAGAACATGAGTTTGGCTGGGGACAGAATTTCACTTGTTTCTCTCTGTATGATACTTTACAACAAGATGTCGTCTTCTACCCCAAGAAAACTTAAGTGTGCTATTTGGCATGGAAATGTACCTTATTCCAGAGCAACACATCTGATCACTGCAAAAAAAATTCTTGGTTTAAGCAAATTTTAGAGATGCAATAGATCAGGCACCATATCAGGCATTTTAAACCATAGCTAAGGGAAACTTTTCAGGTGAATGTACTAAAAAGGATTATTTCATAAGTATATATGCTGAAGGCATGAAAATCTTGAAGAGTTCAGAAGCAGGAAAACTGACATAACTAAGTCAAGTGTTTTCTCCTTAATTTTGCAGCCTAGCTAGGTTGGGATGAGGTATGAATTAGCACAACTTTAAATTCTGGCATGGATGTAGTTATACTGACCAAGTTCTTTACTAAGAAATTCATACCACCTGTTGAATTGATGTAAAGCGGTGGAAAACCAGGCTTTTTTCCTACCACCACTAAAGCAGATAGTTCTAACTGTAGTGAAGACTTGTCAGAGTACCACCACTCCAAGAAGTACTTTCAAAAACTCCATTGCTAAATGAACACTATGGGCAAACTACAGGTTTTCTTCATGTTTAAAGGTCTCTTTTAATAGGACAGAAATGTTTGTATTACTTACAAAAAAAGTGGAAAAATCATATGTAATTACTAAATATATAGGTAAGAGGGTTAAAGACTGATGCAGCTTTTACTCTGGTCTATAATAAGCATATGATTTCTCAGAAGTGGTATATTTTCTAGCTGCTTTAAATATTTGAATAGTGTCTTCAACTAACGTGTGCACAAGTTTAAAAAAAATTTTATTACTGCAAATCACTCTTGAAGACTACATACACCTTGGCATAGTAAGAATCAAATAAAGCTTGTAAATACAAACAAAAGCTTCTAGCATATCAGTTACATTTGAAGTTATTGGACTTCAAATACACAAAATGATGATGCAACAAAATGTAAAAGTGCTACATATTTCTAAAGGGAAATGCTTTTATAATTCGACTTATTTATCACAATGATCATTAATCCACACATAAAAATAAAAGTGAAAAATATATTCTCTCATTACACACTTAGAAGTGAAAAATAGGTATTTATCTAAGTAGTAATAACTAAGACAGCAAGAGCACACAACCAAGGAACAATCCCAATAACTAACTATTCCAAGGAAAAATGTAAAGCAGATTAGATTATATGATATCCTTGTAACACATTTGAGACCACAGTACTACCTATGCACATTTATTAGTTTTCTCATAAAGCATAGTCTTTCTGCATTGCTGCAACAACTTTTAGCATTAACTATAATGCTTTATTATCGCAGTATGGGTGTATAAATCCCAGAAAAAGACATTTAGGTTTGAAATCTAAATTTAACCCAGGTACATTATAGAGTCTGTGCAGCTATAACTCTCTCTCTTACAACACAGTGACCATTACCCCTCAACTCATCAGACCATGATTCATGCTTCTGAGATTGAATGCAGGAGCCTCTCAAAGGTGAAAACTGTCTCAACACATTTTCATTAAAAGTAAATACAGCAAGACCAAACATGGCACATATGGCTTTTCAATGAATACCACTGAATCAGATAATGATCAGGTATCAGAGGTGTCAAGACAGAGCTGGAAAAAGGAAGTTGGAGAGAAATACAGCTTCCCAACATGTAACAAAACTAGATGGGATGAGAGGAAACTCAAAAATAAAATAGCAACAATTTAAGTCTTAAGAATTTAATATCCATAGGACCTGAAGTTATCTTTATTGTTTTCTTTTAACTTGAGCGGTCAAACTCTTCCCATACTCATACATTAAAAAGTTTGCATTTATGCAGACTAGGCCTACAAGTAGTCTTTTGTTTCAAATAATTTTCTATGCACATTTATTTCTGCTGATAAAAGTAAATGAATTAAGTCTGCTGTCCAGTCTCACTTGCTGTAAATCTCCCCAGATGGCACTGAACAGCTGCACCCTGTTCAGACTGAACTTCAATTCAGATAATCCCTCCTATTTTTCCTTTCTAATCTAGAGTTTTTGTCCTTGCCTTTACTCACCTAAAACCAATGGAAGGCATTCTAGAAAAAAACCAATTCTAACTACATAAACAGCAGCACTAAAATTGTATTTAAAGTTGTTCAGTACAGCAATTAGTTCACCCCTTGCAACCTGCGAACTGAAGTTATCCTCACCTTAATGGACCTCCTGTAGGTGTGACTGAACAATTAAAAAAATGAAACTGAAATAAGTCAGTGTTAGAAACTTTCCGTAAGAGTTCAGTTTTCATGAGGATTGAAGGTATGAGAAAGCAAAGTAAAATGTAAAAGTAAATGCTTTTCACTATCCTGTAAGGCTGACCAGTGACAAGTATGGGAACCTTTTAGCCTGGATTGGTGGCAACAGTCTCAGAACAAACTTAAACAGAAGTTTCATAATATATTTTCTTCTTAGTGCATTAAGCTGTCATGTCCTTGGCAGCAGATTCTGATCAGTTATGTCACACAAGTTTTTATGAACTGTTTACCAGAACTACCAAAATGAAAGCAAGAACTTTTCCAGACAGATCATTTCAGTTTTAGAGAGGAGCATTTTTCTAGATAATGGCTAAAGTCAATTTAGGAAAAACACCCAAGAAGTTCAAGTTCAGAGTGCCACCCTATTTTTAATAAGCATAACATGTATTTGAAGAAAACATGAAACAAGCATGACATCATTATTCTTGAGAAAAGGTGTTAGTCTATTACTAACTCTAGCTTTTGTTCCATGCTTCACAAATCCTATTTGTGCTTTGTAGATTAATACTTACCTAAAAATCTCTTATAGGAAATTCACTTTAAGGTGCTTGTCTTACTGCATGTGGAGTTACAACAACCGGACAGTAAATCCAGAAGGTTTTACAGTTGACAGAACCTCCACCAAGGCTCCATCTACAGAAATACTTAGCTCCTTTGATTTCATTTTAAGTATCCTATAAAAATGTCTTTAAACAGTAATCTTAGCTTTCCTGAAATCTAAAATTGAAATGCAGTTTAATAATTTCTAAGCAGAGATAATTACCTCAGAATGTTCATAAAAATTCAAGTACTATGTTTACTTTTTAAACAGAAAGCAGAATGTCTCTAAACATCAAAAAATCAAAAGCAAATTAAATAGCTCAGTCATAGTAACTAGTTTCAAAAATGCTATCTAAATAAAAAGCAAGGATATTCAAAATTACAATCATCAAATCTTATATTTAGTATTTTATTGATATCAAATATTTCTCCATATGGCTTGCCCATTGTTAAAGGGCTGCCAGCATAACATGATCAGCAATATTCAGAGACAATCAATGAACTTGCTTAACAGAACTACACAGTACATGCTTTTACAGAAACAATTCAGTTTTACACAACACAAACATGCAGTTTTTACATAGTTTCAAATAACTTAATACTTTAAAATATTACAAATTAGAATTGTGATACTTTTAAAGGAAAGCAACCGTTCTTTATTCACTTACCAAGACTGTATTATATCTGTCCTCCAAGTCAGTGATAAACGAAGGAAATGCTGGTTTTGCCAGCTAGTTCAGAACAAACAAACTCTTAGACTTGAGCTCTTAGTAAGATAATGGAGATTTTTTTTCAAACAGTAGATTTTGTAAACACCTACATTTGAGTCACCAAGGCTCCCTTTATACAGCAGGCACCAAGCACTTGCCTAATAAATCCCATTGTTCAAGCTCTAAACAAACCCCAGTTAATGGGGTCAAGGGGAATCACACAAGCTTTTGAATACCTGGCTCTCAAGCATTTAGTGCTTTTAAGGAAATCACTTAACACAATTTGGATATTGTAATAAACAAATACTAAAAACATTAAAATACTACATCATAACTATTGCAATGTATTGACTGGCAGCAAAAATCAGTCAGTCACGAACTGTTACTAATGTCTCATAACTTTAGCCATCAATTTTTGTCCACTTAAAGCAATCACCAACATCTGGTCATTTCCAAAGTACTTTTCTCAGTGTAAGCTAAATGTTTCTTTAAGCTACTCATCTCTCTCTGCTGACTATAGAGGGAGCCTGAATGCCTAGATTTATACAGCTCAAGTAGTATTTTCTGAAAACCTCCCCATTACTAGTATTTAACAACCTTTAATACAAGCATACATTACAAAATAGCAGTCATAATAAAAATAAATTATTAATATGCAAAGAAAAATACACATCTCTTTCAATTAATGCCAGTTACAGCTGAAATGCTAACTAGAAAAAAAATCACAAAAAATCAATTTAACAGATAAAACTTACTCTTAATACTATTTTAGCAGCCAGTGCCTTAATTAGCTTCTTTTTCTTGAGGAACAAATGGACCAAGTCAGAAAGCACTCTGAATTAATATTTGAGCTTCGAGGTATTTGTGCTTTACAAGCAAACATTAATTAGCTTGTTTTCACTGTGTCCTGCATGACTATGAAGTAATTTTTAGAGACAGTGGTCATTTTTGCAATACTTCTGTTTGATAGCTTATTTTCTTTGATGCATGTGATTCATACACAAAAGCACAAATTTACACCCAGGTGCAGACACATATACGTGTATAGATTTGCTCTTGAAGCCTGTATTAGGGAGGAATGTACAATTATTTTTCATTTTTATCAGCCTTGCTAAGTGGATAAGCAACACATTTATAGTTCTTTACATACAACTTTCAGTACACTGTACTGGCATTAAGGAAAAGAGCAATGCACATTTATTCCATATAGTTTGGATACATCATAGTATTAGAAAATTAATGTTCTACAACAGCATTTATGTTTAAAAAACAGTGTGATAGACCAACTATAGCAATTATCTTTAAGCTCAATCTTCACCTGCAGGAATAATGCAGAACATGCTGATGTAGCTTGCTTTCATTATTTACTACAGGAAAGCTCAGGATAATGTGGCTAATAAGTAGCAGAACATGAAAGTCATCAGTGTAAGTAAAACTTAATAACTGGCTGGGAGAAGATAATGTCTGGTTTTGCTAAGAGACAGCTCACAAAAATGAGAAGGAACTCTCGCATAATCAAACTTTTGTCTCTTATTCCAGCCACTGAGAGTATAACTGGAAAACATCAAAACTTGCACAGCTGCAGGTCAAAGGTGTTTGAAGACACTGTCTAGCCCTCAGCAAGAGAAAGATTTCTCAATACAAATTAGAGGGATGGAAAAAACTCCCAAACCCTCACTTCCCAATGATAACAGTGTCTTTTGAACTAAATGCATTTTGAACTGCTGTAATTACTATCACATAATGTACAAATAAATGGGAGAATGATTCTTAATATATTCTGAACTTGTTGCCATAAAGGCTTGCAGGTCACATGTCCCTTAGTAGAATAAAAATTTGTTCTCATTCAACTAAGTTTCATATTCTATAAACTTTGGTTTACAAGTGCCTGGAGTATTTCTTAATAGCAGCAGCAGTGTGATCTGATGTAGCAAAAATGAAGCAGTAAGATCTTATTTATATCAGCAGCAATATATTAAGATAAATCTAGTAACATCAGAAAAATTGTCCTTATTTCATGTAGCATTTCAAGTTATTCCAGACCTCCTTCCCTGTCAATTCATATATAAATATGCTACTTATGATTTAGTTGTTGCCTACCTTCCTCCTTTGAGACACGCTGAGGGCAGCAAAGTCATTAAACAAGGATGAATTTGGTGAAGTTAGTGGATCTGAAAACCAATGTAAAACTAACATGTTACATATATATACACTACTAAAAGAAATTTTATATTTTTTAACTTATTTCTGTATGGAAAAAATGCTTTTGACAAAGCTAAGTTTAGCAGTCACACTGCTAAAACCAACAGCATTTATTAGATTCTGTGCAACTGTTTAATTGAAATGGTGCTCATTAACAAATTTCAGTAAGTTTAATTGCTGTTGACACTATTTAAAGTCCACCTAACATTTCACAGCCTTCATCTGATCAGAAAACCTGTTGTAAGTGCTCCTTATATTTGCATGTCATTTTTAACCCTGTAGATGATACATTACCATGTTTCTAATTCACCAGAAGATCCTCTGAGCCTGGAACAGGTTGCCCAGGGCAAGTGCATGAGTCACCATCCCTGAGAGTATTATGTAAATCTAGTACTGAGGGACGAGCTTTAGCAGTGCATTTGGCAGCACTGGGATAACAGTTGGACTCGATCTTAAAACGTTGTTTCCAGCATAAAAGATTGTATGATTCTCTGATCTCCAGTTACCTGAAATTAGCAATCTTCTGTATAATAAGTCTTACAAATAATGATATGGATTTTGCTTGTCCTGTCGCTGTTCTGCACATCAGATTTAAATCGGAACCAAAGACAGCAGAAGTTCACATTCCATTAACAGCTTTTTATTGCTTTTTCTTTGTTCCTTTCCAGAGTTGAAGTATCAAAGACTGTATAACATTCACAGATGCAAAAAACTCCAAACTGCATGGCTAAAACTGTCAAATTAGCAGACAACTGCCAGTTGTAAATATTGATATTTCAATGAAACACTTTCTCTGACATTAAATTCTTAACAGAGAATTTATCTTGTATCTATTCAACAATAAATATTCCCTAAAAGGGCAATTCTACAAGTGAAGCACTGCTTAGCAGAGCCGAGAAGAGAGAGGGGAAAGGATGTGAGACACAACAAAATTTAAAATGGTTTCCAAAAGTTGGTCTGGTTTCTCTCCTTCACATGCATCACCATTACTATTTGGCCCGTCACAGACAAACTCTGACTGCATTTAAAACTGGAGACCTCCACTGCCTTGAATAGCTAATTGCTCAGTGGGACAAAAGAAGCAGAGTTAATCTCAAAGCCTACTGGAAATAAACCAGGAAGAAAAAACAAGAAAAGACCTGCAAATTTTGACTTTAAAGCAAGTTCATTTTATAGTAGTTACTACCATGCTTAAAAAATTATAATCCTAGTAAGTAGACTAGCTGCAGGGTCAGACATGCAAATGGAGTTCTAGAGCATAACAATTCACAGCAATTTTCAAAGCAGAAATTTATTTTATATGTATATCCTTGCCATAAGGGACCAGTACCTTCTTCTTTAAAGAGCCTAATTTAACAGCTACAGCAGAAATAATCTGCAGTTATTCCGAAGAGCACATTACAAAGCTCAGTAAACCCTCCACAATAATTTAGTGAGTACATAGGCCTCCACTATCAAGCCATTTTCTTCAGCTGAAAACCATGTATATAAAACATGTTCCTATAGCAAGGAAAAAATTATAAGAGGCAAAGTACTGCTTGCAAGACAAAACTTAACTGATTATTTTTAATAGCTATTATGTGACATTTCACAAAATCCACACCCTAAATTTAAGCGGAAACACCTGTACGCAATTCCCACATAACTTATCCAAGAAGCATAATAAAAAGGGATACTATGGTGAAGCAACACAAATTCTTAAGCTATCAATGCTTTACAGTGAATATCCAAACTAACATTTCACTTGAAGTGACAAGACTGGTAATGACTTTTTTTTAGTTTTTCCCCACAGCAAAGAAAAGGCTAAAAATGTATGAGTTCATAACACTCCTGTAAAAAATAAAGTTCTGCTGTATCTCAAAAATCAGAGAACAAATAACACCCCCTTAAGCCTCAGTTCTGTGAAAGTGAATCTCTCAAACTTTCAAACATACTTTTAGAGGTATTTAAACATACTTACCATGGCCTGCATACTGCTTGGCACTGTCATTGAGAAGGCTAGGGGAGCTGCTGCTATTTGTCATCCTCTGTAAAAACAAAAGATGAAAGTGTACATGTAAAACAAAGCCTTAACAGATTAAGTGAGGGCACTGGGGATGACTTCTAGAAAGTTTTAAGGACAGACTATGAAACTTGTGCTCATTCTCCATTTAGTAAATACGATAAGCAAACAGACTTGTAATTGACAAAAATGTTTAGTAAAATAAAGCATTTTGCACGACAAATGCAAACTAAAAATTACTGTATATTAAAATTAAACATGATCTTCATTAATTTCTTCTAAATGAGGAGGGTCTACCAAACCTATGATTCTCTTCCTGCATGTTGTGAAAACATTAGATAAAACAATTACTTATCTCCTTAAAACAGTCTTTCACACTGTACTCCTGAAACAACTCCTCCCTTCAACACACCATCATCACAACATGAAACTTCTCCAATGAAAAATACTTAAATTAGGTATTTGATAGATTCTTTTTAAAAACAGAAGAACCTTTTGAGACCTTTCAGCAAAACAGATTCTTCCAAGCCAGCAGAACATCTGAAACCCTTTTAATAGTCCCTCTAGGCTCCACTTGCTTCTCCTACATTCCTCTAGAGATACCAGCCAGCAATAAACTGGACTAAAGTGAAGCAGTGCTGCTCTAAGAGCTACTGCTTCTTTGATAGAGAAGTTTTAGTGTCTTTTCTTACTCCTGCTTATTATTTTCTTTCAGTAGCTTTCCAACAGGAAAAAAAAATTGTGAGAAGAAAAGGAAGGCAAGGTCAGGAAGTGTTCTTCATCACTGAGAGAGAAAACCACTAATTTGTTAAAATACTCCCTGACATGCTTTTGGCCTACCTCAACCCAGAGTCTCCCATCCAATTTCCAGGCACTATTCAGCAGTGAAAAGGTTTGAGAACCCTTCAAAACAACAGTCTGCATGCAAACTCTGCTTTAGTGGGTGAGCACACACCAGCACAAACAGGCCATTTTGTGCCAGCTGGCCCAAAGCATCAAGGAAAGTTTCCAGGCATGTTTCATTTAGTAGTCTAGACACAGACTGACTCAGAACTGGTCACTGGAGTTGCTCTTTACAGTTGTTTTTCTCCATAGCTGGTCTCAATGTTGGTGGCAAAGGTCAGGAAGCTTACTATGTTATGCTTCAATGCCATTTCATCTAATTGTTGACCACAAAGCTCAATACTCTGGAGTAATTCTGGTAACAGAGTAACGCCAAAGGAAGCTGAAGCACTATCCAACCTAGTAGAACTGTAAACCTACTGCAATTCAAGTCTCCTAACACTTGCAGTTTTCAGAGCACCACAAACTTCACCAGGAGCTGCTGCTTTAAAAACTTGTATCTAAAAGAATAGATGGTGTAAAGTAGCTTTTATGTGGAATGCTTACAACATGTAAATAGCACGTATACCTTCAGCTTTTTCAAGACTTCAAGCAAGCTGTTTACCACGTGCTCTTTCCTTATTTTTATGTTGCCTTTCTTGTTCCTAAATATATTGAACTGACACAATATAAATATCACTAACTGCTTAAGTGATAAACAATTCTATACACGAAAGGCATGGGTCTAGTGAAACAAAATTGACTTATTTTTACAAAACAAAGTACTGCTTTGACAGACTCACACTAAATTAACAATCTATGCCCAAATTCAAGGAAGCCCATCCTACTGCTCACAATCATAAAAAATAAGAATAACAATACATCAAAAAAATTTCTGGATTATAGTAGCTCAAGTAATCACACACCATATTCCCTTCCTAAGCAATGGAAAGAAGTTGAATAGCTTTTCACAAAAATTTAAAAAGCAACCCTGTTATGCATTTGGCATTTGATATAGCCACACTGATCCTCATGAAACAAGGAGGTTTAAGAATAAAGTTCCAAAAGAGAACCTTTCAGATTTGCACAAAATTTGTCCAGGTGTAGATAAAAATAGTATTTAAGTCTATTTATAATACCAGATGTAATAATAATTTTCATGCAAAAGGTAACAATCTGTTGAAAAAGGAATAAATACCATACTGAGAACGGTGCTGGTATCAAAGCTGGTTAAGTACCTAGGCTAAACGTGGAACCAAGTACTTTTATTCTGTCAGTATTCACCATCCTCAGGTACGCGAGTTAAACATTCAACCAACAGACTTTCAATGTGAATAGCAGCCCAGGATGATGAATACCAGTGCTGAAACAATCACTGAGAACATACAGCGCATGCAAGGCAGACTGACAGAGCATCTTGTTTTGAATTCTGAAAGCACAGTGCAACCCAAATCTGTGAACATCAACTGTGCTTTTAAAAAGTCAAGCTCCCATTCAAGGTGCAAATATATCTTACACAGATCAGGATTCCGAAAAACCAAAGCTTGGGCAGTTCTTGCCTTCACAATTGCTTGTAACCTGTACATTGAAGAGTTAGAAACCTCTACCACATTCATTAATTTTTCATTCTGCTCACTTTTATTACACATGCACAAGCTCCTTACCTTAACATTATTCATAGAATATCTGCATGTAATCAGTAAAGGCTTTTTAAATTGTTTCAATATTAAGATTTCTACCACACCCTAATGCATTTAGTCTTAATGAAGGCTACTTCTGTATCTGATTTTTACCAAAAAGGTCTTGAAAGAAAAAAAAAATTTAAAAGAACACACAAGTGCTGTTTGTTATTTGTGTTTTCCGGAAGGCAACTTTGATTTCTAATAACACTTCTCAACCTCTTCTAATGATGTTGAACTATTTTTCATACAAACTCAATTTCAAGAAGATTGTAAGCACCTCAAGCCCAAGGGATGAAAGCTCCAGAAAGGCAAAAGCAATCATTAACAGGGGAATAAAATTAAATATTAAGCCTGACAGGGAAGGTAAGCACACATATATGAGAGCTTCAGACTGTTTCAGTACATCAGGGCTTTTATCATATGGAAATTAATATAGAAAGACAACTCTGTCATAACCAAGTAACACACTCAGTTCTACAAACTTCTCTGCCTGCCTATGGCTATGATTTACTGAGGTTCTTTAAACACTACTCAAAATTCAACTAGGACAGCTGACATACATCCTGACCCTCTCCCTTTAAAGGCATTAAAAAGTTGTTTCTGTTTTAGCTTTTCCTCACAGGAGGGACACTCCAATACCTGCATCCTCCTTGTGACCCTTCACTGGACTCTCTTCAGTATATCCATGTCTCTCATGTACTGAGAAGCCCAGCATGCCAGGTGTGACTTCACCACAGCTGGACAGGAGGGAAGGATCACCAACCTTAACCTTTTAGCAATGTTTTACTTCAGGCAGTCCCCTTCCTCGGTGCAGTACACTAAGAAGAGAAGTGTTACAACAAACATTCCCACCTTCTAAAAGGAACACACCACCTAGCCTTCATCCTTCAATATTCGAAAACAAACCCCAGAATTATAGCTGCACTTCAGGCAAGTTTGCTTTACTTTCATCTTCCCCCATTAAAGTGTGTATTACAAAGTTCTCATCAAGATAAAGCATGAATAAAACTTTGATGCAGACAATTAGATCTAATTTTACATGGCTTATAAGGCTTATCTTGAAGTGACTGTTGTCCTCTTTTTTTCCTCCACCATTTCTTTTCTCCAAAATACATAAGAGATGATATTTATTCCTTTTGTCTCCATATTCTCTGCCCTAACCCTGAGTTTGCAAAGAATTTTCCTCATGGTCGTTCCACAGTGCTAAGCATACCGTCTCAAAATATTCTGCAGTACGTCACAATCTAGTCTCTTCATCTTACTACTGTTTTACTGGAACTGTATTTCAGAATATTTCTTTATAATTTTTAGAATAATGTTGATTGGATTACAAAAAGTCATTCTGCAGAAGATTAAGATTGATTTGTTTGGCTGTGACATTGTTTAGTTGTCAGATTCTGTGACCTACAAAGGGTGGTATCTTTTGCTTTTCTTTTTAAACAATCCAAAACCTGTCTACAACAGTTAGCACACGTGGCACCATCTAGAGCACGACCCACTCAACTGCTGAAACTAAAGCAACTGAATTTCTTCAGAAAGCATTATGAAAACAACTGCATAATTTTATACTTAAAACAGCATGTCTGCAGTTCCACTCAGTTCTCAACAGTTAAAAACGGAAGACATTTACAAGCTTCTGTGCTATAAGGAGAGTTTTATTGACTGCTAGCAGATGCAGCAATGGCAACAAAGGTCTTCGTGTTTATTCAGCTGCAAGGCTTTGAAGTGAGCATGGTGCTACTTCTCAGGCTATTCAGGAATGCTTAGTACACCAACATTTGCATGGCGAAAGCAAGCAAAACCAATTCTTCTCCACTGCTTGGCCTTGCCAATTTTAATGCTGAAGACTGCTACCACCTTATTATTTTGATTAGGGTAATTTACTGAGAACTTAAGAGTCTTCCTTTCTACATAACCTGCAGTCCAATGGAATCCATGTCGTTATAAATCTCATGCCATCAAAGAAAACCAGATTTCTGTGAAGCAACACGGATGAAGGCACCTTCTACAGTTTTATGCTCTTACAACCAATTTGCTGAATTCTAGCTCAACATTAAAAGTTTTAACATCAAGATACTTCTCTGCCTCATCCTGCTATAACACCCTTTTAACAGCCCAACATAATATTATTAGAGCTTCTTTCTGCACCACCTGCATCTTTGGTTAAGCCACAAGTTAGTCAAAGGGCAGCACTAATACCAGAGGAACAATGACACCAGCCAATCAAGTGGCACACACAAAGCAACTGAGCAAACAGCCAAGCATTAGAGGCACCCCAGCCAGCCAGCTCCTGCCTCTTCACTGCTGGGAAAGCCAAAAGCAGTGAGCTGCTTTTCAAACCACACCTCTGACTGTCTCTTGGCAGCTGCTGCTATGCCAAAAAGAAAAAGAACAGCTTCGAGGACAGCATGCAGCCTGTGGGCCATGTGTTGTGCAGGCCTGCTCTGCAGTCAGTTGGTATTTCTTAGAGAAGGGGAAAACAGAAAAAAAAGTGCTTTGGTAAGATGGAAGACAATACTGTTAATATAGTATATGACCGCATATGCAGATTCAGGGAAGAAAAGACACGTGAAACAAAACAGTTTTATGGAAAAACACAGACAAATCAGGACAGAAGACTATTAATCAATAGGAAACTAAGTTAGTAACAACAGAAGACAATAATGAGAAGCAATTAAAGGTTGGCTAACAGCAAAGACCTTTGAAGTAGGAGGAGTGGAAGGATGAGGCAAATATATTTTTCAGAAAGGAAGAAAAAGGAAGAATTAGAGTCACAGGCATCTCAAAAATCTATAAAATGTAAACTACTTTCTTGCTTCATAAGTTTGAGAGAATAACTCTAATAGCACCCAGAAGTGCACTGCCAACTAAGAGCCTTCCCAAGGATGCAAAGAGCATGCAGGAATAAAGCACAGAACCATATGATGAACATCTAATTAAATATCAAACGGATGCTCAATAGACATGGATGTGCCACACACCATGTGTTCAGAGTAAGTCCCACTAATAATTTTCCCACTGAAAAAAATTACACAACATTATGAGAAATACAACTCTATATATAACCTCAAGGCTGCAATGGCAACCTAAACTTACCATTTCCTAACATCTTTTGCTGTGTCTTACTAGTGTTTTTCTATCAGTGTGTTTATTTGCGTATTTGTGCAATTCCCTGGTTTTAAAAAACAAGCCAAAGAGGTTCCCTCATATTGCATCACTGATGCACCTGTTTGTGAATTCAGATTCACGAGAAATGACAAAGTAACTCAGATGGAACTGGTGTTTCCATCTGTAAAAGCAAAACTGAGAGTTAATGAAATATTTTACAGAAAACATCTGATGTTCTATTGATGACAGAACACTAAACTTTTAGTATCTTTAGTTTGATTCAAGAACCTGGAGAGAAATAGGAACACAAATTTGTTCCCTCCACCCTACTTTGTCCTACCTTTACATTATGAAAACTTGTTTTCACTTTCTGTGTATTGCATTTGTACCATTCCAGTCCCCATTCTGTGAGTGTCCCACCAAGGTCTCCTCTCTCCTTCAGTCCTCTGCTCACTCTTTCCTGGTTTCTTGTTTATTTATCTTCAGCTCAGCTTCTCTAAGCCTACAGCGTAAGTCTCCTTTCCCTTACCAACCCCTCTGCTCCAACTAACACAGAAAGCTCTCTTTCATTAAATATAGATCCACTTCCATGCTGCTTCAGTCTGAAGTGGAAGAAAAGGAAAGGAAAGAGGGAAATGAAGCTGATCAGCACTCCTTCTCCGAGTTCAGGCAAGGCCTAGATTATGCCAGAGCTGCAACTGCAAAAATGTACTCAAGCTACAACATGCCAGTACAGATTATATCTTTGGAAAATTATTAAACATCTAGGAAGTCTCCACTGAGTCTATATAAACCAGTTCTGCAAAGGTTTAATCAAGTGACAAAATCTGTGCAAATTTTCAGAGAAAGCAAGCAAGAGGTATATCCTTGACACAATAACCAATCTATCAGATTTAAAGACAGATTTTAATCAGACAGCTTTAAAGTCTCTGTTCCAAATCATAAAGGACTAGTATTATTTGAAGTCAAACCCACTAAAATTTCTCCCTTGCCTTGTTCTCCAAAGGGCTGAATGACACAGAAAATCTCATTCAAAGTGGCTAAACTTTGTCGGTATGGACTTAACCTAGAAGTTGACACACAATCAAAACAGACAGCATTACCAGCTTTACTTATGCAGACAAGAACTTAAATTATAGGATTCAAAGGAAAAAATCAATATAGGAATGCTTTTCAAACTGTAGTTTGATGCCTGTAAGCACATTCTCAACACTTATAAAACCCTTCTTCAGAAGTAATTTTCCTTATCCGCCAATGGGCAAGAGGCACATTGATTTCTTCTCCAAGAGAAACAACAATGCCTCGACTGTAATCTCAGGCATTAGTAAAGTATTTAAAAATCCTATGAGCATTCATGTTAGATGCATGCCTTATTGTCTACCTTTCTAGAAGAAACAGTTATAATTAAAAACTGAAGTTCAGAAAGACACCAGTGTTTCTGTAGAATACAGTTTAAGAATACAAAACATAATGACTTTGTGTTAAAATTATAGGACCTCACTGATACAAAAATTTGTAGCTACCAGCTTCAATAGTACACTTTGGGATCAGAGGTTAAAATTTTCCTGTTTAAATCATGCATAACTGCCAATAAAACATTTTCATACTTCTGCAATTCTGTTGGATAAGAAAATCCAGCCTTCTTGAAAACATGCAGTAAAAAAAACCAACAACCAAACGAAAGAAAAAAAGGAACACACCTAATTAATTCCCACCTTTTGCTGAGTTATTTTTCAATCCATAATACAGCCACAATTGAGATCAAAGTAACCTCATAAGGAGAGTTTCCTCGATATAAAAGAAGAGAGTTGTTGTCAGGACTCAGTGTGAACTGTTCGACTTGTGCTCTTGCTCATTTACCAGAAGCTGCTTTGTTTAGTACAGGACAGACCATCTTTTCAGGGACAGAATGTGCTTCTTTCAAAATGCATAACATTTGGAGGGAGTTATTATAGTACTTCATGTGTTAATTCAGTAGATACTCATTTAGGTTTTAAATATGACAGACTTTTGTTGCAAATTTTGCATAATACTACCTACACAATAAATTCCACCTCATGGGAGTTCCTATGCCAACCTCTACAGAACACTGTAAATACAGGGAAGCATTTCAGAAGATTTAAATATGAATTCAACATACTACCACCAGAGTCTGAGTTTACAAATTCTGAAAATTTTGCCTAGTAATTTGAGGTTTGACAGTTCACATTTTGCTTCAGCGACTTCTGATCTTTGAAAAGTTTCAAAATTTCATTTTTATATATTTAGCAAAAGGCTATCAAAACCTATCAGACTAAAAAGAAATCTAGAGAGTCACATTAAGAAAAGAAACCTAACACAGAGTTAATGTATGCAGCAAAGCTCAGTGCAAAGCTCAGGTAAGTGCTAATAAAAAGAGATTACTTTTAAAGCAATGATACTGTTTCATTTCCATTTGCAAAGATTAAAGTTAGTATATACTCTGCATATCATACAAGATGACACATTCCAGAAGGCTCTATTTGTCCTGCCTCTTGAGCAGTTTTGGTGTAACATCAGCCAGAACTAATGAAACATTATACAAATCACTGCTATTACCTGCATCATGGGATACTTGGTTTCAGCAGGACTTCCAAATCCATTAACGCCAATGAAGCTGGTGCTAAAGTACGAATCTGTCAGATTAGCATCAGCTAACCCACCACCATCCATTCCGGGAACTAAAAGGACAAGAGAAAAAAGAAAAATGCTTCAGAAAAAGTTTCCTTTACCATGGGTTTACTCACTAGTATCTATTATATATATATAATTTTTTTTGGCAGGGGAATAGAATAGGAAACGGTTGGTACTACTGTCTTCTCAACAAAACAACCAAAAACAGAATACTGCATAGCATGAAATAAGAAGCTTATGAAAGAAGTTACTAAATGACAGCATTTGTACCATGGAGTTACAGCACAAATGCAGAAAGAAGCAATAAGGAATCCAAACTTTAGAAACTAGAATAACAAGGACAGTAATGATATCAAAAAGAAAATAAATCAATTAAAAAGCCTAGAAGGCAAGCTTATTTTATGAAAACCCATATTCCTGCATGACCTTCTTGGAAATATATATGTGTTAAGTAGAGTTTTGAACTGGATGCACTGGTTCTTTAACACGGTAACACAGAAAATGCATACTTAAAAATATCTCAAACCCTTTCACAGAAAGCACGAACACTTCAAATTCTTCCTTAAGAGCTTAAGACAATTTTAATCATCTCATTCTTCATAAAGTGGTAACAATTTCCTGAAATGTAGCCAAAAAATCCTTTAGATTGAAAGCAAGTGTGAAGGATGCAAGAAGAAATTCATCCCACCTATGAACAAGGCCCTCAACATACAAGACTTCAACCACAAATGAATTGATTCAGCACTAAAAAACTACAAAAAACAGTAAGAAACTGTCATAATTAACACAAAACTCTCAAGGAGGTATTACTTTGACAAGAAAGAAAAAATATATTTACAATGGTATGCAAGCTGCAGTTCAAATGAACCTTCTGTAAAAGCACCCACAGTAAATTATAAAAACACTAATCAGTATGGCCAGGCCACTGCAAGCCAGCAGGCATGAGTAATGGGCAGCTTCAAGGTAGGAAGGCACACATCCAACTCAGAGGAACATCCTGTACCAAACTATCCAACTTGAACTTCTGGGAGGACTCGAAGCCAGGTGGTGACACCTGGAAACAACTTCCTGATCCTAATCCTCAAAGGAAATAAAACGCAACTTAGTGGCACAACTAAAGGAATGCATACTACAAACCCTCAATTTTCATCAGAACAGGAATTTTCCCTCCAAAACAGACTGCATAACCTGGTGAGCCATTTCCATGTGTTAGGCACAGGAAACAGCAAAAGAAGTACAGTCATACGTAACCACAGGAAGGGCTGGAAGAGGATGACAAGTAGCACGCACACCACAGACAGAAGGAAACACTGCCCAGCCACACTCGCCTGAGACTGGAGCTGCATGAATCAGCCCACTGGGGGTAACACCAACACCAGTTCAAATCAAGAGCTGCATGTGAGACACCAAATAAATGGAGTATCTCACTGGCAATAAACATCAATTTTCCAAGGGAAGAAGATTCTTGAAGCTTTGCTGCCAAATCCAAAACATTATTTGTATATTCTGTAGGTTTGAAGGAGACACCTAAGAAACTTTAAAGATACTAATTATTAATGAATTGCTACTTCTTTTTACAGAATTTTAAAAGTCAGCTAAGAGAAGAGAAATAAAACTCCCTCCACTATTCCTGCCCTAGATCCTGCTTCATAATTTTACGTAAGTAGCCACATAGAAACTTCAGAAATCCTCTTGCTATAGCCCTGAAAAAGACAAAACTTTTTGGATTTGTCTCTTAAATCACTGTTCCTCTTTTGTCTTTATTTGGGAAAGTCACATTCAGAAGTCTAGGAAAAGTATTTTATAGCTCAACTACTGTATTATGGAAAATAGTAATGTCTGCAGTAATGCCAATTATTGTCTCATCCTTCCTGCTACAGTCAGTCCCTAACTTACACGGTGAAGGTTAGCATCTTATACATGGTTTTCTGGCATCATGAAAAATACTAGGACTCATTCCTACAAGAAAAAAACAGAAATAGGAAATCCATGTCTGATTGTAAGCAATTTCAGTCCAGTTCACCCATAAATTATTCAAGGTTTTCACTGTGGTTTTTTTTTATTCTAAAAATGCACTTCCAATAGAGCTTTCTCTGCCTATATTTCAGCCACTATCAAAAACTCCTGCAGTTACACCTTGACTGACCAGGAAAAACTGTTTCATTTCCAGGAATAATTGTCATTTCAAGGCACACTATAGAATTTCAGCAGTTTATCTGCTACTTCATCTTATCCTTTTGACAGAAATTATAGTCTATCCAATTTTTAACAAACTAGTAAGATACTCCCTCAGATGACACCATCAGCTTTCCAAATCCTTCAGGCTCTGTTAAAGAATTAAGAAAAAGATTATTCTTCCTGCTTCTCCCACTGCTCCTCACTATGCTAGAGTCATCATGAGAATCCAGGTACCTTCATTTCTCCCTTGAACAAATACAGTCCATGCAAAAAATCCTTCAAACTGGGAAGAAGCAAATGAACACTTGCAAGTTTTTCCACACTGAGAAACCCCAGAGCTGGCTTGCAGGAATTCCAGACAGGTGGTACAGCTCAGTCACCCATTATCCAAACAAAGCACTGGAACTTGTGACAGTAACCTTGCCAGGGCACAGATACAGCACCAGGTGCTCTGCTCCTGCTCTGGCTCAAACACCCTCAGTGCCAGGTAAGTCAAGCTGCAGGCAGGAGCAGGCTTTGGGCAGCGACCCCAGAGCTAAGCAAGGCTGAGGATGCTGCTGGGATCTTTGACACCACAGCCTTTCTACTGCTGGTATTTGCTATGCAAGCCTATCCAAGACACTTAAAGCTGTTCAAAGCTACAATTCAGGCTATTGGCACAGTGATATCTAACTGGGCACTCCAAACAGCAGAAACTACTTCAGAGCATTTTCTTTTATCTAGCTGCAGGAAGACCAGCTCTGTGCTGAAGTGCTATGGTTTGCCCATTCCAATCAGCCTCCTTGTGCCACTCCAATAAATTGCTGTACTCCAGTGCTGACCCACCTCCGGAGCACTCAATTCCACTGGTACCACAGCAATTTCAAAATGGCTTTCAACTCCAAGGATTTTTATTGTCCTCTTCCAAACAGTCTAGAAACACACTGATAGCAGAGGGACCCAGAGCACAAGAAAGCATATTCCACAGGAACAATCAAAATAAAACCATCAAAAATACACTCACAGGAGCAGAGGACAGCTTTCTTGGCAGTAGCTCAGGTCAGAACAGAATGCTCTAGAAGTGGCAAGTATAACTATTGCCTTCAAAAAAAAAATTCAATACTAGCTTCCCTAAACTGACTTCTCTGTAGCAGTTAGCAAGAAAATTAAGCCTGCAGAAAAGATGAAAAAAGTAATTCTTGCATTGCTTATAGAGTGAAAAAATAAGTGTTCAATACATACGCCATATGCGCTCAAAGGGACATTCAGTTTTAACATTGATGATAGCCCAGCAAATACCAAAACAGCCAAAGCATTTTTACTGTATTTGCCACCTGCCCTTCTCTATGAGAAGCAGACAATTTTCTCCTCCTTCTGCCAAACATTTAGCAAACCAGAAATTCTCACTTGCTTCTTGAAGACCACAGTAGTTTAGAAAAATTATTTATAAGAAACCCATGAAAGGTCTGCAGGAGTGGGCATACTTTACCATACAAGCAGTGTGGTATTTAAAAAGTGGAAGTCTAGGCTGGAAAAAAAAACCCTTAGTCCTCATAGAGGTTTTTATTCTTATGTGTTTACTAATTCACATCAGTCCCTGCATTTGATTTATCTATCCAAATCTTTCCTATAGAACAACTGCAAACAAACACTTTAAAACATTCCATACACTGTGCAATTAAAATAGTTCATAGCAATGAACTTCTTCTGATGTCTGTCTTTTCTCTTTTAAGACATCGATTAAAACTTCAGATAAGTTTGGGCAATTCTAGGAAAACCCTGAATTAGCTGTTTTTTGTTGAAGGAATAAGCCTTTCCGTTATACAGTAGTACTATCTATGCATTGAAGCTGTATATATTTTCAACAGGTTCTTCTTGGAGAGAAGCAACAACTTCCTTGTAAAAGCAGAAAGGCTGACCAGGCAGGTCTGAGAAAAAAAACACATGTGCGAGGGAACAACAAAGAATCCAGAGGGGAAAAAAAATGCTAACACGTTATGTAAGCAGCTATGTGAAAATGGAACAAATTTATAAATTCCATCAATATTCAAGACAGAAGGTACATCCTGGCAATTCTGGAAAGAAATTAAACAGAACGTCTTGAGAAATTAAGACGAAGTTTTCTACTTTTTATACACACATTATCTAATACATTTCTTGCTTGGTGAGTAACACTGCAGCTTAATGTCACAACTGCAATTAAAAATAAATATCTTCTTATATAATTCCTCTCCCACGGAATTTTAGCAGAAAGTAGGCTTCCAGCCAGATGCAGACACAGAAGAGGAAAAAAAAAAAAAAAAAGGAAAAGATGGTTACTTTTGCCTTACTCATTACAATGACATTTTTCAGAAACAAAGTATCTCACCATAGCTTAGGTGCTTGAGTAGTACTGCGATTAACTCAACACATGATTCAGCTGAACGGGTCTGTTTCAGTGAATTTTAGTTTAACACTCGTCTAACACCAGCACTTTCTGAACAGCAACACTACCTGAAAAGATTTTCTGGTATTTTCATTCTATGATTTCACTAACCAGTAAAGAAATACTGTATTATCCTAGACTACTTCTTTTATGAACCCAGTATCAGCACTGATAATCTCAGACATTGTTCTTAATATAAAAAAGGATCCTTTCCAGCAATGTGATCTATTACTCCCAAAGTAAATGGACTAAAGCAAGGCCGTAACAGATTTAACTGACACTTTTCAAAACAATATTTTAAAAATTTCTGGCAAGGTAATAAAACATGGATTGAAATAACCCATTTTGCTATGACTACCTTTTTTCTAAATGTACAATTATTTTTAAGCTGAGTAAAAAGTTTATATATATTTGTTATTTAAACTCTCAGCACAGCAACAGTGCACTTTTCACAAGCTGGTAAACTGAATCATAAGTTCCTTGCATACATGTGCATCCTAAGGACAAGGTGCTATCTCAGCTAGATATAAAGCAGTAAAAACTACAGTGCAATATCTCCAGAGGAATTTCAGAGATAGCTATCCTAATATTGAGACAAAAACAACAAAATATTTATAAAAAACTTATCTAAGGTAAGTCATTTAAGATTTATGTCCTTTTAGTCACCTAGAAGCACCAAGGTGTCAGAGGAGCTAATGCTTATCTTCCTTTTTGTACTGACACGTACACTGCCGTACGCCAGGAAATCCTGTGCTGCTGGTGCTAATCTCACTTGTACACCTCACTGTTATTTTCTCTACAGTGCCACTATTTGGAACTTGTTAGGGAAATTGGATTCTCTGTTGCTTTTATGCCTCTCTCATTTAATGCGATGTTTTTGAAACACAGACTAGGAATCTCTGAAATAGAGGCACCAGACAAAGAAAATGATCAACACTCCCAGGCACGAGAGGCAAAAATAAAAGCACACGCCTGGGTTAGGACGCTGTGACAGAGCACAGTTGGAGGGCAGACAGCACGAACAAACCAAGTTGACTGAAAGGCAGACAGGAAGCCAAACAGTTTGGGAAACGCTGCCTTATTTACAAACACTCCCACTACACGATGAGATATTCACAGGCAAGCAAAGGAAAACAGCTATCTTTACTATAAAATTCAATGGCTGGGCTGACTTTTTTTTTTTATACCTCACATATCAAGAAGAATCTGATGAAGACAGAAAAACATCCTTCTGCTCTGTAATCTTGCTACAGAGTCTAGAGCAGCTGGACTCCACGTCATGGACCGAGTCCAAAAGCACAGTGATAATACAAATTAAACTTGATACTTTCTCAAAACAGTAATCAGAGCTATTCTGTTATCAGAAACAGCAATTTAAAGTAATACAATTACTTAATATCATAGCTTTTAGAGGTAACCCTCTCCAAGAACTTTTATAATTCCTAAAACATTGCATTGAACTATTCAATAAATTGCATCAATTTTTTCAAACATTTAAGCTTTTGTTTTAATAGCCTCCAACTAAAACTCAAGTTTTTATATAAAAAATTGCATGAAGCATGCGCAGATAACCTGAAGAGAACATTGGGATGTTTTTCATAGCACCTGGGGAGAATGCATTAAAAAAAAAAAAAGAAAAAAAAGGTCTTCCTGCCAGTTGCCTCAGCACTAGACCAACTGAAGTTGAGGGACTCTACCCATAAACTACAGGAATCATGTACTGTATGACCAACTTGACAATTTGTACAATGCGGGTCTCTGCTCTCACTTTTGTGTATCTGTACTTTGATTTTAAATCTCTATTCTCAAATTTAAAAGAGGTCAGGAGTAAAAGGCTCTTAAAAAGCAAATTAAAAAATACAAGTAAGTTCTAAGCACAAAATATCTTTGAGGATCAAACAAGGCAACCACATAATCAGAACCTTTTTAACTACTGAAAGACTCATGATGCCTACACACAAAAAGAGCGTGATCAATTTCAACTCATGTCCATACACAGTGATTCACTACTCCATTTTTCCGGTGGCGTAAAGCATTACATCTTTACTAGAAAGCAACAAATCAGGAAAACATCAGCCACATAGCTTACTATCTAAATCCCTCCACTGACCCCTTTTCATCAGCTGCCTCACAACCAAGATTATTTTTTCTGTTTTGGAGGTTCTATAGAAATGCTTGTGTCTATCACCCCACCCTCACTCACCATTTGTCCACTTTTCCCACAGCAGACTAAACTTGCTTCTAGCTGGTTCCTTACACACTGAAACCTTTCTGAGTTAGTCCTCAGAGTCACTATTTTCTGGACACTCTAATGATTCCTGAAGGCCCACTCCTGCAGCAATACCCAAGAAAATCAGTTTCTAATACTTGCTAGATAAAAATTAAATAGGGATGTCCTCAACCTTGAAAAACAAGCTTCTGATTATTAAGATATAGCAGAGAGTTTGCTCATACAACATAACTATCCCCACACTCACACTCCTTTTCATATTTGCCTTTGAAGCAGGAAAACAATGACAAGAGTAATAGTGCTACAGTATTCTTCAGTACCCAACACAGGGTCGTTTCTACTAGAAACAAGTAATTACCAATACTCCTCAGATATCCACAATTCTTGTGAAATATTTGGACTCTGAATGATTTCCTATATAATAAGAAAAACCCATGAGGTATATAAACAGATAAAATCAAAGCCAATTAAAAGTGTATTTTTTTTAAGTTTCATTGCCCTCAAAATCCCAAATAACTTTGCAGACTGCGAAATTTTTCCTTTTCTTTCTTTTTCCTTAGCTCCCCTGAATCATTTTCCTCCTATGGGCCATTCACTTAACAGTTGGACTCAGTGATCCTTGTGAGTCCCCCCTTCCAACTCAGGGTGTGATTCTGTTATTTCCACACAAAACATGCAAAAGCAAAAAAAAAAAAAAAAACAAAAAACCACAATGTCTAATTGCTTGATTTCTGGAGCTGACATATGAGACAAAAAGTGATTAAGTGAACTCAGTAATTTTCATTTCCTCTCATGCATCTCTAACTGGTTATTGGTTTTACTCTTCAATTCTCAATTGTATCGGTCTCCAAACGTCCCAAATGTCTCTTCAATGCTCAAAATTGTTTTCCCATTTCTTAAAAATATTCAGAGTAAAACAAGATGGAAACTGTATGATCCATCAACTTCTGGAAAAGGCAAAATTAAAATTAAAGGAGAAGGCACCTCTAAAGGAAAAAAAAAAAACAACTGAGGTACACAACTAATACAGCAACACTCACAAAAAGTAGAAACCTGTTTGGAAAAAGAACTCTCAACCATACACTTTTACTACAATAACTATTTTCTCCACAGAAGCAGAGAGGAAACAAACCCCAGGAAAAGTGAAGAGTATTGGCATACTGTAACTGTACTTGTACTTACAGGTTTTCATGTAACTGTCCGTTTCCAAACATTTCAACCTCTAAATACTGAAATGCTACCAAAGATAAGAAAAATCCACATTTAGAGTACACTTGACCAGTTTCACTGCACTAAGAAGTGTAATCCAACAGATTTCCTTCAGTATCAGTTTTGCTGAATAGCTCTCTTACCATTTTTTCTCTATCTGCTGCTTCATCTTGGAGTATACTGGTAAAGAATCAAACACTCTTCAAAAAGCAGAAGATTCACAAATGTCTATGTCTTTTCACTCTAAGCCTAGCATGTTTAGAGATTTCACAAAACATAAGCTGTAATGCTCAATAAACTAACCAAGGAGTGATTGCATATGGAGTTGCTACAGCAGTGGCCACTACTGCCCTGACTAGACACAACATGCAGGTGGCTGGCTGTGAAAATAGAAATAATGCTTTTATTAGGGCTGTGAAAACAAACATAATGTTTTTATTAGGCCAACCCAACACACGCCAAATCTTGACATCCCTTTCCACCTTCTCGTGGGCTGGCAATAAAGTCTACTTACAGATGGGCTTTTCTCAGCATCCATAGAAAAATACCACCTCAGAGAAACACAGGCTTTCTTTCCAACCAGAGATTTCCTAGGAGGGCCTTGCAAAAGGCTTGCTAGCAGACAACCAGATGCAAACATGTCACAATGAGAGGGTGGGCTTGGCTCTGGCACTGGAAAGCCATGCAGCAGCAGCAGCACTGCCGCTGTGGCCAGCTCCTCACACACAGCTCCGCGGCCGCTACTGGGCCCAGAGCACACCCAGCACTCCTCAGCTCAGCACCGCAGTGCTTTACAGGAATCAGAAGCCAGAAGAAAGGGTGAGTACTATGTATTATGAACTTCACAGCAAAAAGTGGGGTGGAAATCAGCAAATGTTTGGAGCTGTACCTTGTACAGCTTGTATCTATCAATATAAAGTGTGAGGTCTACATGCAAATGATAATTACACCTGTTCAGCTACCTGAAGGCTAACAAATACAATGCCAATTGTCCACACAACTTGAACTTTTTTGACTTAGGTACAGGCATGATACACTTTGATATCACAACATTTCCCTCTAGACCCTCCCTCAGGCAGCACAGAGAAGGGATGATGGCCTAGGATCAAGCCCCCAGCATGCAGCAAATCAGGCTGCCAGTCTGCTGCTTGCAGAAGTTGCAAAGTACCACAGAGAAAAGAGGCTTTCCATAGGCTACTCCTTTAAATCCGGTCCATCAATCATATCCTTTCCCCTAAACAGCAAATACCAGTCATTTCCCCACCTCTGCTCCTTCTATAGCCTTCTGACACATGGGACCTATTAGAAAAGCACCATGTGCAGATTGTAGCAGCTACTAAAATTCAGTGAAAATGTGTTATTTTCCTTTCTCCCCTACTTTGTCACAGAAGTTCTACGTAAAAACGATTCATTTTTTTAAATAAATTTTTAGATAGGTAATATCAACTACATTCCCTATTCTGTATGCAGTTAGCTGGCCACTTTACCCTTGGAAGGTGAACCATGCAAAAGGCTGAGCACTCAACTCTGGTGGAAGAAGCAGGAATGGTGCTTTGAACACGTGCTCCAAGTGTCAAATAGTCCAGGGGCAGTAGGAAGCAGCACTACCTTCTGAAAGCAGGCAGAGCTCATAGGCATAGTCAGTCTTGCTCCCCAGGAACATAAAAAGCCACACCATCAAGCCAAAGCCACATTAAGCCCACAACCTCATCTGTGGCATTGGACAGCAGCAGACATGTGGACAAAAGCATGAGGCAAGGATAAAGCAGGATTTCCCAGCAGGCTTTGAGCCATATATATGTAAGGGAAGTTGTGCCTGATCAAGAGATGGAGAGGTTTTGTATTTAATAATCTCAAATAGAGTTTTCTTCCAAGACTATCTGATCACTTCTGGTATTTTGTCAGCTGTTAGCACTCATAATATCTATGGGTATAAAACAGCTCAACCACACATCAATTGAGAAACTCCTCCCGGTTAGCTTTGAGGATGTCAGCTGCTTGCTCCACTTCATACTCCAGTAGTGAAATACTTCCACAATGGAATATTTCTTGCTTTTTCACTGTTCACCATCTCCTCATCACTCAAAATTCCTACCACCCACGTGGTGAAAATAAGTTGGTATGTGGGGAGCCCTTGTGATTACCATAGAAAAACCTATAAGTAAATTAATAATCCTGCACTCAAAGCAGGATTAGAGTAACACGCATGTTAGAATGAGGCACTGACCCACTTTTAACAATAAATAGGACTACCCAGTTAATTAGTCAATGAGCATTATCTGCTCTGTGCACTGAATGAGGCTGGTGACCAGTGAGGAAGGAGCAAGAGATGGTGGCACCCACAGTCACATTAAGACTACCAAATACTTCTGAATTAGACAGTCAGTGACTGTACAAGCAGGTAATTTTTGGCAATTCCCAATTTCGTATTCTTAACCTCAGAACTTTTTTAATATGATTTTGTGTCTTACTTCCTACATCCACAGAAATAAAACTCTCATTCCAACCACTTGGAAATAATACTGTTAACACCACAGGCCACCCGCAAGGTAAGGAATTTAGATATTAGCTTGTCAGTGCCTATGTATATCAACTGCAGATTTTGAAGAATTATCTTCCTTATTTTTTTTTCACAAATGCATCCCAAAGCTAAGAAGTTTAGAAGTGAGACTAGGCCCACTCCCTGGCTCTTCAACTTAAATTTCCCTGACTTTCGTTTACAGGTCCTTTTTCCTAGCTAGTGTCCTTCAAGATCTTCTACCAGTCAAAGTTTTTACCCCCTACAAGTGATGTGGCCTTCCCAGCAGGCAACCACTGACAACATCATAGTGGGCTTCTCCATTCTTGGTGCCCTCACTCCTCAACTGGGCACAACTGCTGCAAGCACATTCAATAGAAGCAAGTGTTTCAAATAATTTTACTGCTCAGCAGCATCAACCCCCAAGCACACACAAATTTTGAAGATTTTTGTCTTAGATTCAGGGTTTGGGCAAAATTTTTTAAACTGTTTCTTAGAAGAGCATCCTTCATATAAGAGCTTTTACTTGCAACCTAAATTATGCATCCTATCCCCAAGACTGAATGCCCTAACCATTTTCTTTCACACAGGGAAGAAGTATGTTTCACACCAAACTCTGTCCAACAGAAAAATGAACAAGGATTGACTTATTGCTGGTGAATCCCTCCAACATATTTCTATCTAATTAAAAAAAAAAATAAAATAAAAAAAAAAAAAGGCAAGAGAGCCATCAGCTTGAATAACTTAAGTTTAAAAAAATCTGGAAGACTTTTAATGGAAAGCCTTATGCAGCAGTACATTAAAGACGCCTTCTGGAAAGGTAGGCATGACAGTGTTGTGGTTGTGTTAATGTAAGACACTGAGAAGCGACCAACTACAGAGGTAATACTCAGCAGCACAAGCTCACCACACCTGGTAAAACAGCAATTGCAGGATCCCGAAAGATTTATCAAGCACTAAAAACCTACATACAGGATATTCAGCATGGTTGCATCTTAATTTCAGAAAAAATACGGTTGTGACCATTTAGTAGCTAAAGCATTTAATGTAAATAAATGCCAGGTTTGTGTCAAAAATCAATAAGGCAGCCAAGCTTAATATACTCATGTAAAGAGGCAAGACTTTTCTGAAGGAGTATGTTTTCCTAGCCTGCCAAATCCTGCTTCACCTACAAAACGAATGGTTATTAAAATCAGTTTACTGCAAGCTCCATCTAACTAATCAGCCTGCACATGAGCAGGATGCACAACTGACCAGCAACAGCAGTACAGCTCTGCATGACATACAGGCTACCTGAACTCTCACCATCTGAAAAGGGGCTGTGCATGAAAGCTGAAAAACCCCAGAAAACATTTTTGAAGCAATTTCTGCTCACAGTAGTAAATAACACAGGTATCTATCGCAGAATCACAGTAACAACAAGGTTGGAATAGATCTGGGGATCATCTAGTTCAATCCCCCTGCCAAGGCAGGAGCACCCAGAGCAGGTTACACAGAAACGCGTCCAGGTGGGGACTGAATGTTTCCAGACAGGGAGACTCCACAACCTCCCTGGGCAGCCTGGTCCAGTGCTCTGCCACCCTCAATAGAAAGAAATTTTTTTCTCATGCTGAGATGAACCGCTATCTATAATTTTTTTTTTTCAATTTTAGCGTTATATTTGAACTGGAACATTTAAAACTTTCAAGAGCCGACACTCAATAAACGCAGTTCGGAAGAACCCATCCAAGAGTACCGCTCCGGAAAGCGCTGCCTGCCTGCTCCCGGCCTGACTTCGGGCAGGCAGTACCTGCGAGCCTGCACCAAGCCTAGCGCTAGAGGGACGGATGGACAGCTGCCCGGCAGCCCCTTTAAAGCCACACAGGAGGAGCCCCTTCCCACACACACCTGCCCGCTCCTTCCCATCGGTACGGGCCGGGTCTCCCCTGGGCAGCCAGCCCAGCCCCGTCCGGGATAGCCGCAGCCGGGCGGCCCGGGGTCCCCCGGCACCAGCATGGCTGTTGTTATTTGTTTCCGGCAGCACCGCGGCGTGTCGGGGATGAGGAACAACGCGCCCGCCGCCCCCTCCCGGCAGCGCCCCCCCACCCCACCCCCGGGCCGCCCCGCCGCACTCACTCGCCAGCCGTGGGCCATCCAGCCCCCCGCCGCCGCCGCCTCCCGCCCCCAGCTCGGCTTTCTTAGGCCCCACCACCGCTGCCGCCGGGCCCGAGCTGGCCCCGTGCGCCGAGTAGCCCGGCCCGGCGGCGGCGGCGGGCGGGGGGATGCCGAGCGGGAGCCCGCCGAGGGGGGGTGCGGCGGGCCCCGGGCCGGTGGGGGCGGCGCCCGGCTCCTCATGCAGGAACTGGCACTCCTCGCCGTAGAAGCAGGTCTTGTCCTTGGCGTAGTAGCGGCAGAACTTCAGCTTCACGGCCCCGCCGCCGCCGCCGGCTCCCGCCCCGCCGGCCGCCGGACCCGCCACGCCGACCCCCGCCCCCGGCGGCGGCCCCACCACCGGCGACGGCGACGAGCAGGGCAGGCCGCTGCTGTTCATGGCAACCGCCCCGCCGCCGGGGTCGGCACCATGGGGAAGGGGGCGGGCAGGGGGAAGGGGCGCGGGGACCGCCGTCACCCCGGGTCCGGCTCCGGAAGGGGCAGGAGGAGGAGGAGGGGGCGACTCCGCGCCTCTTAAAGGGGCCGCGCGGCCCGGGGCGGCGGCGCCTCCTCCTCCTCAGCGGTCCCGGCGCTCGGGGTTGTTTATGCCATTTTCCTCTTCCTGAGCGGCCGCGCCTGCGCCGGCGCGCAGCATCCTGGGTAGCGCCGCCGGCCGGGCCGGGGAGGCGGAGGGGGAGCCGGTGCTGCGGGCGGGGGAGGGAGGGAGGGGGAGGGAGAGGTGGCGGGATGGAGCGCGGGGGCTGCGGAGCCGCGGGCCGCCGAGCGCGGTGTGCGGCGGGGCGCAGCGCCGGAGCCGCGGCGGCGAGGGGCGTTAGCCGCCCGGGCCGGGGGTGGCAGGCGGCAGGTGACCCCCGGCACACGGCCCAGCCCCTGCCCCGGGGCCGCTCGGCCGGGCTGCATCTCGAGCCTTGCCCCGCATCGCGGGGCCGAGGTCAAAGCGCCAGCGGTCCCAGCAGGGTCTCGACCGGTTTCCCTCCACAAAAGTCTCGTACGTCTTTCCTGCCGAAAAACCACACGGCAGGCAGCCTGCTGGCTGTGCCTTGCCTGCCGGCATAACGAGAACGCGGCCTGAGGGATTCTCCCTGTCCAGGTGACGAGACGCAGCTTTTAAGAAAGTGCTTCAAGTCTTTTCCCCGGAGCTTGGAGAACTTTGTTGCGTGAATTTTAACAGACTCTCTCGCAGTGCTACTCAAGATTTTAATTTTTTCAGTTTTTACTCAGTCAAGTTGTTGGCATAGCTTGTGGTGCAATCGCTGAAATAGTGTATGTATATGTAGTTGAGAAAATACAAGATATGGTGCACTTGACATTATTTTGGTAAGAAAAACATTTTCTGTAGAATTAAGATTACTTGTTGTCTATCATAGTCTTCTCTCTTATTAAAAATGAAAAGAAAATCAGGGCCTGCCTAGAAGATGCTTTGACAGTTTGTGTGAAAAGAAATTTAAAAATAATGAGTGAGCTTGTCTCATTGGAACAAATCAAAGTCTTTCTTCCTCAGATAGAGTGTTCAAAGACCTTGAGAAGTAAACGTGCCTTAAGCTGAAATCTCAAGATCAAAAATTTTGGACAGAAAACTTGAGAAAGGACAAGACTACAACAATACAGGCTTCCGTTTTAGACTGTATACCAAGAAGACAGGGTGAAAATACCATCTCTCTGTCACTCCCCAACAATTTTCAGTCCTTTACTTCCTTTCAAAAGTATGGCAAAGAGCTCGCAGCTTCTCTCTTCCTCCAAGCCTGAAAAGTAGGCCAAAGGGTGGAAAGACCCTTTTGGTTTCTCCATTAAAATCTCTTGTGTCGGAGCTCAGACAAACCACAGCAGATTCCACAAGGGAGAAAGACCTCGTAAATGCCTCAACCATGGAAGACATTCCAGCCCCAACTTGCACCTTCTGAGATAACAAAAATCGGTTTGCTGTAGTGTACAGATTGCTCCCAGCTGCTTTAGGTGAGGTGCCCACAGTGCTGCTTGGTTCTGTATCACTCAGTCCCCTGGCATTATTGTTACACCTCTGAAGGGTGAAAAGAAGGGCTTCCCTGCACTGTTGCAGCTACACACAGGTGCCTGCACACTTCCCTGGACACCTACACACTTCCCTGAGGTGCTGCTGTGAGGAGTTTGGGAGTACATTGTTTTCTCTCCCTTTGTTCTGCTGATTGGTACCCAGAGGAAAAGCCAGCAGAAGGTGGAGGTCTCAGGCAGGTAGGGTCTTTAGGGTGCATGGGTTCACAGAGGGGAACAGGAGGTAGAAGGTGGTGTGTTGAGGTAATGCCAGGTGTGAGGGGGAGACGGGAACCCAATATCATCCTCTCCTTAAGCCTTATTATCAATAGTCTGTTTATGGCCTCATGTTCCAGGAATGATGTCCTTTGGAAAACATCCTTCCCCAGAGGTCAGACTTGAGTAGAAAAGTTGTATGTTCATGTGAGGTGGTTAGAGGGGGAGGCACAAAAATGCTGGTAAGGGAGAAGAAAAGTCTCAGCTTTCACGCAGAATTTTCCCAAGATCTGTAGGTCTTTTGTGTGGAGCTTTAGTATTGCGGATTTAATGGTATCAAATTATCTTACAAGAGATTTGATGATACACATAGGGTAATACCTTTTCTGGGTAAACTGGTTGAACATGAACTTTATTCTTCCAAGCAAAGACTTGAGATGCATAGCCACTCCCATTGCTGAAGTGTATTCTAACCTGTATTTTCAACCTTGTGAATCTGCTTTTCCCACAGCTCTTTTGCTGATCTCTGCATGTGTCTAATATTACATGTACACAATGAGGTTAGGAGCAAGGACACAAATGGGCTTGTGTATGCACAACCCACATTTATTCTATCTGCGTGCTGTAGCTCAGGTTCAAAACATTCCCTCTGGATGTGGGAAGAGCTGAGGTAGTGGACTGGGCAGTAGTGCATGGTCCTGCCAGCCTGAGTGCCCAGCTAGCAAAGAGGTGTGCAGGATGGTCCCCCACCAAAGTCAGCCTAAGTACCATACCTGAGCCACTAAACAGCAAACCAACTTGGAAGTGTCTCTCATCTTTTCTATGTTGTCATGGCCAGCAGAGCAGAACCAATAATGGGAAGAGGCTGAAGGTGGCATGAGCCTCTTTTTGTGACTCTGGCAAGCTCTCACCTCTCATGTCTCTTCATTTCTGTTCACTATGTACAAGGACATGGCCTGAAGACCGAGCTGCAGGAAGTGTGTGTCCATATAGAAGCCTGACATCTTCTCATTAATCATGTGTTCCCCTCCAGATTCTGATTTTTATTGCCTGTTCCTGCTGGTCAGCCAGAGTGCTGAGGAGGCCTGCAGACCAGTCTCTGTCTGCTTCAGCTTGCTCCCCTGCTTCGTGTAGAGCATGGAGATGTGCTGTGCATTCCTGCAAAGGAGTGATTGATGACGATATTTTTTCACAAAATTAGGTCCCTGATCATTGCAGCTGGCACCTCTGTGGAGAGTGTTGCTACACTTTGCATGAAATTCAGGAAGCATTAGGAAGGAGAAATGCTTAGATACCCCTGGGTCTTGTCCCACTTTGTAGTTAAGTGATAGCTGTGGAGTGCTTTTCAACCCAGAAATCGGGAAATACTGCTGTATGCATGCATGCAGCCATGGCCAAGTGACAGGGTTTTTATGAGCTGTGCCAGAAAGGTAGAACCAAATGCTATGGGATGAAAAATCGGGGGGGGGGGGGGCGGGGGGGGAGGGAATCCTTGGAAAGGAAACATCTGCCATGAGCTCTTTTTTTCCAGTCAAATCAGCTTGCAAGTGCCAAGCAGCTCCCGTTTAGCATTTGAACCACTCTTGAGAAAGCCATGTTTGCTATTGAGTGACAGTTTCTCTTTGTGTCAATCCAGAATTAACATGTTTATTAAATCATGTGGAAACAGATCTGTAAGTGCAGGCTGGCATCAGATAATGCAAATGAATAACAATGCTTTTTCAGGGAAAGAGTTATTGTAGCTGACTTTTTTTAAGGTATAGGCAAGACAAGTTTTGTAGGTAGGAATCTTGTTTAACCAACCAAGTTGTTGAAAAAAGTAATGTGTGAACACTGGGATTTTTCCAACAGTACCAGTTAGTCTATTAGAAGATACTATCTCTCCTTAAAAAAACTAGCCTTAGTATTATTGAAGCAGATCAAAGGAAATACTTCTAACAAAAGTTTTCACATAATCTGAATTTAACTTTTAAACTCTATCATTATAGTATATAATTAAGGAAAAAATACAGCTGCGATATGGGCCCACAGTAATATTGGACAAGAATTTAGCATTTACTCATTTATTTTTCGAAGGAAGAGTAATAAAGCCTGATACTTCATGATATACACCAGCTGCTGTCTAAGTCAGAGGGAAATTGTCACTCTTGAGGAGATTATTCCACAAAATTAGGGAGTTTTTTTATCTGCCTTTGAAATAATTGAGAATTATAAATATGGCAGAATATTAGACTGCATTCACTGATGTGCTGTGGCAATACTCATGGATCCCTAACTGGGCAGTTATCTTAACTAATGGTATTTGGAAGAAATCAGGTGTTGCTCCCAACCAGATTCCCATTCATGTGCAAGAAGAAATTCATTTCAACTCAGTGAAGTTTTGAATTCAAATCAAGTCGCAAATCAGAAGTTGACCCTGAAGTGCTCTTCCTAACACCTACATTAATAATGTATGCTAACACCTATATAAATAATGTATGGGGGGGAGGTCTAGCCCTAAGCTAGAATTCTTATTAGTACAAGCCCTAAAATGTAAGTCTAGTTTCACCGTGCTGGTAATCCGATCGTGTGGTTTAGCTAGAGAATTTCTTACCATGTGGCTGCTCCCACTGGCCTAGGCTTTATCTACCCGTTGCAGTGAAGGCCAACCAGGATGTGACATCATTTGGATAAAATACTTCATAAGAGAAACCACTTTCTCGTGCTGGAAAAAGCCCTACTCACTCAAATAATGCTTTACTGTCTTATACATATGTATGATACATTCATTGAACCCTTTCTGACCCTAGTCCAGCATCTTCAGGAATAAGTTAATATGGCAGAATTTATAAGTATATTTTTGCTTAGTCCAGTAGATATGAACTGTCCTAGCTGATAGCATCTTTCACAGAAGCTTTTACACTGGAAACCTGACATACACATTAAGACTTCTGATACCAGGTCAGCTGAATCACCAGCAACAGATTTTCATTATTAAACGTAGTTCCTTCTTGTCTGAACCACAAGAAAGCAAAATATCTTCAATGAAATCCTAGCAGCTACCAGTGCTGAATGCATCAGGTGGAAGAGAAAACAAAGCACTTGGGTCACTTGCTAATTTTAAGTCAAAAGACAAGCATCCACTTGCCTGGTAGATATGTGTTTAGACCAGTCTTTGTCAGGTCACCCTCCTGAAAGGGAACACTCAGTTGCAGGGATAGATGTCTGTTATTTTCAGAACAGAAGTACAAACTGTTTACCCCCTTTTTCCGAGGGCAAAACCTGTACATACGTATAGGGTTGAAAGGAGTACAAGAAACTGCAAGACATGTCATTGATAAAGATGTTGAACTGATTCAGTCCTAAAACTGATCCCTCAGGAATACCACTTGTCACTGCTCTCCACTTGGACATCAAGCCATTGACTGCAATTCCTTGAGAGCAACCCTCCAGCCAATTCCTTATCCATAGATTGATCCCTCTGGCAAATTCATGTCTCTCCAGTTTAGACACAAAGTTTCATGCAGGACAGTGTCCAATTCTTTGCACAAGTCCAGGTAAATGGTATCAGTCGCTCTTCCCTTGCACACCAAAGCTGTAACCCCATCATAGAAGGCAACCAAATTTGTCAGGTGCCATTTGCCCTTGGTGAAGTCATGTTGGCTGTTGATTCCTTATTTTCTCTGTGTCTTCTTATAGTTTCTAGGGGGATCTGCTCCATAATCTTGACAGACACGAAGACTGACTACACTGGTCTGTAGTTCCTTAGGTCTTCCTTTTTTCTTAAAGATGAGAAGGGATTGGGGGTGAAATGGCTGGGGCTGTTTAGCCTGTAGAAGAGAAGGCTTGGGGGGAATCTTATTAATGTGTATAAATATCTGATGGGGGAGCCAGACTCATTTCTGTGGTATCCAGTGACAGGATTAGATGCAATGTCCATGAACTGAAACAGGGGAAGTTAAGTCTGAATATCAGGAAACATTTTTATACTAGGAGTTGGCTTGAGTGCTGAATAGATTGCCAGGAAAAGTTGTGGACTTTTCATCCCTGTTGGTATTTAAAACTGTACTGGTTTTCCTCTGGGGCAGCCTGTGCTAGCTGATCATGTTTTGAAGACAGCACTGGACTAGGTGATCTCCAGAGGTGTCTTAAAACCCCATTAATGCTGAGGGACTGTGAACCAGTGCAGGCTGTGGAAAACAAAAGGGCAACCTACCCACCAAGAAAGTTTGTTGCCTGCATGGTATTTTCCTGTTTGCATCGATTTCTTCAGTGCCCATGGAATCCTATGCTTCCTTTTCTCAGTTTTGCATCCTTGCAAATATGTACCTCCCTAGTTTTCATGTCCTTTCAGCTCCTTCCTTTGCACTGCAAAACACACAAACTTGTCTTCAGCACTACAGTACAATGCTATTGACTGAGTATTTCTAAGGCAGTCTTGTGAGAGATCATGCATTCATATCCATGAACAATGCTGGCCTCTGTGCCCCATTGCCCCTGCAGTTACCTTCAGGATATTTTCTCTGTCTTCTTTTAGCTATTGTATGTCTATCTAGTTCTGGTCCATCTACAGTTTTATTTTGACTTCCCTAATGCAGAAGGTATTTTATTATTGATACCAGGTATCATAAAAAATAAAAAATCTAGATACCATCTCTGAGATGTTTCTGAGAACACCTTACCAACAATGAGTTTATTTGCTTAGGGATTCTTTTTATCCAGGTTCTGAACAGTTGCAGAATGAGTGCTTAGCCCTTGGCAAGTAAAAATAACAACTGAATGAATAATAAAATAAAACTTTATATATCAAATACAACAGCTGGTCAAATAATAAAAATCCTCTGGCCTATCCTGGGGGATCATAGGGGAGATGCTCCAGCTTAATCCTTAGAACTGGATCCACTTTCTGCCTGGTGACTGTGATGCACAAGCTGTGCAAGGTAGGGAGATCTGTCTGCCCCTCTACAATGTCCTGTTCTGGTACAAACCAGGGGAGCTTGCTGGCACCAGCAAGTTCAGCTGGACCAGTTCCACGCCTTACACACCAGCAACCTGAGCCGATGAGGAGGCAACTCCTGAAGCACTGTGCTCCAAGGAAGGCAGCAAGCAGAGACCGACTGAGGGCAGAGGGACTGTGTCTCTACAGGCTCATGTCTGAACCTGGAGGCCTTTATTTTTATCCCCTAGACAAGTAATCTGTGTAACAATTTCAGAACAGCTGTAGCTCACTTTGAACCTTCCTGCAAACAGTTCTAGTTCCCTGTTCCCCCTGGTATAAGCACAGCTCGTGCCACAAGCCTGCTCCCTGCCCGGGCACCCCCGGCCTCTCAGAGGTGACTGCAGCAGGTCCTCTGCCACCAACAGAGCAAGTGCTCACCAAGCACGGGAAACCTCCCTTGGCCTGCAGTGACAGATGTGGCAGGGTATTCCTGTGGTATCGCACAAACTTCATTTGGAGTTTTTTTGAGCTCTTTAGCTTGGCAAAACACTTGCTCTTCCCCTCATTAGGACTTGTAGAAACTGAACTTACTGCCAATGCGCAAAAGCAGAAAGTGTAACTGCTTCAAAAATAAGAATTGAAGTGAGACAACAAAACATGTGCTGCACCAAATTTGCGTGACAAAATGTTTTTGTGAAAGTGTGAGCAGAGGGCTCAAGACTGAGCTGCTGAAGTGGAGGCAGCTGCTCATCTTGGTGGAGGCATTCTCTGACAGAAGGAAGATGCTCCCCAAGCCCCAGAGAGGCCCCTCTTCTCCGCGTCCCACAGCCGTTGTGGCTCAGGTCTCGAGCCCTCTCTTTTGAAGAAGTGGTTTCACTGTGGGCAGTGACATGCACCATTAAGGCAGCCACCTGCAGGCTCAGTTTCACTTGAGGGGCTGGGGGACTGCAGGGCACCACCAGCCATGACAGTGAGCTGGCCCCGCGGCCGTCCTGCTGGAATTCCATTTCAGCTTGCAGGTGAGGTCTTCTCATCACACTTCTTGGGCCCTTTCATCTCCATTTCCCACTCTCTCTCTGCATCCCTTCACATCTTTCCTTTCTCCTTTGATTTCTTTTTCTCTTGAATCTTTTATTTCCTGTCTCACTTTTCTTCTCTCTTCTGGAGATGCTCTTCTTCTTTCCATCACCCTAATCTCTCCCAACCCAGCCTGGCTTTTGCTCTTACTCCATCTGACACATTTCATGCTCAAGGCAAAAAGTATTTAAATTACTGATTTTTTTTTTTGTTCTCTTTCTTCTGATGTAAATGTGTTTCCTGCTGTTAATGCTAACTTGACCTGAACACTTTAAATAATATACCTACAATTTCCCACATAAATAATCTGTGAATCAGATACTTTAGTAGAGTGAAATATAATGATGCATCTTTTTCTTACAAGGTTTTGTTGTTGTTGTTGTTGTTTAATGATCTAAATAGAAGAAGGCATGATACTAATATATAGAAAGTACCTTTGTTTATTGTTAGATTGAAGAGTTTTGGAATTTAAAGCTTGATTTCCTCTACTGAAAATCAGCCCAACAATTAACTGTTAAGAAAAAAGGAAATAGCATTTTCTTCCATCTCAAATGCCTGAAACTGTTTTTCTCTAAATTTAATGTCTTGTTCCTATCAAAAATGATCTCGCTGATTCAAAATCCAGGACTGAGTGCATGTTTTTCTCCTGATTGATATAGTTCTGATGCATACCTGAGAAAGTTTTTTAACAACCTGTGATTCATTTTCAGCTTCATATACAGAGATAATAATATTTACTTCAAAGAGCAATTGTTAGATATTATTCATTCATGGTTGGAAGTCTACGTGAGCTATTTGAAGAGAAGGTGGACTAAAAATGAAAATGAATATTTTATGATCTCCTGCTTTGCATGACTGCTGATACTACTAAGCAAACCCTGTCAAAGAGGGATTTCTGTGTTTTTTTCTTGACTGAGCTTTGCTACTTTTGCAGGTTGCATTACAAAATAAATAAAAATTATTAGTATCTGGGATGTGATGGTGCCCAAAGGCCCCTGTCAGCACAGCTAAGAGACAGTTCTGCAGAGAGAGCAAAAGGTGTGAGAGCCCCGAGATGTGATTATCCTCTAGGAGTACTGATGTTCTTTCTGTTGAGGTATTATTTAGTCAAGGCAGGGTGTACCGGCAGGCGGTATTTCTTCTTGTAAGGCTGGCTATTATAGGGGGAAAAAATGCAAATGCTTTTGGATGTACAGAACAGCTAGGATCTGAAGGATCAGAGACAGAATTGACAGAAAAACTCCTGAGAACTGCTAGTTCCATACATGTCTCTAGGAGATCACTCTTAAAAACAACTTTGCTGCAAAAAAATGTTAAACATTTAATGAATTATATGTACTTTCTTAAAAATGCCTGTGTTCCCTTTAAGAATCTGTTGTCTAGAGATAAGACCAAGTAATAAATTGTGCAGACAACAGATGGTATCCCTATGATGAACCAATGTCATCAGAAATGGCAACACTTAACCAGCAAAGGAAAGCTAAACTATAATAACACCTGGAGGAAAATCTCCACAATGTCTTTAGACTTAAGGCAGCAGGTCAGTCTTAAAATTACAAGCGCAAAACTGCAAAAGTTTCAAGAAAGAACAAGCATCTTGCCTTTGTTATTTGCTGGAAATAAATGTTCCCCAGCAGCAAGAAGTTTAATCCCAAGAACTTCAGAAAACAATATGTACAATACAATATATATGTAAATACAGCTATATACATTAAAAGCACTATTCCAGTTTCTCATCTTACATTCTTCTGGTCATCCCAAGCAAAAGGTTGTGGATAAAGGGAATGTTAACTGGTGTACAATTAGCCTTGCAGTAGTGGATAAGGTGGGAGCATGGATGGGGCCTGGGAACAGAGGCAGTACTACTTGCATGTTTTACAAATTGCAGAATTTTGTAAAAAGAGACTTTCGGTGACCTTTCTCATCAGAGGAAGTTTTCCATTGACAACGACTCTTGCTCCCTTTTTTTTGTTGCACCCCTTCTTATTGAGAGATGTTAATGAAAACCAGTTTCAGGGCACCTGAGAGAAATGAAGGTGTGAGATGCCCCCTAAGATCACCCTGTGGCTGGCAAATGAGAGGAAATTGTATATGAGCAAGGACTGCAAACTCAGATCCCAACAAGACCCAGATTAGATTATGGTGTATCTGACCACATAAAAATTAAAACTCCCTCACAGAACATAGAAGTGTCCATTATATTCCTGTGGCAGAGATCCTGCAAAATATGAGATGGGCCACCACACTTCTTTTGAAGGAGAACCCCAGAAATGTGTGGGACCCAGACACCTGCAGGATCTGTTCAACTCCCAGTAATACACTAATTTCTCTCCAACAAAACAGCTGACAAACATTCCAGAGCAAGTTCAGGCACTGAGCCCTGCCACTGGCAGGAAGGTGAAATCAATGAGCACCCCAGGGGGAATCAAGTTTGATCTTGTCTCCTTCCCAAAACATGCAGAAACTTGGGTGCAAGCTGGTTGTGAATGCTGGATAAGGCCAGTACATGGTCTGCTCACTCAGGGAAAGTGTTGGGCCCAGCAGACCACATATTCATGGTCATCCATCACCATATATTTCATGGATCAGAAGATAAGATATCACTTCTGAAGATTCCTGAAGGTGAAAGGAATGTGCAGGAAAATTGTTATTTTCCAATGGAAGCAAATGCAACTTAAAACTATGGGTGTCTTATTTCTTTTGAGGTTTGAAGCCATTTGCTTTTCCCCTTCCTTTCTTCGAAAAATTCCTCTGGTTGCCCATATTCCAAGCTACTGAGAAGCAGGAAGGTGCCCAGAGGGCAGCCCGACTTCCAGGGCTGCCCCCATATCTCTGCCTGGTGTTGGGTGGGTGCTGCTGCTTTGGCTGCTCAGCAGAGGCAGGTTTGTCAGCAGAGCAGAGCTGAGGGCATCCTGTCCTGCTGCAGCACCCCCTCCTGTAATGGCCCCCAAAATAACACAGCATGGAGCACCTCTTGTTCACAGGCTTCTGAAAATATATCTCTCAAAATTCATGAAAACTTCATGAAACTCACATTTCAGCTGAGAAACTGGATTAGATCACTGGGTTGATTTAGGTTTTCTGAAAATCTTCCTTTAAAACTGTTGAAAAAAATGCACAGGGCAAACACAAAAAAGCTATCTTATTGCCTGGGTATTTAGCTCTGTTACTGTTGTAAAAGCAAGACAGTATTTACTCTTCTGTTCATAGATAAGATTTCTACTGTGTGAGATACAAGGGCTAGTTTGAAAAGTGATTTATTGTTACAACATGCTCTATAAGGAATATGATGGATTTTACATTTGTATAGCTGCTTTGGAATTACCATTATTTTTAACTGTAATGAGACATAAGAACAACTAGTATTTATTTTGTTAATTTTTACCATATTTAGTATCAAATAGCAACTATGATTTTTTTCAAATACCTTAGCTTTATTTTTGTCTTTTCTTATTTTGCAGCAAAATTGTTCTCTCCCACTCTCCCTCTTTCTGTCCATTCTTCCTCCATACACAACTCAAACATTCTATGGTCCCTCCTCATTCCCTCTTCCAGGAAAGTAAGGACAATATAATCTAGTCTGTTATAGAAACCTGTTTTCATCTAAAAGGGAAGTTTTACCATACTAAGATGACAAGGAGTATCAGTTCTTTATCTGCCATCTTCTGTTTTCATTTCTGTTTCAGACAGATCTTTTTCTCCTTCTTGATTATGTGTGAGGACTCTTATACCTTTACCTTTAGATACTTAAGTTAAAGTAGCTTTGCTTGAAAGAAGTTAATAATTCCACTAATGTCAGTAGAAGTGCTGGAGTGTATCGGGTAATGAGACTGGAGTACTTTAACACAGAGCAGTTAAAAAAAAAAGAAAAGATTTAAAGCTAACTTACTTGTGTTATTAGAGGAGATGGATCTGTTTATCTTACTTCAGGGTTCTCTATCCAGCTTCTTAATAGCACAAACATGCCATTCCCATGAGCAAACATCCTCTAGAGAGCAGTCAGGGATAAGAACAGCCCAATGCCACTTTCTGATTTGTGGGAAGCCTCTGTGGTGGCATCACACCAGGGCTTCTTCACCCACAAAATTGTGCAGTTGTTTACACAATCACAGCAGGGTTAAGGAAGGGACCCCTGGAAGTCATCTGGTCCCACCCCACTGCTCAAGTCAGGCCACCTAAAGCCAGATGCTTAGGACCCTGCCCAGGTAGCATTTCAATAGCTCTGAGGGTAGAGACCACCACCTCTCTCAGCAATGTGTGTCCATGTTTGGTCACACACATGATGGAAAATCTGTGCCCATTTCCTCTGTGTCACTGGGCACAACCAAGAAGAGCCTGCCTCCATCCTCTTTGGAGGAAGATCCTCTCCACCCTCCCTTCAGGTGTTTGTGCCTCTGAGCCTTCTCTTCCCTGGGCTGAATAGCCCCAGTTCTCTCAGCCTTTCCTCATAAGAGAGATGTTCCTGTCCCATAATCATCTTTGTGGCACTCCACTACACTTTCTCCAGTATGCCCATGTCTCTGTTACACTGAGGAGCCCACAGCTTGGCACAGAACTCCAGGCGTGTCCTTGACAGAGTTGAGTAGATGCAAAGGACCTCTGTTTGCTGGCAAAACTCCTCCAAATGTGGCTCGTTGTTCAGCATACTTGGTGGGGTGGAAAGGTAATGTGGGAGCTGAGAAGAAGCTCCCTTGAGAGGATGGAAGATGTGGACAAGAAGCAGAAGAAGAACCAGCCACAACGTAGGCTCTTCCTCAGAGAGGTTGCCATGGTAGCTGAGGTTCACTGTATTTTCAGCCACTTTTCAGCCACTTCACAAAAAAGGGTGTCCTCAGCAGTCCCAGCTATTCTTTGCAAACTGGACCACAAGTGGCTGGAACGGCCCAAAATGTGGCTAAAGCAGCAGGGATTTCAGTGAGCTCCCTGTGAGCACCAGCCTGAGCATTCAAGCTAGGTTGTTAAACTTCCTGACTTAATGAGTGCTGAAATCACAATGCTTGTGGATATCAGTCTGCAATAAACTCAGTGCCAAAATTAATCAATAACACTGGATATGTAATAGTATCATGTGAAAAATATGCCTGCACTTCCTCTCATTGTTAGCTTACTTTTGCTACGCAAGGCACTGAATTGAACATACCCATAAGTAATCAGTAAAGGACAGGAGTATCTGCTGACTCACAGTTATCTGTTCTTTGTGTAAGTTTTTGTCTGGTTTTCCAACAGAGGAGTGTAAAATACATACCCAGAATGATACTTTATTTGAAAACTTCAGCCATCTCAATTATTCTTTGATAAAATCTCTATGCCATTTATAAATTGTCTGCAATGAGCCGTAGGCTGGGCTGCTGACTGTTCTCCTCTAAGACGACAGGTATTAGCAGTGAAAAATGTAATTTTGTCCAAAAGATGAAGCTTGCCGGAATCTGTACCAAAATTTCTTAGGACATCACAAGACAGAGGAAAAATTGAAAATAGTGACCAAGTTATGAAATATTTATTTTTAAAAATCATAAAAGAGCAAATTTCTAGCAGATGTTTTCATCTGGGACCTGAAAATTGAGGGTTGACAAAAAGATGAGGAAAGTTTAAAATACAGAAAATAAATTTGTGGACAGAGTTTTCCCTATTGCTTGTGTCAGACTCTGTTGGAGTAGGTGGGTATTTGCAGTAGTTTTCTGAGATAGATTGAGCAAACTTCTCCCTTTCTCATATGTTGAAGAAGATTAAGGCATAGATTAAATTTGGGAGGACTGGGGAAGCAAACTTCTTAGGAGAAGTAGTGTAGTTTCACTACAGAAACTGACACAGAATGGATATTATGAACCAGCAGAACTTGCTGACACTTGCACTGGGTGCATAGAAATGTTTTACTCACAGTGACAAGTTCTAGTTTAACATCTCTTCTGAAGAAACACTTTTGAGACCCTATAATAAACAGGGGCACAAGCTACATGAAGGTGTTCTGAGAAAGTGGTTTTTACTGTATGAGTTTTTCTTATGGAAACTCTAATCTTTTATTTTTTTTTTTTTTTTCCAAAATCAGAGAATCATAGAATCACTTAAGTTGAAAAGACCTCTAAGATTATCAAGTCCAAGCATTAATCCAACACTGCCAAGTCCACCACTAAACCATGTCCCAAAGTGCCACATCTGCGCATCTTTGAAATACCTCCGGGGATGGTGACTCAACCACTTCCCTGGGCAGCCTGTTCCAACGCATGACCACCCTTTCCTGAAGAATTTTTTCCTGATATCCAGTCTAAACTTCCCTTAATGGAATCTGAGTCCATTTCCTCTCTTCCTCTGATTTGTTACCTGGGAGAAGAGGCTGATCCGCAGCTCACCACACCTTTTTTAAGGTAGTTGTAGAGAGCGATAAGGTCCCTCATGAGCCTTCTTTCCTCCAGGCTAAACTCCCTCAGCTGCTTTTCATAAGTGTTGTGTTCCAGAACCTTCCCCAGCTTTTTGAAGTATTTTTAAGCTTTCAATAGAAAATGAGAAAAATGTTTGCTGGAGTCTCTACAGGCAAAAAAAAAAGAAAAGAAAAAAAAAAAAAAAAGAGTCATCAGCGATTTAACTAAGGCATGAAAGAATTTACAAGGAACTTATGTGTCACGTTTCGTTCCCTAAGAATATAAAAAAGCAGGGCATCTCCTCTGCAGTCACACAAGAGCCGGAACTGGGAGAGTTAGGAGTCGGGCCGCACCTGTACGCCGACGGTAGTGCCGCAGGAGCCGCGGGATGCGCGGGGCTGTGCGGGATGCGCGGGGCTGTGCGGGATGCGCTGGGCTGTGCGGGTCTGTGCGGGATGTGCGGGGCCGCAGCGCCCCCTGTCGCCCGCACGACCCCGGGGCCGCCCCGCAGCTGCCGCGCGTCCGTGGTCGCGGTCCCCGCACGGACACGGTCCCCGCACGGAGCCTGTGCAGGGACAAACAGCTCCTGGACGGGTAGCAGAAATTGGAGAGGAGCTGGGGAGGCGGTGAGAGATGCAGATGGAAAAATAATCCAAGGGCTGCAGGCCGTGGCCATCAAGACTGGCAGGTGACAGTAACATTCCAGGCTGTTGTATAGTATCAGTGTTGGTCCCCGTTATTCGTTCTTGACTCAGTACAGAGACCCAAACTGAGCACTTTCTGAAACCACAAAACCTCCCCAGCTCCGCTCTTCTTGCTGCAGTCTTGCTCAGTGATTCAAGTCTAGAGATTCTTGTCCCCTCCCTCTAAACCCTCCACACAGAGCTATCACACTCTATAGGCTCTTTTTCCACCTCAAATCTCAATCACGATTGAACACGACTGTGAATAATTAAATCAATTCACGTGACATTTATTGTAATTAATTGGTAAGATCAGATAAATGACTGCTTCTGACCCAGACATATCCCCAGCCAGTGTTTCAACAGCTGGTCACAATTAGCATGAGCTGCAGCAGAGGCATCTTGTCACCCACCTTACTTGTTAAACATTGTTCTAACATGGTTATTATTCCAAAATACGGGGCAACACCTCTGGCCCCATCATCATATGAGAATGAACTCACAAGTGCATATTTTTCTGAACTGGGAGTTATTTAAGCTGAAAGGGTGAAGATGCTGAGGAAGGAAGTTGTGCAAAAAAGATGAGGAAAGACAAAAGTTAAGTTGGATAGGAGAGAAATAAGATATGATTAAGAGGTAGGAATTAATTTAGGATCAGTTCTTTCTACCTGTCCTGCCTCCCTCTGATTTTTAGCATATTTGTATTGAGTACAATTCTCACTTCAGCATCCACCATTTTGGGGGTTATGTGAGAAAAAGGCTATCACATGCAAAAGTGGGTGTTTTAAAGAGGTGATGAATGAATGTTAAGCTCATCCATGCCACTACTTTGAAGATTTGTTTCTGGCAAGTCATGATAGACATAACAACAGTTTTCCTGGGAAAAAGGGTCCATCTACCTCCCCTGATCAGGAAGAAAATTGTGGAAAGTTGGTCCAGAAAGTCACACCCAGAGGAAATGGTCGAAAGCCAAATAAGATCCAAATCATAGTTAGCTTTATTTAAATCTTCTGAGCTGTAAAGCAGAGTGGAAGATTGTTCTATGTCTAGGAAAGGCCTGGCTGCTATGTAAACTATTAAGCACCCTGAGCTGCACACAAATACAAGATGCATCCCTTGGTATGAAGAGAAAGGTTTTCATCTTTCACAGTTCTCCAGTCCCCAGGCTATTGTCTTCCCAGTTAATTCAGACTTTCAGCATATTTTGGAGTGGTTTTCCCAGTCTTCCAAAGGCTACTTTTGTCACTCCCCACTTGAAGATAAAATTTTGGAAGCAGTTCCATTCATCTGATAGCTGAACTAGCTTGAACAGAGCTTCTTGGTTTGGTATCTCTCCAGTGGATTCAGGCCTTTCTTCTTAACATCATAACACGTAAGCTCCCTTTTTGCCTTTTACAGGCATTTCCCCAAGAATGTGCCTACACATCTTGGTGAAGTCTTGGCTCTGTTTATGGCAACTAGACATTTGTCTGACTGCAGTGAGAACAAGATTTCTCCTACTGCCTTTATTTTTGTATTACCTATAAAAAGATAAGGAAGATGGAAAGCAGGCATAAACAAACATTGTTCAGAGGCAGCAATTTATTTTCCTTTCAGCTTCACTCTGTTGTTCAGCAATAGACAATATGATTATGCATGCTACATATTTGATACGACTGAGACCCAGTGCTCTCAGTCTCTGCAGTTCTTAATTTGGGTTTTCAGGAGGATGAGTGTGTGCTGACCATAACAGAAGTCCCTGAGCAGGCCAGCTGGAAGCCGAAAGATCAAGACGGTGAATCCGAGCATTACCATTTTCCCAGTGTTTCTTTTCTTGATTTTACTTTTTCTGAAAGGTTCATTCATGCTCTGGTTTTCTATTTTGTCCTACACAAGTCTTTAAGACCTACACAAGTTTGGGCCACTCAATGTCATGTAAATACTTCTTACTATCATATTACTTATTTGTTTCTCACTGTAAAGCATCTGGAATCATGTCAGGTTCAAAACATCCTTCCTTAAAGTAAAAACCTTCACAGTAATAAAAGTACACCACGGCAGCGGGAAGCTGTTGCAGTTTACAAGAAAAGGAGTCCCATTTCCACTTACACATGAGGGTGTCAGGGTGCGCAGTACTTCCAGCACAGTCCCACGTACCATCCTTTACAGATGCAGTTCCAGCTCATCAGACACTTTGTTTGCATGTCTTGCTCACAGTCTGGTTGCTACAGCTGTCTAACTTTTAGCTGCAAATCTGCTCCCTGTTGGTGTTTAAATACACCCTTCCTTTTTCTGCTGTGGCCTTAGGAATCCCTCTGACAAGGCAACATGAGCAAGTGAAGTAATGTCACATTGGGATACACTGCTTAGCTTGTGCAATCAGAAGCAAAAATTATTCACAAATCAGAAACCTAAAGCAAGAGGATACTCAGCAGGCCAAATGAGTTGAGCTTTTGAGATCATATTTTCAGGTGGTTTCTGCTGGAGTGTTTTAGAAATCAGAGGACGTAGGTGGATTTCCATCTCCTAAATCCCTGGCCATGAGCCAGGCGAATGGCCTCTGCTTTGAAAAGGGTGAAAGCAGAATCAGCCAACAAAGCAACAGAAGTGGAGAAACCTGAGCAGAGAAGGACTTGGTGAAAGACTAGGGAGGGAGCTAGAAACTTGAGTTTCACTGATGGAAGGAATTCAGCATGCTCGGTGTAGTTACCTAATGCATACCTGCCTTTCAGCTGCCCTCTGGCACTCTCTGTCTCAAGAAATGCCATTATTCTTTTTATAGTCTATGGATGGAGATACATGTCTCCACAAAGAAATCATGTTCTTCTTTCTCGGGGATAACACGCAGGGGTTTACTCAGACATCTGCAAAAGCAGACCATTGCTTGTGCATGCTCTGGAAAGGTGTCAACCAAAATTAAGGGTGCGTTGGATGTCTGAATGAGTAAGACTCAGCTGTAATACACATTTGCCAAGGAGAAGAGGTTGACAAAATGTTGCCAGCTCAGAGTTCAAACATTTCCAGGAGACACAAATGGCAAGAAGGAGATGGCAACAACTCTTACTCATTTCTTCGACTTCAAGTTTTGCTCCTTCATTGCCTGTGGAAAGAGACTCATCACTTTCATCCCTCAAGTACTTTGTAATATATTTACCTTTTTTCCTTCTTTCAACTCCGCACTTAGCTTTATGTGCAACTATCTCAGGAGCTAGTGGGGGGGGGGGGGGGGAAGAAAATGAAGCAAAAAGCCAAGGTCTGAGGGCAGAAATATTTCAGGTTGCCAGGCAAAATATGTTATTTTATGATTCACTGCTTGTTTATACTGTTGATGGCTGGCTTTAGGGAATTAATGGAAATCAGACACATTTCACCCAGCCAGTTGTACAGTCTTTCTTCTGTTTGGTGTAGTGGTGGGTACATGGTTACTGTAGCTCCTTTAAGGCTAAAAGGTGACCTTTAAAGCTGCAGTCCCTGCAGAAAGGCTGATAGGAGGCATTCTGGAGACATGATGCCTTTGAGGAATCAGAAGCTTTCCCACACTTACGCATAAGGATAAAGGACTTCTGCTACTTGGGGCATCTGCAACTCCTCTGGGCAGCCTCATCCAGTGTCTCACCACCCTCACAGTGAGGAATTTCTTCCTAATATTTTATCTAAACCTGCACTCTTCCAGTTTAAAACATTCTCCCTTGTGTTATCACTACACATCCTTGCAAAACATTCCTCTTCAGCTCTCTTCTGGCCCCCTTCAGATGCCTGCAAGGTGCTAAAAGGCCTCCCCAGAGCCTTCTCTTCTCCAGGCTGAACAGCCCCAAATCTCTCAGCCTGTCTCAATAGGAGAGGTTGTCCTGACCTCTGATAATCTTTGTGGCCCTCCTCTGGACATGCTACAATGCCTCCATGTCCTTCTGTACTCCAGAACACAGCACTCTAGGTGGGCTCTCACAAGAGCAGAGCAGAGGGGCAGAATCCCGTCCCTTGACCTGCTGCCCATGCTGCTTTGGATGCAGCCCAGGATGAAGTTGGCTCTCTGTGCTGCAAGTGCACACTGCCAGCTCATGTTGAGCTTCTCATCCACCAACACTCCCAAGTCCTTCTGCCCCAGTCCTTCTGCTCTCGATCCACTCAGCCTGTGTTTGTGATTGGGATTGCCCTGACCCAGGTGCAGCACCCTCCACTTGGCCTTATTGAACACCAAAAGGTTCCCACAGGCTCAGCCCTCCAGCCAACCCAGGTCCCTCTGGATGGCATCCCTTCTCTCCAGCATGTTGACTGCAGCACACAGCTTGGTATCATAAGGGTGCACTTGATCCCACTGTCCATGTCATTGATGAAGATGTTAAACTGTATTGGTCCCAATTCCGGCCCCTCAGGAACACCACTCATCACTGCTCTCCACATGGACATCAAACCATTGATCACCCAGCAAATTCCTTATCCACAGATTGATCCCTCTGTCAAATCTGTGTCTCTCCAGTTTAGACAGGACGTTTCATGCAGGACAGTGTTCAATTCTTTGCACAAGTCCAGGTAAATTATGTCAATGGCTCTTCCCTCGCACACCAAAACTGTAACCTCATCATAGAAGGCCACCAGATTTTCCAGGTGCCATTTGCCCTTAGTGAGGTCATGTTGGCTGTCACCAGTCACCTCCTAATTTTCCATGTGCCTTCTCAGAGTTTCTAGGGGGATCTGCTCCATAATCTTGACAGGCACCGAGACTGCATGTCCTATATTTTCTCAGGTCATACTTTTTTCCCCTTTGAAAATGGGACTTAACGTTGTATTTCTCTTTTCCTATCAATGGGAATTTCACAGGACTGACACATCTTCTCAAATATGATGGACAGAGGCTTAGATGCTTCCTCTGCCAGCTTCCTCAGGATTCTCAGATGCATCTCATCAGGTCCCATGGACTTGTTCACCTTCAGATTCCTTAGATGTTTTCAAATCTGATCTACAGCAGGCAGTTCTCCATTTTCCCAGTGCTTGCCTTTGCCTTCTGTGGGAGGGAAGGTGCATGATCATCCTCCACCTCACAGTGGGCAAACACTGACCTGTGCTGCAGAGTTTGGTGCTGCAGGGTTTGGTGCTTTCCAACACAAGGATGCAAAAGGGAAGTGCAAGAGAGCATCTGTGTTTCTAAAGGCGCTTCTGTAACAGAGAGGCTTTTGTCTTTAGACATTTTCTGCAGTATTATGGGACATACTTGTAAAGTGTGATGTGCCTGTGCTTTTGAAAGGTTCTCTGAATAGGGCTTCCACTCAGCTTCAATGCACAAATGCAGACTCAACAAATTCATACAGTATGTCTGCGTATTCAGTGTGGCTTTTTTTAAAGATGTAATCTTTCTACAGTTCTGTTGTATTTTAACTGAAATTACTATCCCATAGCAGAGATCTAGACTTTCTTGCATGTGTTTTCTATTTCTGTTTTGCAGTTTTTGTTATGACAGCAGTTGCTTTCACTTCTACAATGACTCAAAATACATCTGAGATCACATGTGGGTTTATCAGCCAGAGGGATGAAGATTCAGGAGCACCAGAGACATCAGTATCTCCTAAGGTGAAATAATAGAGAACAAGTTGCTTATGAAATGTTCCTGTCCATTCCAGAAATACCTTCCCAGGAACTTAAAAAACCCTAAACCTTTGGAATGTGAGGACATCACAGTCAAAATCACCAGGGTTATGCCAAATATGACTACAGAAGGTTAGAGGGATATATATCTCACAAGTCATATTTTGAAGCCGTGAATAGTTAAGTACCAGTTTTCTCTAAAACTGGCTTTTTAATTGACATCTTGATGTTGTCTTATACCAGCATGCCTGAATATTGCTGCATATTGTTGGCAACGTGTCTGTGTAAAAATATATATGAAAATATGTGCCCTTAAGAGGAGATTTTCAAGGCCATGGTGTGTGTGTGCCATAGCTGCTGGGACTGACAGGGAAGATGTACCTCCCTCTATTCCCTCCACCAAAGCCTATAAACCCCTGCCAGGTCCAAACATTGGCTTAGACACCAAACTTGGACAATTAATCAAATACAATTTTCTTCTCTTCTGACTCAAAATGGTAGAAATCCAGGTGGAGGGGATGTGTAACTCAATTATAAATCAGCTGAAACCTGCAGTTAAAATATTTCTTGAGGATTCTTGTTTCAAGGAAGTCATACGAAGTCCTTTTCATTCCTGAACAAATAAATCAGTAATTCAAATAACAAATGAAGGTATAGCAGCCAAAGCTGTGCTGTCCTTGTATCTGACTAGGCAGAATATGGCTGTTATTTCTAGGTGCTTCTCAGGTCAAGAGACAGGAAAAAGGAGCGAGGCATGAGAAGAACCAACCAGCCAAGCAAAATGGGGATGCAATGAACTCTGTCTTCTCATACACTTACACTGGACAAAATCACCCAACAAAGCAATGAAGACACTTAGGGCTCCTCATCAGATGGAGCTACTTGCTTGCCACCTTTTGCTGCAACTAATCTCAGAGACTCATTAGTCCGTTGGTGGCTTTCAGAATGACTGTGGAAGATTCTGTTTCTGTTTGCAATTCTCCTTTAGCTGTACACAGGGGTGAGGAAATGAAAAACATGATGATGTCCAGCCTGAATGTTCCTTACCTTGTAAAGCCCCCAAGGAGTTGAGGAGCAGTCTAGCCAGATGATGCAGTGATAAGCAGTGAGATGTTAAATAAGCCCAACATTCTGACCCTGCCTTTGCATCCAAGTTGCAAACAGAAAGGTTTTATTATAGTTCTGTGTCTCCCTGTGGTTCTAAACAAAAGGAAACAAAATCAAGTGTAAAAAATAGCCTGTATCACTAACTGAAATTTTCTTAGCTCTGGCTAAGATTGTTCTGTGGTGTCTGTCTAGAGAACAGAATTAACTAATTCAACAGGAATCTTACAGAGGTTCCTTATGCAGTCGAATTCAACATACTTATTAATAAATTTGATGGTTGAAATGGAAAAAAAAAAAAGCATCCTTTAAAACTATTTGAATGCAAAAAAAAAAAAAAAAAAAAGCTAATAAAGCTAATTGCTAATAAATACCTAACAGTCTGTTCTCCTGCATTGCAGGTTTCTAATATTTTGGAAGATCTTGGGTGTTACTTGAATTCACAAGGAACAGAGAACATCTACCAAACAACTAAAAATGTGGAAGTCAATGTATTTGAAGATATTGAATTAAGAATAACAATGAGCATTTCAAATATCATTTCATGCTTTTGGTTCTTTAAAAAGAGCAAAGCTTGTAAACTTTCTTTCGACTCAGAGAATAGGTAAGTCAAGGGATGTACTGGATCAAAGATCCTTTAAGAGATCTTTTCTTTTAGAATGCTAATTGAATGTTTTCTGTGGCTGAGCCTGTGTTTAATTTCATGTTATGCATTATCTTTTTCAATCTCTTAATCCTTAACTGTTGTCACCCAGCAGAACATTACTAATTGTCATTTAGATCAATGTACACATATGAATTTTAAAACCAAGAACATTTTTAAATAAACTTGTTCTTTTAATTTGTATTCTATCATGCATGGGGATCTCCAGGCACTCTCTGACATTGATGAATTTGAGCTTTGCCGTGCTCATGTGAGGAAAAATTGTGCTTTTATAGTCAAAGAAATAGAGGCATGAAGAATTATGTGACTTTTAGGGTCACAGTGCTGATCAAGAACAACAGCAACAACATTCTAACTCTCACAGCCAAACCTGGATTGGAACCTGAGACTGGATTACTGCTTCCTTGTGCAAAACTTGTAGAATTAGACTGTAGGTAAAGCATTTGGCTGTGGAGCTCCTAAACTGCCTTAAGCTCAGGAAGGCCATCCCTCCCAATGTTCAGCATTGAACATGTGGTACTGCGGCTGTAAATTCTTATGTGCTGCTTATGTAGGAAGACACATGAAGGAGGCATTGCAGGTTGAAGGGCACTATGTAAATAATGAATACCAGTGTCTTTGAAGGGTTTTTGCAAGCTCTAAAGAGCTAACATTTAATTGTGTGTGCTGCATATTGCCTTCTTTGTATTAGCATGACAAATATAAATTTACTTTCTGTTTTACAGATATATTGCATCTTTGGCTTTTTCCCAAATAAAAGAAGGACAAGCTGGAAAATACACCCTCTTGGTCATGAGTAAAACTGGCAATTACACAATAGTTGTGCCTGTTCTCATCCGAAGTAAGTATGTCTACATGAAAGGGGTCATTCCATCAATAGGTTCAAGGGCAGAGGCTCAAGGTCAGTCAAAGCAATGAAGCTTTCATGTGCTGCACTTCAAGCATCTTCCTAGATTAGCATAGCATTTGGAGCTGTCTTTGGAGGCTGAAGTCAGAACCACAAACTATGTGAGAGTCAGCTTTCCCTAGTCAATAAACCATGCAAATGAACAAATAAAGATGTAAATGTGCAGAAGCTTTCTTCTCCCCTGTGAGAAATTCCCCTCTGTGTCAAAAGGGATGAACTGATGGTGACTTTTTTTGTGCTCTCAAGGCTTGTGGGCTAGATTTGTTTGCTTTCATTTTAGCCTGTTTATTCTTGGTGTTGCTAGCTGGGTTGTAATCTGGACCAGATCAGGATGTCCCTTTTATATTCTGGTCACACTTTGACCTGCTGCCACTTTTCCACCTGTGCCTGGTGCTGAGTCTCTCACTTCTCTCACAACTTTTCCTTTTACAATTCTGAGGGTGGCAAGAGGCATACTGAGGAAAGGGGAAAGAAAAGATCCCTCTTCTCAGTGCCAACTGACTTTTTCATTGTCTTTTAAAGCAAAATCCATCAGTTCTGCAGCTGCCCAACATAAGCATGCCCGAGAAGCTGAGGTTTTAGCTGCTGTTAAATGCTCATGACAGACCACTTGTGAGGTGCAGCTTTTTGAAAGGCTCCCAGTGGGAGTGGATTTGATTGAGTTTTCTCAATATTCACACAAGAGACATCTCTGATGCAAAGGCAACAGCTGCAACAAAGTGCAAGCTTCTGTTTCTGACTAGGGGTGTCCAAAAACATCTCATAAAACTCCAAAAGGACACATGGTGACATGATTTTTTAACAGAATAGAAAGACCGTATTATTTTGTCTGCAAAGGGACAAACTTAAAGATAAAATTTAAAGCTTAAAGAAAAGAAATTTCAAAGGCAAACATCAATCCAAACTGCTAAAATACTAGCGAACCCATCCAGGTTTAACAAGCACTATTACTTCCCTTGATTTTAGTAAACTGTGACTAATCAATATTTTGTTTTCCCTCTTTATTTGTTTTTAACGTGTTTCTTCTGTTAAACTTTTTTTTTGTATCTCTGGTGTCAGAAAAGTCACCTTCAATCTCTCCTTGTTTTATTTGAAAGCTTATTTCATGCCTCAATTATAATTTTAACAGCTTCATTGAGGGGACAAGGTATTAAACCTTTCATTAAGAATTGCCATCTCTATATCAATTAAGCTTTAGAGGTAAAAAGTGTTATTACATTTGCAAGCAAGAATAGTTTGAAACAATGTTGCTAAAGGTCTTTTCCATATCAATTGCTTGGATTGCTTTCTCTTTGCTCCTGTGAATCTAATATTCATAAATACATCTCTCATAAAACCCTTCAGGCTAGATGTGAACCCTTCAACTTGGATGTGAATTTCTGTAGGTAAAAAAAAATCTTATAAAAAAATCTTATAAGAGATAAATGAGGAAAGAAATTACAAAGCCATGAGTATTACTTTCACCTTAGTGCGTCACCTTGCCTGCAATGGAGGTATGACCGAGGAAAATGTCACTTTTCCACGTGGCAGCTGCAATATCATTGAAAGATGAATTAAAACTGGACTCAGTGCTTCTCATTTTGAGTCAAATCTTTAACAGTTTTAATACATTACATTTTTTGTTCGTAGTCCAAGTCTGCTCTGAACAGGTTCAGAGTGCTGGGAATTGCCTAGGGATCATTCCCCTCAGGGTTACAGATGAAGGGTAGAAAAGTTTGCTGGTTATCAGAAGTCATTATCACCCCTTGTGTCTCCATCCTGTTTCTGATCTGATTGAGCAAACCCCATTTTGTGTACAGACTTGGTAGTCTCAACAGATGCTCCACCAAAGGACAGGCTTAGGATGAGACTTCAAAATCACAGGTGCTCCTGTCCAGTGAAATGAATAGCAGCCATGGCAAATAAACACCTTTCAGTATCAGTCTCAGGATTATCCCCTGGTGTATAGAGGCAGGTCTTTGGTACAGAGAAGCTGTGCATTTAGCAAAAGCTCATGAGACCAACCCACAATACGCCTAGGGCTCAGTCATTTTCTATTCCCTCAGTGTTGAAACTCCTGAAACAAATCACAGGTCTGTAACTTTATGTACTACAAAATGAGAAAAACACTTTTTCTTAATTATTTCAGCTTTCTTAATCATTTGCATGATTTTTATCAGAAAAACCAGCCAAACCCTATTTTAGGATAATGGAAAAACCAGAATCTATCAAGTGCATATCTGAGAGCTACCCCCAGGCCTCTGTGGAATGGATATTCTGCAAAACACCTGAAAAGAGGTATGTGCATGTTTATATGCATGTTGAATCTCTAGACTGAAAGTTTGCCATCTTCTGAAGAAAAAGTGAAGAAGGGTGAGAAGAAATGACCTCAAGATGTGCCAAGGGAGGTTTAGATTGTATATTAGGAAAAATTTCTTCTCTGAAAGGTTGCTAAGCACTGGAACAGGCTGCTCAAGGAAGCAATTGAGTCCCTATCCCTGGTAGTGTTCAAAAAATGTGTAATGGGGCGCTTGGAGAACTGGTTTAGTGGTGAACATGGCAGAGTCAGGTAGGACTCAATAATCTTAGAGGTCTTCTCCAACCCTAATGATTCTATGATTCTACACTGCTTAGTGTGCCTACTGAGCTGGGGAGATAACTGAAGAAGAGCTTTGGAATTGGAATTTTTGGGGATGGGCTCTGCTGCTTGGCACACTCACCTACTGGCTGCAAACCTATGTCTGCATGATCCACTTTGGAACACTGCAGCACATTTTTTTTCAACATTTTGACTGTTGTGCTCTTTTGGAAACTGTCAGCTCTTGGCTTTAGAAATGCTATTAAAGATTCATATTTTGATGTCGTAAGAGCAAATCAAAGGCATCTTATTTGCCTCTAGTTTTTCACATAATTTTAAAATTTGAATCTTGCAATCATAGAACACTTTGGATTGAAAAGGACCTTTAAAGCTCATCTTTAAAGTCTAAGTGCACTGCAAGATGAAGGTACATCGTCAATGAGATCAGGTTTTTCAGAGCCTTGACCTTGAATGTTTCCAAGCATGGGACATTTGCCTCATCTCTGGCAACCTGTGTCAGTGTTTCTCCATCCTCATAACAAAGAAAAATGTATTCCTTATCTCTAATCTAGATCTACCTTCTTTTAGTTTAAAATCATTACCCCCTGTCCTATTGTAATAGGCCCTGCTAAAAAGTTTATCCTGATCTCACTGATAAACCGTCTTTAATTACTGGAAGGCAGCTGTAAAATCTTCCCGGAGCCTTCACTTCTCCAGGCTGACCAATCCCAACTCTCTCACACTATCTCCATAGAAGAGGTGCTCCAGCCCTCCTCTGGACTCTCTGCAATATGGCCACATCTTTCTTATGTTGAAGGCCCCAGAACAGGATGCAATCCTCTAGGTGGGATCTCATGAGAGTGGAGTAGGGGGGCAGAATCCCCTCCCTTCCCCTGCTGCCACATTTCTGTTGATGCAGCTCAGAATATGATTGGTTTTTCGGCTGCAAGTGCACATGGCTGAATCACGTCCAACTTCCCCCAAGTCCTCCTCATCAGGGCAGCCCAAGATCTGTTCATCCCCCAGCCTGGATTGATACCAGGGATTGCCCTGACCCAGGTGTGGCACCTTGTGCTTGGCTTTGTTGAACCTCATGAGGTTCCCATGGGCCCACCACTTGAGCTTTCCCAGGTCCCTCTGGCTGTCATCCCATCCCTCATGTGTGCCAAGTGTACCTGACAGCTTGGTGCCATCTATAAACTTGCTAAGAATACACCTGATCCTACTGTCCATGTCATTGATGAAGATATTAATATTGGTTCCAGCACAGAGCCATGAGGGACCCCTCTTGTCACTGAGGGCCAACTGGACACCAAGACTTTGACCCCTACTCTGAATATGACCATCCAACCAAAGTCTCATTCACCAAACAGTCCACCCATCAGATCTGTATCTTGCCAATTTAGAAGCAAGAATGTGGAGGGGAGTGTGTCAAAGGCTTTACAGAAATCCAGGTGGCATCTGTTGCCTTGTGCACTGATACTGTCACTCCATCACAGAAGACCACTAGGTTGATCAGGCAGGATTGCCCTTGGTGAAGCCATGCTGACTGTTTCAAATCACCTCCCTGTGCCTTAGCAGAACTTCTAGGAGGCTTTGTTCTGTGACCTTCCCAGGCACACAGGTGAGGCTGAGAGGTTGGCATGAACTTCCTTTCCCATGGTCTTCCTTTCTACCCTTTTTGAAATGAGGAAATGTTTCCCTTTTTCCAGGAGTATTAGAGCTGAGAAGACAAGGGATCATGATTTTGTGAGCTAAATAATTTTCCCCATGCTATTAATATATAAAGTTTATTCTATGAACAGGGGCAATGACGCCTTTTTCTGCAGCATGGCAGTTTGGGGTTTGGATCTCATAATGGCCACTGGATTTTCAGCACCTTCCACCACCAGGAAATCAGAGATGTGGTGTGAAAGCTCAGCCTTTATGATTTCACTCTTGTCTGGATTTTAATCACGTCATTACCCGTTTAAGAACCAGTTTGAACATATCCAGGTCATTTCAGCCCACATTTCTGCCTAGGCTGTGACATTTTTATTTTCTTATCTTCCCCTTCCCTAGTTCCTTTTTTATTCAATATGTGAGATCCAGTTTTCCCACTATTGTTTGCATATTCTCATGGCTTGGAGATTTATCAGATTTATTTGCTTGAGGTTAACCAAATGAGTCAATGAATAATTATGCTTGTAATTGCAGTTGCCCTTACAAAAGGCATGAAGAAACTGGAGAAATAGATGGCATACAGATGGTGCAACATGAATTATTTCAAACTTACATATGGTGCTGTGCAGTTAATGACCTGGGCAGAGAATGCACCAGCCTCTTTACAATAGGTAACTTCCCTCTACGGTTTAAATGCATGTGAGTTCAATCCTGCTGCTGAAGTTAGTTGCACTACCCAGCTGAGCATGATTTCTGGTCTTAGCTACTTGTTTGTAATCACTAGAATAAAGCTAACAGTGAATATGATTGCTCTATCACACATTTAAAACCTAATTTCAATAGCTCTTTGTGGTCTCTGTAAAAAGCTTCTTGCCTTTCTACATTTGCTACACATGTATTGACTTTTTGTTCATGCTTTTAGGACTGTGTGCATGGAAAAGCTCTCCAAAGTGTTCTCAAGCATGTATATTTATATATAATTATTAATTAATATATGCACTCAGGATTCTTTGCCTGATTTTTTAAAAACCTAACTTGAGCTAAGTGCTATGCTGCCCTGTGCCCTAGAGGTATCTCATGGATCATGATAAAATTTGTTTTGAGACACTAAATCCATGAAGGCTACTAACTTCACAGCTATGGTAATTATCATTATAATGTAAAAATTAGTATCTATACAGCATTAGCTGAAAAAATATTGATCTAGCTGAGCATTTTTCCAGACAAAGTGACAGTTGTTCTGTGTCTATGTTTTGATTTTGTAGATTTAAATGAAAGACAAGCAGCGCCTTTACCTGAACTACTACTTAAGGTTGGGGAGCCATTGCTGATCAGATGCAGAGCTGTTCACCGTAATTATAAATTCAGAATACAACTATATTTTGAAAACAGAGAAGTTGAGCAGGTAAAAAGATAAGGCATATTTTAAAATAGCTTGTATTGGGCACAACTGATTAAATGTGAATCTCTGTTGAAAACCAGGGTCGCTGCTCTGATAGATTAGAATATGAAACAAACTTCTCAGCAATTCGGGTCCAGTATATGTTTGCTTCAGCGGCAGGAAGAAATGACAGTGGACATTACACCTGCTCTTCTACTGCTCATCCGAATCAAACTGCTCTGATCACAGTTTTAGGTAATTCCAATCCCTGATGTTAATTTTGTCTCTTAGTTATTTTGCTTTGTTTTCCATGTGTCTGTTCTTTACTTGCAGATATGCAGTGTATGTTTATAGTTCCCTTGCTAAGGAAAATGTCTGTTTGCACTTAGAGGCACTCCAGGAGAGGCAAGAGATTAATCTGAACTGCATCATTCTGGTACCTGAATACAATCAACCTTTCCCTTATATTGCTTTTCAAATAATGCCCTTTAAAAGACAGGGCTTTTAGAAGTGAAATGAAATGGCACTGTTTAGAGATGTAGCGATGTATCATTGTTTCAATGGGATCTCCTAGAAACACAGGCTGGGATTCATCTCATATCACTGTTGGTGACTCTCAGCCAGTGTGCCACAGAGCCATAATTTTGAAAAGGAAACCTCATTCTACTTAAGCAACATGCTGATTTAAAAGCCAGCAGTGTTGAATTTAGTTGAGAGCAGCCTCTACTGCAAACTTTGTTTCTCAGATGGAAATAATACACAAATAGGTCTGAGTCTGGAAATAAACATAAAAAGGAAGCTGTAGGTAGGACAATGCTGTTGGAGCAGGTACTGGGTGTAATTTAATGACTGGTGTGCCTGGAACTGGAGCCTCTGGCCCTGAAAACAAGGCTCCCTGAAGCAGTCACTGTATGTTTGACCTTAGATGTAGCTGCTCTCAGAGTTTACAATACCTAGGCTAGGAATAGTAGGAACTGAGAATACTTACCCCAGTTTCTTCAGAAATGACTTTCCCAATGTGATATCCTCTTTTCAGCTTCTGCCTACCACTGAGCGGGAAGTTCTCTCATCCTTTACAATAACTGAGTATGATACCTGTGCATTTTTTCTCTACACACATCTTCTTAGTAAACAGGAACATAGGAGTGAGAGTGTACTGTAGAGGTAGGGCAAGATCCTGTTTTTCATCAGTAGCAGTGCATGGGTCAGAAATAGTGGCTTATTGGATCTGTGGACTATCCTGTGTGAGCATGGGTGACAGTCAGAGAGAATATTTGAGTCCCTGTCCCTGGAAGGCTGTATTTCTGAGCAGAGTACTTTTTTCACTGCAATGCACCAACCTGTGTTGATTGTCTGTGCCCTCCTTAATACCCCTTATGCCAACAGAATTTCTAAGGGTTCATTGTCTTTGCTGATGAAAAAATTTATTTGTTTGCTTACATGGTGGATTAAAGTGGGTAGTACCAAGCTGTGCTTCTCTCTCCAAGGCTCTACAGGAATATCCTGTGCTTCTGATCCATCCCAGCCTTTTGCCTAACATATTAATGGTGGGTAGCAGTTCCTGATACAATCAGTGTCCCACTTAGGGTAGCAGTTCCTGATACAATCAGTGTCCCACCTTTAAACCATTACTGTGCATGAGTCAACACCTGCAGCTTCACTGGGGCTTACCATGGTTTAACTTAACCAAGAGAAAACTAATTCAGTTGGCACACACTCCATTGCCTGGGGACCCTGGCTACCATAGCTACATGGACGGGTGCTCTTTGAATCTCTAATAATGCCTTGCAGCCAGACAGCTTTGGTTTGCTCCTTGGTAATTGATACCTCACCAATTTATCCCATGTTTTGTGACTGGTCAGGTCAGGCAGGGTGGTTAGGCCACTTCAAAGCATGGCAGAGATCATGCCAACAATGGCAGCTGCAAGACTTTTTGTTGTTGCAGGTCTTAAGTTCAGTTTCCACCAGTGTTAAATAAAGATTTTTCAGCACTACGCAATCTTACCTAAGAAATATGTAAGCTATTTTGCAGCACTATATTAAAAGCAACAAATAAAGCAATATGAGGAAAATGGAGACTTGTTCAGTCTCAAGAGTTTCATCTCACCTCTGTGTCATTGCTAAGTGCAAATAGTCAAAAATACACTTAAGCCTGCCAGAAACTATAAACCAAGCAGCAATGTGCCATTTTCTTTCTTCTCCAATAAAGAAACTACTTTTTTTTCTGAGATGTTTCTGAGAAATGGCATACACTGCTCCAAGGTCCTTATATGCATTCTGGAGAAAGCCTTTACTCTTGGCTGGTTGTGTTGGTAACAGTACACTCAAAGATGATATTCTGCCTGGAAGGATGAGGACCAAAAGATGAAGGCTCCATGTATAAAATCAATAAGCCTTTAATATCAAAATATAGGAGAGTAATCATGAAAGCAACAGTTTCTTGTTTTGAAATACTGAAATGTTTGTGGCTTTTATGGGAGTTTCCAGGTAGTAAGTAGGCTAAGACAGGTAAAACATGCCAAGCAGAATATAGGGTTACAATCAGAAGAAAAACATTCAAAAGGAAAAAACAGTCCAGCAATATTTTCATGGTGCAGTTTTTCACCATGTGGCTGATTAAACACCACCACAAGTTTTCCAGAGGTTGTACAGTCCTTGGAGATACCCAAACCAAACTGGACATGGCTCTGAGTAACCTCATCTAGCTGGACCTGCTCTGGGCAGGACTCTGGCTACATATGTCTTCCAATGTATATGGTACTGTGATCTTTACAGAGTTGACCCCAACACCACTGGTATCTTTAGGACAGCCTCCCCCACACACATCTGCTGTTCAGTCTCTTTGGGTAGGATTCATTCCAAGCCATGAGACATCTAGCCCCAGCAATGACTTTGGTTCTTTCATCAGTCAGTGCCAAAAACCAGTATTTCCAGAAGCGGTTCAGTACATCTTTGTTATCTTCTGCTTTGGGATGGGATACATCTGAATATGCCTGTTTCATTCCTCTGTGTTTATGAGAGGTCCAAACAAGTAGCTTAGCTGGATCACAGAACTTTAAACATCTCCACTAGGTGAAACAAATCCCACCCTGGCAGGGCAAATACCAGCAGCACGTGGCTCATGGACCTCTTCAAAACACTTTTCTGTGTCATCTTGCATTAAATACATTTAATTTAAATGGAGAAATAAAGGAGCAGCCACAGGACTTATTTGCAAAATCTTCAGCTTATTTTAGGGAAGGAGAAAAAACTACTGTCAACATCTGATTATGATGGTAGTGCCAACTAGTTTTGTTCCTGTAGAAGGAAAACCAGGAATTGCAGCTGTTTATACCTGGAATACACACCTAAACCAAATAAATAATGACATTATTGACCCTTTGACTCTGTAGGGCAGATTGAAGAGAAAGCACTTCCATTTTGGAAGTGCTCTGGTCTGACCAAATATGCAACCTCATCAGGCTCAAATAATTTGTCTGCAACTGAACACAGTGACAATATTTCAATAATATTTTGAAGCATTATCTTATTTTGATTAACATGATATCTTTTGTGATGTAACATGGTTTTTGCTTGTGATAACAAAAACGAAAAACATACAGATGTCAAAATGTCCTCATCAAAGAGTCCAGCCTTTCTAATACATCTTTTCTTTCATTCTTTCCTCCAGAAAAGGGATTTATAAATATAACTGACTCTGAAGAAGATTTTGAAATTGGTGAGGAAGAGTTTTGCTTTGAAGTTAACTTTACAGCATATCCTCCAGTTAGGTGCATGTGGCTATTTTCCCAAAAAACATTTCCATGTAAACAAAGTTACAGTGTGGATGGACACAGGTATTTGAATATTTTGTAATAATTTAATATAATAATGTTTCATCTTTTTATTGCATTTGGACAGCTTACTGTCCGTGTTTTGTATTCTCTTTGTGTTTTAAAATATGAACGGGCCACATGGCAAGGCCATTAACAAAAGGCACTCAAACGTAATTTTGACTTTCAACAACAGTTCACACAGATAACTGGTAGAATCACTTTATTCTCTGTTTATAATAAACTCTTTGGTAAGTTATGCATCCAGCAACCCTTTAGTTTATATGCATTTTGCCATTCCCTTTCTCTCTAACGTAATTTCTGTGTCACAGACCTGTCGCAGTTTTCATTCTGGATCACAGGTTTTTCAAGTTCCCATTTTGTCATCCTGTTGTTGATGATGTTCCCAGGGTCTTTGATAGAGCTCAGAGCAAGTCCAGGGCCCTGTAGTTCCCAGGCCTGTGCTAGGTCTGCTGGCCCGTGCCTGTGTCACAGAAACATGCTGTTCTGCTCGTTCCCCAGGTCATGGATTCTTCCACTGCTGCAGCAAAACATGTTTTCAATAAACCTGTTAGTTATCTACCTTTTCTGTTATTTCCTACAATGGACTTCTGGCAAGAATCCTGCTTAAGGCTAATGCTTTCTCCATTCCCTAGGCTCTCTAATTTCTTGATAACATTATCTAATTTCCTTCAGGGTTTCTTTCAGAGTAGTCCCATGGCTTCGCAGGTAACAGGTCTTACTCACCTCAATGAAAGTAAAGCCAAGTTGCTCTTTTGAAGTTTTTTCATTAAAAGCGAGCAGGACGTAGGCAGGAGCTAATGCAGCTGCTCTGATTTCTTCTCATATTCTTAAAACATCTGTTATCAGCTGAATAAATCTGTGTCACAGCCTTTATTACACTTTTTATGGTTTCTTTCCATAGTACTTTGGTACTTTTGATTTTATCCACTGGCTTGTGAAGTTATCTTTGCAATAGACTGGCCTTTTCATCTGCATCAGATGGTGTATTGAAGTCAGACCTCAGAGACAGCCCAGTTCAGGTTAGCAAATTGTCATCTCCTGGCAATGGTCACAGGAACTCTGTCCCTGCTGATAAAGAGAGGGCTATCAGCAAACTTTGATAGCATTGGGTGGGTGTTGGTGACTAATCTGCAATGCCTGACATGGGCTTGGCAGAACTGTGCTTTGTGACAAGACAGATTTTGGAAAAGAGGTCTCAGGGGACAGCCACGAGCATTTGCTCATCCCTGTCCAATAGGCCCCTCCCTCCTGCTGATAACAAGGAGGTGATTTGCTTTGCAGCTGATACAGACCTCTCCTCACTGCTTGTACCAGCAGCACTCAGTTCTGCTTGGATGATTGACAGGAGGTGTAAATTCAATCTAGATAAGAATTAGGTGCTACAGACTGTGCCAACAATAATGAGAACCCTTGAAATAGTTCAGGCAGCTGTGATTAGTCAGTAAGTCAGTGCTGGCCTGGGATTTCTGAGTCACCCCAGAGCCGTGGCAGCGCAGCAGCAGCAGCAGTTGCTGAGGGCCGATCACCACCTGCCGGATGGGGAAAGGCCAGCTCGTGTCTCTCGAGCCGTGTGTCCGGGCTGCCTTGCCACCAAGCATTGCTGGGGAGTGGCCTGGCGGCTGCTTCGGACAGATAACTCGGCCATTTGTCTGACTGTGCTGCTGGATAAATAGGATTTGTTATGTTTATTTTGGGTAGTTGCGCTTTGCATTTATTTATCATCCTATTTATTTTATGGGAAAAAAATAGAGGGAAAAACACTTGAATTTGCTGATTATTTCATCTGACAAATACATTCTTTTGTACAAATCTTCCCCCACAACTATCCAAGTTTGGTTGAATACAAGCATTGGATAGACATGTCTCACCTGAGGACAAAGAGTAGGGGTACATATTTCATTCAGTTTGAAGCACCCAGAAGCAGCAGGGGGTAGGGAGGTCAGGAGATTCTGCCTGCAAGCTGTAGCGCTGCAGATTTCAAAAGCAAAAAGTTTCTCAAAGCAACACAATAAAGGTCATCACATATCTAAACATATCGTGAGTATCACTTTGCATATTCTAGTTGATTTCTGAATAATCCTGTCTCCTAGAACTTCTACTTTGTTCCTTTCATATCCTTTTTCATTTCCTGTTTTTATTTTTATTTCTACCAGTTTCTTGTAAAATTATTCCTTCAGATTAAAGATTATATTACATTTTATTAATTAACTCTGTCCTTTTCTTTAGTTTTAATTTCAGAACCCAGTGATCCATCTGTCCTGTCACTACACTTACAGCGTATTTTCAGACATTCCTTCAGAATTTCCATTTTCTATTTGCTTTTGTGGTCTCTCTGTTTCAGCACACTGTTGATTTTCACTTCCCCCCTAAAAGCTAATGAGTTTTCAGATGCACAATGTCCTCTGTTAAATTTATAAACTTTGCTCACATCCCCGTATATTTTCAGATATCGACGATACTGTTTTAATTTTTTTTCTGATTATTTCATTATGATATAATCATTCCAACCTGAGATTTCAAAAGCAATTAATTTTTTTTCTTTTTGGTCATTTTATTTTCCTGTCTTTTGTATCTTTTTTGAAGCAGCTTGAAAGGATTCTGCCTTTAAAGAGCCCTGAGTTCGGAGACATCGTTAAGGCCATTTCAGATGAAGACATTCAAAAGTCAATAACTATTTGAAAATGTGGTCTTAGTCAAAAGGCAAAATTGCTAGTGATTTCAGGGGGACTTTTCATGGTTTAGAATTTCACAGTGATCCTTAGTCCCTTTGTCTGTATCTTGCTTAAGGAGAAATATCCCAATTTTCTTTCTTTAGACTGGTCTCATTACTGCTTTGTCCTACTTTGCATATTGCTGATATGGGCTGTTTATTTGAGAGCTTTCCATTTGGAGATGTTTGTCTCTTATGTTCCTCCCAGTCATTGTTTCTTCCTAATACAATTTATCACATCAGCTAGAAACTCCTGTCAAAGTTTCTTGGAGAAAAGAAAATTTGATCCTTTGCTGGTCTGTCTTCCAGTGGATTGGTAACACAATCACAGCTTGACAGCCTGTGTGTACTCCAGGAACAGCGAAAGGAAAAATGCAAAATGAATCAATACTGCAGGAAAAATATCCCCTCACCAGGACAGTTAGATTCTGGGATTTATATTCTCTAAGCAAAAATAATTTCCTTTGTATTCTTTATTAGAAGATACAGAATTGTTTCAAACCTATACATGAGTCTTGATTGCCTTTGAAATATTTTTCAACTCAATATTTTGCCCTTCTCTCTTTTTTTTTTGCTTTTTTCCACAGCATTTCATCGAAGTTCTGCAACCATCAGCATCAGTCTGGGATATATGTATTTTATGCTGAAAATGATGATACAGTTGTAACAAAAAAATTCACTCTGTATGTGAGAAGTAAGTGAGAAAACTACTGCTGTGAAGATCTGGCAAAGTTTGGGATTTTGTCGCTGGTATAAATGGAGCTACAACGGGGTTTTTCATTGGTATTCCCCATTTCATTTAAATAGATTTATTGTTAAAAACGGAGGATCACAGGGCAAAAAATGTGATTCTCTTCACACTGCACCACACTGCTGAAATTCAGGCACTGGGTCAGAGAAACACACAAGATGCTTGTGGGTTGTATTTCTTCTGTCAGTTAGGGATGGAGAACAGAGAAAGTAGGAGAAAGTTATTAATTTTTTTCTTCCCTTTAGATTACCATAAACAGAATATGAGGAACCAGTTGCATACTGAGAAAATTAATGCTTCTTAATAAAATTACAAGCCTAGGAACTCAGTAAAATGCAGTAACTCTATTCTATCTCTACATAGCTGTAACAAATGTGACTGCTGCAGAAACTACATGAGATACAGAGTTGGGAGGAAACCCTTATCCTTAGGAATTAGCTTTCTATGACATGTCTATGAAATTTGTTTCCTAATGGCATTTGTGAGTTAATGTAATTAGTGTGGAGACCCTCTGGTGTGTAACTTGTCTTGACTGATGCTCTCAGTTACCTCAGTTCTGCCAAACAACTGCAGCATCCCTCCCTTGTTCCAGGTCCAGGGGCTTTATTTGTGATATATTATTTATACAGAAATCCTCTGTGCACATTTTGTATGAGTTGGGCACCCAGAACTGCAGTGCCAGGGCAGTCCTAGGGCCAGCTGCTTAGTCCAAGTCAGAAAAGCAGAAGTCAAGACTTCTAATCTTGGCTCTGCCATTGTTTTGGTCTGGCTGTGCCCGTAGAGAGAAGTGGCTGCTCCCCTTGCTTTGCCACACTGCTGTCCACAAAACCGAGGAAGGAGGAGAACTGTGAGCTGCACCCAGCTCTCATAGCGACATGCGGCTTTTTATTTTGAAAACAGAAGCAGACCTTGGTCTAAACAGCTGTAGCATTGCCATGTGAGTGTACAGGGTTTTGTAGCTTGAAGTGCTGACAGAAATTGTCCTACAGAATCATGGAATTGATTAGGTTGAAAAAGATCTTTAGGATCGTGGAGTCCAACCATTAACCCAGCACTCCCAAATATACCACTAAGCCATGTCCTTAAGTCTTGTGTTGTCTTATTGCAGGAAAGCCTGAAATAAGGATGCAGCTGTTGTTCAAGCAGATCTCCTGTGTTGCTGAAGGTTTCCCTGCCTCATCCTGGGTTTGGAGGAACTGTCTCGAACTGAACTCCTCCAAGTAAATAACTTCCTTTCTTTTTGTTCATTGCAAAGACTGTCTGAGCTATCGATTAAACAAAGACCAGCCTGTGACAAACTAAATGCAAAATGCACATTCAACTGTTTGCCCTACTCCAGAGGAACCAGATCACCAAAATTAGGGAAAGCTTTCCCTTTTTTATTGCCATCAAATTAAGTCTATAAAGATGTGTATCTCAGGCTCTTTGCACCAAAATAGACCCCACTGGGTTCATATCAACAGTAAGGTGGTTAAAAAGTCCAGTCTAAGATTTTCTCTTAGCCTATCAAAGTTATAGGGATTCAGGGAATGCATTGGTTAATTCAGGCTTGATTGATTAGTTAAGCTTTGGTTAAAAGACCTGTATGGTGACCTGTTACCAAAGCCACTAAAGTCAGTGAGAGTGTTTCCAGTAAAGTTAGTGAGAGTATTTCCAGTAAGGTTAGTAAGAATGTCTCCATTTCCTCTATTTATTTAGGGCAATGAGTCAGGCTCCAAAATTTCAAAAAAATGCTGAAACAGTTTTGACCTGATTTGTGAACTCTGCAGTTTTTATTTTAGATATGCCAAGAAACTAATAATCCCATGGTGCAGAAGAATATTAAGTCAGATTTTCCTTTGTAAGATTGTGGATAAACTCTCAAGTATTTATTTTAGCTAGATATAAAAAGTACCTAGACAATTTTCTTATCCATACCCATGAAAAGGATGTTTGTACAGAAATAGAAGAGGAAAAAAACCATCCAGCTAGTGGGTTTAAAATACTCCTTAAAATCATCTTTCTGGAAAGAAAATGCTGTGACATGTCTTTACTTAGGAAATTCCAAATGTAGAAACTATTGCTATGAGTAGAGCTGAATAAATTTTATTTATTCCTTATCTCTTAATTTATTTATGTGGAGAGTAAATCAGGCAGTAAGTTGGTGAATGATAGAAAAGCTAAATGTCAGAATTATCTATGTGGACCTCCTTTCCATCAAGTGTAAAGTTCCCACTTTCTATATATCAGGTCTTAAATAAGTCATTAATACTCTGCATCTGGGTGGATGGAGGCTCTCCATCTTGAGTGAGGGAAACTTCATGGTTGAAATTACATGCCTTTAGGGAATCAAGTTAGAACTTTTACTGTGGGTTCATATTGCATTTATAGTTTTAGCAGTGGCTCATTTGCAGCTGTTCAGTGGTTTGAATGTTTGAGGCAAACATGAAACCAGTGGGAATAGATGAGGTACGGGGGGTTGTGTCAGTTGTGAAATCAGTGGAGGTTCCAGAGTTTAGGGGGTGCAAGCACCCTGCCAAGGCAGTGGTGGAGAATGAGTCCAGTGTAGGAGGTAGCTCAGTCCCTGCTAACCCTACCATGTCCATCACTGAAAATGAGACCAGTAAGTGATCTGAAATCTCACGCTACCACTGACAAAACCCAAGCCCCTTCCCTTCTTCTTTTCCAACAAAGATGTAAGACTTGTTTTGAAACTTCCCACTTTCTCCCCTGGCAAATGTCACTGTGAGCTAAAAAGCAAAACTGGTCTGCTTCCTTTTTCAGCTGCACAGAAGAAATCACAGAGGGGATTCAGAATTTCTTGCCAGAGAGGAGATCCCTGGGGTCATGGATTTCAAGCAGTACTTTATATGTAAAGGAGACAGCAACAACCTTCTCAGTGGAGTGCTGTGCAAGCAATTCTGCCGGTTCAGCCTGTGAAAAGAGTTTCATTAACCTGTCAGGTACCACAGGCCAGTGTTTTAGCACAGCCTTTCACATTTAAAGCTGGCATGATAGAACCTACAATACTTTTTATGTGGCTAAATGGCTGACCATGCAATGGAATTGCAGGTAATACACAAGCTCTGCATGTACACCGTATCAGAAATGGTGGGTGAATGGGAGTCGCAATTCTCTTTTCTCTAGGCCCAAAGCAGAGGCTCCCCTCATTCAAATAATCCGAAACTTAAACAAATAGGAAGAGCAGGATTGAGCCATGGCAGTGTTTGGGGTTGATTTTTTTTTATTTCACCTTAGTCATCCCCACATGAAATCTGGAAGCACCATCTTTGGGAAGAGCTAAAGGCACTTTGGTAGCTGGTGGCATGTGCTGTCTCTTGCTGCTTTCCTGTAAGTCCTTGTGGTGCTTCCAGAAATTCCCATGGGAGCTCTCCTCACCCCATGGAGGTAATTGCACACTCATGCAAGATCATGGCTGAGCCAACAGTCCCACTGAAGGGTCAATCTCTTCCTGGAAAACAGGAGTACTGGGAAAGAGACCTCCCTGAACTGCTGCAGGCAGGTGACAGAAGGTTAAGTCCTGGTTAGGATGTCTCTCTTCTTGTCGAGGGAATGACAGATTATTTCTTTGTTGAACCAAAAAGTCAGTATGATTCTTTGCACTTTGTACTTTTAACACCAGATATATTCCATAGAGCAAAGTATTTCAATTAGAGGGAACATGCTGTGGCACCAGGAATTGTTTTGAAACACCCAGATATTTGCAGTACAGGGATTTTCTTAGTCATGGATGAACAATCAGTTTGGTGCTTTTGACAACAGCTGGCAGGAGCTGTGACCAGCATCAGAGTTTGAGCATTCATGTTAAAATTACAACAGAAAATAATCATAATACTTATGCTTTTAGAAACACCCAAAATATGAGGGTAGTTCTCATGTTTGCACACTCATCTACCAACCAACACCTTATTCCTGTCTATGCTCACAAAGTCAATACAAGGACCACACCAACACCTCCATGCACGTAGATTTATTAATTGGTTTAGCTCTATTTTTTTGTTTGTATTTAAATGAAAACAGATGTCAGAATTACCCAGAACTTAACGCCTCCTGCCCATCTTCCTTTGGATATGGCTGCATCTCACCCCCCATGCGGAGGAGGCTCGGGTGTGGGAGGGCTACAGACTGCCAGAACTGCCCATGGATTCTCCTTGCATTTTCAGCTGTACACACAAACTCTGTTTCAGAGGGTAGTAATATGTGTCTTTTAAAGTTGCAGGAGCTGTTTCTTCCCCCCTGGACAATGCTGCATTATATGTCTCTGGTGGATTTTTTCTCCTCTTGATCACTTTTGTGTATATATTCATTCTTCTTAAATACAAAAAGGTAAAAGCAAACGTAAATACCTGACCATCCTTCTTTTGCTCCTACCAGGCTGTTTCTTCTCTAAGACTTCTTTCACTGTGTGTTTTTTTTTCTTCCAAAGCAATTCAAGTATGAAAGTCAGTGGCGAATGATACATATGATAGGGCCATCAGATAATGAATACATCTACATCGACTTCAGAGAATTCGAATACGATATAAAGTGGGAATTTCCCAGGGAAAATCTGGAATTTGGTGAGCAATCCATAAGGTAAATCCCAGTACTGGAGTAGTAGTTTGTGCTGTACCACCAGCAAATAACATTGGCATTTTGTGTTTTGTAGGACAGGTCCTTGGTTCTGGGGCCTTTGGGAAAGTGGTGAATGCAACAGCTTATGGAATTAACAGTGCAGGAGATTCAGTCCAGGTTGCAGTCAAAATGCTAAAAGGTATGATAAACTCTGGTGCCTTCCACAAGCAGTGATGTACTCTAGTAGCTCCAAAGCAACAGAGGCGTTGGAAATCCCCCTTATCTACAAACTTTCGGCAGTTGTACCTCACAAATGCTTGGCTTCAAAATCCTTTCAAAGTGCTTTCAAAACCCTGTTTCAGTTTGGAAAGGTATTTCTGAAGTGCCTTCATCCCGAAGCATGTTGCATTTTGCCCTACACACTACAGAAGGTCTGCCATGTGTGGGGAAGTCTGGAGCCTCTAAAGAGGAGAAATGCAAATTCCCAGTGCAGATTAGCCTACTGGTTGTGTTGGTGACAATGACCTTTGGTGTAAGGTCCCTTTTTCTTGTAGTGCTCTCTAGCTGTGGCACGCCCTGTGCCTGCTGTGTCTGAGCTAGCGTGTTTCCAAAACTTCCAGCACAGTTTCCTGTAGTCTTTTTTCTTGATGATGACACAAAACAGTTTCTTTCCATCCCTCCTTATGAATAAGGCTACTAAACCTTGAATACTCCTTTCTGCTATGGTCTAGCCTCTCTCCAAGCCATCTTGACTCCTCATAAAAGCAGTGTCCAGGAGCAAGCCTCCCTGGCAGCAAGCAGAGGAGGGCTGCCTCACTGTGTCCCAGTTAACCACAGCCCTGTTCACAGAATGTTGGAGTAGTTTATGCTGGAAAAGATCTCTAGGATCACTGAATCCAGCTGTTAACCACCACTGACAAGTCCACCATGTCCCTCAGTGACACATCTACACGTCTTTTAAATACACATTCAGGGATGGTGACTCAACCCCTTCCCTGGACAGCCTGTTCCAGTGCCTGACAACCCTTTCAGTGAAGACATTTTTCTGAATATCTGGTCCAATCCTCCCCTGGCACAAACTGAAGTTGTTTTCTCTCATCCTTTGACTTGCTACTTGGGAAAAGAGACCAGTATCCAAATCACTCACCTATTGATCCATATCGGAATGATCTTCACACTGATACCAGCACCCTGCCCACCTGTGTGCCCACACAGCCCCTTCCTGCCAGCACTGCCATTCAGGCTTTCATCCCTCGTTTGCACATGTGTATCTCTTTTATTCTTCCTTGCTTCACTCCTTTGTGGTTGTCTTTGTGGAAGCTCATCGTGGTCATTTTAGTTCATATACCCAATTCACTGAAATCATGAGCACCAAATGCTTGCTGACAAACAAGACTAAAGCTATTACTGAAACACAGGGTGGCCTTCTCAGCTATTGGATTGCAACTGGTTGTAGCCATATGGTTGCCATTTTTTTCTCTTAACATTTCTCTGCAACAGGCTTGACTGCCATTTTTTCTGTGCTTGGGAACACTTCAATATATTGCTATCATCCCTTGCCAGCCCAAAAATGACAAATGTTGACATTTAATGACTGCTTTCCCAAGATTTCAAATGATCCACACTCACACATAAATTTAGTTTCCACCTTTGGCAGAATCTTTTTATACTTTGGAGAGACTTTTTTAGGATGTTCCCAAATGTACTGTCAGTCCAAAGAATTTGAAATGGAGATTTGCATGTGACAAAGCACCACAACCATCTAAATTTTTGTTTCTTTTCCTGAGATTTCCAAATCTGTGTTATTACTTTTACAGAAAAACCTGACACTTCAGAAAAAGATGCTCTAATGTCTGAGCTGAAAATGATGACTCACATTGGAAGCCACGAAAATATTGTGAACCTACTAGGAGCTTGTACTGTGTCAGGTAACTCGAAATTGTGGAAAGGTACCAATTAAAAATTCATTACCAGAATAATGAGGACCAATTTTGCTGTTCTGTGCTGGCCAAAACTAAGATGAATATGAACTAAAAGCAAATTTAAGGCCATGCATGTGTACAGAAAATGGTCCTTTCTGATAGTACTGGCAGGAAGTGATACAAACATCCTTCTGTAGAAGAGGATTTCCTGTTACGGTGGTGATGGCACTGGTGTGCCCCAGTTTATTAAGAGAAAGGGAAAAACTTACCTGGTGTCAGGGACTTCTGTATACACATGATTATGTTCACATAGGAAATGACAATTTAATTTTTTTATTATAATTTTATTTTTATTATAATTTTATTTTTTTATTATAATTTTATTTTTATTTATGGGACTCACCAATGAATGGAAAAAAATAGCTAAAAGTTAGACAGGAAACAAAAGAAACTGAAAAATAACTGGGGCAGGAGGGACACAAAAAAAGAAATTAGAGAAGTAAATAATGGAAAGAGGGACAACCTTTTAAAGGACCAAATGTATAAACAAAGCTGAAGAATGAAAAAAATAAGCAAAGGTGAGCTAAGATGAAAGTAGCAAGATATTATGACTGATTAATTACTGTGTGACTCATGTTATCATTGAGGTAATTTACACACCTATTCTTGTCTCCAGAGCTGCTTCTCTGGCCAGCCCAATGGTGAACAAGAGTGGGTGAGGAGAGGCTAAAGAACAGATCAGCTTGGGGAAATGGCAGGGTTTCACCCAGTGTAGGTCCATTTCATGAACTGTGACACCTGACACTGAAAAATTGGACAGATTATCCATCATGATTATTTATTTAGTCAGAAAGACCAAGGAGAACAGTTAACTTTTGTTTTCTCAGTTTGCATCAGCCTGCCTTACTGTCAGGCAAAGACATGTGAGGGGTAAGAGGAAAGCAGAGAAATAGCTTAACAAATTAATTGTTCTTAGTGGCTTTAGCTGTTTGGAAACTATAAAAAGTGCCAGTGTCTCCGGGAACAGTGGGCAGGATGTGATAATGTAGGAGGGAGAGCTGCAGGGAAGACCTCCTTAGCCTGGCAGGATAGGGCAGGAACACTTCCAGCCTTATCCAAGACGATTTTCAGAAGCATTTACATGGTTCTCAAGACTTCCCCATCCATCCTCTGAGAGACTTTTACAGCGTTTTCCCACATGCCCCACCTTGCTTGACAGTGGACCTCTGATAAATGTCCACAGATTCACAGCCAGCCTGAAGCGGTGGTGCCAGCGTGAGGCTTTGCAGGGTGATGTGTGACCACTCTGAGCTCCTGCTGGCTGGTTATTGTTTTTATCCAAGCCTGCCTGGGTCAGGAATTGGATGTGTTTCTCTTGAGGAAGTGGCCTGAGCAGTGCTCACTCAGACACCTCCCCTTGCAAGGTGTATCCCTCATACAAGTCCTCTCAACAGGTACTCTTGGATGTCAGGTGGTCTTGCTGGGGGGAAGAGAAGGATACTTCCAGAGCATGAAGGTAGCACAGATAAATGGAGGGATGTAGGTCAAAGGATACAAATTTACACCATCCAGATAATTATCAGGGGTCATCTTTTGCTTGAACCCTGCATGGTTTAGAAAATATGTTGCATCTTCATAGCCTGTACTGTCCTCCCCATTGCCATTGGAATGGGGAAGCATTTTTCTTTTTCTACAGGGCTTTTCAATACAGTTTGAGAGTTGTACCTCATGGAAGAAGTTACACAGACTTTCCAAGGGACGTTATAGTCAGTAAACAAATTCTTTTTACCTGCCCATCAGTACAGCTTATCTACCCAGGAATGGAACGTGCTTGGGATGTTTTAATACAGATTAATCCTGAAAGAAAATGAAACAGCATTAACGGGGAGGGTGCTATAAATAGCAGCAGGCATCTACATTTCCAACTATTTCAGGTCCGATCTACTTGATATTTGAATACTGTTGCTATGGTGACCTTCTGAACTACTTAAGAAGCAAGAGAGAGAAGTTTCACTGGACACTGACAGATATTTTTAAACAGCAAAACTTCAGCTTTTACCACAATATCCATCAGGACCAAAACGCCAGGTAAAGCATTTAGTAACAGTTTGATACTTTTTAAAACTGCTGTTTCTTTTTAAGCTGCATTCTCATCTGTACTGTACACTGGTGAAATTACTGAATTCTTGAGAATGTGCTTTCACATACTTTAATAAGCAATGCCTTGGGAGGAACTGAGATTTGATTCTTTTATGGAGACTGCAGAAGACAAACAATGTCTTGTTTCTCTTTCCAGTTTTGAGAAGACTCATGTCTGTGTCCAGATTTTTAGTAGTAATAACTGATCATGTTTTTCATTGCAAAAGAGTTTATGTGTAGAAGATTATGTGATACACTGTGTGTAATCCTTGAAAATGTGTCACCCGCTCCAGGATGGGGACTCACCTGAAGTATGGTGTGAACACAACTCTGTGCACAGAGGATGAATTTGAAACCACTCAAAAAAGTCAAAACTTAAGTGTGACACCAGGATCAAATGGGATGGTGCTGTTTTCTGAGGAAGGTAAGAGATTAATTGATTATGTCTTCGGTAATGGTGTTATTATGGTATTTATTGTATTACTGATATGACTAGACTAGATTCTGTGGCAAAAGAGGCCACTTTCTATCATATGTCTCTCTTCAGTCCTGTCAGGAATTTTGCTGGAAGAGGATTCAACAACACTTAAGGCCAGAGCCTTATGTTTCTGCTCATGTTATACATGATATTTGAATATGAAAATAGTGTCCTTTATTTTGTGCCTGAGTGAAGGATAAAAATGATGGACACTCTTTGTGATGTTGCTCTTGGTAGGAGCATGTGAAAATCCTTACTACAGTCAGTGGAATCAATCAGAGAGTGAGGAAGTCTATGGAAAACTCACACTTCCGATTATTTTTTACAGATAAAATTAAAGATACAAGCACACAGGTGGATGAAGAAGAGGATTTTAATGTACTCACTTTTGAAGACCTTCTTTGCTTCTCCTATCAAGTTGCTAAAGGAATGGAATTTCTTGAGTCCAAATCGGTATGGTGAAGGGTAGCAAATTTTTTCAGATAGAAAAGATGCTAAAAATAGGTCAGTTCATAAAAGGCAGGTTGAAGAACAGAGCCACTCAGTGGTAAGCCTGAGCTACACCTCCTTCCCTGGCTTAACAGCAAAGACTGGGTTGGAGTTTAAGGCAGCACCCTGAGTGAGAAGCAGCTGCACGGCACATTTGTGCCTGCTCTGGCCCTGTCTCCTTGCCTCCAGCAACCAGGGAGTGTCCAGCCTGGCCATGCACCAAACTATTTAAGTGGAAAGAGGTGCGAGCTCAGAGAGCAGGGAACTGTCCACCTCAGATACCAAATGCTGCAGAGCATTAACCCTTCCTTTCCCTCTAAGTGCATTCACAGGGACCTTGCTGCCCGGAACATACTGGTGACCCATGGGAAAGTGGCAAAAATATGTGACTTTGGCCTTGCCAGAGATGTAATGAACGACTCCAACTACATCGTCAGGGGCAATGTAAGTTCATGAGTGCCCTCTGGTTTTCATACCATTGTAAGAATTATAAGGAGCCAAGAAAGAAAAGTTTTAATTTTTTTAATTCTTTGTTGGCTTTGTGCATATCTGTACAGGCAATGCAGAAATCTCACTTTTCCCTGCCCTTGGCAAACGCAAATTCTTAGGTTATAATTAAACTAATCAAGTTGGTGCTGTAAATGAGATGGTACCCATGCTTTTTCTAAAGCGCACTGAAATCCATTGATGGAAACACTGGGAGTTGTTTACTGTTGTGGGCAATAACAGTGTAAGACAGCAGCATATGTGTGGGGGTGTGCCAGATCCTCTGGCTTTATGAAGTGCAGTGTGGACATCTCCATCTGGGCCTCCCTCTGCTGGAAGTCAGAAGAAGAAAGGTGGCTGTTCCAGGACTGAGCTCATCTCTTCCTTAAACAGTCATCTAAAATGGATGAGACGAATTGGCTCTTTAGAAGAATCTATTTCCCTCTGCGATGGGAATGTCCAGGGACTGCTGACAGAGACACAGCTTTTCACACAGCAAACATGAATCGATCATGCTGGCAGTGAGAAGCACAGTGAGCCACCCAGAAAGCCTGTGTCACAGCCTGTGTCACAGCATGACCTGGTCTCCATTCCCCTGTCTGCACAGGCTCGGTTGCCAGTCAAATGGATGGCCCCTGAAAGCTTATTCGAGAGGACATACACCATGAAGAGTGATGTCTGGTCATATGGAATCCTGCTGTGGGAAATATTCTCTTTGGGTATGTTTTGCAACGGGACAAAAGAGCTGTGCTTGGTGTTGGCAGCTTCTGAAATAATGTATGTTCTCCAATAATTTCCACAGGTGTAAATCCTTACCCCGGTATTCAGGTTGACACAAATTTCTACAAATTAATACAAAGTGGATTTAAAATGGACCAGCCGTATTATGCTACAAAAGATGTGTAAGTCTATTTCCAAGTGATGCACAGCATGAGAATTTATACTTACTAGGTCACTGCTTGAATGGCCTTTCATTTATTGTACACTGTATCTTACCCAAAATTAATTGCAAAATATGAGATCTTCCTCTAAATCTAACAAAGGCTGCCTGATCCTACAGGTTTTGTTCTAAAGCAGAAGTATTCAACACTAAAGGTTATGTGTATTTGACAGGACTAATTTATTGTATTTATTTAGTTTGTCTTTTTCCCCAGGGGACTCCTTATTCTCAGACCACAGGTTTTTTTTCTCTTTTCTTTTCTTTTGCATTTTCTCTTTTTTCTTTTCTTTCCTTTTATTTTTTTTTCCAAAGGCTATATTTTCCCATATTGACTAAATTTTTGGTGGGTTTTTTCCTAAACTTTATTTTTCAATTGAACCTTATCATGTTTGTTTCAGTTCCAGGTGGCTAGGGATCCTCTTAGATCAAATTCTGCTAAGGAAGGGTTGGGGGGAAGCTAATTCTGTGCTCTCAGCAGGTTATTTTCAGCCTGTGCCTCTGTGCCTGGGGGGACTCTGCCTAGAGGTGGACTCGAGGGAACAAGAGAAGAGAAGGTGACAGAGAGCCATGAGATCTGGAACATGGAGGAAAGGGAAGGATTGTGGGTTGGCTGAGCTCTTCTGGCAGGCATGCTCTAGGGACAGAGTGCCTTGCTATGACACTGCACTGTTCCTATCCTCTCCAGATAAAGACTGTAATGGCATTAAAGGTACAGGTGAATCTGACACTGGCCCATGAAAGATTGCTGGGGAGGTTTTCAATACTAGGCAGCCTATTGTCCCGGTAGCTTTGTGGGGAACTTTAGCAGTCAGGCACTGCACTGATGCCTGATGAAGCTGCAATATTTCTAAGGTGGTGTTTAAACTTCAGAAAGATTTTTGCAATGTTAAATTACATGAAAGGCTTGCTGTGAAAAGTTTATTTAAGACTACGTAGTCCACAAGGTTAGCCCCAAAGACAGACAGCTATTGTCTTCCTAACATATTCTGTATGGAAGCTGGAAAACAAAGTCGTCATGCCATTATGTGTCATACCACAAGGAGGATTTTACTAAGGACTCCAATAAAGCTGCTGTAAGATCATTTCACCCTTCATCCTTATTTTTCTGCTTCTTTTCCTCCAATGCAACACTGTAATTCTGGCCTCTTTCTATAAAATCATTCTGGTCCCCATGATTCCCATTCAAGCCTTGCAACTTCATGTAGTCACTTGCAGAGAGACCAAGAGCTAACATGTTTTTTGTGCCATGTCTTTCCTTCTGCAGCTATTGCATGATGCAATCCTGTTGGGCTCTTGACTCCAGGAAAAGACCCTCCTTTTCTTACCTGGTTTCCTCTCTGGCCTGTCAGCTGGCTGAGGCAGAAGGAGCAGTAAGTAAACACAGTAAGAAGAACATGTGAACAATATTTGGGTTTGGGTTTCTGTGGGGTTTATATGTAGCTCCACAGATCATGATGAGCTGAGGAATAGTCTCCTGCTTTCTATTGAAGTACACAACTGTATTATGGATGCATTGCCCACAGATCCATGTAAGAGCTTGGGGCACATTTTTCTGCCATCAGAAAGGATCTTGACCTTCCTGATGAGGATTTTCTTCCTCCTACTGCCTGCACTGGGACTCTGGAGAGCTGAAATCTCTCATCCTGTGCTTTGAGAATGGGCTTCCCTTGTGCAGCAGCCAGTGCAGTCAGGCTTGGTGATGCTGATAGCTGTCACGGGAGGAGAGCTGAGCATGGGCCAGGGGGTCTCATACGGGATCACCATGCCATGTGCTCACAGACAGAATGCTGTGTGTCATTCTCAAAGGTCAAAAGAGCAGAGATGATCTGAGGAAGTCCTGTTCCATCCATACCAGATGTTTATCACCTCTTCAGGATGGATAAACAATTCCTTTCCAAACTACTGATTCCTACTTGGGTATCTACTCTGGACTAGACACACTATTTCCCAGTGCCTGCTTCGTGGGGAGAAGAGCAGTTTTCCAAGTAAAATGAATAATAACAGAAGATCTCTTTTATTTTCTCTTCCCAATCCTAGGTTTACCATAATATGAAGAAAAATGTTGCTACACATCATTCCAGCATCAAAACTAAACCATGTGTAAGCAGGGATCAGGAATCTTTGCTGTCCCCAGTTGTGCTCCAGCACAAAGACCCTGAGGTTGAAAAATAACCTGGGTTGTGGATTTGGTCTCAGTATTGTCATAAACTCTGTGTAGGATAAGTGTTTTATACCAGCTCTAAGAAAAGGAATTGTTACCAACTGCTGCACTGTTTGCATTTCTTGTGGGCCAGTTCATATTTATGTGACTTTGAGAGAAAGGTGTAATTCATTTGTTTGAATTCAGCAAACACATCTGTATCAAGACAGGTGTTTTTGCTGCCTCTCTCCAACTGAATCTTTCCCTGGTGTTATGTAAATAGGGCCAAATGAACGTATTGAATTCATAATGTTCGTGCCACATTGCAAGCAAACATGAGAGAATCCACATTTTTAATCAATGATCACAAGCATTGACCATGCAACTAAAGAAAGCTGGTGTGATTTCCAGAAGTGCCGTTCACATCTTCATCTCCACACATCAACGAGTGTTGGGAAAAAAACGCATTGAAGTCACCCGTTTTAGATGTCCAAATTTTACAGATCCATCAGTCCTATTTTACAAGAAACTCTTAATCTTATTGAGTGTAACTGTCTTACCCTGGACATCTCAATGGTTGTGAGGTAGCTGACGGGTGTTCAGTTCAGCCGAGTTCATTTTATTAAGATTTAGTTACTCATGTGACCTCTACTCAGCCAGGCTACATTCTGCAACTGCTGATGAGAGATAGACACTCACAGTGAGGGATTCCTTTCTACCTAAAATAAGCATCTAAAATAACCAGGAGGAGTGATATTTGGAGATAACCTTCTACCTCCCTGGTCTGGAAAATCCAGGTGGCAGTCTCCTGCTGGAAGTCTCACTTCAGCTGAGTTACAGTTAATTCTGTTCATGGGGCTTTGTGTGTCTCACTAGCAAAGAAAAAATGTTTAATTTTGAAAAAATTATGTTCTGTAATTGAGGAGTGTACTATCATCACTTCCCTCCAAATCCACAGAATTTAGCCTGGGTGTATGAACTCTGCTGCACTAAAACGAAAGCATGTCTCTTCAGCTTTCTCACAGATGCCCAGGACAGCACCCAGAGGCTTGATGTGTTTTCAGTAGAGTTAAGAAGACAGCTATTTTCATTATGAGGTCTAGGAACTTCTAAATGCAAATTTCATCATGACTAAAAGGATGCATTTGTCTACATCATAGTGGATCAAGATAAGAATATATTGGTTAATAGCTTTTTCCTCTTTTACATTTCACAAGGTGCTAACTTCAGTTATGATTTTTCAGAGGCATGTCTTATAAATTAATAACTGTTTGGCTAGAATATGCTATCACAGAAATTGAGCTGCTCTTTACTAACACTGTCTGAAAATAATGTTGTAATACAGTGATTATGATTTGTATATTTTTGTTAATAATTACCTATGAATCATCAATTTTTTAATCAGATACAAACTGCTGAAGAGCAATTTGGATATATATAGACAGAAATAAATTTTAACATGGCATTCTCTGGAAAATTTATATTCTTTTTTACATACCCATAACAGTTTGAAAGTGTTCGTCTACAAGATGTCAGGGTTCAGCACTGTCTGCACACAGCCTGAAGTGTCTTGTGCAGACAGGAGTTTTCAGCCTTCAAATTTAGAAGAACCTAATGCTTAACTGGTCACTTCCAAGCCTGGCTGGCCCTAGAAACTAAGCAGCTGTTAACTTGGCTCAAAGAGGAGCAGATGGGTATCCCATGTACTTAAAATCATGCCAGGGAGTTGAGTCATATGTTCATCCACAAGATTTAAAAAGAACTGGACATGGGTCATCTGGCCCCATCATCAGTACTGAGCTGAAACTTGGGAGTATAAAAGCAAATAGAGAACCTTGGAGCAAGAACAACTTCTCGTGATTCACTCATGAAAAGCAGCTCAGGCAACACAGCACTCCGTGAGGAAGAGGAATCAGGAGAAGAACCCTCCTGTAAAAGGGCTGAACATGTGGGGAGTTGTGCATCTGCTTCTCCACACAGAAGAGGTTAATGGAACAAAACTACAGGAGGTATTGAGTGAAATACAGGACATTTCCTTTCCAGGATGCTTCCACACAACTTAGCAAAGTGATGGTCCATTCCTGAGGCTTGTGCAGAGCCAGAGACAGTGCTGTTTAGGGAGCAGTTTCGTTATTCTTGAAGGGAAATGCCCACATTTCTCTCATTAGGATCCAGACCCCTAATCTGTACCTCCAGAAGCACAGTTGTCAGGAGAAAGTGATGAATTCCCCCTGTAGTGAATGCAGAGAGTTAAGCTTGTTTGAACATCTCCAGTAGAGATGCCTTTAGTCTAAGGTGGATGCCTTAAGTTAGGCACAGACTGACAAGGTTTCAGTAATCATTAATCCGGGAAGAAGAGCAATAGAAGGGATTAAGGTCAATTAAAAGCGCTGCAAGGCAAAGGACATTTGAGTTCTCCCTTGTAGCAGCAACAGAAATAAATAGAAATATAATTTGACAACCCAAGCTGAAAGACAGGATGGCGCTGGGGAACCTGCCTGAATTTTCTTTCCCCTCTACCTGCAAGAGCACACCGCGGGGCCGACAGCCCTGTCCCGAGGAGCTCTCCCCGCGGGATGTGCGGGCACGCCCGGCCCCGCTCGGCCGCCGCAGCCGGCACTAGATGGAGCTCCGCGACCGCGGCTGCCGGGCGGGCAGCTCCGAGGGGCGCTGGGCAGCGACAAGGAGCAGGGCTGGCTCTCGGCACAGGGACTTGGGCCAGCTGCCGTGTCCTGGAGCTACAGGAGAGCAGGGTTGGGAATGCGGGTGTCAGTCAGAAGGATTCCGCAGCCTAAACCTCGTAGCACCAATGGGATAAAGCCAGTACCAGCAGAAACCACTGAACTCCCACCCTCCCATCAGAGCATTTCCCAAACAACTATGTCCATGTGTCACAGGCAGCAGGGACCAAAAAAATAAGCGACCCTCCTCTGTCTCGATCAAGAGAAACTGGAAATGTTTCTCCAACATCTCACGCTTTTGGGTTTGGGATATCTGGGATGGTCTCTGTGGGGTCCCTCTGAGAGGAGCTGGGACTAGCCATGAATTAAACCAGAAGAGCAGAAGAGGCCCTGTCATGCGTGCTACAGTGGCTTTCTGTCCACATGTTCATGGAGGGAACTGTGAAAGGCAATGAAGAAATCCAAGGTCATAGTTGCTCCAGAGCTATTTGCAGACAGGTTATTTTTTAAGAGGTAAGACTTCTGCTGGAAATTATTTCACAGGCAAAAAAACCAAGCAGACTGAAGATGAGTGGATCCCATGGAGCTGGATATACCAAATCTCAACCCTCTTCTCCCAGACACTGAATTAGATCAAGTGCTCAGTGTCTCAGGGTTCAGGCTTCCCACTTTGCCTCCTTCCCTCCCCATCAATGACTAATTAATTCGACCATGCAAAAGGAAATCATCTTTTAAAAAAGCACAGAAAAACCCATGCAGATCTGTGGTTGACAAGGCCTCAAATGGCTTCAGAATGGGCTGGAACCTGAGCCCAGCTCCTTCCCACCCTTGGTGAGCAACTCAGCACTATGGAAAGGCCCAGCGGGAGTCCTTCCAGGATTGTCTGAGACCTGGGCTGGATTCATACTTTCTGAAATGCTTTGTGATGGTATAAATAGTGCGGCTGTTCAGGACAGGGATCCTGCCTTATAGATCACCAACAGATTAAAATTTAAGGCTGTGCCAGAAAACTGATAGAGTAACACTCCTAGAAGAAGTGTGGGTGCCCTGGGGCACAGTCTGGTTCAGATCTCAGCTGAGAAGGAATTCTGAAGACCTGTTTGGGGAGAGAGATGGAAAAGTGGTGGTGCTCCTGTGGTCACCCCCACAGAGGCACATAAAGACTGGAGTGGGATCCAGTTCATTTACACACTGCTTAGTTGGGATGAAAACACACAGGAGATCCTGACAGGGACCCACTCCTGCTGCCATGTATTGCCTACACCTATTCATGATCCTTTGCACCACAGCTAAGCTTTGGCACTTCATTCTGGCTGCCCAGAGCAGCCTCTTTCCAGCTGCACTAGGTTTCCTCTCCCTCCACACTGTATGCCGTGTGTACGTCATCACCTTCCAGCTGATGAAAACCCAGAAGTTACTTCTAATGACAGCCCCATCTTCAGAGGAGGGTTGGAGGCTTCAGATCATAAAAAGAAAGAAAGAAAAAGATGCCTAGCTCTTGTTTCCAACATACTTCTCTTGGAGAAGCAAGTACGTGATGTGTACTGGGTTCTCATTTGGAAAAGCCTCCTGTGTGTAGGGTTGCCCTGGGTGAGGAGGGGCTGTGAAGCTAAACTGAAGCAGGGCTGGTCCCTGGGAGCTGAGTCATGGAGGAGAGCCTGGGGGATGGGAGTGGGCCACAGCTGGAAAACTGGCTCTGGGTCTGCCTGGCCCTACCTTCTGCTCCTTTTGGGGCTTCTTGTCAGACCAGAAACAAAATGTGGTGAGACTCCTTTTCCCTCTCAGGAACTAAAATAAAATAGCTGGGACCAAATGTGAGATGGTGGAGAGCAGTCAGGTACCAATTTCTCCTTGTAGCCAGAAGGACTAAGATTTTGATTTGGAGGATACAGGTTTGTCTGTGGAGAAAGATTAGTCTTCTGCCTTCCTACAGCCCCATTATAAAGCAAGGTCCCATGTGGGAGCCTTGGCCTACTCCCTGCCAGGCCAAAGAAGCACTTGGCACTTGCCTGCCATGGACTCCTGCATTTTCTAGCATGAAATATTATCCACAAAGCACCACGGCCCTGCAGGGATGTGTACAATTATGGTCTTGGAAACAACAAACCGTCTACGTGGGCCAGTATCACCCTGTGTCTCTGCTTGCTGAAGGGGTTTATAGGATTGGGCTTGCCACAGGACACAAGGCTGGGGCAGACAGTGGTATGGGGCAACCATCCCACAGCGTCTTGCCATGGAAGGGCCTGGAGCAGAGGGAATGGGGGGGAAAATTCAGCAAGACTAACATATTGTGGAGATGGGTGTGCATCACCTCCCTGCTAGGTTTCAAAGCTGGGAGATGTAGATAATTAGTGAGGAAAGCAGTGAGGGCATCAGCCTTCATATTGCCCTTGGGAGGGGGAGGTAGCAAGAGGGCACACTGGTGGCAAATGAGTGCAAACTATTTTACAGCTCGAATTCAGTGTTTTGCTTGGCACGGGTGTCGACACTTGTGTTAGTGGCTCCATCGCACCAGCCGGGCCGGGGCTTGAGGTGTAACTCTGGGCAAGGGCTGGGAGACCGGGGAGCAGCCTCTGCCTCGGTGTCCCTTGCCGGCCGCGCCTTGCCGCAGAGCCGAGAGCCTGAGGCCGGGGAGCACCGCGCTCCCGCCGCATCCCAAGCCGGGCGCTGCCGGGCCTGGGGAAGATAGCAGCGGCCCTGCGTGCTGCAGGCAGCGTCCGTGGGTGGGCGGGGGTGTCCTTGCGGGGCAGGGGCGATAACAGCCGAGCCCTGGGCTACCCTCCCCTGAGAGGGACCGCCCCCGGGACGCGCCGTAGGGGCCGCCCTGCGGGTGCGCTCTGCCCGGTGACTCACGGCTCCCGTGACCGGATCGGGCCCTGGCCGTCCCAGGAGGGAGAGGGACTCGCCAGCAGGGGCCGGGCACACGCGCTCTGCGGGCAGCCGGGGCGCCCCGGTGCAGCGCTCTTCCTCTGTGACATTTAAAAAAAGATAATAAAGTAAGGTAAAGTCAAGTAAAGGAAAATAATAAAAGAAAATAAAATCCAACCAAGGCTATTTCCTTGGCCGGCAGAGGTGTGCCAGACATTGGACCTGAGAGGTTGGGGACTCCCTCAACAGCCTCTGGCTGCAGAAGCCTCTGGTGTATCATACGACATTTTTTCCTTCTTCTCTGTTTACGTTGCTGTTTCCTGAAGGAGAACAGGGCCATGTGAACTCGGGCCTGGCAGCACCTGTGCAAAGAGGCAGGGCTGGCCGGGGCTGCAGGGCCGGCCCGTCGGGGTGCTGGTGCGGGGCTGCTGTGCCTCGGCCCGGCACAAGGTGCCACCTTCCCTCCCCGACTGCTTTCTTCCCGGCAACGCGAATCCGCTCGGGAGCGAGCGTTCAGAATCTAACCCCCTCCTAGAGGCATGTGCTTAAACAAGACGAGTATCAACCCCACGATAAAAGTATTGGGTTATTCTGCAAGGTAATCTACATCAAAGCCTCGGGGGCTGCCGGCTTGAAGAGATCCAAGATGTTTTCTCAGTCCTTATCATGTCTGTGCTTAGGGGGAGTCATAAATTCCACAGGTCGGACTAACACACGATTCCTCCTTCCCTTCTCTCTCCATGGCCGCCGAAGGGCTTTCAAGCCGGATTCTTTTTTTCTTTACCTTGCAAACAACGCTCCCGGTTCCGCGTCGTTAAGGTGGAGGGAGACGGGAAGATCCCACCCGCACGGCACTCCACCCCGAGATTCTTCTAAATCACAGAAAAATAAATTATTTAAACTACAAAACTAGTAGAAGTAAAGACACATCCGCCTCAGGGGACACAAGCGAGGTGTCGGCTCCGGATCCGACCACCGCCTGCCCGGGCTCCGAGCGCCGGGAAGCAGGCAGCGGGCAGTGGGCAGCGGGCAGCAGCGCCCTGCCCCCGGCGATTCCCCGCAGTCACGCCGCTGCCGTCACTCCCCCCGGAATAATGTCGGAAATCATGTTTTCAGGTCAAGCAGTAAGGCTGAAGCTGAAGGAGGAAGGCGGGAAGCCCGGAGTCTGCCCAAGAGGCAACCCTGGGTGAAACAGCCCTAGGGGGAAAATATCGAGGTCAACGTGGAGGGGCGGGGGATATTTCCCTGCTGACGGTGTCCCCCATCAGGCACTTGTCAGCTTGCGAGGCGTTGGGTCGCAGTTCCCCGCTCAGGATCTAACGAAATAGGGAAAAAAACAGAGGAAGCAAAGAGGGAGAGATCAGGCCTTCTCCCACGCTCCGGTGTCGGGGTCTGATCCCGGGGTCCCTACTCCTCTCCCGGATCTGCAGCTCTGGGCAGGATCTAGCGGAAAAACCCGAGATGAAAGCGGAGAGGGAGTGGGCAGAAGGGAGGGAAGAAAAGGGGTGAAACCCGGCCGAGAGATACATCCTCTCTCCTCAGCCTTCTTGAGAAGCACCGGTAGCTGGGTAGGGCCGGAGGGGGGACAAATCCTGTGCCAGTCACAACGAAAAGAAGCCCGAAGAGCCACAAAGGCACCTAGGAGTGTGTGGATCGGGATCCCTCTCATTTTAAGACAAGTGTTCCGGGGCAGCGAGGCCCCATCCCCAGTAGCTGCCATGGGTCGCGTCCAGGGAGCAGCTGCGCGGCGGCGGAGGATGCTCCGAAGCATTTATCCGCGGGGGAAGCGGGACTCGTCCCCATCTCGCCCCGACCCCAGTTAGGGTACGGCTGGTGGGGCCCGTTCTCCCCAACTCTTCCCCGTACTCGAGGGGCAGCTGCGATCACTGGCAGAACGACAAAGTAGCAGAGCAGCGCTCTGGCTGCCATTCCAGGTAGTCGCGGCGCTGCCTCGGAGCCTTATCTTGCTCCTTCACCCGAGTCCCGGGACTCTCCTCCGACCCCGCGGCCGATGGCCCCCAGCCCTGCCAACTCGGGCTGGCATCGGGTCTCACCCCAAAAAACTGCCACAGGGCTGCCAGGGATTCACTGAAGGAGCATTAGATACTGTACCGGGCTGTTTCGGCGTTGATCAGGGTTGTAGTGCGTTTTATTACAATATGTCCAGAGTTTTGTCGTTTTAATGGCCCCTTTCTCCGTTTATGGCATCATCAAATTCACATCTGCATAGATCGGCTCTGTCGGTGCTTATCGAGGAGGCGATTACATTGAAAGAACACAGCATTTCCTTTCCAGAGTGACATTTCAGTCTCCTGCTCAGACAGCGCTGGGAGCTCCAAGCCCCGCTCCCCTCTCCTCATTACCCCACCGTCGGGGCGGGGGGAAAGTGCCACGATGGGAATAGGCAACAGAGAGATAAATTCCCTCCAGAGAAAGCGTCTGGCAGGCATCTCTGCATCCCTGCTGTTGTGTTGCTGTTATCGTAGGGTCGCAACCGCGCCCGCCTGCGACAGCCTGTGAACAAGTGACGGACGGTGTGGGCGCAGGCATTCCCGGCTGTGTGAGGGTGGGGATACCCCGTTCCTCGCATCCGGGGCATCCACAGCGACTCCGAGGGGGCCGTCTGTGGCCTATTCCCAAGGAGAGATGCTCCATCCTTTCCTACTTGAGCATCCTGCTCTCCTAGGGCCACTGACGCTGGATCCCTTGGGACATTTTGAGAGAGGTCACTGAATTACCCCCACTGGTGTTAAAGCATGGCTCTACATCAGCCCCACGCTCAGCACCAAAATAAGCACGGGGTGGGGGGGGAGGGGGGGGGTAGGAGAGGGAGATTTTCAGAGAGTGAGTTCGGGATATCTGCCTTTGCAGAGCTGAAATCCGAACGCAGCTGCAAGACGCCCCGTCCCAGTGACACTCCTCGGTGTGTAGAACAGCCACCCACGTGGAAGGAAAAATTACCCTGGGACACGACCACGTGGATCTCCATATGTAATACCCGGGACACGGCTCCGGGACAGCGCGGGGCCCATCGGGGGAGCCCCGGTTGGACCGAGCCGCAGCCGTCCCAAGGGACCGGGAGAGCCGGGGAGAACGGCTGAAACTGTGCTGTGCTGCTCCGGAAAAACGTGCTGGGAAAACGGGGGGACTTTCCCGTCCCCATCCATTTTTTCTCGGCGGGTGAAAGGTTTCCTCGCTGTGTCATGGGAAAAGATGCGAATATGCAAACGTTGTCTTGCATTGTCCCCGCTCAGGGTGAAAAGTTAAAGCATAAAAGCGGCGGGGGGAAGCTGAGAGGGGGTCGCCTCTTCAAAGGCGACTAGCTGGGCTGGGGGAGTCGGCTGCCGCCGGCCTGGAAGCCGCCCTTCCAGGGCGAGCATTTCCAGAGGGTTTCCAAGGAGTCTGGGACAGAAGTGAGTGTGCCTGGAGGGACAGACCGGCGGGTTCCCCGCCGGCTCGGCCGCGCTACAGCGAGGGAATCGCCCAGTGAGGTGACAGGTTCCGGGAGGAGAACCATTCCCTGCCCCGGTGCCAAGGCCCCCACGGGCGGCGGGATGAGCCGGCCTCGCTCCAGGGGTGGTTCTGAGGGCAAGAGGGTGTTTTAGAGGAAGGCACCCTCAGTCCTCGTCCTTTCCCGGACCTGCTGGGCGCGCCCGACCTCGAAGCTCTGCAGGCACACGCGGAGACAGGAGACAGCGCCCTTGGAGGGGGAGATTTCTCCTCTTACCTCGCCTTCATCGCCCATGACCGAGTGGGAGCGGGAGCGGGTGGGAAGAGTTTTAGAAAAAGCAGTAGGCCGTCGCGATGGGGTTTGTTGCTCAAAACAACCACGACAAAATGGCTTTGTGGATTTTTAATCAAAACACCCTCCTCTTCCGCCCCTTCTCCCCCCCTCCCTCCACCTCCCAACCCCGAAGCACGGAGAAGAGCTGGCTAAGGTGCTGCCTTACAGATCGGCCGTGATACACAGCTCCCATATTCCCACCCTCGCCCTCAGATCTCCCTCTCTGTCTTTTGCAAGTCTCTTGATTTCATCCTTTGAACCTGTGATTGGAGGTTAAAGTGCACCAGGTTGCAATGGAAGGAGGAAGCTCTTAAACAATAAAGGCTTGAATATTTAGCTGTGATCAGGTCGCTGCCCTCTCCTTATCTTTTTAAATGCAAATCGTCTTTTAGGGGTAGTAGCTATATACCCAGCGCCTCTCCACGTCACCTGCCTTTGGTGTGTCTGGGCCATTACTAATAGAGCCTTGTAAACAATCGTTAATCATGTAAGGACTGCCGGCCATTGGATTCGGACCGGGAGCACGGAGGAGCGCGGAGCGCAGCGCGGGGCCGCGGCCCCTCCGCCTGCCCCCTCCCCGCCCCGGGCAGCCCGGCCCCAGGCAGCAGCAGGCGCGCCGCGGCGAGAGCCCCGAGCAGCATGTGGAGAGCCGCCGCCGGGGCCCTGCCAGCATGTACGTGAGCTATCTCCTGGAGAAGGACGGGCCCATGTACCCCGGCCCGGTGCGGCACTCGGGGGGGCTTAACCTGGCGGCGCAGAACTTCGTCGGTGCCCCGCAGTACGCGGACTACGGCGGCTACCATGTGAACCTCGACGGCGCCCAGTCCCCCGGGCCGGCCTGGCCCGCTCCCTACGCCGCCCCGCTCCGCGACGACTGGGGCACCTATGGCCAAGGGGCGCCGCCGGCCGCCGGCGCCGTCCACGGCCTCAACGGGGGCTCTCCCGCCGCCCCGATGGCCTACAGCCCCGCCGATTACCACCACCACCACCACCACCCGCACGCCCACCACCACGGCGGCCCCGCGCCCCACTGCTCCGCCGGGGTTATGCAGCCCCTCAACGCCGCCAGCGCCGCCGCCAGCGCCGCCCCCGAGCCGCTCTCCCCCGGTGGGCAGCGTCGCGGCCTCTGCGAGTGGATGAGGAAGCCGGCGCAGCCCCCGCTCAGCAGCCAGGGTAAGTGCGGGCCGGGGCCTGGCGGGCGGGGGCTGCCCAGCAGACGACTCCCCCCGGCCACCGCCGGCTCCCCGTGCGCCGGGCAAAGCCTTTTTTCTGGGACAGCTCCCCGAACAAACCCGCCCGAGGGTCGGTCCTCCGGAAAACACGGCTGCCGGGCCCTGCCGACGGCCAGTCCGCGCTGCTGAGTGCCGGGCCGGCAGCGGCAGGAGCGGCGCTCCTCCGGGGAGCAGCCGCTGCCGGCCCCGGGGGCTCAGTGCCGGGGCTGCGCTCCGGCGGAGCAGGGTGGAATGGCCCGGATCCCGAGGAAACGCTCGCTCTTCCTCCCACTGCTCCGCTCTCCTGCTTATAGCCACTTAGAAGATTTTTATAACCAATTATAGTCATATAAATCATCGGCCGGTGTCGCTCCGCATTTATTTCTGAGTCACTGGGCGCCTGCCCTTTATTAAGGTCTCCGTGCGGCCAGGCCTCCCGAGCGGCAGCAGCGGCCACTTGCCAGCCCGATCGCTGCGGGCCGGGCCGTGCCTCGGCCGTGCCGTGCCGTGCCGTGCCGGGCCGTGCCGGGCCGTGCGAGGGCGTGCCCTCCCGGGTCAGGCCGTAGCCGGCGCCGCGCTCCCTTGTGATATTGATACCCCCGCAGACCCTCTCTTTCATTCCCACCGTACATCTGCCAGGGGACGTGCGTGTCCCGCGCTTTGACATATGCCTTCCACGGCTACTATCTCCTCTATTTATTTACCCCCTCCATTTTTTTTCTCTCTTTCTTTTTCCTTTTTCCTTTTTTTTTTTTATTTTTTATTTTTTTTTATTTTTAAAATATCTATATATAGTGGTGGGGGAAAAAAAGAATGACGATTTTGGTAGTAAACAATGACTTATGGCATTCCCTTCTCATCCCCTTCCTTGTGTGACCGACGGCAGGGCCGGCGGGGGTTCTCCGGGCGGAGCGGAGCGGGAGTCCCGGCTACTCCTGTAGTCGCCGCGCCCCGGGGGAAAAGCCTCGGTGTCCCGGTGCCGACCGCTGGCACAGCCACGTCCCGGGTGCCCATGGCGGTGGAACTCTTACAGGCCCACCGTGCTTCCCACAGCAGCCCGTGGTGTTCCCACAGTTTGGGCTTGTGCGGTGGTGGCTGGTCCCTTGTCTCCATTCAAATTCTGCCTTTGGAGCCAGTGTTTATGTTAATGTGCAGAGCTGGGGGGATGAAAGCGCCTGCCGCCATTTGTTCAGTAGTGGTAATTCAAACAGAATGTGGCTGTCATTAAGGCTTTGAGAAGGGTTTTTCTTTGATAAGATCTCCTTGTCCTGCATTGTTTGGGATTGTGTTCCCTATTCACTGGCTCTGGGGAGTTTTCTCTGATCAGGCTTGTATCTTTACAGGGTGCTTTTGTTGTGGTTTGCAGAGAGTTTACCTGAACAAAGTCAGCCTCCTAGCTATTAAGCACCTTGGGGGCAGAGGCTCCCCGCCTCGGCTCCCTGGGGAACGGGAGGGCAGGGGACACAACCAGTTAAACAAGAAACCCTCGGAAAAAGGAGGTCACCGGCTGTAGCGACGCACTCCCACCGACTGCTCGCTGGCATTCGCCTTCGGATACCGTCGAGTTTTCGGTGTTTCGTTTGGTTTTGGGGTGGTTTTTGGTTGTTTGTTTGTTTGTTGGCTTGCGTTGGGGTTTTTTGAGCTCTGAAGTTGCACGTCACACTTCCAGGCTCTCCAAGAAATACCTTTAGCCACCATGCCGGAACAGAAAAGCTGGGCCTCTTCACGAGTGGTTCCCCGCGGCAGCTCCCGATTCTCCGCCCTTAGGTCGCTGTTTCTCATTTAGAAACCGAATCACGGTGCCCTGAAGGGGTCTTACTCTTCTTCCCCTTTTCCTCTTTCTCTATAAAACGTTTACTGCCGCTCGGAAAGGCAAAGCAAAACCAAAAGCCAACAAGTGCACAATAAAGGTGTCTCCGTGCGAGGCAGGGGTGTGCGGTGGGGCCAGGGCTGGCTACGGGGGCTGGGAGCCTGCGCCCCCGGGCATGCCTGGCATTAGTGTCCCATGCCCCTAAGGGACTGCGGAACGTCTCCTCTCCTCTGCTGCGCCCAGTGGAGCCCAGCGCAGGGGGAGGCGAGCAGCAAGCCCGGGAGGGGGGAATAGGACTGCTCCTGATCGCTCTGCACCGCAGAGAAGGTGGCTGAGCTCAGCTCTACCCTTTGGCTTTGACTTTCTCAACCCTGGCTTTGTGCTCCACAGTTAAAACCAGGACGAAAGACAAGTACCGCGTCGTGTACACCGACCACCAGCGGCTGGAGCTGGAGAAGGAGTTTCACTACAGCCGCTACATCACCATCAGGAGAAAAGCGGAGCTGGCCTCCAACCTGGGGCTGTCGGAGAGGCAGGTCTGTCCCAAAAGTGGCGCTCCCTACGCTCGCCACGTGTGGCCCGGGTTGTGCGGGGGCAGGGATGCGCGGAACGGGGATGCGCGGCGGTGGAACGCTTGGGGTTGGGATGCGCGCTCGGTGAGAGCCCCTGAGAGGGGGATACATCCCCGGCGAACTGCCCCCTCACTCCGCTGTCCACCCCCGGCAGGTGAAAATCTGGTTCCAGAACAGGCGGGCGAAGGAGAGGAAGATCAACAAGAAGAAGCTGCAGCAGGCGCAGCCCGGAGGCGCGGAGCCCCTCAGCCCCAGCGCCTCGTTGCAGGGTCCCGCGGCGGGGGCGGCCGCCGCCGGGCTGGGCCCCGCCGCCCCGCAGTGACAGCGGCCGGGGACAGCGGCGCAGGGACTGCTGCAGGACGCGGCGGATCGGGCCAGGCCGGGGGGCACGGCCAGAGCGGACCCCCGGTGCACTACACCGCCCCGCGGGGCCGGCCGTGTGTACAGGTGTACAGTGTATGTGTCTCGTCGTCCGGGGAAAGCGTGTCCATCGCTTTATTAATATTATTATTATTATGTTTGGGTGCTTTTTTTACCCTGGAATTCGTTAGATAAAGTGGGGGCACTGCCTGCCAGTCAACCCCTGGTATATCTCAGGGATCGGTCCAAAAGACCTTAGAAACGTTGTTGGGCTAATGATGAATTTTAGCAGAAAAAAAATTAAAGCACAACTTTTTTTTATTTTATATTTTATTTTATTTTCTTCTTGCAACCGTGAATATGCAAAATGTTCATTCTGCCCTAAGGGTCAGAGCAGACAAGATAAGGCGCTGTTTAAACGTTCAGAAGTGAATTGCTTAATGTTAGACACTTGTAAAAGAGCCCATAAATCCAGTGCAGATAGTAATCCATCCAGATTTATTAGCTGCAGTGCAGAGAAATTGAAAGAATTTCGTCTCTGCTGAAAAAGGTGTCCTGTCATGCTGAAATGAGGAGCCTTGTTCGCATGTGCAATGTCCCCTTGGTTAAACTGTGTGCTGTTTCTCACATCCTTAACAATTTCTGTCTTGTTTGGGGGGGGCGGGGAGGGCTCTTTCAGTTGATTTTCCAAAGTTCCCTTGATTTTCTGAGCTTCATGTAGGTTTTCTCACAGCTCCATCAGAAGCAGAAATCCTTGGAAGGGCCCTGTGCTATGTCAGAGCCCACTTTGCACAGGCTGTGGTCCATTTCCACATGCTGGCTAGATGGAGGGGGCCGGAGTAGAGATGCCAAATGACTCACTTAGCCAGAGATGGAAACAACTGATTTGGCCAAATTGCCCTGGCTGTTTGCCGCAGGTATTTCTTACTTAGGGATGGGAGAAGCCCAACTACGAAGTGAGGCCAGGCTGGAGCAGCCATGCTGCAGTCAGTGCCCTTGGCTGGGTGTGGAGCCAGGTGATGTGGGCCTGGGCCCAGCAGGGGTGGGAGCACTGTCCAACCCCAAACATGTTACGTGGATTACTTCCTTCCCCGGGATTTAGCCCCATGTTGTTCAGTTTTTCTCATCAAATTTATTTAAGGTATTCCATTTGCCTTCTTTGGGGCACTTTGTTTTTTTCCTTGCTGAAGCTTTTCTTATCTTTTTGCTGAAAGCCAAAGCCAGATGCCAGCAGCATCTACAGAACTGCATGGTGAGAATGGTCTGGTCGTGGCCTGACCCTACTGACAAGGCAGCCCTCTCTGCCTAAAGGAACTTGGGGAAAGGGAAAGCACCAGCCCCAAAGCCTCTGCGTTTTGTCTGCATGCAGCTCCATGCCTTGCTGGGCCAGGGGCTGGCAGTCCGACAGCAGACATGTGACCATGCAAGCCTGATCCAGGGCTCCTGTGCCTGGGAGAAGACCGTGGTGGGAGGCAGCAGCTGCAGTGCAGGGAACCTGCTTGATTTTCTGCTGTGTATGTGGTCTCTGGGGTGGGCCTGGCCAGGAGACGTGGGTGCAGCACCAGAGCAGCCCTGCTGATTGTGCACAGGCTTCACTCACGGCACATCCTGCTGGGTCCAAGGTCCATGGCTTGCTCCTGAGCAGGGGGAGGCAGGAGCCGGATTCATCCTTCATCAAGGATCAAGGGTCCTTGGATCATTCTGGAGGAACTGCTGGGGACAACTAAAGCCGAGCAGCACTCAAACCGAGAGTCTTGGCTCTGCAGCACCAGCCCTAAACCAGCACAGAGCAGTTGCACCAGGGCTCTCCGAGCTAGAAGGGCTTTGCAGGCACCATGACCCGCTCCTCCCTCTGCGCTGTCCCCGGGCACGAGGGCTCTCGGGCGGCAGCAGCCCCGGGCGGGGCCGCCCCTTCGAGGATGTCCTCTGGCGCCCGAGGCCACCCCCGCAGCATTGATCCCAGCGCGGCTGCTGCCGGAGCTGCTGCGCGTTGCTGCGATACGCCTGTCAATAAACCCTGTTTGGATTGTGGAGCAGAGCGCAAGGTTTGTTTGTTTAGTGGTTAGAGGTTCAAAAGTCGGCATTGTCCCACTGCAAATGAGCACAAGTTTTTTCTCCCTAAGGAAAAGCTGGTTGTGCTGAGTGGGAGGGAGAGATATCGGTGGGCCCTTTTATTTGCTTCCAGGAATAATTAATGGCAGTGAGAAAAAAGATGACCACGGAGTTATGAAAGACCATCAATAAGTAAATTAATCACAAAGGATCTGGGGGTTTAAGAGGTGCTGCTTGCTGTGGTTTTACTGGCATTTACCCATGCCCGTGGGGCTGGGGTGACATGGGACTGGCAGAATCCAGGACTCCTTACTGCAGTGGTGGCACACAGCTGCCCCTGGCACCAGCCCAGGCATGGCAACATTTGGGACAGTCCCTGTAATGTTTCAGTAGTGTGCTTCATGGGTTGGTTTTTTCTAATGTTGAAAATTTCTTTCTTGTCTGTGGGACTTTTGAGAAAGGAAGTTGCCCTCATTGATGTCCATGGAAGTTTCTGTCACCAAAATATTAATTCCAGACATATAAACAAGCCTGACACGTTTTAGACATCCCCATTCCAGATCTCTTGCCCTCTCTGTTAGCAAGCATTCATTTTCTGAGCTCTCCTCAAATTCTTGTCTCTGGCAATGCAGAACTCAGATTTCTGAGTGTAAGAAGCAAGTAATCAAGCAAACCATATCCACTCCAATTTCAAGTGTGTTCCCTTTCCCATCCCCAAGCAAGCAAACCACCAGCCTTCTGTCTTCCCTTTTATTCCTCATTCTCCATAAAGGAGTATGAAAAGGACAAACTGGGTATCCTGTTTATTTGAGCGGATATTTACAGGCACCTGGCTCAGTCCATAGCTGAACCATGACATTGAACCAGAAGCTCTGTTTGTCAGAGGGGAGCCCCTGATCAACCCATGGTGTTTTCAATTCTCACAGAGCTCCCTGCTGTCCTACAGCAGCAAGCCAACCCAGGCTGGTGGGGCTCAACAGGTCAGAGCTGCTGCACCTTGCTTGCCTGACATGGGCTGGAGCAGAAACCCATGAAAAAAAAAATTTAGGAAATCAGAAGGTTTTGGCCCAAAGCTGCAGGATGGAAGTCCCCTGCTCTCCCTCTCTTGTCAGATTTTCCTGCTGCCATCACTGTACAATAACAAAACAATCAGGATTATTAGGATTCCTTCTCTTGGATTAACTCTTAGGCAAATACCAGTTTCTCAAGAAAGCTCTTTGAGTTTGGGGCAGGGGACAACAATATGTGTCATAGCCCATCATGGGAAGAACAGTAAGGTCCTTAGAGGACTTGGATGCCATCTAGAGCAAATGCCTGCTTTATCTGATCCAGAGTGTCTTTTAGGGGCACTTTATGCGTCCTCAGTCTGATGGCTGAGCACTCTGAATCTGCAGAATGAAGACAGGAAGCTTTTATAAACATTAAAAAAAAAAAGTCTTACATTAGGAGTAAGCAACAACTTCAGACATATTCTCCATCCAGTTCTTGCCCACACATGGCCTCTGTCCAGACTGTTTTCATCTGTGGATGAAACGGTGGCTGGAAGCACATATCCCAACCAAATAACAGAGGGCAGAGCCCATCCTTCAGAAACTGAGGGGGGATTTGCCATGGCTGACTGAAATTATGGCTCCAGAGGACTGTGTGAGGCCATAGGTTTCTCTTTGCTACTCCATCAGCAGCTCGTGTGGAAAAGGAAATAATGGAGCTTACAATTCTGTTGACACAGCTCTGCTGTGTCATAGCCAAAATTCAGGACCAAATACTTTCCCTCAGTCTCACACAAGTAGTGGAGCTGTGTGCTGAAGTTTAGAGCAGCTAGAGCTGAAAGCAAACCTTGATTTGATGCCAGAAAACCAGCACTGGAGGCTTTCCAGGAAGCAAACAGCTTGTAAATGGTAACAAAAGTCAGCAGGGCACAAGTCTGTGGAGAGCAGTCCAGCTGCACAGGTAGCTCAGCAGGAGAACAAGGCCACCTTGGAGTGGGAGGTCAGGGGATGTGTGGCCTGAAGTAGCAGAGGACAGGTGCCAAGGAGGTGCATGCTAGGAATCTCCCTAGCAAAACAGCTCTGGTTACTGCCAGAAAGCAGTGGCAGAGGAGTGTCAGGAGCCTCTGGGGACAGATGGGAACAAACCCTCCCAGAAGCCTTAGCAGCCTTCTGGGCTTTGCTCCAGAACAGCTCTTTGATGGAGCAGGATGTTCCCGCTCTCCTCGCTGATGAGGAAAGGCTGTTTCCTTCTCACCTGTGTGTTCTGCCGCGCTGTGACTCAGGTGAACACAGACAGTTTCTTCTAATTAATGTCTCAGCTTCTGCAATGCCCCCAGTTCCATTCTCAGTTTTTGACACATTCAGAAGTCAAACTTACCCTCCTTGAAAGAAGGCAACAGAGAGTTACTTGCAAAGAAACAGGAAAAATTTGAGCTATTCACAAAAACAAACAGTTTGTTGCCAGGAGACTGGAATTAGAGACCTGGGAATCCTTTTCAAGCCCTGGATTTCTAAATTGAGGTATCATCTGTTTTGGGATGACACCCACTGGATCCTCCTTCTACAAAGTAAGTACAGGAAAATAGAGGATGAAAACTCACAGATGATTCTCATTACATGTTCACACAGATGTCTAGATACTGTGGCATTCATTAGGCTCCAGTCCAGTTAGCCATTGGCAAGTAACAGGAATAATTTTCTCTTTGCTCCTAATTTCCTCTAATTAAAATACTAACTAAGGCAACGTAATATCTAATGTAATCTGTATAATAGATAATCTATTTAATGTAATATCTAACCTATTGGTCCCGGTAGATATTTTGATTCAATTCTTCAAATTAAAGGAAGCACCATTAAGTGCGCTTCATAGAACCATGTAATAGTGTGGGTTGGAAGGGACCTTTAAAATTCATCCAGGTCCTTCTGCCCTGCAATGGGTGGGGTATCTTCAAATATATCAGGCTGCTCAGAGCCCCATCCAACCTGACCTTGAATGTTTCCAGGGATAGGGCATCCAACCCTCCCTGGAAAATCCATGCCCTTCATGCCCTCTCTGGGAAACATGTTCCAGTGTTTTGCCACCCTCATTGTAAAAGTTTCTTCCTAATATCTAGTATAAATCTTGCCTCCTTTAGTTTTAATTTCTAACAGCTCATTTCCAACCTGTTGATCCCTTACACTTGAGCTGGACTGAAGAAAATTGGAAAGATGTCAAATACAACATCTGCCTCTCAGCGCCCCCACACCCGGCTGCAACAGGCAGGGTTGGGAAAAACCACCGCTTTTGGTGCTATTCCAAAAGAAGAGAACAAGCCAAACAGAGCACATGGAACTTCCCTGCTTTCAGCATTCTTCTTCCCTTAGTCACCCAGGTATTTTTGGGCAGCTGTAGCAAGCTCGTGCAGTTTTGCTTTTGAGTCAGATCCTGTTCCCCTGACATGTCTTGCTGCCTTCCACAGTTACAGCCTGTCCTGCAGATAACTTGTGTAGACCCAAAGACCTTTGTGAGAGAACAGCTGCCTTATCTCCTGCATTCCTTGGAAAGGGATGCTCCTCACTGCTCTGTCCCTTCCCCTGCTGGCAGACAAGATGTTTTAGCCCTGGAAACCGAGATTGCTTGTGGTCTAATTTTTCCATGCCATGGTGTGACCATGCAAACAGAAAGATCACTTAGGGCTACAAGACTTGCTTGGTCTCTTGCCTCCCTGAGTGACAACAGCTAGGGCTTACAACAAAGGTTTGCTTGTGATTAAGTCATTGGAGATCATCCTGATGCAGAAATCAAACAGAAACCAGGTGCATGATTCAGGGCACTCCACAATCAGGTGGGTCTCAGGATTTTTTAGATCACAATTCTCCTTTAAGGCACCTCAAGTGCAAGATGGGCAAGACATGGGCATCAAGAGGCCTTCTGAGCCTCTGAAGACATTTTAACTCCTAAACCAAGCAAGAGGCAAGAGGCATAAATATTCAAGATTTTTCTTCCTTTTTCTACAGTTTGAAAATAAGCCAGTTCCTCTCATGGAGATTGTTGGAAGTCATATAAAAAGCTGTGTAACAGTTAACTTCTGAGCTCTCTTTAAAGATAACTCAAGCTCTTGATTATGTTTTAGGGAAATTCCAGTCCTCACCTGATCTAGAGATATTTTTTTTTTGTTATTTGTAAAATTTCAGGTGAGACACAATTTACATTGGTGAGAATCACTTCCTATCCACAATACCAAAGAATATTTTTTCCAGTTTAAAATACAAATGTGCTATTTTAAGAATAATCAAACCACTCATTTTGCATACATATCAAGTGCCTAAATGTATGTTGTTTTTCTGGCAATTATGCTCTTTTTTAGATCTCCTTTCATCCCCATCAAGATGCTTACATGCATCTATAGAGGTGGAGGGAGAGCTAACCACAGAGATCTGAAAAGGGGTCTCTGAAAACATCTTGCGCAACTGCTCCCAGGAATGCAGTGACTCAGAAGAAAAAGTGACTTTCTCTTATCAGGAGCGTGTTTCTTCCTCGAGGACTTCAATCCAGAAACATGATCCTTTTTCTGTTCCCAGTAACGACATCCTGGTCTGCTCTTCCAAGGCCAGAGCAACACTTTGGACCTGCTCTTTCATTTTCAGTCACTCCCTCACCAATCTCCTGCCGTGGCTCCAAAGGTGTTTTCCATCCTCAGGGGCTTGGTCTCCGCTGCCGGTTCCTGCCGGTAAAACATGCCCTTTGTTATCTCTTTGCCTGTGGGCACATGTTCCTGAATTGGAGCAGGAAAACATCAACCCTGGCCCAAGGAAAGCAGCTGCTCAAGCAGGGGCAGATGGGGTTGGCATGGCCAGGGGCCAGCAGTCCAGCAAATTCTGTGTTGGTCCAGAGTCTTGAGGGGATTCAACCTCCTCCTATGCACATTCCTACTCAGGCATACAACCATGGACACCTGAAAACCTGCCTCCTTCCCTCTTGCCTAGGAAAGTGCTCCTATATGCCCCATGGGCTGAGAGCTACCATCACACAAATACCCTGGTGCTGACCCCTTATGCAAGAGACAGCAAAATTCAAGTGTAGAATGAGAAAGAAAAGAAGGAATTTTCCTGTTTTGGAGATAAGGACATTATTTCTGCCATGGTAGGAGAAAGAGCTGGGGCTGCAGTGCTAAGTGCACCCTGAGGCAGGAGATGCCCTCAGTGGTACCTGCAGCTCCCTGCTGAGAGGGAGCCCAGGCACAGCTCCTGCAGGCAGCAGTCCCACTCACCCCAACCTGGCAGCTGTGGTCTGCGACCTTCCTGTGATCTGTGATGTGTCCTGAGGTCCAGAGCAAAGGGAGAGCCTGCTGAGAGAGACAGGATAAATGTACCACAGCAGCCTGCAGAGCCCATGAAAAACATGGAAGGAAGGAGTGAGAGCCCAGCAGCCACTGCTCCTTTCCAGGCAGGTCCCTCATTGCATCTCACCATGTCACTCCCTTCCCCGAACACTCAATCTGCTCAGCTCACTGGTCCCTTCCTGACAGTCCAGGAAAAAGCAAGGGCTGGTATGAAGTGTTAGGAGCACAGTCAGCACAAAACAATGATTCATGCTGAAGGAATCAGCAGTGTGTTTTTATGTGACTTTAAATGTTTAACCTCGTTCAATCTACTTTTCCTTTGTGAATATCACACTCTATGTATGCTGTTTTATGACAGATACAAGACTGCTTTCTCACAAATCAGCAGGTGCTCAGATCCCTTCAGCAGTGCTCTTCAAATTCAAGCCAGTCCTGGTTCAGAGGTTCTCAGCCTGGCTCCCAGATCCTCACTGCTCTGGCATCCTGCAACATCAAACCCCTTGAGCAGAGTACTTGTCTCACAAAGTCGAGATGAATGTAGTCACACTTCTTCACTCTAGTGGGAATTCTCTGAAGTCATCCAGAACCAGCTTAGGTGACAGAAATCTTCCTTGCTGTAGTCAAGTTGCCCATTTGATAAGCAAAGGTAGGGCTGAATTCCTGCATCTGTCCTAACAAATTGAAAAGTGCCAGGAAATATTCCTGGGCACTGCAGCTCAATCAGCTGGGTTTGTAAATGGCTGGCGTGGTCCACAGCCAGATGTTGGCTTGTGCCAGCTTTTGCTTGCTCAGGAAACCTCCGGGAAGAGATTTAGAGTTAGGACAAGCAATAGACTGTTTTCAGGATGTGGTTTAGGTACAGCCAACCCGTTCTAGAGGGTAACAGAGAAGTCACCTGCATTTGGTGACCTTTTGGTGACAGCTGGGTTCAGCACTGAGGAGTGATCTCAGGGCATGCTCAACTCAGATTCCTGAGTGGCACTGAAAGAATGTGAGCCAGTTCCAGAAAGGTATTCCTTCTTGTGTTTGTTTTTTTTGTTGTTTTTTTTTTTAAGACCTGGATACCTGCAAATGTGAACACTCCCAGGATATCCACTCCTCCTCCTTCAGCAGGAAGGCAAAAGCATCAGGATTGGGGAAGGAAGGAAGGAAGGAAGGAAGGAAGGAAGGAAGGAAGGAAGGAAGGAAGGAAGGAAGGAAGGAAGGAAGGAAGGAAGGAAGGAAGGGAGGGAGGAAGGGAGGAAGGGAGGAAGGGAAGGAGGGAAGAAGGGAAGGAGGGAAGGAAGGAAGGAAGGAAGGAAGGAAGGAAAGAAGGAAGGAAGGAAGGAAGGAAGGAAGGAAGGAAGGAAGGAAGGAAGGAAGGAAGGAAGGAAGGAAGGAAGGAAGGAAGGAAGGAAGGAAGGAAGGCTGCAGTGTGGCGGCGTGGCCGGCAGGTGACAGCGTGGAGGCGGCGGTGGCTCCGTCGGGTCCCGCCCGGCTCTGCGCCCTCCCGGCCCCGCCCCGGCCCCGCCGGGCTCCTCAGGGATGTATGCGGTGCGAAATGCGTTTCCACCTCCAAACTGTGTTACTGTCTTCATCTGACCTCGCAAGAGGAGTCTGGCACATCTTCCCTCCTCTCCCTGGTTTTGTGTCATCAGGGATCAATATGAAATGTTTGAGATGGCTCAGCAGGCAGCACAGCAGCATCGAGCACAGTTCCACTTGTCTTCCTCCCTCCCCCGCACTGTTTTTCCTTTCTTCTGATGATTGTTGCTACTGCAATACAAGACATCAGCCAGTGCTGCCATGTAGAACACGACCCCATGGAGCAGGACTTGTCAATGGCTGTGGCACCATCTGGAGAGCCCTGGTGGCACTAAAGAAAGCCTTTATATGTCCTACATAAACCATATTTGAATGGCTGAACAAATCCCTCCTCCTCACTTTTCTACCCTCAGTTCTCCACACACATCACACCCCTGATACCCTCTTTTACAGCTGATGTTCAAGAATCCAGCCCAAAGCCCATTCAAATCAGTTCCATTGACTGCAGTTAGCTTTGGACCATGGCCTAGATCTCCTTTACTGGCTCTTGGCTTGATGCCTCTTCCAAGCCCTCACTTGGAACAGTCTCTGCCTCTCTGAAGGCTCCCTTTCATCAAATTTCCCTTAATCCCCCTTCTTTCAGGATATCTTTCTACATCCAGGACTGATGGCTTCAGAAAGCATATTGGGATGTGGCAGAGGCCATCTAAGAGATGGCAGAAGATGAAGAGATTCCTGGCAAAGGGAGATATCTTCTGGAGTGGCAGCAGGGAAATTAAGGTGGCCAACAGCCAAGATGTGTCAGGCCTCAAAAGGGAACTCAAGCAAGGCAAGGGAACTCTTCTAGTAGCTCTGCTGCACCCATGGGTCCCATGGGTAACTATCCTCTGCTTCCCTGCCTGCTTCTCTGTGGCCCCCAGATCCTGCAGAAGCTCCTGCTTTGTGTCAAAGGTAGTGCAGGTGCAGGTGTGTGGTGAGCTGTTTCTAAAATGAAAGACGTGACAGTTTTTACAGGATGATGAGTGTTTTGTTGGATTGGTGAGTTGAGCTGTCTCCTACAGCAGCTTCTGTTTGCTACAGGAGCAGGAGGCAGAGAGGGAGCAGTCGGATTTCGGATTAATGTGATGTGCCACTGCACCTCCATTTGGGGTGTGACAGCTTCCTGGCTCTCACCCATCCATTGCTGCTCTCCATTTCTGCCCTTGCCTGATGGTTCCCCCAGCTGTATCATTGCTTTCTGCCCCACGTTTTATTCCATGTAGACCTGAAGGAGAGAGGAGGCTTGAAAGCAAACTATTCTTCTTCTCCTCTCTGTCACTCATCTGGCTCCCAGCTACAATTCCTTCCCTATGGCATGGAGGGAAGTACTGTCTCTTTAGCTGCTCCCTCCCTGGATGTTTTTTAGTTCCTGTTGCATCTTTCTCCATCATGCACTCCCTGCCCCATAACCAGGCACAGTCCCAGGCTGGCGTTGCAGAGGCGTGCAGAGGAAACACCACCTCTCCCCTGACCTGACTTCCCCACCTCGATGCAGACTCGGCCTGCAGGTGTCAGCTTCTCTCTTCCTGTGTCCTGATGCCAACCTGTAAGAGCCCTGTCTCCCCTGAGCCTCCCTCCCCCCACTCTCCCAAGTGTTTATAGATCTACAACCAGTGACAAATGAAGTCCTGACCTATCCAGCGACCACCTCTGGAGAACGGACACTAAGATTTTCCAACAAGCTATCACTACTCCCAGCCCTCTGCAATCTAAGGTGAGGGTGGGATATTCCAGATCTTCCATGAGCAGTGCTGCAGTGTGGCTTACCTCACTCCTCAGAGCCAAGCTGAGAGGATGGGATAAAAGGAGACACAGGGGCAAATGGGACTTTGCTGAAGCAGGACATAAATATGCCACCCTAAATGGATTTTTATCTCCCACATCTCTGCAGATTTTCTGACAGTTTCCAGTACCTGCATCTAAATGAACTTGGATAATTTTTCACGGGAGCTGCGAGGCAGCTCTGTAAGATTTTTTGCCAAGAAAGAGCTTCACTTAGAGCCCTGAGCAAGCAGAACCATAAGTACCTGATTTGTCATAACCAGGGACGGCTGGAACAAACCCTGCATATAGCAGTGAATAAACACTACTGCAGAGCAACTGCATTAAATGGAAATCTCTTTCCTTTAGTGTATGGATCAGGAGGAATGTGGGGACAGGTGAGAAAACTCCATCATATTACAAGGGGGAATTAAGTTTCTCAGGAAAGGTGTAAGCTGCAATTAACAGCTAAGTAAAACACACAAAGCACCTGGTTTCTGTATCATGACATTTCCCTGGAAGCCAAACGGCATTCACAGCTAATGACCTCATTGGTGTCATAATCCTGTAGCTGTTGAGGTCTCGGCATTACATCAGTTACCTTTTTCTTCACCGTTCTCCATTAATGCCTCCCTCTGGCTTCTCCCCATAACAAACCAACTGCTTCAGCCTTCACTTGCCTCTCTTCTGACCCCTCCTGCTTTCAGTGCCAGCTCATCCTTCTGCCTGTCCACTCACTGGCAGCATTGCTTTCCACCACTATCTGGAGTTCCATTCCTCCACTTTCCTTGTAGGCCCACCCAGTCCAGCTGCTGTGTTTGAGCCCTGGGAATCTGCTGTCAGTAATTTCTCTACAAAGTCTCTAATAAGGCAGAAGTTGTCTGGAAAATTAATTTTCTTACCAAAACTTTTCCTTTGGCTTCTTGGGAGGCTGTTTTAAAGAGAAAGAAAGTAAACCATCCTCAGCTTTCTAAGAGGGCAAGAAACCATGGGCTATAACTGCAATATGTAAGACTGGTTGGATGCTAGGAAAGTGCACTCATGGTAGGAGTAATGATGCATTGGAACAGAGAAGATTGGGAAATCTGCAATTATGTAGACCTTAGTGAAGAGAATGGAACAACATGTCTGAAGTGATCTTACTTCAGGCAGAAGAATAGAGTAGAAAGCTCAGTGCTTCCAGCTGCAGTTCTATTTTTGCTCCTTCATGGATGCTCCTAAAGAATCCCTTTTTTGTCATGAAAGGGTCATGCAGCTCTACATTTTATGGCCCTTTCCTCTGCCTTTACCTCCACCTGATCTCATGCACGCCTCAAAATGCTGCCTTGCACACCTGCCAACAGATATACCTCTTTCTGTTTGAAGTGAAACTGTCTCACTAAAGTATGTGGGATGAATATAACAAACCATCAGTGGTGTGGCAGCAGAGGGTGAAGTTGTGAGCAGGTTTCTAATCACAACTCCAGGAAACAGCCTGATTTTAACAACAAGCTGTACCACATCCATTCCAGGGTAAAGAATTTGATGCCTTCAAAGAAAAAAGGATTTCCCCCTCCTCCCCGTTTATTGACAATTTTCCTTTTTTTGGATAAAAATTCCGCTTACAGAATGGATTTAAAAAAAACAATAATCCCAAAACAGGACTTGCTATTCTGCCACTTTATCTTGAGCAATGTCACCTCATTCAGTCTCACCCTTAGCCAAATACTGACTCACCACCAAGGGCTTAGCAGCAGAAAAGGAGAGAGGGCATTTCAGATGAGAGATCGGCTCTCCTGGCTGGAATCCTGGCAGGGAGTGAGAGGCACGTGTTTGAATCAGAGGGACCTGAGCTGCTGTGCTGAAATGTGCAAAGCCAGAATGCAAGGGGGTTGCTTTGCTCCTGCTTGCTGCAGGGAGGTTCAGCCTCCTGTCCAGGAGGGCTTGTGCTCAGAACATGACTTGGAGCCCTACGATGCCGCACCCAGCTGAGGCTCCCAACAGGTGACTGTTTGCTTTTCTCTGGAGAAGGGTTTGGGCCCAGGGAAGTGGTGTTCAAACACAAGTCTCTGCACAGTCCAGGACCTGGTATACCTCCTCTGGCTCCACTTTGGTCCTGAGGCAGCTTGGTCTGCCAGCACAGGCAGTGAGTGCCCTCCATTCTCTCTAAGGGGAGCTCCATCCCCTGTTTCTGACCTCTTCTTGCAGCAGTGAAGTCACTAATCCCTGTCTGCCTCTGCTCAGTGCTTTGAGGTCTGCAGGGAATGTCCAAGGCAGGCACAGCTGAATATATAATGGCACACACTGCCCGTGCTCAAACAGAACACCAGAGTGCTACCAATCGCTCTGGAAGACAACTCTTCCAGTATCCACCACCAAGTCTAGCCCTGGAAGTGGTGACACAAACCCTTACACCCTCTGCTTTCTGAGCCTGTTGAATGTGTTTTACTTTTGAATCTTAAACCACTGTGCCAAGGGTTCTTTGAGCAGATGCTTTTTTCCTCCTGGGTCTGGGTCAAAGAACAGGGAGAAAATGAAGATTCCACTGCCAGCAGCACATTGTTCCTGTTGTTCTCTGCTATGAGACAAAGACCAGCAACCCCCTCTTTGCCAATGCTCCTTAGCAAATGCATTGCATTTGCAGTGGCCATTGCAACCTTCTTGCCTTGTTGGTCCAGCCTCTCCTCCTTGCAGTGGTGCTGCTGCTGGAAGCAAATGATTTCTGGAACAAGCCCTGATACGAGGCAGCAAGTGCGTCAGACCTTATAGTAGAGGAACCACGTGTTTGAGTTTCCAGCTCCACGAATGAGGCTGGCCAGGCCTGATTCATCACCAAGGCATGCTGGGGAGAGAGAGACTGAGCTCGTTTCCTCTGCATTTTATTTGTTCCTGCATACGTTGTGATCCCAAAAGCTCTGGGGAACAGAGGAGCTGCATACCAGGACAGCACGTGGTGGGAGAAGAGGAGATGCAGAAAGGCAGAGATCTGGAGAAGCCTTGCCTCCAAGCCCTTTACTCCACCATTCCTTGCACTTGCAGTTAAAGCACTGCTGGCATAGTGCATGGAAAGACACTGTAAAAGGTGCTGGGAGCCAGTGGGACAGGAGCAGCCATGATAAATGTTAAGTGTTAAATTATTGTAAGTAGTGGGTAAGTGTAAGTAGATAGTGTTCACTACTAACACAGACACTGCAGTGTTTCCACATTTCATTGTCATTTCATTTCATTTCATTTCATTTCATTTCATTTCATTGTCCTCCCTAGATTTCTTCCTGGTTGCTCTAAAAAATATCCTTGAAGATCTGGCTGTTCCTACCCCCATCCAGGGAAGAAGAAAGCAGACAGGGAATTGCCTTTCTGAGTCACAGTTTTTTGGAAGCCATGTGTGCGCATGTGTGTTTGCATGGCTTGCCTGTGCATATGTGTAAAGATCTCTCTAAGCTATAACAAGTAAAGGGAGCACCATGGCATTTCTTTCTACTCCCAGAACAAGCCTTGACACTCAGCACTTAACCCTCAGCCAGCTCTGCCCCATGTGGAGGACAGACCATGAGGTGCACTGCCCAGGCCACCAGGCCCTGCTTTGATGGTTGTTGCAGGGCTGCCATCCCATTCCTGGTTGCATTTCAAAGCACCAAAGCCTTTCTGAGCAATATTTCTTCTCTCAACCTGCAACATCTCTCTTCAGCTGTGTTCGTGGCAGCACCAGCAGCAACCACAGAGTGGGAGGTAGCAGCCTTCAGTGTCTGACTGGAAAGTCTTTCACTTTAGGTTAAATCACTGCTTTTGGAATTGATTTATGGGCATAATTACCCATAAATGAGGAGAATTTCAGGCAAAAAAGTGGGTATGTAATAGAGGGGACAAATAGAGTCTTGCAATCCTACTTCTCATTTGACCATTGCTGCAGGATGGTGGGACATGGTCCTGTTTGGGGGGTAGGTAGGGCAGAGTTGGCGGCAGACTCTGGCCCGTGTGTGCCAGCAGCCCCAAGCTGCTGCCAGGGTTTGCCCAGCAGTGTGCAATTTATCTCAGATGCTCAGCCCTGCCTGGAGGAAGGAGAGGTCCTGCCTTGTGGTCTTCCATGGCATGGCAGTCAGTATCTCAGTAGCACAGAGGCAGGAGAACACTTTCACTGCGGTATTGGGGGATGGATCTGGGCAAAGTAGCAGCAGCAAAGGTTGCCTGTTCAAAGCTCAGTCAAGACTCACAGCCTCACTATCTTCCCTGGAGCCGTAGGTAGAACTGATGTCTCCATAATTCCCAATGGAGTGGATGCCAGGGACAGGAAATTTGCCCTGAATCTTGCTCGACTTTTCTTTAAAATAATTAACACTGAACACATACAATTTTGTGTTCAAAAAGCATACCTCTCCCACACCTGCCTAAAAGACTTCACTATTGCCTAAGAAGGAAATAAAAAGACATCTCACACTTCATTATCTCTTGGCTAATTTTTAAAGTATCTTGAGAATGCTTTATGGATATTTTACCCAAGGGTAAAAGGTGATTACAAATAAATAGCAAAATATTTCATAAAGGGAGGTGTCTCCTAGGTAGATGAATATATCTGGACAACTGGTTTTGGTGAGGTGACATTGCTCAAGAGCTCTACTGGCTTTATAACCCTCCATGTCAGCCTTGCCTTTCCCCAGCACTGTGTCGGGCTGGCTGTTCTGTCAGGTGAAGTTACCGTGAATCTTTGGCTCTGCAAGGTCCCAGAGCTGTCTTGATTTAGTTAATGTTAATTTTTCCATTGGTGCAGTTGTAAAAAGGGTGAAATACATATATATATAAAAATGTAAGTGCTAAACCAATAAATTATGCCAGCTCTTAGAAGAAAAATACTTCATTCATTAAAACTAAACCATGCAGTTCTGATTCTGCTTCTACTAATAAAAACGCCTTGGCATCATGATCAAACAATTCGTATCAATTGTGCACGTTTTTCGTTTTCAGAGCAGTGCACAAAGAAAATCAAATGGGAATGCACTATACTAAATCAAGGACAGACAACATTTCAGCTACCGTGTATACTGCTCAGCCAGGGCAATGTGCTCCATAAATCTCAGAATAAAATCGAGGAATTGTGTGTGAGAGATGTCCTTTCTGCAGCTGGATCTGTTTTTATAGTGGCTCTCGAATTGTAAACTTAGTGCCAGACATTGTAAAAGGTACGTGGAAATTGTTCCACCTCATGTTACCAGCGACAGGCTAATGCTTATGAATAGTGATTAAAAATTCTGAGGTTCAAAAGTGGCTTCATGTCCCCCAAAAGTTTAAGAAATATTACTTTAATTAATATGGTGCTTTGCTTCTTAAGCAGAACAGCTTTATTTGAATTTTGCTCATATAATGATTAGTAAACCTTCTCACTCATTGCGTTTTGAATGAATACAGGCTCGGATGATAAATTTCTCAGGCAACTTGCAGGAAAAATTACCAGAAATACTCCTGTTTGCACACAGATCTTAATGTCCCCAGAGGAAAGAAAAGCAAGAGACAAATTACACCTTCAGTTCAAGTCTCCACCTTAGTGTTAGAAGTTTTATGTAAGACGGGAAAACCCCAAAGAGCTGTGTCAAGCTATTTGCTCTCCCCCTCTCTCTCAGCCGAGGGACTGGGAAAATCCTCTGGCCAGGGTGCGACTGATTGTCCTCCTCCTCATTTTCCTCCTCCCATGGCACTCCCGGGCTCGCAGCGCAGGAGGGACTGCGGCGGTCCCCGAGCGATGCTGGCGGGGTTGCTGCTGCCGGATACGGGGCCGGAACATCCCCGTCGAGGAAAGAAGGCAGATCCGCCTGACCGACAGCAAACCGAACAGTTCCTTCTTCTCTCCAACCGGTGTTTTCTGTTTCTAGTTCGGCTATGATTTGTTCCCCGCATAGTTGCAGTCCCCGCCGTTGTCGGGACAGCAGGGAAGGCAGGCTGGGCCCGGGGGAGGATGGGCGGTTCGGACTCCGCTACCCATCTTCCCGCAGGGAAGCCTCGGCCGGGCTCTCTCCGCGCTCCGGCCCGAAGGAGCCGGGCTCGCCCGCACACCGGGCCGGGCCGAGAAACAGCGCCCAGGAAAAGTCCCCGGTGCTCTGCAGTGCCTCGGGAGGCAGCCGGTCCCAGCCTCTGCTGGGGTGTAAAAACAAGTCTGCAGAGAAAAACCACACAGAGAGCCCCACCGGGACAGGAACTCGTGCTGCAGAGAGGTTTCTCCTCTCCAAGGCAGAGTCCGAGCTTGCGAAAGAGTTGGAAGAGCGGTAGGAGCATTTTCCCAAAGGACAATATCCCTGGGACCAGCCCTACCCTGCAGACATATCACGCTGTCTGCTCGCTGCCCGGAGAGCACCCGCAGCTTTTTCTGTTGCATCCCTGCGCTCTAAGAGGCGAGCGCAGCCCCGGAGCCGCGGAGTCCTGCGGAGCCCGGACGGGCGCGGAGGCGCGGGCAGCAGCACAGGATCCCCGCAGCCGCTGGAGGAGCCCGGAGGAGGGTCTGGCTACCTGTGCCGGTCATCGGGAGCCGGTCATCGGGGGAGACAAATCCTGCCCGCAGGTCACGTGGGATTTTTATTTTTTAATTTTTTTTCTCTTTTTTTTTTTCTTTTTTCTTTCCCCTCCCCCCCTTTATTTCCCAAAAACAAAAGAAAACGAAAGAAACCAGTTTCCAGTTTCCAAAGAAGTAAGTAACAGTCCTGAGAGAGTCCTCGGTAGAGTCGACGCTCTGGGGCGACTGGAAGGGACGGGGACGGCGGCGTGCCAGCCCGTGGATGGTCCGGGATACTGGGTCCGTGTCCGCGCTTGCGGACCGACGGACACGGTGGGACGCGCGCCCCGACCGAGCAGCTGTCCGCGGCAAGGAAGGCACCGTGCACGCGCTTCTTCTCCTGTTTCCAGACCTCTCCGTGTGCCCAGGGTTGCCCATACCGTCGGTGGCCCCCTGATACACGCCTTCCCCCGGGAAAGATGTCCCGCAGGGCTCGCTGAGGTGCGGGCGACCCGGAGGAGCGGCGTCCAGCTCGCCGCCATCCCGACGGCTCCCTGAGTCCTCCTCCGGCGCTGGGGCCCACAGCGAGCCTCTCCTTCTCACAGCTGGACATCTTACATTTGCTTCCCGGAGGACGCGAGTTTCGGAGTGCGGGCACCGAGTTTCCTCGGGGGAAGGCGGGAGTGGGTCGGCACGGCACGGCACGGCACGGCACGGCACGGCACGGCACGGCGGAGGGAAGCCGGCGCCAGCCTCTCGGCTCTTTTCCATGTCCCATCCTTTTCCTCGTCCCGGGCCGTGGGGCTCCCCGCGGCTCACCGAGAGTCCTGCTGCCTTCTGGGGACTAGGCTCGGGGCGAGAAGGTCCCTGGAGGCTCCCGAGGGAAGGTTCCCAGCGGGGCACGGCTGGAGATCCTCCTTGCTCTGGAGCTCCCCGGAGGACACCACGCAGTCTTGCTCGGGGTCATTGCTGTTGCCTGCCCCTCGTTTTTTGTCTTCTTCCTTCTTCCACTTCATCCGCCGGTTCTGGAACCAGATCTTGATGTGCCTCTCGGTCAAGTTCAACATGACAGCCAGCTCCACCCGCCGCGGCCTGGAGATGTATTTGTTGAAGAGAAACTCCTTCTCCAGCTCCAGCAGCTGCGCCCGCGTGTATGCTGTCCTCGTCCGCTTGTTCTCCTCCGGTTCCACCATGTAGGATCCCCCTGGAGAGAAGCGAGAGTCAGCCTGGGCCCGCCCGGCCGCCCCCTCGGGCCGCAGGACCCCTGCGCGGCGCGGGGGATACGCGGGGGGAAGCAAGCGGGGTGAGGGGGAGGCCTCGGGGAGCTCTCCGGCTGGGCACGGTGAGGTGGTGCTGCTGGCGGCAGTCACCGCTGCTGTTATTTTATTTTACAGTAACTTAATAGCTCTAAACAATTATTTCGATTAGGTTTTTAGGGAAGCGCCGTCTCTAGAGCCAAGGGAGAAACTCACGTGCCACCGTTTGAGTGGCACTGAAAACTCAGATGCCTCCCGGATCCAGGGCCGCAATTGTTCAGCTGAGTGTTAAAATTAAATTTGAAAATTTTTTAAAAAGGTAAAAAAAAAAGAAAAAGATAAAACTCCACCACGCACACAAAAAGGAAATCAAAATGGAAAAATTTAAACCCTCAAAAAAAACCCTTCATAAAACCAACGCACCAAAAAAAACCCTCTAAAAAACCCAATAATAATTATAATAATTAGTAGTCCTGCCGGGCCGTGTCGGGAGTTGGACCGCAGCCGCTCCATTTCGCCACGTTGATGAAACCTTGGGTTTCTTGCTCCCGTAAAAAGCGGCAGCAGCGGGATCGCCGTTCCCAACGCGGCCGCCGCAGCCCTGCGCGGGCACTGCGGCGCGGGTAGAGCAGGCGTGCGCATCGAGAGAGGCCGGAGGTGGGCACGGAAACTCAGGGCCGCTTTTGCCAGCGCCCGTCTGGGAACGTTTTTGGGGTTGATATCATCTGGTGGGAACGGTGCTTCAAACAGCCAGAATGAAATGATCATTTCAAGAGAGCTACGTGAACTCTCCCACCGCTCATCTTCCTATTCCCATGATTCTGTATTTATATATACGGTATGTGTACATGTAAACCTACGTATAAAACTTATATATGTATTCAAAATATATATTTAAATACACATATAATGTTTACAAAGTGATGTGTGCGTATCTATGTGCGTGTATACATAAATATTAAAATCAATGTATATATGTATTAAAATGTTGGTAAATCTAAACCTATGTATGCATGAGTTTGTATCTGAAAAAAACCCTTGTTGTGTTACTTTAAACTAAACTGGAGCTACCGGGAAGGCAGAACGCCCGGGGTCTGAGGGAGGGCCGAGCCTGTCGGGCCCTGGGACAAGGCCGGACAGCCCGGGGCGAGCGGCAGAGCCCAGGGCCGGGCACGGCGTGTGGCAGCGGGCTGGGCTCGGCCGCGGCCTCCCTGGGCGCCTTTCCCCGGCAATAACAGCGCAAAGCCCCGCAGCAGCATCCACGGGCGCCTAAATCCCAAGGGTTTCCATGAAAAAGAAATCGTCGGGCCATATAGTTTGCAACATATAGGGTACAAAATATGCCAGGGTTTGGCTGTGAGCGCTCTGTCGCGCTCTGCACAGCGAGGTGCCCCTTTTTTTTCCTGCGGCGTGCTCCGGCAGGAGCCCTGCACACACATCACACCGACTGGGTCATGCATGGCCCCTGCCTGCTCCTCCCGGGAGGGCCGGGGACAACAGGAAAGAATTTTAGGCTTCCACGGGGAAAGTTTCGCTTTCCTGCTGGTTTTGTCATTCCTCGGGTACAGGAGAAAGAGAAAAAAAGGTACAGTTCGAAAGTTCGGCTATTATTATTATTATTATTATTATTATTAATTCCCGAAATTCATTCAACTCAAGGAAAACGATCTGATTTCCTCTCTTCCTCTCGTCACCTCCCCCCTGGCACAATCCCTACCGCCGTGTCCGCGGCCTGGGTCAGCACACTCTTCTACTTTCGTGGGCGGATGCTCCTCTGGGGAGACTGGGGACCGCCACCTGTCCTCCCCTCCCCCTCGGGCTGCCCCATGCAATTCCCAAACGATTTCATGGGGATTTTAATACTCCGGTCCTTTTTCCAACTGTCTATTTGAACAAAGCCATTAATATAATATTTGCCGTATAGGCGTGACGGAGGCGCAGGACACGATAACATTGTGCAGGCAGAGACAGAAATATTGTTGGGCAGCGGAACTTTCTGCCTAGACAGAGTTTCTTCCCCTCACTGGCAACTCTGTTTCGTTTGTGCATTGTTTTCCGTGCCCTGTTTTTTTCACTTGGAGAGGTGCATTTGTGGCTGAAACACGCCGGGGAGCAGGAGGGGTGGGATAGAGGCGCCAGGAGGGGAGATGGGCTCTGCGCCGGGGAGAGCCGAGAGGCAGCCGAGAGGGTCTCGGCGGCTGCCCTGGGGGCTCGGGGGCTGCTCCGCGGCGGGGGGCGCAGGGACGCGGGGTAGTGGGGCTGTCCCCTCCCGCCAGCCCTGCCGGCCGCTCCCCCGCCCGCTCCACCTCGCAGGTGCCTGCGCGACCCGGCCCCTGCGCGGAGCTCACCGAGTCCGAGGGAACACCGTGCTGCCCGAGGAAGCAGCTCCCGGGAGGCGTCACGACGCCCCGGCTTGGCCACAATTAGTTAATTGGTGAAAAATAATTCGTTAATAATTGCTGAGGCGCAGGGAGCGGTGAGCCCGCGGGCAGGGTCTGGAGTGCCGGCTCCCTTCTCTGCGTTCAACCCAACACTAGCAGCTCCAGAGCGGAGGGTCTGGAGAGGCTGGCTGGGGGGAAACGACCCTCCAGGACCTCTCCACACTCCATCCGAGCGCTGGGAGCAGAAGCGGTGCAAGGGATGGCTCCTGACCGCCGAGCGGGACAGAAGAGGAGAGGGAGGGCAGAGGGATGCGGCGGGGCTTACCGGTCCACTGTCCCTTCCAGGCGTGCGATTTGGTGGACTTCATCCAGGCGAAAGGCACCTGCACTCGGGGTTCCTCTATAGCCCCCGTGTCCGCCCCGTCTGCGAAAGGCAGCGCGTCCTGGTGGGGAGGAGGAAGATGAGGATGGTGGTGGTGATGGTGATGAAGGTGGGAGACCCCGGCATCCTCAGTGATGGGGGGCACCTCGTAAGGTGAAATGTCTGGCGGGCTGCCTTGCTCGAGAGCCCCTAAGGCGCTGGGATAAGGAGTCTGTTGCTGCCTGCCCATGTACAGGCAGGCGGGGGGACTGGGGTTGTAGTCCTGCGCCTGGGCTCTCTGAAACGCACACGACTCCTTGTAGAGCTGCGCCGAGGCGTAATACTGTTCCTCGGTGTTCATGGCGAGCGGGGCCAAGGGGCTTCGCAGCTTAGGGACACATAGGGCTGCTCCCGCTCCCGGAGCCCGGGATGCCTCTTTGACAGCTGGCGGCCCCGCCGGGCCCCACCGCCCTGCCCGGCTCCCGCCGCCTCCCCATAGGCGCCTCTCCCCCACGTGAGCCCTCCCGCAACCCTCCGGGGCGGGGCGCGGGCCGTAGGAGGCCACCCGGGGTGGCCCTGGTCCCGCAACCCCCTTCCTTCCCCTCAGCCGGGACGGCCCCGGGACCTCCTACCCTTCTGCCGGGTGCTGCTCCCTGCTTTGGGGTGAGGAGCCCCGCGGCTTGCGGGGCCGGGCGGGGGCTCAGGGGATTGCACCGATGCGCGGGGTGCTCCGGCACCATCCGGGATGGTCCTTAAGTACATCTTTTCCCTCTCCCCCTCGCTTGCCCAAGAGCTGCTCATCCCCCAGCGTCCCCAGGGCACGGAGAGGAAAACCCTCAGAGGGTCGGGGTAGACTCGGCTCCTGGAGGGGCTTAGTGGCAGGGCACTTTTGGCTGCGAGGGCATTTCGCCTAGGGATGCGGGGGTCCAGGGACGGGCAGGGCGCTTCCTGGGGGTACCCGTGTTCCGGAGCCCTGGGCGAAGGCCAGCTCCGGCCGGTGGGGGACCACAATGCTATCACCAGAGCGAGCGATAGGCAGCGGATTGTTTGTCCAAGGGGTAAATTTGGGAGCCTTCCCCGCGGCTTGGGCTGCAATGTGTTGACCCTCGGAGATAATGTGCTCCGAGCTGGTGCCGGTTGACTTGGTGACGAGGCTATGAGGAGGCGGAGAGCTACCGAAAGGGACAAAGATCATTTCCCTGCCTCCCTGCGCTCGGCCCGGCCACGCTCTCTCCTGCTCGGGTGCAGGCACGCTTCCTATCTGCTCGGCCCGCCTCCTCTCGCCGCCGCTTCCCCGACACCGGCGCTCCGGCCGCCGCCGTCGGGGCGCGCTCCCGCGGCTCCGTGTGGGGAGGGTGCGGACGGTCCGGCCCGGCCCGGCTTGTGGTGATGCGCACCCTGAGCGGCGAAGCAGGAGGCTGCCGGTCCCTGTGCCCGGTTCTGTGGGGTCATAAACCCGCCCAGTCCATTACACTTTGAGTTTCCGCTCTGAACTCACGCGGGTCCCCCATCTCTTAGAAAGCACACAGAGCCTTTGATTCAATATTGAGCCATTAAGCGATTGCTTTCCCAAGCCATTTAACAGCAGCTCTTATGGATAAATAAACAAAAAAGGCTGTAAACCAATTATAGTGCGGATAGTGAAAAAGTATTTTATTAGCAGGAATTACAGATAGACATGGCTGCTGCTCGGGCTCCCTGCGTCCGGCACCCTCCCCCTCCATCCCCTGGCATTCCGGGCAGGGTACGCGGCCCGGCGGGGCTCGCAAACAGTGGGGATGAGCAGCTCCCTTCGTGGTGGTTTCCCGCATCCGCGCCCGCGATGCCCCCACTCAGGTCTCCTGCAGGCACGGGTGTCCTTTGATCCGGAGACGTCTTGTGCACAGACCCCGAGCAGAAACCACAGCCCCTTGCCCAGAGATCTGTTACCTGGAGCATTTACTGTTCCGGATTTTCCACGGGGAACCGGCGCGGACAAATAAACCCGAGGCCATAAAACCCAGAGCAAATTGATTCATCTCCTGGGAGGACCATTACCCGGTGTCTTAATGTGGTCCTCTCTCTATAACGAACGTTTCTAAACAGAGCAAACACTTCACCCTCCAAAGCAAATGAATTTCGTATAATTTAGAGCTAATTCTCTTTCATTCTGCCTGCGCGAGCAGGCGATAAGGGCACGCTTTGCCGTTCTGACAACGAAGTGGTGAGCTGCAGTGCAGGAAAAGGGCCCCGCTGGGTATCCCAGCACTGCGGACCCCGGCCACGTCCTGGGGTGGTGATGTCCGGCAGCCCGGCGTTCCCGGAGAAGGTAAGACTGAGGAGGTGAGCCTGGCTGGAGGCAGATCCCAGGAATCACCTCTACCTGCCTCCTCTACCTCGGCGGCAATCACTTATACTTGGCTTGAGTCCTTCCACAGCTGTAGGTTCCCAGGAGAGGCCTCTGAGCAGTTAATGGGTCCCACCGGAGTGAAAAATGATCCACTTGGTGTGGAAAATGGGTGATGGAGGAGGTCGCTGGGAATGATGGGAATGGCCAATGGCTCCACTTACCCTACAACCAGGCTCGGCAGACACCAATGCGTCCCTAAATGTTGTTTACATGCATCCCCCGAGACAGTTGTAGCAGCATGTGTATATGAGACAAGACACCAAAACATCTTCTACTAAACTCGCAGAATTTTCTGCTCCAAGGAGTTCCCGAGTGTTACGAATGTAATAGTCCTCAGCTGATTTTTCCACATTTTAAGTCTTCCCTGAAACTTTATGTAAACACTTTGCCTCCCACCACCTTGCAACAAAAGGTTTCCCAGATTAAGAGCCGCTGTGTGAGACACTGCTGACCCTGCAGCTCACTGCATTTAAACAGTCTTAATTTTCCAACTAGAAGAGCTTTGTAATGTGTAGGCATGATGTAAGAAATTAAAAGGTGCATCGCTGCCTCTATCTCTTATGTGGATTTTGGATGATGAGCACAGGTTCTCCTGTACATACATTTTCATCTCCCTGCTGAGGACATCCCCTGTCTTTACTCCCCAAGTCTGGTTTTGGCAGGCTTGGAATGACAAGAAACTTGGCCATCCTCAGTATGTAGGCAGCCATGCGAATAAAAAATGGCTGATACAAACATCTGTATTCCTATTGATAGATGTACAGTCAAGTTTTAACCATTGAAAACAGATAATGGACAAGTTGCACACAGGAACAAATTAGCAATGGATCAGGTAGATTTCCCCTCACCTTATAGCCTGCCTGGATGTATGCTGCAGTTCAGATGGAGATACTGTACCTGCTCTAAGAAGTTTTAAAGGACTGTAGAAGTCCCTCATAACTTGGGGATATTTATGGCTGGCACATTTGCTTAAATCGCCCAACTTCATCCATGGAGCTGGAAAGCTCACACTTCCAGCTTAGTGTTGTGCCTGATGCATGGTCCCAAAATCATTAATACAGCTGTAGTTCAGGCTGAGAACAACCTTCAGATTTTAATATCTGCAGAGGAGACTTCACAACCCCCTGGGCAGCCTGCTTCAGTGTTCTGTCAGCCTCAAAGCAAGGAAGTTTTCCCTCATATTCAAATGGAATTTCCCATGTTTCTGTTTGTGCCTGTTGCCCCTTGTCTTGTCACTGGACACCACTGAAAAGAGTCTGACTCCATCCTCTGACACTCACCCTTAAGATATTTGTGCGCATAAACAAAAATTCTTACAGTAAGCTTGCTACTCCAAGAGATTAGACAAAAAGGAATCCATGATTCTGTACCAGTAATTAAAGGATGATGGTGATAGCAGCAGGGTTAAGTAGAACAGCAGGTTGTAATTGTCCTCAACATAAGCCCAGGAGTTCAGATATTCGAGCAGCAGTAACAAATGCTTCAGGTACTCAGCTGCTGCCATCCTGCAGCAGCATCACACAGTAACTGCACTGCAATACTTGAGTTAACGTACTAGATTCAAGTATGTTTTAAAGACTTGTCAAGATCTGATCACACTCCTCTAGCCTGGTGTTTGTCTGACAGAGAAGACACAATCTGCATGGTTAACTCTTATTCCATATTATATGAAGCTTAGAACTGCAATATAATACAAATCTCTGAATGGCCAGGGGTTTGGAAAGCAAAGTCACATGCCTAACGTCATATCTGTGTGGTTTTAAAATGTATGCCAACATATACAACACTCCTCTTGAAATTCAAGGGCATTTACAATGCTCCCACCTCTAAATGGTTAATGCAGGAGTTTGATGTGAGTCACTGTTCTTGGAAGTCTTTCCCAGTAGTGTCTGACAGACATCACTGCAGGCTGCTGAGATCAGTGAAATGTAAAGCCATCTGGATGCAATATTACCTTTTTTCCCTAGGAAAGGCGACAGGAGCATTTTGTTTGCCTTTCAACACACGTAATTTGCGGAGCCCTACTCAATTAGCTCTCTTTCCTGTTACAACCGATGACAGTTTTGTCATTCCTCCCACCTCCCTGACTGTCTAATTAGAGTGTAAAATAGTAAGGAGTATAGTTCAGCCACACTTCTTGAAGTAATCTGGTTTGATTTTCTCTCTCTGTATAATACCTAACAACTGCTCAGTGCTCAAACCCTTTTCTGGAATCCACATTTAGACAGACAAGTATTGAAGGTGAGTGGAGCATATTGACAATAATCTCTTTTTCTCTCTCATCTGTGCTCAAACCAACACGGGTAAACTCTATCCATGGCAAGCGACCGCAGTGGGAGAAGTGGACTGGGAAACAGAGCTTTCCCAGGGATTGATTTTTAACCCCCCACCACGGCTGTATCTAGCAGAAAGGTAACCTTTCACAAAGCTGGTTAATAATCAATAACCATGTGAAAACAAATCTGTCTTTCCCTCTTAGAGCTAACGATAAAAATGAGAGCGCGAACTATTCCACCTGCCCTAAAGTAAGACTGGTTCATCAGCTTTTTTTTTGGCAAGAAGTTTTTAAGGCCTCTGAGCGATTCAGCATTGGCACACGGCAGGTTCAGTTTGCTCTTCCCACCACACATCAGCTTCTTCACGCTGCAGGTGTGAGAGAAGAGAGCTTGAACTGCAGGAAGGCATATTTACGCAACCATTTTAAACAAGACCTTGTCCAGAAAATATATAGGGAATTTGCCTTGGGAAAGCTGACAATAGTAGAATCTTTTTTATATGTAGTCTCTTTTTACACTTTCTAATTTGCACCTTTGAATTTTTTTTCCATCTTCCCCAAAATTAATTTTTTCATTATCACCAGGGAGGCACAATTTCATTGTCTTGTAAGAAGAGCTGAGGAATTACTTTTGAATACTGTAAACCTTCTAGCTGAAAACACAGCTGTTTCACGTTGTTTGCCCCACACAGTTTTCTGTCTTCTACTCAATGTTTATTATACCAGACGGAAAAAAAATCAATGTGTATATATATGCATATTTATCCAGAAAGTTACAGCTAGAGAAATTCAGGGTAGAACCGTCAGCCTAAAAGAACTCCTCCTCACATCTCCTGACTGCTTGATTTTTCCCCTAGACCCCAGGCTCATTGCAGCACATCAGGTTTGGGGCTCAGACAGAACCTGACCACGCAGGTAGCACCTGGCAGTTCTCACCAAATCCTCCCCTCTTGTTTGTCCATTGTAACTTTGTCGGACTTCAACTATTTGAGCTGAAATTTTCCATTCTATATCTCTACCTCTCACCAACCATGTGGGGAAACTTTCCTTAATATTGTTTGGACTGGTATGAAAGTGAAGCTGGGAAACCATGACACACAGTAGCTGCCCATGTGGGGAGAGTGTGGAGTCATCGCCCCCTCTGCAAGACTCTGAAAGCAAAATGAAGATGTATGGCTGATCCCAAACAAGAGTGGAGGACAGGAATAGCTAACATCTGGAGACAACTACCCTGCACAGAATTTTCCTGCTCTGTTTTCTTAGCTGCTCTGTTTCTTTGGCAGATTTAAGTTTGTTAGAATTCCTGCTGGGATTTTGTCCCACAGCAATGTCTCTCCAGACTGTGCAAAGCTGCCTGCATTTAATCAAACTTTGAACAGCTGCATATCACACAGGTTCCACAGATACATCTAAAAACTTAGCAGCCAAGTCTTTTATGTGTTCACAAAAATGAGCAGATCCCTGCCCTGGATCTGAGGACTGGATGCGAGCTCACCATGTGGCAGTTGTGAGCTCTGCAGCTGAAAAGTCGGGAGATATTTCTCATGCTCCATCCTCCAGCCCTGGGCATGAACAAAGAACATGATTTATGCAGAAGACATGTAAGGTGAACAGTCTTCAAAGAAAAGCATTTGAAGGTCCACTCCGTCCCCCCTGCCAACAGTGAAAAACATGGGTCTAGAGGCCAGGAGGGAGGGAGGCTGTGCTCTCACTATCCCTCTGCCCAAGTGGGAGGCAGGACATGGGCTGTGCTCCAGCAGGTCTGACCAAAGGGACATGATGTAACCTTGATCAGTCTCTTGGGTTAAATTTTCCAGAATGGGTTTCCAGCTGCAAGCACCTTTCTTTTCTGAACAGCTGGTCTGCAGCAGCTCAAGGTACTCCCGAGAGAAGGGGAAACTTTTGGGGAGTCTGGCTGTGAACACCCAATGACACAAGAAGTGGGATCTGGAAGTGTCTTGACCCCCTCCAGTGCGGTCCACACAGGCTTTTTCATAGCTGATAGGTCTAGTAGCACTTCTGAGCACTTCAAATTGACACTAAGAATTAGGGGAGACATTTTAGCCTTATGACACTTGATCTAACATGGATTTCAGAAGGTATTTATGAGGTTATACAATGACTGAAATCCATTTGAAAATCAAGGCACCAAATTTCATTCTTCCCTTCATAACTGATACCACATCATCTATGGAGGTTCTGTGAACCTTTCAGACTCCACAGAGGGAAGTGCTGGGAAGAAACCCACAAGAAAACCCCTCTCTGTCCTCTGAGCAGGAGTGCTCTAAAATCAGCAGTGAATAAGTCTTGGACTCAAGGACCTACAGAGGCAAAGTAGAACAAATGCAGCATTCTTTTAACTGAGTTTGTCTATAACATGTTATAGATAAGAGAAGAGCCCTGGGAAGGAAGAGGAGGAGGGCAGTAGACAAAATGCTGTGTCACAGAGTACACGGATGTGGTATCAACTGAAGCTCTTCAGTCACCTTCCTTGCTTGTAATTCCTTGCCTGTGTAATACACTGCAATGGTCCTAGTTCTTATGTTTATCCAACAGGGGAAGTGAACTGTATCCCTCTACACCTTACAGGTTCATTCATTCATTAACACAGATTGAATTCTAAATATTGAAATAATGATGTATTTTTTAAATTGAGACATTCGCCTCCTGAAAACTTTTTAGGACCTCTCATGTATTAAAAAATGAGGGAAAAGTAACTAGAATTTTCTCACAGATCTTTGTCACTAAGACAAAGATAAGTAGAGCCAGTTAAATAATACAGATTTCTCACTTACTCAGTGGCAATGACCACTGTTTTCCATTGTATATAAAATAAACTAAATATTTCCTGTACAGTGTAACATCTTTTAGCTTTGCTTATTTATTTATAATGCACTGTCTTAAGTGCAATTTAGACATATTAAGGATTTAGAATATTTCCACTGATCTGCAAAACTCCTCTGCTTGCCTTTCTTGCCCCTTGCCTTGCCTTCTATCACTTTCTTTCACTTACCCTCTCTTGCACTTTCTCTTTCTCTATTCTAATCTTCTTAATTGTATTTCTCTCTAGTATTTCCAAATCCCTTCATTATATATCAACATCCTTATTTTGTATACTACATCTGTTCAGTATTTATATATTTAATTCTGTGTAAGATTTGAAATTGAAGTCCAGCTCAAGTTCATAAAGTTGTGATTTAAATCCACAATTACATAGAAGACCAGAAAAAAACCCATTATCTTTATGAAGCGATCGTGAACTACACACATATAATGGGTAGAAGTTGGCACATTTAATTACAAACTTGACTTGATTTTTATTTTCTGAATGATGCATGTAGGTTTTATTGCTCCTTACCTGCAGACTGGAAAGCACGTTGTCAATGTTTGAAATGATTTTATGTACTTGAACATCACCTGATTTAATGCATCAGCTGACAAGGACAAAGACATTGATTAAATGTCCTGCCCCAGGTGTCCAGAAGGCTGGAAAAGGTTGTCCCCTCAAAATAACCACTGAAACTTCACCCAGTAATCATTAACTCAGTATTTGGTCCAAGCTTTGGGAATAACAAGAGGCTTTAAAAAGCAGCAGTCAGAAAACACTCAGTGTGACTTAGGAGAGCGTTTGGTCTTGCAGCATATTAAGGGAGAGTCGAATGGTCAGAGTGCATCCCGATTGGTAAGAAATGCATTGGGCATTTGATCCTTGGAAGGGCACCTCTGGACTTGGCTCTTAGTGAACAGGTAGTGAGTCCAAGGCTGCACAGTGAGCAAAGAGTACCTGCAGGGGGATTGTGAGACACTCAGCACTCTCAGCTCACTTCAGTTTGTAAAACCTCTGGGCAGCCTGCAGTGGCTCTTGACAAAGTTGGTGTCTGCACTGCCAAGGAGCAGATGAATGTTTGAGCCTTAAAACGCCGCTCAGTGTGCTACAACGCAGCAACACCCAGACACCGGGTTTCTAGCCAGGCATGACCATTAGATCTTTTGATTAGAGTCAGTTCTCCTACACTTCATCTACAACACTTTTTCACAGTCAATAAAATCCACATGGTGGTGCAGAAACCTTGGCCAGAGTAATTTCATCGTAGCAACTGAACGAAGTGAGACATCACCTTGTAGCAAAGAAGCTTTCAGAAACCCCACAGCCATCTGGTCCCACTACTAGCTCAAACTAGAAGATGACTTCCTCTTGGAGCAACATGCAGTCCAAAGATCCAGAGCAGACCAACACAGGCAAAGGCTCAATGGAAGGAAGGAAGGAAGGAAGGAAGGAAGGAAGGAAGGAAGGAAGGAAGGAAGGAAGGAAGGAAGGAAGGAAGGAAGGAAGGAAGGAAGGAAGGAACCTGTCCCAAGAAAGAAACCCAATAAAAGACTCCAGTCTCCCATTCTTTGCTTGTGTCCTATGAAGCGATAGCTTCCTGCTCCCCATTGTGGTTAGGAAACCTACAATTTAATAAAAGAATGTTACTGTTGCCAAAACTGGCCTCTTAACCTGAATAATCCTCTTGTGAACCTCAAATTAAATCCGCTATGTGGTGTTCAGCTGATTTGTGCAGCAGCACCATTAATATGGTTGCCTAATTTACAGAGCAGCCCAGGTTCTGGTTCACAGTGCTAGAGCAGGTAAGAAGGCAATTAGTGGTTTATTTTCTATACACACCAGAGCAGAAACTTGTGTGTAAAGAAAGTTTTTCTGACAGGTGCAGCATGCTAAAAAGCTTTCACCTAAAATTATATAGCCTGACAAACAATATAAAAAAGCAGATTGCCCAATAAACAAATAACATATCAGCCATTTATACAAAACCATAGTACTTAGACTCCTCAAGCTTGAAATGACTGTGTATTTTTTTCCCCATTAAAATGTTATTATGGTCTATGCATAAATTGTTTTAAACTGAGATTTGATATCACTGTGTTTTCAAAGCCTAGATAGGTTTAACACTTTTTCTAAGATGAAACATTAGCTCTGGGGGCATGTGGAATTAGCTCCAAGGATTTGGTCTCGTGAAAGGTACCTGTCCATGGCAGGAGGGTTGGAAATAGAGGATTTTTAAACTCCCTTCCAACCCAAAGCATTCTATGATTTCCTTCTCATCTGGAGCCATGATACATGGGGCCAGCAGCCTCTGGGGCTCTAGTGCCCTTGCAGGAGCCTAGCAGGAGCAATGGAAGGGATGCTGAAGGAAATAATCTCTTCTAGAGGTGAGGTCACATCACAAACACCTTCTGTGCCCTTCCCTGGGGTTTCACCCAAGCTCCTAATTTCTTTTTTATAGTGTTAGACTTAATACACTCCATTAGCCAAAAGGGACAAGGTTTCCAAATTAGAATTCAGCAAAGCATAAGTCCCATTCTCCCTCCTGTCATCCAGTGGCTCGTACCTGGGCCATGTGTTGCTTCCCACATCAACCAATCCCCTCAAACCAGACCCAGACACAGGTCCCTCTGCCTCCATGACCCTGCCTTGACAGCACCTCTTTTCTTGCTTAGGGCTTGCACTTGTTCCCAGTGTACAACTACAAATGTTTTAATCCCCTTCTGTGGGAGCAGAAGGGCTGGGCTTCATGGACTGCTCTCTGCACACCACAAGGCTGCATGTTTTTCCACAAGGTTTTCCCTTTGAGGACCAGGCTGCCAGTCAAGCCCTTAGAGACAACCTCTGAGTGTGCTCAGAAAAGGCAAATGGCCCCTGCTAATCACTGACTCAACGTGACCATCAGGCAGATGGATGCAATGTGTTTAGCCCAGGAGTCTTCACCTGCTGCAAAGGCAACAGCTAACTCAGGCTAGGACTTCTGTAGTAATGCGAGAGAAATCCCACCTACATGCCTTGTTGTTTTAATTTGGCATTATCTGCTAATGAAGACACTTGTCTAAGCAGAATGCATCATTTACGAGCTGGGAGCTGGTTCACCCTGGGAGGTGGAGACAGTCCCGTGTCCTCGTGCAGGATGCAGCTTCTCTCCAGGAAGGCATGAAGGCAGTAGGTTGTGCAAGCACTTTCTCACACAAAGCCCAGAGAAGTGCACTTGTTAACCCTTCCTCAGTTATGGGCAGCACCTCTTCTCCATGTACAGAAACTCAGCTTTATGGTTAGATGACATGGGATGGGAGGGAGCTTAGGGGATAAATTTGGTCTAATTTGTATCTACAAATTAGGACACCTTCTTGAAAATAGGTGAATGACAACAATGAACATTCCAAGTGGAATGAAAATATTTCCCTGTTATTTTCTTGCACTCCTTTATCCCTTTTCCCCCATCTCTCAGTCTGGAAAATTCTGTGACCATCATTTCAGTTTAGGGATCTGGAACCTCGAGGCTTTCTCTATGCAATCATGATACAGACTGGCTTATTATTAACCAAAAGGGCTGTGAGGAACAAAAATGCTTGTTGGCTTTTATTAGCACTGTTTGTATTGCCAGATGCTGACAGACAAGGAAATCATGTACTGTCTGCAATTTTTCAGTTAAAGACATTCAAGGAGAGCCATTTCAACAGGTGAAGGTACACAAGTTGTTACAGTGGAAACGTCTTCAAGAAAGCTGAAGTCCTGGATCACCTAATTTCAGGTGAAAGAGTCTTTCCAGGTATATTTCTGCAGATACCACAAACTTGCAAAACAAGGTATAAATCAGGATTTTGAATTCACAACAGCATGATAAGGTGATAAAATAAGATAGTAGCCGTAAACATAAAATTTGAAGATGGCTATTCTTTAAAAAAAAATATTTATTCAATTTAATAAAAAAAATAACCTTTAAACTCCCAGAGACTCAATCAAGAAGCATTTGGATCAAGATTCTGATTTTTACGGCAAAAAAATGAAACCACTTACTGGAAGAGACTGCATTCTTGAAACAGAGGCAAACACATTCTCAAAAATTTATTTAATCAGAACCCCATTTTCAACTGAAAAACAATTGCAAGACTTTGTGGGCTGGTCATAGTATTTGATCCCATCCTTAGGTACCGTGAGTTGCCTTACATCATGTTTAGACCCCACTGGCACCATTCTGAAGGATAGTATCAGTAACATATATATTACTGTAGAGCAGTAATTTTGTTTAAAAAATTTTGGAAGAAGAAAACAAACCAGAAAATTTAGATGCCAGAAGATTTTTTCTCCAGTCATGATAAAATTACATATTCTGTAACTTTCTGCTCTCCGGTCTTACATTCAACAATTATCTCCAGAGACTATTTTGAAGGCAGAAGGACACATATATTTGAATTTTGCCCTCTGACTGCATTTCACAGACATTCTGGTCTTCATTCATATGACTGAAGTTCATTGCTTGCTTAGATGATGGCATATTGACCACAACATTCTCCAATACTCATAGGTCATGTTTGACACTGCCTAAATGTGTTGAGTTTGTGTGGCAAAGTTTTGTTGGTGGGAGAGGGCACAGGGGTGGCTTCTGTGAGAAGCTGCCAGAAGCTTCCTCTTTGTCCAACAGAGCCAAGGCCAGCTGTCTTCAAGGTTTGCTGGCAGGACTTGTGACCTCACAGGGGACCCATGCTGGAGCAGCCTGTTCCTGAAGGATTACACCCCATGGAATGGATCCACGCCGGAGCAATTTGTGAAGAACTGCAGCCCATGGGAAGGACCCGTAAAGAACTGTGTCCTGTGGAAGGGACCACATGCTGGAGCAGGGGAGGAGTATGAGGAGTCCTCACCCTGAGGAGGAAGCAACAGTGTAGACAACACGTGATGAACTGAGCACAGCCCCATTACCCATCTCCCTGTGACCTTGGGAAGAGGAAGGAGAGAAAACTGGGGAGTAAAGTGAAGTCCAGGAAGAAGCTCCCAGTCTTACCTGCTGTTCTTGCTTAGTAAGAGCTTCTAATTGGGCATCCCAGGAGTCTTACATATGTGAGCTTTGTGACACTGCTCTGCCTGGCCACCCATGGCTCTTCTATGTTGCACACATGGGCAAATTGACCTAAAAAGTTGTCTCATGGGCAGAGGAATTTTGTGGGGGAGAAAGTCCAGGACAGTGAAACCCTCAGGCTATTGGTTATTGTCACTATGCCAGACACCCAAAATAATGCTAGGAGTCCCCCAGCATTTGCAGATGCTGCTTCTCTAAAGCACTACCCGTTTGAAGTATGACAACATGGTAATCTTGAAACAAGAAGAATTCTGGGAAACAACAGCAAATATTAAGCAAGAATTACTTGGTCCTGAAATGAGGCAATGGAGAAAGCATGAGACATCTGGTCCCAGGTTTCAATAACATTTCTCCACTAAAGTCCAGCAGGGTCTAACAAAGCCTTGTCCCTTCCTGCATGTGTGGAGCACATTTATGCTCTGCAGAACATCACTAGAAGAAAACCACACAAGAATATTTTATTAAATGAACTGCAGGACCATCCAGAGGGCAAAGGAGTGCTCTTGAGCCAGGCCAGTATGCTCTGGAGGAGTTTTCAGCAGGGATTAGCATAGTCTGTCTCCTGGCTGAGCAGCCTTTCACACACCCAGCACCCGCTGAATCCCTCCAGGTTCCCAGGACTTTGACTTGATCTGTGCCCTTGCAAGGGGAAAGGGACAGTTCTTCAGAGGGGCAATCTCTCTAAACATGATCAAGGCAACACCTGAAAAAACCAAAAGGGTTTGTGTGAGATTCCCTTGCCTCAATGTAGGTACTGTGTGAGCTACTTTGCGATATCCTGTCTGGTCTCCAGTTGCAGCTTTACAATGGGGATGTCTCCCATAGGACTCATGTTATTTTTGGTAGGTACCTTGGCTATCTCACACAACTAAAGGACCTTTGGAATTAAGATTTAGGCAGCTAAGTGATTTCCCTACAGCCTCTGAAATACTTTGGTTGCTACCATGTCCTCTTCTTATAAACAAGATGTTTCTATGTTATTTCAACCTACAGCTCTTCGTCCTTCTTCCAGCCCAGTAAAAAGCATTCAAATGAAACACGAGTCCCTTGAAAACATCCAGGTTGCTCACAGCAACCAGACTGCCATGGGATGGCAATGCCAAGGTTTGTTTTAAGTCAGTGTGACAGAAACAGCAATTCATAGAACAGCTGCTACTCGGTGCAAGGTAGGACTGTAAATCATGCTACAAATCTTTTCCAGTGCTGGAAGTGCCAACATCAGGTTTTCATATATTACTATTTTATGACTTATATTACAGTGAAGGCTTCCAGTGCCTTGCTGCTCCCAGTGCTGTACAAAGCCAAAGGTTCAGTGCTGTAACTGGGGCAAATTTTGTGGGAGTGGCAATGTCTTTAATTAGCCCAATGGAAAGCTTGGGAAGAAATGAGCAGGTTTTCCTGAGCACAGGTGCTTCCCCACACTTCTCTGCCAGGTTTGAAATGGCTTTTGGTGCTCCCAAGCTCTGCTCCTTTTCCCAGTCACATTACCTAAGTGCTCCTTTGGCACTTAAGTATGGACACAAGTCCGCTCACAAGCTGCATCTTGCCCCAGACCCAATCTCCGTGTCAGGCACAAATTTGAAGTGAGATGTGGGGTAAAGCAAGGAGAAAATCCAGACTCCTGCCATCTCTTAGCATGGACTTAAACGTGTTCGTGCCTGCAATATGGACTAGCCTCAAGAGCACCAAGGGCTGATGGAGTCACTCAGTGCCTGGATTTGGTGAGCACATCCAGGAGCAGGGACAGGGATTCACTGTCTGTCAGCCACAGTTCACACCAGGCTTCCGGCTTTGCTTTGGCCAATGTTCCACCACTGTAGTAATGCCATAGTGCCATAGTAGACGTATCTGGAGGAACTTAACTGCACAGAGCAGTACTGACCTCCCCTCCCAATAAGATGCTTTCTTCCTTCCGTAGCCATCTGGATGACACTTCAGCAATGGTATCCTGTAAATCTGGAAGCAACATGATTATAATTACTTCACATCTACTTACAATCATTATCACTGCCCTGGCAGGCTTCACTGAAGCAGATATTAGCTGTTTTGCTACTTGGCAGTAAATTTTTAAGTGGTAGACATTATGGCTGGTAGCATTATGTATCTGTTGCATTTAACCTCCTTGCCTATTTCCTTTGGACCTTAAAATGCTTTATTATATCAAATAGCAATCAACATTCCTCAGGGGTGAAGGTAGCTACGTGACATGTTTACTGAGGCAGCCAGCTGTCGCCACTTGGCAAGCAACTTTTATCATAAGCTGGTTGAATTTAACATATATCAGCATTTATCAGCCCAGACTTTGTCAGTTTTATAAACGAAAACCGAGAGACAATAAATCATTTGGTGCCCAGGTGATACTCCATACATAAGAGAGCATATTTACCAGGCTGGGTGGATTCAACCAACAAAAGGCACCTAAGGTTCTGTTATTTGATTTGTATTGAATATAGCCTCAGATGCCTTTTTTTGGCACACAATCCACATCTGAAAGCTTTGGTGAGATGTGTGCTGGATGGTCCCATTTGTTTTCTTCTAGGCTGGCTGCTTCAGCCTTCACTCCTGCTCAGTAATGAGTCAACATTTCCGCTGACTTCTGCTGAAGTGCTTTTGACTGAGCATCCGTGACATAATTAATGTCTTCTCACTTGTGGGGGACAGAGCACAGAGCTGGGAGGAGAAACACATTGAGGCGGGATAAGCCTCCATTCTTAAACATAAATGATTGCTCTAATACTTTGCAATCATGCTTTATCCCAGTCTCAACAGATGTTCTGTGAATCTTCCAGGGTTAACCATCACTTGCAAGTGACACCTACATCAGTAAATCAAATGGGTCAATATCTGCTATCTGACTCTAGGGGATAAGTAGCAATCTGCTGCTCACGTCCATATAACTGAACCCTTTTCCACCTGAGTGTTGGTGGTTCATCCATAGCACCTGCAGGGAACCATTCTGTGCTGCTCCTGAACCACATCCAGGCTAGCTGGCACGGGATGAAAATCTGCCAGGGATTGTGCTGCAACCTTAAACGCTACAGGTGACTGCAGGACAGGGGTCACACCCTGCATTTGGGAATAACTTAGGTCATGCATTACTGCCCTTGCCTTGGACAAGATGGAAGAGCGGGCATGTTTTGCTGTCAGTGATCTAACATGGCCTGGAAAATGAGCCTGATCAAGTGTATGGCAGCATGGGAAGTCCTCTAGAGCATGGGAGGATGGCAACCCAGGGATACCACTGCTCCTAGAAGTTTTCCAGCACATTTGCTGGCAAACATGCTCTCCAAATTTAGTACCAGTCCCACCAGTCTCCCAGACTGCAGCATCAAAATACTTGAGTTGAAGAATGAAAAATGAACAGGAGTTATTTTTTCATATCACAAATATATCACGAATGCAGTAAAAAACAGGAGATAAGGAGGAAGCTTGTGAACATGATGCAGAACTCAAATAGCCTGAAGCAATGTATGCCTGTGAGCCATGGGATGAGCCAATTGCTGTATGCAGAGCTGACAGTTCTGCAAAGATGGGAGTGAACTCAGGAGCTGTACTCTGCGTCCATGTAAACCTGGCTACAGCACAAGGGTGGTTTTGGCAAAGGCTTTTGCTTCTCAGCAAAGTCTGAAAACCAGCTTGCAGCTTCTGCAGCAATGAAGAACATCCCAGATGACACAGCTGCATTATTATTTTATTCTCTTTTCCTTCCTCCCTGCTTTTCAGCTGAAAACAGCCAAGCTCTTTCTCTCTCCCAGCTTCCCTGCTACCAGAGGAAGAGGAACAGCGTAGGCAGGCTCAGGACTGCAGAGGAATGTATTTCTGCTCTTTTCCTGCTGTCCCCACTGGAAGCACAGTCAGTCCTAGGATATGCTCCTGACAGAGCTGCTAACTGCTCAGAGCCTTCTAAGCTACGAAACAGGAAACCTTTAAATTTCTGATTCCCTACAACTCTCTTTGCAAGTGAACTATAACAATGACAATTGCAAAAACATGGCATTCTGCACCATATAATTCCAAATTCTCTAACAATAATAAGTGATGTTCTGAAGTCTCTGAACATTGCATGCTGTTACCTGAACTTTCAGGTTTTCCTCTATAGCTCCACTATGGCTCTGTTTGTCAAAACTGGTAGGTCTGTTCATACCTGTTCCATCCTGGAAGTTCATACACCTTAACACTCTGTGAAATTTGCTTAAAACTTGCTTTTAACCTGAAAAGTCTGTCCCATCACTGGCATATACATGAATTCCCACTGCCACAAACAGGGATCAACAAACAGGGGTGTGTGCGAGGTGACCCATAAACAAAAACATTATATTATTTTGAGTGTGCCCCAAACACTGTTTTAAATTCCTGTCACACTCAGACAGTAATTTAGTAAGCAAACAATAACCCGTTTAAAACAACCTGAATTTAAACATTTCATAGATCATGTATCAGCATTTCATTTCCAAATATGCTTGTCTGGATATTGGCCTAATTTCTTTAAATGAGTGCTAATAGGCTGAACAACTTTGAAATTACAACAAATGATAAAGTTGCAGCTTATTAGTTTGATTTTGACATTCCTTTTAAAGAAGTGTTGTCCTACCTTTTCCAGGCTAATTTTGAACAAGCTGCTGTAGAAAAAAGTACATTTTTTTGTTCATTCTACTGAAAGACAATTGTAGCCAGGGTTAAACCTGTCTAAAAATCTTACACATCATCTTGGAGTTGTTTTATCTTTGAAGAGTTAATGTCAGATTAATATTGATAGTTTATCTCACTTGAATCACCAACTCTTTATGGGCATTCAGGTGTGTGGTTTCCTTATCCAGGGTCATTATGTGTGCTTGGATATGCCCCTGTTCACACCTTTTTACTCCAGGATTAATCATCCCAGCTTCCATTGTCCCTTAATATCCTTCCATGCTTGCCAGTAGTTTACAAGTCTATAACAGAGCTCTAGATAGCTCTTTAATGTTTTTTCAATAGAGCTTATATTAGATCAGGTACCCAGCCCTGAGTGCCACTGGGTTTCAGGTGGTGGTTCAGCAGCTGTTAGCAATGCTCAGCTGCAAGTAGTACTCGTATTTAGGGCTGCCTTTAGGTCACAACCTAGATTTCAGTGAGATTTAAATTGTAATGCTTAACATGCTTAAGTGGCTCAGAAACTTTTCTTGTGTGCACTGAAAAAAATGAGGAGTTACTGACCCTAACAGGATGCCAGCTGACACTCACAGTCCTGATCTTTCCAGAGCCTCTGTTACCTTCATGCAGGGCCAAACTGCAAAATTAAAGAGAAAACAGAGCAGAGCAGCCCTGGCCACTGTCACAGAGATCTTCACGAGCCCTTTCTGTCTCTTCCAGTCCTCCTGTGCCGTCTGTCTGACAGCTGACCCTTAACTCTCCCCTGGACCTTTCTACCCTGCCATAAGAATCTTGCCTTCTGTATTAGTCCAGGCTCTCAGGTGTAACACATCCTTCTGGTGAAAAAGCACATGGATCTGAGGAAATGTGGCAGTTTTGAACCATCGTGTGCAAAAAGCATTACTGGCATCAGCTTCCTGATACCTAAAACCCAAGGACAAATCTCACCACCCAGCCACGGACACATGCTGGACACACTCTTCTGCTCCTCTTTGTAAAGAGGAGCATCACGTTTAAAATCACCGCGCTTTATCTTGGAGGATTCTCTGGAAGGCGAAAGATCCGATCTTTACAACTTCTTCTAACTTGCCGCCAGCAGCTGATGAGACCGCTCAGCTGGCAGACAGCAGATTCCCGGCGGACACGCAGGGGTGACACAAGACCCTGGGCGGTTTCGGCCACCTCAAAAGGCAGCGGCTGCCGGGCTCGCTGTGCAGAGCACGTCTCACCCCGCTCGGGGCTCTGCCAAGGGCAGGTCAGCGCTGTCCTTCAAGGACGAGCCCGGCCGGACCTGACGATAGTGTCGCTGCAGAGACATTTGCCCCTCAGCAGCTCTCCCGGCGTTCCGATGCGCGCACCCCGGCCGGGCTCGCCCGCGCCGGGAGCAGCCGGGGCCGTGAAGGCGGTGGCGGCTCCATCGGGCGGGTCCCTCCCGGCCCCTCCGCCGCCGCCAGAGGGAGCTGCGGGCCCACGTTTGGCGCTGAGGCGGCGGGGCCCGACGGGGCGGGCCGAGGCAGCGCCGGGAGGGGCCGCGGCCCGCTCGGCCTTCGGGGGGGCGTGAGGCCTGCTCGGCGGCCAGAGCCGCCCGCTGGGGAGCGGTCCGATCGCCAGGGCCCCAACACGGCTGCTCCGGGTCGCCCTTCACATCGCTGCTGCCCGGGAACCGTCTGCTTGCACGTCCCCCTCCCCTTCCCTCCGCGCCATTCCTTTGGGGCTGCGCACTGTGTGTCTGTCCTGCGCCGGTGGGGGAGAGCACCCCTGCCCTGCCTAAGAAGCCCCGAAGGAGGGGGACGGGTCCCAAGCTTTCCCCAAAGAGGCGGCCGGAGTTGGGCTGGGCGGGCGCTGCCCGAGCCTGGGCGCTCCCGGGGACAGAGTTCGGGCAGCCCTTGGAGCGCGCTGCCCTCGGGGCACGAGGGGACACAGGGGCCGGGCGGAGCCCCGTGGGGAGGGCTCGGGGGTCAGCG